>QLOH01000091.1:1200000-1800000 GCA_026901365.1 Sesbania bispinosa
AAAAAATGTGGATGGGACATTGGACATTTTGTCCAGAAGCAGGATTGGGGAGATTATCTTCTCTTAAGGGAACCTGTCTATGAGAGGCTTGTAAGAGCATTTTATGCTTCTGCAAGTCAGTATAGGAGTGATGGCAACTCCCTGGTGGTAGACATTAAAGGATCATTAATTGTGATCACAACTGAGACCATAGCAGAAGTACTAGGCTGTAGTTCTGTCCAAAACAAGCTTTATGATGATTGGTATACCTTAGCTGGTGTGACCAAGTCGGATGTCACAAAGAAAATCCTCAGCAACTCTAATTCACAACTTCTGTCCAGCAAACTCATTCCCATTTGCAGGCTGTTTCACAAGCTGTGCATCTTCTCAATTCTCCCAAGGGCTGGCACTCTTGAAAGAGTTTCTAACATTGACCTTATGGTCATTTATCATCTCCTTATGGGTAAACCCTTTTCCCTTTCTTATTTGATCCTTAGAAGCATGATTTCATCAGCTAATCCCCAGAGAGCATATGCTAGTTTACCCTATGGCATGCTCCTCACAAGAATCTTTAGACTCAATAACATCTCCCTAGAAGATGAAGCTTCTAGTGATACTTGCATCACTTTTGGAAAGATGAATGTGCAGAGAATGTTAATTGAAAAACCTAAGCCATCTCAATACTACTCCAGTCCAAGTGAAAGTGAAGAAGAGGAGAATACAGCACCCAGAACCAAGAAAAGAAAGATCCATTCAGCTCGTGCTTCTGGAGAACCTTCAACCAAGAATCTGAAGGTTTCCTCTCCTTTTTTGGATCCAGATGTGTCTGCATCATCTACATCACTGTCTCTTGACTCCATTCTTGGGGAAGAAGCTGTCTCTCAGCCCAAATCACCACCTACAGAAGCACCCCATCATGAAGATTCTCAAGAAACTATCAGTGCTTCTGCAGAGGGCATGGCAGTTGACACATTGGCCAACTTGGCTCAAGCTCTTCCTAATTACCCTCCTTCCCCTCAGAATAATTCTCCAGTACATATTCAATCCCCTACAAGATCAATTCCAACTGCTGATGCTCCAGAAGTAGAGAAGAAAGAAAAGGAAGAAGTGCAGAAGGAAGCTACTGTTTCAGCTCCTTCTGTAGGTACATTTGGAACTGATATGATTAATCAGTTCCTTGATTCTCCAATACTGGACTCTGGGTTACCTGTTGTTGCACCAATTATGGATAATATACCTGCTTTCTCTTCACATCTTTCCTCAATTAACACTTTTATCCAGCAACTGAGCAGTGAAAAACCTGCTGAAGAGCCTGCTGCTCCAAAATCTGATGCTGCTGCTTCTGGTGAACCTTCTATAGTTGCTTCTCCTTCCAAATCCATGGAGAAGAACATCCAGAAGCTCAAGTCTGACATGAAGAAACTGTTTTCAAATGTGAACACTCTCCAAAACACAGTAAATGAAATGATTGAGAGGTTCACACAGCATCAGTTTTGGTTTAATACTTTTGTGCTTCCAGTAATTGCACCTCAGGCCCCAGCTATGCCTTTCACACAGTTTCAGCCACCACAGAACCTTCTACAGCCTTCTACTTCTTCATCATCTAATCACTCATCTCCATCTAAGTGAAAGATGATGATTCTGCTTCTCCTCATACACTTCCCTTGTGTTTTTTGATTGATGACAAAGGGGGAGAAGTTGTACTAAGTAGTTTAGGGCTGATATTTTTCGGATGGCTAGCAAACTATGATTTCTGACTATGATTGTTTTGTGATTATGACTTTTTTGGTGAAATCCATTTGATTAATGATGAATGACAAATGATGATGTTTGCTGCATATTGTCTGCTGCATATTTCTAAGTTTACTTAATGATTGAATCATACAATTTGCTGCAAAAGATCAATTTGAAGTGTGAATCGGATTTCAAATCATATAATCTGCAACAATCGTTATTTCCCAAATAAATGCTAAAATTCAGGGGGAGTTTGGTATTAAAAATCAGAATTATCTAAGTGATCCTTGGTTAGGTTGTCATCATCAAAAAGGGGGAGATTGTAATGTAAGGTCCAAGACCCATTGAGCAAAGGTTTTAACGACAACAAACTTTCACAACAATATTCTAAGTGTTCTGAATACTTTGGTACTAATGCTTTCACTTGAGAATGCTTGAAAGAATACAGGAAAAGTTACAGAAGGAAGGTGTAAAGATCAAAAACAACATTTAACATCATAACATGTGTCCAGAAGCTTGTTACATAGAGCTTTCATGTCAAAAGTGATGAAACGAGTTCAAGAAGTAGCTTCTTAGCTTCAAGAAGGTCAAGATAGTTCATCTAAGATCCAATGAAAATTAAACTGAGTTGTATCAAGCTTCAGAAGCAAAGTTGAAGCTTTGGAAGGATCATTCAAGACCACTAGAAGCCTGAGAAGGAGCTTTTCATGAAATTGGACACCTTCTGAATGTGAAAGATCACTTAAGCAATTCAAGCATATTCATTCCAAGTTTTGCTAATGCAAACAAAGTAATTGGAGAAGATCAATATCACTAGAAACACAGTTTTGTCCTTAGAAGCAAAACTTACAGTTTCTGCAGAAGCAACAGGTTTCATCTTGCAGAAGGACAAATATGAGAAGCTTCATTTTAATGGTTAATAGAAGCAATAAGTTGAAAGAATGACAAATCTGTGAAGGAAAACTTGAAATAAAAATGAGTAAATTGAAAGTAACTCATTCAAGCATTCAGAAGCTATCAAGCACTCCTCACAGTTTCCAGAAGCAAGAAAAAGCATCTCAAGAAAACCAAATGAAATTGTTTTAGAAGGAAGATTCACTTTAGGAGGAAATTCTAAGTAGAAAGCAAAAACAGAATTTCATTCTTAAGATATATCAACTGCAGAATATGAAACATGTCACAGAAGCATAAGAATCATCTGCAGTTGATCAGAAGCAATTCTGCAGAAGGAATGTGCAAGTACAGACTCTACAGAAGCAACAAATTAAACCGGAAAGTCTAAAATGAATCTCCTGCTGATTTTGCTGAGTAACACAAGTTGAAATACACTTGAAATAATCCAGAAATCATCCTCAGCACATTCACAGAAGCATTGGTGAAGAAATGAGCCAGTTTTGCTGTCTACAGAAGCATGTTCTGCAGAAGCAAGAAACCAGTCAAACAGCCAGCTGTACCTATCAGCTTTTGCAGCTGTACTTGAAAGAGACTTATCACAGCAACACAGCTAGTTTCCAACGGCTAGTTTTACCACCATAACTCTATAAATATAGCCCCATTCAGCTGGGCAAAATCAAGGAGAACAAAGGGGAAGAAATCCAAAGAAGCATAATGTAGAAATCCTCTTCTAGAGTGAGGTTCTCCTTCAACCACTCCAATATGCAAAGCTGTTGCGCATAATTCTTAGAGAGTGTGTTTAGGTTCAGTTTTGTAATGATTAATCTACTCCATGAGTGTTTTGTGAGCCATATGTAAAAACCCATCTCTTGTTGAAGAGTGTTTGTAATCTCCCAAGCTAACTAGAGAGAGTTAGTGTTGGTTTGAGAGGGTGTAGAGCCTGCAGAGGCTGAGCAAATAATACTGGTTTTAGAGCATGAAGAGGCAGAAAAATAATACTTGAAAAGAGCCTGAAGAGGCTGCACAAGAATACTAGTGGTGAGGTGCACCCAAGAAGTCATTGTACCAAGGTTGATTTAGTGGAAAATCCTACAGGTGTAGGTACTGGACGTAGCCCAAGGATTGTGAGGGTGAACCAGTATAAAAATCATGTGTGCAATATCTCTTACCCTTACTCTCTTTAATTTTCTGCACATACATCTATTGCTTGGTTAGTTATTGTTCATATTTTGAATATTTAGCATGCTACAAACCATATTTTGATAAACTTGTTTTTAAACTTATATTTTCACATAAAACACATCCATATCAGTTAAAATACTGATCTAGAAAGTTTCATTACATTATGAAACTGTTTGGTGCTCCAGAAGCACATTTCTTGAAAGATGTTCATTGTTCAACATTGGAACTTGGGGTTCAAACTACTAAATTTTGATAAACCTATTTTTGAACTAATATTTTCACATAAATTAATATCAGTTAAAATACTGATCTGGAAAGTTTCATTAAATTATGAAACTGTTAGGTGCTTCAGAAGCACAATTCTTGAAGTCTGTCCATTGCTCAACATTGAACTTGGGGTCCAAACTACCAGATATTTATAAACATGATTTTAATTCAATCTAACTTGATATTCTAATTGATTACTACTTAAATATCTGATCTGGAAAGTTTCATAAAGTTTCAAGTTCATTTGACCCTTCAGAAGATAGGTTTAAAGTGACAGATTCAATGTTTTGCTTCTGCATAATTGCAGAAACTTTATACTATGCTTCTGAACAGTTTTTCTCACATAATATTATTAGTTATTGGTTAAATAACTATTCTGGAAAGTTTTATTAAAATACAAAATCATTTGACTCTTCAGAAGATTGGTTTAAAGTGACAGATTCATTGTTTTGCTTCTGCATAACTGCATAAACATTATATTATTCTTCTGAACCTTATTCTAAGTTGTAACTACATTAAATACATTATTTGGAAGAAAAACTTTTGATGATATCAGTCCCTATGATTTTGCTTTCCTTTAAGAAGATAGTTTTAATCTACTTAGTTGGCATTATACACTAACCACTATCCTCTAGAAGGAACTTCTGATAGCCAAGGCATTCCTTGAGCAGAGATCAATAAGTTGTTCAAAGTACTTGCAGGTTGGACCAAAAGTTTTCAAGGGTCACAATTCAACCCCCCCTTCTTGTGACTCTGTGATTTACTTCAATTGGTATCAGAGCTCAACCTCTATGGGTTGAGCACACTTAACCGTGTGAGAGGAAAAGATTCAGGAAGAAGTAATGGCCAACCAAGAAGCATACTCCGAAGTGTTGATGCAGAAAATTCAAGAAATGAACAACTTCAAGAAGGAGCCAATAATGCTAGAAATTGATGCAACTCTACATGTGGCTCAAATGTACCTTAAGGTATGTATTTCTAAACTTGAACATTGTCCTTCCTATGATGAGATAGATTTTGCTTATGATGAATTGAATGATGCTTTGATAAACCCTGAAAATAAGAATATGGAATAGTTTAAAAAAGGAGGTCTTTTCTATTGAACTTCAAATTGAAACTTTGAAAGTTGAATATGATTTTCTTGAAGAAGATATGTTTGTAATTTGTGAAACCTCAACTATCTTCGAAAATCATTTTAATCTTGAAAATGAAGTTGAAAATTGATTTTGAACATTTGCCAAAACTGAAGAATCTACTTGCTCTAATTCCATGCTTTGTCAATAATGGGAACATTGCTATTTTACATGGAAAACTAAGTATATGGCAAACAGATTTCAGAACTCATCCCAATACCATGTCCATGTTTTTCAAAATGATCTTCAAATGATCAAGACATCATTCAGTCTCATTATCTGTAATTATTGAGAACATCATGGTCATATCTCCCATTTGTGCAATTTTAGAAGAAATATTTATATAAGAGATAAGATGAGATGGATTGCTAAATCTCCTAAGAGTTCAACCACTAACACTCAAGGACCCAAGATGAAAAGGGTACCAAAATGTCTCCTTAGCAATTTTGTTATGCAGAAAAATTCTCAAGAAGATAGAACCATTGGCCAAAGGAAAATACCTTCCAAGGCTTAAATGAAAATGTTCCATACAAAGAAGGAACATGACTCTAGCCAATGCTTCTCAAATGATTAGTGTGAAATCTCCAAGGTTCATGACTTTTAGAATGAATCAATGGGTAAGAAAAAGTACAGTTCAATTGACCAAGAACAAGGTATCAAATATTTCTATCCTCAATGCATATTCATAAAGTCAATAAATTTTAAGCACATTCGTAATAGGTTTATGCTAAGGTCTTGCATATTTGGTGATTGAATGATTATCATTGATTGAAACTTATTTGGATATTCTATTCTAATCACTTAATTAGTCTTGAAAATAAGAAGAAAATGATTAGAAGATCAAAGGTAATGTGCTATAGTGCTGCTAGTTTAAAATTTTGATATAGCTATCTTAAATGAGCATAACTTGACCTACAAAAGTCTGTTTTAGGTGAAACCAATTTTGTTTGAAATATTATTGATGGTAGTATCAAACTGGAAAAATTAAAAATTTATCTTAATCACAAAAGTCCCAGTAAAATTTTGAATACAGTAGTTCTGTCATAAGTTCTGACATAAACTAGTACACTTCAGTAGATCATAACTTGAGCTACAGGAATGCTTTTTCAGTGAAACCAATTTTGTTTGAAAGCTTATTTATGATATTAACAAACTGGAAAGTTTGAGAATTTTATCTTAACCACAAAAGTCCCAATAAATTCATGAGCATACCTGTTCTGTTATAAATTCTGATACAAAGCAGTCCACTTCATCATATCATAACTTGAGCTACAAAAGTGATATTTGAATGAAACTAATTTCATTGGAAAAATGATTTATATTATTTTTAGACTGGAAAGTTTCAGAATTTTATAACATCTAAATAATTCCCAGTAATTCATTAAAGTAGGCTGTTCTGTTATATGATCATGTTTGAGCCTACTATCTTTGGTTGTTCATAACTGGTGCTAGGAAAATCCTTTTCAAGTGAAACCAGTTGGATTTGAAAGATAATACATAATAGTTTAATCCTATTAATTATCTAAATTTTTGGTTGCATGGATTTGTATCAGTGCATAAAAAAACAGAACTATCTCATCTTGCACTTTGTGATAAATCAGTCAACTTAAATGCATCATATCTTGGGATAGGAAAATCCAAATTGCATGATCTTTGTCTTGTTAGAAAGATTGAGATATCTAGTTTATTATGATGAAATCTCACACTTATGTGAGTTGAAAATAATTCACAAATGCAGTTTTAAATACATGAGTCAGTGAGATTTTCATGATTTAGAGCAGTAACTTGCTGATTAGAACATCCTTGAATATATTATCCTAAATGAGATGATTTCTTAGGAAAAATCTGTATGATATTTGTTGTGATAAAATATCATCTCTTATTTCAAAAGATTTTTGAAAGTGGGACTTTGATAAACCACTCAAGATTCACATTAGTTTTGTTCTTAACCACAAAGGATGAGTCTTTAGAAGCTTCTGCAAGAAATTCAAATCTGAAAAATGATCTAATATTGGTTTTGTGAGTTGTTATCATGAAAGGGATTTTATGGACTCCTTATTTAAAGACTTCTTTGATGAGAATGACATTTGTCACAGCCCTTCACGCTTTAGAATTCCATAATAGAATAGAGTTGTGAAAAGAAAGAATAGGACACTAGAAGAAGTGGCTAGAACCAATTTTAATGACTCTAGTGTTAAAAATATCTTTGGGGTGAAGTTGTAAGCATTTCATGCTATACTTTGTATATAGTCACTATTAAAAGCATGTGAAATAAGACTTTATATAAATTGTGGAAATGTAGAAAACTAAACATTTCATACTTGCATACATTTGGATGTGAATGCTATATTGGTAAGTTTGATTCAAAATCTAATAAGGCAGTCTATATTGGAAAGTATGCATGTTATTGTTTGAATCTAATGCTTCTCCTGAGAAAGAAAGAACTGCAGGTTTAGAAAATGAGATAGAAAAACTAAATCTAAACCAGAAGGATAAAACTGACTTCAGAAGCAGAAGTCATGAATCAAAAGATGATCATAAGAAGGATCAGAAACTGATCAGAAGAAGGATCAGAAGCACAAGGATGCAGATTTTGATTCTAAATTATGAAAAACAGAATGAAGAATATTCAACAAGCTTCCAATGATCCATCCATACCTAAAAGCTGGAAACTAGAGTTAATGCTCATTCTTATGATCAAATCATTGGAGATACATTAGAAGAAGAACTTGAACACTTTGAAAAGAACAAAGTATGGACACTTGTTCCTTCTCCAGAAGATCATTCCAACATTGGGACAAAATGAATGTTCAGAAACAAGATGGATGAAGAAGGAAAATTGATGAAATCTCCACTCTTCAAGAAAAATCTACAAATGATCTTCTTATAAGATTCAAAATAGATGGAGCCAAGCCAATGACAACTCTAATGCATCCATCCACCTTGCTTGATAAAGACAAATGTGGTGAGTTTGTTTCTAAAAAGGAATACAGAGATATAATTTCTTCCTTATTGTTCTTAAAAAAAAAACAAGTAGGCAAGCTATTTCATTTTCAATTAAATTATGTGCAAGGTTTCTATCTTCTCCTAAAAGAATTTCATGTCATATCTGTAAAGTGAATATTTAGATTCCTTATTTGAGCTACTAATCTTGGCCTTTGGTACAAGAAAGGAACAGGCTTTGATCTTGTAGGATTCTATGATGTTGATTTTGCTGGAGTTAGGATTGAGAGAAAAGGCACAAATGGTGAATGCCAAATTCTTGGTTAATCTCTCTTATCATGGATGTGCAGCAAGCAAAATACTATTGCCCTATCTATTGTAGAAGCAAAATATACATCAACAATAAGATATTCACAAAGGTTGGGTTTATACATTAAATGGAGGATTACTCTCTGAGGTACACTGAAATCCCAATCTTATCTGATGATGAAAATTCTATGAACTTATCTATCAATCCCATGCATCACTTTAGATTAAAACATATTGTCAGCAAGTATTTCTTTATTAGAGATCATGGTCATAAGCATGACATTGAACTGAAATATGTTGAGACAATCTTAACTTGCTGATATCTTTTCAAATGCATAATTGATTGATATATTATGTGTTCTAAGTTCAACATGAGCCTTCTTTACCTAATCTAGATCACTTAAAAGATGAATTTCCCCATCCATAAGCAAAAATCATGCTTCTGAAAAGTTATAAAAAAGAGATGGAATTATGTTTATAGGTGCTTGATATTCTCACCTTCTCCAATACCTAGGAGGGAGTTGTTGTCTTCATTTTTACTCACTAAATAAGTTATAACCCCGAGTGAAAGCTTTTTGCTGCAACTTCTAAGTTTAGGAGTAATGATCAATATCTTATGAAGGATATCAAGGGATACTCAATGTTACTCACCCATGGGTATAATCATGAATATGTACATGTCTTCAATATGGCATGTTTCACAAAATATCTGCTGAGATTTGGTTCAACAGAATCTGCAGAAGGTACTTGCAGTATTCTGTGTTACTAGATCTTCTACAGAAGGTTCTGCAGTAAGTTTCTAGTCTGAAATCTGTGTGAGAAAAGGAATAAGATCATTTCTTCTTTACATGGAAGAATCTGTAGCAAGTGCTTCTCATGGGGTGATAAAGTGAAAGAAGAAAAAGAAAGAGGTTACATTGAAAAAGATAGAGCCTCCATAGGCAAACTTTGGAACTAATATGGTAAACCAATTCCATACCTCTTCTATTCTTATATCCCATTATCTTATGATAAGGTCCAAGTCCCTATTCTTGATGATTCAACTTAGTTTAGATAAAGGGATCTTATCCTCAACATCTTACTAATGAGAAAATTTAGCTTAAGATTGTGTAATATGCAAAAGAAGGAAGTAAGAATTGTGTAGTATCAATTCTGGTTTAACACATTTGTGTTACTAGCAAGTGCTTCTCATGTTCTACTAATGCCTTTAGCTTACTTCCAACCATCTTAAGACATATAGATAGCTGCCATTTGATCTTATTTAGATCATCCCTCACATTCTAAGTAGCCTAGGATAGACAATGATGAGAACTCATTCCCTCCTATCATTTTCATGCCCATTTTGATGGATGACAAAAGGGGGAGAAGAATATAAAGATTCAGTCATAACAAATTTTTATCTGAATGGCACAAATTCAGGGGGAGAAATAATTCTTCATTGTTATATCTCATTTTTGTTATTTGAATGTTATAAATGGCATAAATTCAGGGGGAGATTTAATTCTTTATTGTTAAATCACTTGATTGTTATTTCCCTCATTCAGAAAACTAAGAATTTGTTCATGAAAGTTTGTCATCATCAAAAAGGGGGAGATTGTAAGGTCCAAGACCCTTTGAGAAAAGGTTTTAATGACAACAAACTTTCACAACAATATTCTAAGTGTTCTGAATACTTTGGTACTAATGCTTTCACTTGAGAATGCTTGAAAGAATACAGGAAAAGTTACAGAAGGAAGTGTTGGCTTTAATTGTCAGCGCCACCCTTAGGATTCGATGGGCTTAACATCCCAACCCATGGTTCCTTTAACGGGCGCAGCCCCTTAAGCTAAATGCGTCTCTATCCCTTAAGGAAATAAAGTTGCGCCCTTGCTATCAGCTATAGCTTTTGGCCTGATGGTAAGCGCTTGATCCATAAAGAAATGTTGAGTCTCAAAAATATCATAAAGAGGTTTATGATGTTTTAAAGACAGAAATATTCCCAAGTGTTAATGGTTAACAAATTTAACTTAAAATATTTATCATAGATACATACTTAACTCAATCTCTTATCTATGATTTCAGCAAGAGCCATCAAAAGCATAATTAAAAAGACTAAGTGTTGAAACTGTCTGAAGAAGCAGAAGCTGTCTGAAGAAGTTCAACCCGTCTAATACATCAAGGTTGTCTGATGTCTCTTGATGACATGACATCTCTTGTCTGAAGTTGTGAAGACCCATTTGTACCTTTTTGTTTCACGCATGTTCTCTGCTACAACAGCTGGCACCTTGTATTGCATTTTAAGCACGTTCTCTGCCACAACACGCCCTCTGCTACGCAGCAATTGCAACAGCAACAAAAAACACCTTTTTGGCAGGAGTAAACCTTGTAACGTGTCAGAGAATGTCAGGATTGTCAGGGAATATCAGAATATGTCAGAGAATATTTTGTACTGCAGCAGGCTGTCTCACAACGGCTATCATGGTTTTCACGAGCAATGATTTTCTTCAAGGGGCCAATCATTTGGGTATAAATACCCCCAACCTTGAAGACCTCACAGAGAGAAGAATTTGAAAAAGAACAAAAACTCTGCAAGTTTTTAGCTGCAACACTCTGATAGAATTTATCATCTTTGTACACACATATTGTATCATCCTGAGCATACCTCAGTAATCTTTGTACATCTGTAATTGTTTAAGTCTCAAAACTGATATAGTTTGTGAGCTTAAGCATTTTCCTTTCTCTGTATTTGTTGTTGAGCCTGGAGAGGCTTGTCTGAAAAAGAATACTTGGTTGTTGAGCCTGGAGAGGCTTGTCTGAAAAAGAATACTTGGTTGTAGAGCCTGGAGAGGCTTGAATGTAAAAGAATACTTGTAATCTTGAGAGATTAAGGGAAAATCCAATTGCTAGTTGGCATTGGGACTGGACGTAGCTCACAAGTGGTAGTGAGTGAACCAAGATAAATTTTGTGGCTAATTGTTCTTACCCTTATCTCTTGTAAATTCAGTTTTAAACTAATCAAGGGGTCTGAGTAATTTATCTAATATTTTAAAAGGCAAAACATCTTTTAAAATCATTTTTACAAGCCGTCTAAAAAGCTTCAGACAGCCCTCCAAGAGCCTGTCTGAAACATTGCTTTGAGAACCTGTTCGCGAAAAGCTTTCTAAAATATTCAGAAACACTATTCAACCCCCCTTCTAGTGTTTCCCTATGTTCCTACAGTTGGTACCAGAGCTAAACTCAGGGTTGAAGCACCTAACAAGTGTTTGAGGACTGAAAGATCCATATGGAAACTTCTAACAGCAACAGGCAATACATCACAGAAGGAGCCTCTATCACAAGACCCCCAGCATTCAATGGAGAGGATTACCACTACTGGAGAGATAGAATGAAGTTGTTCATTGAGAGCACCAACATTGATGTTTGGGATGTGGTCACTGATGGAGACCATGTGCCTATGCAAAATGGTATGCCTATATCTAAGACTGAATGGACCTTGGAGCAGAAGGCTAGAGTCCAGATGAATGCTAAAGCCAAACTCTATCTAATATGTTCCTTGAATAAATCAAAATATGAGAAGGTTCAAGGGATGTACCTCTGCTAAGGAGATTTGGGATACTCTTGCAGCAGCTCATGAAGGAACTGAGACTGTCAAGCAATCTAAAATAAGTATGCTCATACATCAGTATGAGATGTTCAAGATGGAAGAATCTGAAACCATTGACCAGATGTTTGGAAGGTTTCAGACCATAACCAATGGACTCAGGTCCTTAGGCAGAACTTATAATTCTGGAGATAACAACAGAAAAATTCTAAGGAGTTTGCCTAAGTCCTGGAGACCCAAAGTAACTGCCATTCAAGAGGCAAGAGATTTGAACTCTCTTAGAGTGGAAGAACTGTTGGGATCTCTTTAAGTCCATGAGCTTGAGCTTGGAGAAGATGACAACAAGAAGAAGTCTCTAGCTCTAAACTCTAAGGCCAAACAGTCTAGGCATGGCAACTTCAAGGCTATGCAAGCTGAGTAAGTTTCAGAGGCAGATGAAGACTCGGAAGATAGCTCAGAAGATGATAATGATCTTGCTCTCCTAAGCAGAAAGATCAAAAGAATGTTGCAGAATAGAGGAAAGTTCAGAAAGAATCAGCCCTCATCATCTAAATCAGTTAAGACAGGTAAAGAGTCTAACTCTGATAAAATAATTTGCTTTGAATGTAAGCAACCAGGGCATATGAAGGCTGATTGCCCAAGACTGAAGAAAAAACAACTTCAAGAAGAAGAAATTTTTCAAAAAGAAGAAAGGTCTCATGGCAACATGGGAAGACCTTGATGAGACAACCTCAGAAGAGGAGGAAGATACTTCAGAAGAGGCAAATTTGTGTCTCATGGCCAGTCTACCATCTTCAGACAGCTCTAAAGCTGAGGTATTCCCTCTTACCTTACAAGAAATGTATGATGATCTGGTGGAAAGTTCCAAGGAACTTTTCCAAGAGTATAAGAATCTATCCGAAGCCCACACAGAAATGTGTAATAAGTATGAGGCACTTGAGATAGAACATATTATGCTCAAGGAAAAGGCTCTTGAAGCTGAAAACTGCAGTTCACAAGCTGTGTCTGAAGAAAATAAGAAACTTCAGAAGCAGGTTGAAGAACTGACAAAAGATCTAGCCAAATTTGTCAAAGGAACAAAAAACTTGAACATAATGCTTGGAAATCAAAGGCATTCTCTTGACAAAAGTGGACTAGGCTTTTGGGATTATAACATGTCTGAACCTCCTACTGTCTTAAATTTTTCTAAAGGCAAAAAGAAGGTTACTGGGTGTTCTCATTGTGATAAGCCTGGACACAATGTGACTCAGTGCAAACACGAGAGAAAAGCAAGACCCAAAGCTAACAAAACAGGACCCAAAAGAACATGGGTACCTAAGAACTTAATTTTTCCTGTTGCAGATGTGATTAACAGGACAAAGGAGACCCCAAAAATGGTACCTGGACAGTGGGTGCTCGCGACACATGACAGGAGAATGGTATTTGTTCCAAAACCTTAGACCTAAAGAAGGAGGAGTGGTCACCTTTGGTGGAATTCAACAAGGGAAGATCACTGGTATAGGGACTGTAGGTATAATTCCTTAATCCCTTATTAAGAACGTACTTCTCGTGGAAGTCAATTATGTGACAGTGGTTATGTAGTATCCTTTACTAAGGAAGGATGCATAGTCAAAGACTCCTCTGATCAAACCCTTTTTATTGCTAAGAGACACAACAATGTGTACAAAATTGATCTAGAGGATCTAGCAAGTCAAAATGTAAAATGCTTCATTTCTATTGAAGATGAAAAACAAATTTGGCATCAAAGACTTGGGCATGCCAGCTTGAGATTAATCTCAAGATTAGAAAAACACAACCTTGTTAAGGGACTGCCCAAGCTTTCATACAAATCTGACATTTTATGTGAAAGCTGTTTGAAAGGGAAACAAACATGACACTCTTTCAAGAGTAAGGATGTTGTTTCAACTAGCAGACAACTAGAACTTTTATACATTGACTTATTTGGTCCTATTAGAACAGAAAGTCTTAGTGGGAAAAAATATGGGTTGGTCATTGTTGATGACTATTCTAGATTTACATGGGTAATATTCCTTAGAAACAAGGATGAGACTTTTAAGAATTTCACAGTATTCTGTAAGAAGGTACAGAATGAAAAAGGATTCTGTATTTCTGTCATAAGAAGTGATCATGGTGGAGAGTTTTAGAATGCAAAGTTTCAAATGTTCTGTGATGAGAATGGGATCTCACACAATTTCTCTGTGGCTAAAACACCTCAACAAAATGGGGTTGTTGAGAGAAAGAACAGAAGTTTGCAAGAGATGGAAAGAACCATGCCCAACTCAAGCAGATTACCAAGAACCTTCTGGGCAGAAGCTGTTAGCACAGCTTCTTTCCTTCAAAACAGAATATTGGTAAGACCAATTCTGAAAAAGACTCCCTATGAATTGTGGAAAGGAAGGAAACCCAACATATCATATTTCCACACCTTTGGATGTGAGTGTTTTATACTTAACACCAAGGTTGTTCTTGGAAAGTTTGATGCAAAATCAGACAATGGATTTTTCATTGGATACTCCGAAACATCTAAAGCCTATAGAGTGTATAACTCTAGAACTTTAACTGTTGAAGAAACTATTCATGTAAAATTCAATGATAACAAAGAGACTGATAGAGAACTATTAGATCTAGAGGATGATTTTGCAGGAATGGAGCTAAATGATCACAGCAGTTTGAAGGATGAACAGTTGTCTGAAGTACCTACTGTTATTGAACCTCTTCAGACAAATGTTGAGTCTCAGACAGATTTGATACCTCCTCAAAGACAAGATTGGAGATACAAATCACATCATCCTAAAGAGCAAATCATTGGCAACACTTCAGAAGGAGTTAAGACAAGATCAAAATTCAAGAATATGAATTCACTTGCTCTCCTGTCTGAAATTGAGCCAAAGAACATTGATGAAGCTATGCATGATGAAGGGTGAATCCTAGCCATGCAAGAAGAGATGAATCAATTTGCTAGGAGTGATGTCTGGACCCTTGTTCCTAAACCCCATGGGAAAACAATTATTGGAACCAAATGGGTGTTCAGAAACAAGCTGTCTGAAGAAGGCAAAGTAGTAAAAAACAAGGCAAGATTAGTGGCTCAAGGATACATCCAGCAAGAAGGTATTGACTTCACTGAAACCTTTGCTCTAGTGGCCAGGTTAGAAGCAATCAGAATTCTTTTATCTTATGCTGTAAATAATGGCATCAAGCTATATCAAATGGATGTTAAAAGTGCCTTTCTCAATGGTCTCATTGAATAAGAAGTCTTTGTTAGACAACCCCCTGGTTTTGAAGATGTAGCTTTTCCTGAACATGTTTTTAAACTTAAGAAAGCTCTCTATGGTCTAAAACAAGCCCCAAGAGCTTGGTATGACAGATTTAGTAGTTTTCTTATAACCAATGGTTTTGAAAGAGGAAAAGTTGACACAACCCTTTTTAGAAAACAGTCTAACAAAGATCTTATACTTGTCCAGATATATGTTGATGACATTATCTTTGGTTCAACTGATTCTTCCTTGTGCAAAGACTTTTCTAAGTTAATGCAATCTGAGTTTGAAAGAGTTTAATGGGTGAACTAAAATTTTTCTTAGGACTTCAGATTAAGCAAGATTCTGATTGTATATGGATCCATCAAGAAAAATATACAAAAGAAATGCTTAAGAAGTTCAACTTAAGTGATTGTAAACCCATGACAACTCCAATGCACCCTTCTGCACCTTTAAATAAAGATGAGAATGAAGAACCAGTGAATCAAACTTTGTATAGAGGAATGATTGGTTCATTATTGTATCTAACAGCAAGCAGGCCTGACATTATGTTCAGTGTATGCCTCTGTGCTAGATTCCAATCTGATCCAAGAATTACTCACTACAAAGCTGTGAAAAGAATTTTCAGATATCTTAAAGGTACTACTAATCTTGGTCTATGCTATAAGAAAAGTAAGGATTGCAGGCTAGTAGGATACTGTGATGCTGATTTTGCTGGAGACAAAGTTGAAAGAAAAAGCACCAGTGGTGGATGTCATTTCTTTGGAGAAAATATGATTAGCTGGTCAAGCAAAAGGCAAAGCACAATTGCATTATCTACAATAGAAGCAGAATACATCTCAGCAGCCAGTTGTTGTTCACAACATCTATGGGTGAAGTATCAACTTGAAGATTTTAATATTTCAATATCTGTTATACCTGTGTTGTGTGATAATACTAGTGCTATTAATCTGTCTAAGAATCCCATTCAACATTCTAGGGCTAAGCATATAGAAATCAAACATCATTTTATTAGAGACTATGTTCAGAAAGGTGTTTTTGATATTCAGTTTATTGATACAGAGCATCAATGGGCTGATATATTCACAAAACCTCTAACTGAAGATAGATTTAAGTTCATTAGAGATAAATTGAACATTCATGCATTTTGGTTGTGTATGAAAATTGATGTGTCTGAAATTTTAGCTTGTCTGAAACAAGTGACTTGTCTGAAAATTTGGGTCGTCTGAAATTTATATGGATGTCTGAAATCTATCACTTGTCTGAAATGAACAAATGACGTGGCAATAAGGGACGGTTTAGTTTCATTTATTTTGTCTCTTCCACTTCGCACGTTTCCCTATGACTGCGCAGCCAGTACGTGCCGTAATTGCTTCAGAGGTCTATATATACAGAAGGTAGTGGGTCAGAATAGTTTTACCACCTTCTCTGCTCACAGAACCCTTGATTCTCTTTGTCTTCAAGCAACCTTTCTCTCAAGTATCTTCAAACCTTCAACAATGGCACCAAAGAAATCTGCTGGGGACAACATTGTGAAGACCAAGGGCGTTCATCTTGAGGATCTTGAAGCTCTGGGAATGGATTTATATACAGAGTTCAATGCAGCTGGATGGATTCAGTATTTTAACAACAACAGAACAAAATGGCATGAACAGAGTGTGCTGGATTTCTGGGCTACAGCTAGAGGTATCCCTAATATGGAAGGTTCCTACTCCAGCATCAGGGCTACGGTACGTGGTGTCCCTGTCTTTGTTGATGAAGCTATACTTGCTCACATTCTTGATGTTAAAGCTGAAGGAGCTACCTTTTCTTCTGGTTGGGAATCAAGAAATGGTGGACAACAGAAGTTCATTGAGTTTCTCTATGGCACTTCCAAACCAAAGAGCTTGGATGCCATATATATGTCAGACAAAGCTAGGGTTTTGCATGCTATTCTAGGGAACTCTGTAATCCCTAAGAAAAGTAGTAGAAATCATGTGTCTGAATTAGAAAGGTTCTGCCTCATTCATCTTTTGCAGAAGAAAAAGGTCAACCTTCCCAACATCATCATGTACCATTTGCAGAAGCGTCTTAGAGACTCTGCTGGGAGCTTCCCTCACAACACCATCATCACTAAGGTGTTGCTGCACTTCAAAGTCCCCATTGAGAGACTTTTTGATCATCATTCACTACCTGTGTTCGGTGAATCAAACCTCAAGAGCATGAAAGTGAAGCTAACTCCAAAACCTCCTTCACCTACCACGAAGGAAAGCTTGTTGATGGAAAATGCTCAGAGAAGAGATACAACCATGTAGATTTTGGAGAAGGAGCTCATGGGTGATATTAGAAGACATGAGTTCAAGCTCTCCAAGCCCTCTCCTCAATCCAAGTTGAAAAAGCTTCCTGTAAGAAGCCCTGCTAAGGTAGCCTCTGCATCTGTGCAGACTCAGGAGTCTGAACCTGTTCAGAAACCTTCTCAAAGGTTGTCTGAAATTGTGGGTCAGCTGTCTAAACCTGTACAAACTCCACAGCCTACTTCTGAAATGGAAGGACAGGCTGGAGAAGCAGTGGCAACTGATCCAGTTGCAGCAGAACCCTTAGCTGCATGCCCATTTGATCCTGAACTTATTCAGGTGGCAGCTTTGGCTAATGCTTTAGAGCAATAGGAGTTGGAGAAGAAAGAAGAGCAAGAAAGAACTGATAGAGCTCTTGCTATTGCATCTCAGTTGGCCTATGCTGAAGATGATAAGGAGGAAACTAGGTCTGAAGTTTCAAGGAAAAGGAAGAGATTCAGTGGTAAATAGAGGAGAAGAACCAAGAGCAAGCTGCTTAAATCTGTCATTGAGCCTAGGATGACAAGGAGTACTGCATCTCAACTTGACGAAGAAGATGAAGCAGGAAAGTACCAAAACTACATCAAGGCCCAAGAGTACTTCAAAAGAAGAAGGGCAGAAAAACAAGCTGAAAGAGAGAAGGCTGAAAAAGAGGCTAAGGAAAAGGAAACAGAAGTAGCTGAGACACCAAAGTCTCCCTACAAAAGGATCAGAGTGAGGTTTGACAATGTTACACCCTAACCTCCATCATCACCAGAAAAGCAACCACCTCAACCTCCACCTCAACCTTCACCTCAATCTTCACCTCAACCCTCACCTCAACCTTTACCCCAACCTTTACCTCAATCTTCACCTAAACCTATCTCACCAGAAAAAGAACCATCACCACCTTTACAAACAGAAACCATAGCATCTGAACCATCCATCTCTTCTGAACCCTCTGCACCATCACCAGTCATACCATCAGACAATCAGTTGTCTGAACCCCCCTCACCTCAAGAAAACCAACCTCTTGAACCATCACCATCACCATCAGTTCCCTCATCACCTAAAACTATCCAATCATCTGTACTCTCACTCCCTCAACCTCAACCATCAACACCATCCCTTATACCCTTACCTTTATCATCCCCACCTCACACACCTTTACCACCTTCATCTCCTCCACCTTCTTTGCAAGAAGAGCTTTCCCATGAAGAAGAGCAAAACCTTACAAATGTTCTTCAGTTGTCTTTTCTTTCCATTGATCCTTGTCCATTGCCCAAGTTTGGCAACTTGTCTGAAGAGTTACAGCACTTCAGATCAGCACCTGCTATTTCTCTACACCATGGTCTCATTAGAACAACTGTGGCTAAAGAGAGATCAAAGTTTAATGCTGAATCAGGTGGCCTAGAGAAGATCAGGAAGAGTGTTATCCCTCCTTCACATATATGGGAACCTATCAACCCATTTTCTGAAGAGTCATGGAGGCTGAGCAATGAAGAATGGTATCTTGTGAGACAGCTCAACACAGAGTCTGAACTGTTTCAGAGAGATCTGGAAAGGGGAGTTGGGATGATGGGCTATAGGCCCCCTAGAACATGTTCCATCAGGCCCTCAACCAAAATCTTGGTGAAGCCTGATAGAATTGTTCCTAGGTATCCCTTGAAGGAAGGCAAGGATGAAAAGTACA
The DNA here is from genome assembly GCA_026901365.1 of Sesbania bispinosa. NCBI lineage: Eukaryota > Viridiplantae > Streptophyta > Magnoliopsida > Fabales > Fabaceae > Sesbania > Sesbania bispinosa. The sequence continues at coordinate 1,219,260 of QLOH01000091.1, forward strand.
AAGGAGCTAAAGTCTACTCAGTATCAGCACCCCTGTCTGAAGCTATGACTACATCAGAGTGGGATGCTTTACCAGATTTTATCAACTCTCAGGGAGGAGGCTTGAACCACTTGTTGCAAGATTGGATGTGGGCTTCTTACTGGAAGATCAGAGAAGATGCTGGATCTTCTTCTGGATCATCTGGTCCAGATGCTGAATCAGAAGTGGGACTTGGCAAATCTACAAATGTCCAGTACCATTATCTGAAGGATTACTTTCCCCCACAAGTTGACTCCTTCAATAAAGACTGGGTTTTGGTGAAATTTGTTGGCACTTTCTTTTGGCCATTTTTTCAACCCTCTGTGTATGGTTTGAGACCAGGCTTTGGAGTTCTAAGATTCGTTTGCCCTTACATTCAAATCATTCTATTTGAATCTGAGCAAGACTTGACTGAGGAGAACTTCAAGCTGAAGACCAAGGTCAAGGATCTTGAGAAAAAGTATGCAGCACAAGAGGAAAAGTCCAAGCATCTGATTGCCACTCAAGAGCAGATTCTTCATGAACAACAGCTTATCAGATCTGGGCAACAAGAGCTAAAGTTATCAGTGGAAGCAGCCATAAACAAAACCAAGGAAGAATTGATTTCTATTCTGTCTGAAGCCTTGCTGAAGAAAAAGGATTAAGCTGCCTTGCCATTGTCTGAAGTTTATTTTCATTTCTTTTGGAAAGTGACTGATTGTCAGTTTTATATATATATATATATCAATGAAATACAATTAGTGTTTTATATCATATTTTGAGTGCATGCTCTTTGCTTTTTGATTATGTCTGATATATGTATTGCACTGTTACTGTTTTTGCTCTAATTTTCCCTTTTGATTGATGACAAAAGGGGGAGTATTAAAACTAACAAAATCTGGAGTGATTACAGGACTCAGGGGGAGTATAGTCCACAAGCTCTAAGCTTTTTAAGTAACATATACCTTGAACAGAATCTGTTAAGGGATATGTGTATCTCAGGGGGAGCTGTTTCTATCTCTTAATCTTATTACAGATTTGTATATTTTAAGAAAATTTGTCATCATTAAAAAGGGGGGAGAATTTTGAGTCTCAAAAATATCATAAAGAGGTTTATGATATTTTAAAGACAAAAATATTCCCAAGTTTTAATGGTTAACAAATTTAACTTAAAATATTTATCATAGATACATACTTAACTCAATCTCTTATCTATGATTTCAGCAAGAGCCATCAAAAGCATAATTAAAAAGACTAAGTGTTGAAACTGTCTGAAGAAGCAGAAGCTGTCTGAATAAGTTCAAACCGTCTGATACATCAAGGCTGTCTGAAGTCTCTCGATGACATGGCATCTCTTGTCTGAAGTTGTGAAGACCCATCTGTACCATTTTGTTTCACGCACGTTCTCTGCTACAACAACTGGCACCTTGTATTGCATTTTAAGCACGTTCTCTGCCACAACACATCCTCTGCTACGCAGCAATTGCAACAGCAACAAAAAGCACCTTTTTTGCAGGTGCAAACCTTGTAACGTGTCAGAGAATGTCAGGATTGTCAGGGAATATCAGAATATGTCAGAGAATATTCTGTACTGCAGCAGGTTGTCTCACAACGGCTATCATGGTTTTCACAAGCAATGATTTTCTTCAAGGGGCCAATCATTTGAGTATAAATACCCCAACCTTGAAGACCTCACAGAGAGAAGAATTTGAAAAAGAACAAAAACTCTGCAAGTTTTTAGCTGCAACACTCTGATAGAATTTATTATCATTGTACACACATATTGTATCATCCTGAGCATACCTCAGTAATCTTTGTACATCTGTAATTGTTTAAGTCTCAAAAATGATATAGTTTGTGAGCTTAGGCATTTTCCTTTCTCTGTATTTGTTGTTGAGCCTGGAGAGGCTTGTCTGAAAAAGAATACTTGGTTGTTGAGCCTGGAGAGGCTTGTCTGAAAAAGAATACTTGGTTGTTGAGCCTGGAGAGGCTTGTCTGAAAAAGAATACTTGGTTGTAGAGCCTGAAGAGGCTTGACTGTAAAAGAATACTTGTAATCTTGAGAGATTAAGAGAAAATCCAATTGCTAGTTGGCATTGGGACTGGACGTAGCTCACAAGTGGTAGTGAGTGAACCAGGATAAATTCTGTGGCTAAGTCTTCTTACCCTTATCTCTTGTAAATTCAGTTTTAAACTAATCAAGGGGTCTGAGTAATTTATCTAATATTTTAAAAGGCAAAACATCTTTTAAAATCATTTTTACAAGTCGTCTGAAAAGCTTCAGACAGCCCTCCAAGAGCCTGTCTGAATCTTTGCTTTGAGAACCTGTTTGCGAAAAGCTTTCTAAAATATTCAGAAACACTATTCAACCCTCCTTCTAGTGTTTCCCTGTGTTCCTACAGGAAGGTGTAAAGATCAAAAACAACATTTAACATCATAACATGTGTCCAGAAGAATGTTACATAGAGCTTTCATGTCAAAAGTGATGAAACGAGTTCAAGAAGTAGCTTCTTAGCTTTAAGAAGGTCAAGATAGTTCATCTAAGATCCCATGAACATTAAACTGAGTTGTATCAAGCTTCAGAAGCAAAGTTGAAGCTTTTGAAGGATCATTCAAGTCCACTAGAAGCCTGAGAAGGAGCTTTTCATGAAATTGGACACCTTCTGAATGTGAAAGATCACTTAAGTAATTCAAGCATATTCATTCCAAGTGTTGCTAATGCAAACAAAATAATTGGAGAAGATCAATATCACTAGAAACACAGTTTTGTCCTTAGAAGCAAAACTTACAGTTTCTGCAGAAGCAACAGGTTTCATCTTGCAGAAGGACAAATATGAGAAGCTTCATTTTAATGGTTAACAGAAGCAATAAGTTGAAAGAATGACAAATCTGTGAAGGAAAACTTGAAATAAAAATGAGTAAATTGAAAGTAACTCATTCAAGCATACAAAAGCTATCAAGCACTCGTCACAGTTTCCAGAAGCAAGAAGATGCATCTCAAGAACTCCAAATGAAATTGTTTTAGAAGGAAGATTCACTTTAGGAGGAAATTCTAAGTAGAAAGCAAAAACAAAATTTCATTCTTAAGATATATCAACTGCAGAACATGAAGCATGTCACAGAAGCATAAGAATCATCTGCAGTTGATCAGAAGCAATTCTGCAGAAGGAATGTGCAAGTACAGACTCTGCAGATGCAGCAAATTAAACCAGAAAGTCTAAAATGAATCTCCTGCTGATTTTGTTGAGTAACACAAGTTGAAATACACTTGAAATAATCCAGAAATCATCCTCAGCACATTCACAGAAGCATTGGTGAAGAAATGAGCCAGCTTTGCTGTCTGCAGAAGCAAGTTCTGCAGAAGCAAGAAACCAATCAAACAACCAGCTGTACCTGTCAGCTTTTACAGCTGTACTTGAAAGAGACTTATCACAACAACACAGCTGGTTTCCAACGGCTAGTTTGACCACCATAACTCTAAAATACAGCCCCATTCAGCTGGGCAAAATCAAGGAGAACAAAGGGGAAGAAATCCAAAGAAGCATAATGTAGAAATCCCCTTCTAGAGTGAGGTTCTCCTTCAACCACTCCAATATGCAAAGCTGTTGCGCATAATTCTTAGAGAGTGTGTTTAGGTTCAGTTTTGTAATGATTAATCAACTCCATGAGTGTTTTTGTGAGCCATATGTAAAAACCCATCTCTTGTTGAAGAGTGTTTGTAATCTCCCAAGCTAACTAGAGAGAGTTAGTTTTGGTTTGAGAGGGTGTAGACCCTGCAGAGGCTGAGCAAATAATACTGGTTTTAGAGCATGAAGAGGCAGCAAAATAATACTTGAAAAGAGCCTGAAGAGGCTGCACAAGAATACTAGTGGTGAGGTGCACCCAAGAAGTCATTGTACCAAGGTTGATTTAGTGGAAAATCCTACAGGTGTAGGTACTGGACGTAGCCCAAGGATTGTGAGGGTGAACCAGTATAAAAATCATGTGTGCAATATCTCTTACCCTTACTCTCTTTAATTTTCTGCACATACATCTATTGCTTGGTTAGTTATTGTTCATATTTTGAATATTTAGCAAGCTACAAACCATAAACCCTAAAATACTGATCTGGAAAGTTTCATTACATTATGAAACTGTTTGGTGCTCCAGAAGCACATTTCTTGAAAGATGTTCATTGTTCAACACTGGAACTTGGTGTTCAAACTACTAAATTTTGATAAACCTATTTTTGAACTAATATTTTCACATAAATTACATCCATATCAGTTAAAATACTGATCTGGAAAGTTTCATTAAATAATGAAACTGTTAGGTGCTTCAGAAGCACAATTCTTGAAATCTGTCCATTGCTCAACATTGAACTTGGGGTCCAAACTACCAGATATTTATAAACATGATTTTAATTCAATCTAACTTGATATTCTAATTGATTACTACTTAAATATCTGATCTGGAAAGTTTCATAAAGTTTCATGTTCATTTGACCCTTTAGAAGATAGGTTTAAAGTGACAGATTCAATGTTGTGCTTCTGCATAACTGCAGAAACTTTATACTATGCTTCTGAACAGTTTTTCTCACATAATATTATTGGTTATTGGTTAAATAACTATTCTGGAAAGTTTTTTTAAAATACAAAATCATTTGACTCTTCGGAAGATTGGTTTAAGGTGACAGATTCATTGTTTTGCTTCTGCATAACTACAGAAACATTATATTATTCTTCTGAACCTTATTCTAAGTTGTAACTACATTAAATACATTATTTGGAAGAATAAATTTTGATGATATCAGTCCCTATGATTTTGCTTGCCTTTAAGAAGATAGTTTAATCTACTTAGTTGGCATTATACACTAACCACTATCTTCTAGAAGGAACTTCTGATAGCCAAGGCATTCCTTGAGCAGAGATCAATAAGTTGTTCAAAGTACTTGCAGGTTGGACCAAAAGTTTTCAAGGGTCACAATTCAACACCCCCTTCTTGTGACTCTGTGATTTACTTCATGTAAGGTCCAAGAATCCCCTCAAAGTGGTTTTAATCATGACAAGCAAATCAAATGCAACTTAGCATAATTCTGATTCCAAAAGAACTAACCATTTTATTTGAGAATGTGTCCAGAAGCAACAGGTTTCATCTTGCAGAAGGACAAATATGAGAAGCTTCATTTTAATGGTTAACAGAAGCAATAACTTGAAAGAATGAAAAATCTGTGAAGGAAAACTTGAAATAAAAATGAGTAAATTGAAAGTAACTCATTCAAGCATTCAGAAGCTATCAAGCACTCCTCACAGTTTCCAGAAGCAAGAAGAAGCATATCAAGAACTCCAAATGAAATTGTTTTAGAAGGAAGATTCATTTTAGAGGAAATTCTAAGAAGAAAGCAAAAACTGAATTTCAATCTTAAGATATATCAACTGCAGAACATAAAACATGTCATAAAAGCATAAGAATTATCTGCAGTTGATTAGAAGCAAATCTGCAGAAGGAATGTGCAAGAACAAACTCTGCAGAAGCAGCAAATTGAACAAGAAAGTCTAAAATAAATCTCCTGCTGATTTAGCTGAGTAACACAAGTTGAAATACACTTGAAATAATCCAAAAATCATCCTCAGCAAATTCACAGAAGCATTGGTGAAGAAATGAGCCAGTTTTGTTGTCTGCAGAAGCAAGTTCTGCAGAAGCATGAAGGCCAGTCAACTGGACAGCTGTACCTGTCAGCTTTTGCAGCTGTACCTAAAAGGGACTTGTCAATACATCACAGCTGGATCATTTTAACTTCATCCCAACAGCTACAAGGCTCCTTACCTATAAAAGGAGGTTTTCTCTTCATAATGAAATACACCTCTCACTCCAGAAGCATAAAATACTCTCTGCTGTTTCACTGCCAGCTTCTGGAACCTTTTCTCTCTCCTCAAATTCTTTCTAATCTGCTTATACAAGCTGTTGAGGGGGAGTTTTGCTCACTAGGAAATTCTGTTGCTACTCTGATTGTAATCTAATGAGCTATTTGTACTTTACCTTGCTTTTTCTGTGCTTCTATAAGGTCAGAGAGATTGGTTTGTTGTAAAATCTCTTGTGACACATTAGGTGAAGTATTTGGAGAGGTTGTAAAGGCTCTGGTGTGAGCCTGTGAGTGTTTGGGGTCTACAGAAGGAAGTTCTGCAGATTTCTAGATCTGTGCTTCTGCAGAAAGTCCTGCAGTAAGTCAGGATCTATTTTGGTGAGTTTAGTGATTTTGTAGAAAGCCTGAAGAGGCTGTGGAAAAAGAATACTAGTGGTAGTGTGTACCCAAAGGTTGTAACTGATTTGTTAGTGAGAAAAATCCTACAGAAGGTAGGGACTGAATGTAGCCTCATGATGGAAGAGGTGAACCAGTATAAAAACCCTTGTGTTTTCTTCTTTCCCTTACCTTCTTAACCTCTGCATGTGCACAAAAAGCTTTCAAAACTAATATTACCTAAGTAAGTGGCAACTAAATTGATTCCACCAAAGGAATCCTATTTTCAGCATAATAAGCATTAATACTTACAATTCTACTTGTGGAGATCCATCTTATAGTAAACAGCCAAGAACTTATCTTGAGCAGAATTTTATTAGAAGATAAAATTGCAGAATTTTAAAAGAATCACAATTCAACCCCCCTTCTTGTGATCCAACCATATACTTCAGAAAGGACGTCTCGAAGGAACAGAGGTAGAAACTCGAGGAGGAGAAGAAGGAGATTATTTGTTGAAGAACCCAAAAACATGGCCGAAGAGGAAGCGCCAAGAAGGAGGACACTAGGAGATTACATCTCCTATCAAGGACCACGTCACTTCTCCAGCATTGTATTACCACCAAATGCAAGCGCTTTTGAGTTGAAGACTGCACATCTTAACCTTATTAGTGCACATCAATTCGCTGGATTGGACCATGAAAATCCAAACACTCATCTTTCTAACTTTTATGAATTGATTGGTACTATGGGTTTCAATGAATGTAATTTGGAATCTGTCTACTTGCGCTTGTTTCCTTTCTCTTTGATAGGTAAAGCTAAGGAATGGCTACAGTCACACCCAAATCAAAGTCTAACCAATTGGGGTGTGGTTGAAGAAAAATTCTTGACAAGATTCTTCCCACCAGGGAAGCAGATAGAAGCCAAGGCAGATATTTCCACATTCAGACAAGGGATGGATGAGCCACTTTGTGATGCCTGGGAGAGATTCAAATCTTTGTTGCGCAAATGTCCCAATCATGGCTATGAAGACATAGACCAACTCAACGTGTTCTGCAAGGGACTGCGTTCAGACTCTAGGTCATTTATAGATGCTGCAGTAGGAGGAACAATCTTATCCGTAGAAGTTGATCGAGCTCTAGAAATTATCAACAACTTTGCTCAAAACGATCAACAACCTCAAAGTGGAACACAACCTGCACAATTATCAAAGAGAGGGATGCTCGAACTCAATCAAAGTGATGCTCTATTAGCAGAGAACAGGGTCATCAAACGTCAGATAGAAGCACTCACTGAGACATTGAAGGCACTGCCTCAACAACTCAAAGCTGTCTACTCACCACCCGTCCAAGCCCAACCATTGATTTGCGACTTCTGTGGAGGTGACCATCCAAATGGTTGATCTGCTATACAAGAAACACAGCCAGAGCAAGTCAACTATATGGGTAACCAGGGAAGGCAAGGGAATTTCTCTAATAACAACAACAATAATTACTCTCAAGGTTGGAGAAATAACCAAACCAACTCTGCTGTGAATCAGAATGGAGGAAGACAACCACCGTACCAACAGCAGCCTTCAACTTATGATAAGTTGAATTCTTTGGAAGGTAAGATTGATGACTTGGTACAAGGATTTAGTGGATTTAAGAAGACCACTAAGGCATCAATCAAGACTCTAGAGAATCAAGTGGTTCAGTTAGCTACTGAGATGGCAGAGCACAGGCAGTAACACTTCTCAGCTGTGACCCAAACTAATCCAAGGGAACAATGCAACTTGGTTGCTACTAATGGAAACAAGTCAGAGGAGGAGGAACCTGATGAGGAAGAAGAAATCGTACGACGCTACTTCAGGCAGTAGCGCGGGGTGAAGCGCAGCGGCACGCTTCATCTTCTGAAGTAGTGCACGCTCCACGCTGCGCTATAGCGCAGGGTGTAGCGCAGGGAATGCTGTTTAAATTTCGAATTTGAAACGAGGGAGTTCATTTCGAACTTCCCTCCGTTCTTTCCCTCGCTTTTTCTCTGAGATTCTTGACCCTTGCTTTACCTTTTTCTCACTCATACAACCCCGTTTTCAGTTTCTGAGCTTATATCAGGTATGTTTTTATAGTTTTCTTTCTTTTTAACCGATTAAAATTTTGAATTTTTTATTTTATTTAAGCATAGCCTTAGGATAGGATGTTTAGGATTCTAGGACCCTTTAGGAAAGAAATAATTGTTTATAAATGTTCAAAAATAGTTTGCATGTGGTTAGGATCTTTTGTGAGCTATTCCTGTTTGCTTAGGTGGTAGTTTTTTAAGTGCTCAATAATTTCTACAAATTATTTCTGTTGGTGAATGTGTGCTTGATTAATTGCTCTGATATTTTTGCATGCCCTTACAAAAATAATTATGCCCTATTGCATGTTACCGATGACATGATTTTTTAGCAAGAGTTCAATTCTCACTTTTGCTTGATTAGGATTGTTTAGGACTTGCTTTAACTAATCACTTTAGTTTGTCTTAATTAATTAATTGGCATTTATTGGGTAATGATTAAAATCAAAATTTTTATGCACAATTGTTTGATTAATTGATTGCTCTAATTATTGAAATTAATTGGCCATTTATTTCATAATTATGAGTAATTAAATATTATGATGCATAAATATTTTGATTTGCTTCTCTTTTGCATATGGTTCGAACAAAGAATGTCAGTGATCCTAGTTCCTCTAGGAAGGGAACAGGGGTGCCAAGAGGAAGGCCCCCAGAGGGCACCTGATTTTGACCCTCAGCGCTTCAAGGACCTAAAGTCCTTTGAAGCCTACACTGACATTGCAGACTGCAAATGCATTAAGGAGCGACCAGTCGTCCTTGGGGAGGGCGAGTATAAGGAGTTCTCTACTGAGATTCAGAGGAGGCGTTGGGGTCGCCTCAGCCGCCCCGACGGCTACTTTGACCCAGATATCGTCAGGGAATTCTATGCTAACGCCATTGGAGACCAAGGCGTTAACATTAGGAAGGAGTCTTATGTGAGGGGACAGGTGATCACATTTGATTGCAACGCAATCAATGCACTCCTAGCATACCCCATAGAGGAGGACAAATATCTGGTGGAGTGCCAATACTAGGAAAGGATGGAGACCGTTGGTGTCAACGGTAATGAGCTCCTCGACACAGAGACTGCTCAACTGCTTTGTTTACCAGGGCATTCTTTTGAGAGGAATACATATCGGCATGCCGCTCGGATTTACAGGAAGAATATGAGGAGCATTTCACAGATGTGGACAGTACTGATACTGGCCAACATTTTACCCTACTGGGCATGTTTCAGATGTGGTTATGCTCATGGCCCACCTCATCTACTCCATCCTCACCAACGCTGTTATCGACGTCTCAAAGATTATCACTCATAAGATAGCAGACTATGCTACTGCTTTGGAGCGTCGGATACCTAACTAAAGATCAGGCTTGGCTTTCCGTCTCTTATCACTTCACTCTGCAGATCTAGGGGTGTGGAGGTGAACCCCAGGGTTCGCATCTTACCGCCTATGACCAAAACGTATATTGAAGCACACTTTATCGCAGCTGCGGAGTTACAGGTTAAGGATGAGCAACCACCACCACCACCACTAGCAGACATGGATGCTCCAATCTGGGCCCAACAACTTGAGGCCCAGAACACTCACAAGATGGCTCAGATGTCCACTCTCTACGAGCCGCTGTTCACTTTCAGAGTACTTATGACACCCTTCTACCCCAAACTCTTATTCATTAAATAAATCGAAATATATGAAAGGTAATGTCCTAGATGGGTAAAAAGGTTCACATGACTCTTCATTATAAACTTCATTCTTTCAAAAGAACAACTTAATTAAAATAAAAATAGAACTCAATGTACTCAAAATACTCAAGCAGCGAATCTCCAAAAAAAAAATAACAAAACATTCTACTTGTCGTACAAGGCATCTAAAACAGATTACAAAAACCTTCCTAATCAGAAACACGAAGAAAAGACCCCAATGATATGCCCTGATGTCACATGTACTAGAGCAACACTCCCTTTACTCAAGACTCGACACCAGTTGTGTCTTCATCATCACCTATAAAATATCCACAGTGTAACGGTGAGGAAAAGAATACCACTCATATATACACATAGGAGACTACCCTATCCTCACCCACATATAAACAACATCATCATTCATCACACCACATACCCAAATATCAATAATTCATCAGATAAAAATCATCTATAAATCAACATATAACTATCCATCTATATCATCATATAAATCCCATACCCTCATTTACCAAAGAAATCACATACTCTATCTGTTTACATAATACGCATTCATCATTAATATTCCTAACATCATTATTTAACTCAGTTCCATCATCAAGTATAACACATCTATATCCATCATCATATGCACCAACAATATCATCAATGTCACCACAATCATCATAATCATCATTAATCATCAAAATTATCATTATCATCATACTCATCATACTCATCATTAATCACCAAAATCATTATTAACATCATTATCATCATCATCATTAATCACCAAATCATCATTAACATCATTATCAACATACTCATCATCACCATTAATATCATCATAATCATCACTCACCTCCCTGAGTTATACTCAGGTACAATCATCACCATTATCTTAATCATTACTCACCCCCCTGAGTTATACTCAGGTACCATACTCAACAACATAATCAATATTCACCTCCCCGAGTTACACTCAGGTACCAACCTCAATAACATAACCAATACTCACCTCCCTGAGTTACACTCAGGTACCATAATCAATATCATAATCAATACCCACCTCCCTGAGTTACACTCAGGTACCATAATCAATAAAATAATCAATATTCACCTCCCCGAGTTACACTCAGGTACCATAATCAATAACATAACCAATATTCACCTCCCCGAGTTACACTCAGGTACCAACCTCAATAACATAATCAATACTCACCTCCCTGAGTTACACTCAGGTACCAACCTCAATAACCTAATCAATACTCACCTCCCTGAGTTAGACTCAAGTACACTATTCCCCTCCCTGACTTAGCCTCAGGTACAAAATCAACATCATTATCATCAATCATTCTCATCACCAATCATCATAAATATCACCAGTCATCATCATCATAAATATCACCAATCCTCATAATTATCTGTTGGCGCAAAAACCCTCTAAGATTTGGTTCTAATGACAACAAACCTGTTGATCAAAATTAATGTTTTTTGTTCTTGAAGTTACTGATGTTTTGTGTGAGATCTTAGAAAGACAGGATTCGTATGCTTAGCAAAGAACTCAGAAAGGTCAGAAGAACCACAAGCTCAGACTGAGATTGAGAGGCAGCCACAGACTGAGACAAGTAGTCTTAGTAGTATTCCTCAGACTTAAGTTGAAGATAAAGATCAGCCTGAGATTAAGTAATCAATGCAAGTCTTTCTTGAGATTCAGAAAGATCAGAATCCTAATGTTAAGAAGCATCAGACTTCAGAATCATTTATGGAGTACAGGCAGAGCTTAGAAGTTCTATATGCTGAAAGTAATTTCAGAAGAAGGCCTCAATACATATCATTTATCAGAAAGTCTTCAACAAGCTTAGAATGGTTTAATATGAAGTTAGCCTAAGTTGAGAGAGGTGCACATCAAAGTGAAGTCTCAGCTACAATAAGAGATGATCAATAGTCAGATGCAAGATCTGTCAAGAGATGAGACTCTAACTTAGCTTCATAATCAAGAGATAAGATCAGAATAAAAGATGTCAAACCAAGAAGAGATTCTAAGTCAGCTTGAGACAAGATCGAACTGTAAAGTCAGATTGAGACAAGCCCAAAATCATTGTAAGATCATATTCAGTCCAAGAATGACAAAGAAGAACTTTGAAATATGAAGCTAAGCAAAGATGAGATTCAAAGGCAGACTTGAGATGCAATCTCAACGGAGATGCAGAATCAGACTTGAGATGCAGTCTCAACAGAGATGCAGAATCAGACTTGAGATGCAGTCTCAATAGAGATGCAGAATCAGACTTGAGATGCAGTCTCAACTTTAGATGCAAAATCAGACATGAGATGGTCTCAGATCAGATGCAGTCTCAAGATCAGACACAGAGATAAGATACAGACATGAGACAGTCTCAGATCAGATGCAGTCTCAAGATCAGACACAGAGATCAGATACAGACATGAGACAGTCTCAGATCAGATGCAGTCTGAAGATCAGACGAAGAGATCTGATGCAGACATGAGACACAGACATCAGACTCGGCTCATCAGAGACGCAGCAACAAAAAGCTAGTCAACACAAGTACACTGTCACAGCAGAGACTGCATCAGAAAAGTACTGAGCTCATGTCAGAAAAGTGAAAAAAATAGCTTCTCTCTCTCTTCTAACGACTAGTTTAACAGCTAGTTTTTCTAAAGACTATAAAAGGAAGTCTCATTATGATGAGACGGGAGAGAGACTACATCAATTATTGAGCATCTACTGCATCTCATCAGATCTCAAGTGACATCTCAAGTGCACGTCTCAAGCAGTTCATATTCAGATCTGATCTCAACTTGAGAATCTCATTAGTCTCCATCATTCTCTCTTGTTTTAATTGAAATACTATCATTCCCTTAGAAGAGAGAATTACTAGCTAGAATTTACTGCCTATCCATACGTTGTATGCTTGAAAGCTAGACCCATCTCAACTTCATATTCTTGTAACATGTCTCATCTAAGATAGGAGTGTGCCTAGTCTTAGAGTGAACTGTGAGCGTCCTGAAGAGGCAGTAAGAATACTTGTAACTCAGCCAAGATAGGTGGTGCCTAGGCTTGGTGTGAGGGTCGTCCTGAAGAGGCTGTAAGAATACTTGTATTGGCGGGTTGTCAATAGTGAAAATCTCACAGGTGGTGAGGACTGGACGTAGCCCAAGGTTGTGGGTGAACCAGTATAAATATCTGCGTGCATCTCTTCTCCCTTATCTCTTTATTTACACTGCATATCTCATTTATCAAATCTGATGGTTAAAATAAACTAAGTACTTATAAAGAAAATCTATTTGTAATAACACCAAGTCTGTCTCATCTTAAGTCTCATGTTACATCTTAAATCTGTTTGCTAAAATTGAACTCTTCTAGAGAAAGCCAAGTTTTAATAACTTAAGAATCATCTCTACTTGGTTACAAAATTATTGTTGAGACAACATCTCATCTAACCTATTTGAGACTCCAAGTGACAAACTTGAGATCACGTCTCAGCTTGGATTTAAGTGTGTATTTTCAGGAACAAATATTTTCAAGTCTCTATTCAACCCCCCTTCTAGAGACGTCCAACCAACTTCAGTTGGTATCAGAGCTCGGCCTTTCAAGGGGTTGAGCACACCTACGTGTGGAGAGGAACAGATCCATGGCTGGACCTAGTGTTAGTTTGTTCATTCCTGAAGGAGCATCCACTAACAGACCACCTGCCTTTGATGGAACTGACTACTACTACTGGAAGGACAGGATGAGATTATTCATTGAATCTCAACATGTTGATTTATGGGAAATCATAGAAGATGGTCCCTACATACCATACACCACTGATGAGCTTGATCAAAGAATAGTCAAGCCCAGAGACAGATGGACTAATGCTGAAAAAGCAAGGTACGTTCTAAACTCAAGAGCTAAATATTTGCTGACCTGTGCTTTTAGCCGCAGTGAATATGATAAGGTAACAGGGTGTACAACAGCAAAAGAAATTTGGGATGCACTTGAGATAGAACATGAAGGAACTAACCAAGTTAAGGAAGCAAAAATCAACATTCTGGTAAGACAATATGAGCTCTTTAAAATGAATGAGGATGAAGGCATTGAGGACATGGTGAGACGTTTCACCATCATCACAAATGATTTAAAATCCTTGGGAAGAACTTACTCAAATCAAGACATGGTCAGAAAAATCTTGAGGAGCTTACCCAAGCCTTGGAGACCTAAGGTCACTGCCATCCAGGAAGCCAAAGATTTGAGCATTCTTAGGTTGGATGAACTTCTTGGATCATTAAAAGTGCATGAACAAGAGCTGATGGAAGAAGATCACATCAGAAAGCCCAAAACAATTACACTGAAAGCATCATCTAGTAACACTAAGGGTAAGAAGGTAAGCTCATCTGATCAAAAATCTCTCACCTCATCTCATGAAACAGAATCAGAAGATGAAGATGATAATGAAAGTGAAGTAGATGATGAGCTGGCTTACATCTCAAGGAAGATTAGACGCATGTGGAGAGCTAGAGGAAGTGGAAGAAGGAGCTTCCCTTCAAGAAGGAAAGAAATCAAGTCTGATAGAAAAGGACAGTTCATCTGCTTTGAATGCAACAAACCTGGACACATGAGATCTGAATGTCCACAACTCAGAAAGGATATAAAGAAAAGTCCAAAGAAGAAAGTCAAGATGATCAATCAGCAAATATATGTCTCATGGCAAACGGTGATTCATCTGATGAAGAGGTATATGAATCTGACTCTGAATATTCAATTGATGAACTTAAGTTTGCTTTTGAAAACCTCTTGTATAAATCAAACCTTCTAGCCTCTAAGAGCTCATTGCTAAAGTCAGAATTAAATACAGCTCTTGAGAAAATAAAATTTCTGGAAAAAGAAAATGAAAGTTTGAATCATAAAAATAGCAGTCTCATGTTGTCTCACATGAAACTGTCTGAAATGGTTAAAGCTAAGACTCAAGTTCAAAATGAGCAAGAGCTGAAAGAAAAATCTGAGGAAAACCAGAAACTCAAAAGAAAAAATAGAAATCTCATAGATGATCTGGCAAAATTTGTAAATGGAACAAAAAACCTTGAGAGACTCATTGGATCTCAAAAAGGAATTTTTGACAAAGCTGGATTAGGCTATGAAAAATCATCTAGTGAGGTCTGGTATAAAGATTTCTTTATTCCTGCTAGGAAAAGGAAGAGAGAAAGGTGCTCTTGCTGTAGTAAATATGGCCATAAGACCACTGAATGCTACTTGAGACATGTAGCATCCAAGAGAAGGGTAACTAACCATGAAGGACCGAAATATAAGTGGGTACCAAAATCCAAATCTTGTGTTGTAACAGATGTGCCTAGCAACAGCAAATTCAAGGAAAATGTGGGTGCTGGACAGTGGATGTTCAAGGGACATGACAGGTGACAAAAACAAGTTCCTGTCACTTGAAGAAAAAGCAAGAGGGGTTGTCTCCTTTGGAGACAACAGCAAGGCCCAAATCAAGGGCATAGGTAAAATTGTGAAACTTCTCAAAGAAAAGCAATGGGTGAAGAAAATTGATTACCAAATCTAAGCAAAAGCATTAAAGGACCTTTTCAAAGATGAGAAAGGGAAATAGATGTTGTCCAAAAAAAAAATGCTTAAAGCTTGAAGGTTGAAATTGCTCATACAAAGAAGACCCATTGGTGATATCAATCTCTTATCCCTCTCTATACTTGGAATAAAAGATGCTTGATCAGATCATTAATAATTTCTCTTATATGTCTTTACTAGTTTTAATGGAATCATGGTTGTAAGTGTTTTAATATATAAGCATGATAGACTTGTAGAGACCATGTTTGCAAATGGTATGAAAATCTGTTTGATCATCACTGTTCTTATTTGAAATTTCAAACAGCAGAGAAATTATATTTTTGAATGTCTCATATGCTTACCTAAAGTTTGGAGTATCAAATGATAAACATCTTCTTGTTGGAAAGTGCCTAATATATTCATATCTTTGAAATCTGAAAATTTTCTGAACATGTTGTAAAGTAACTATAGAGTCTGCAGCCTCATTACACAATGTCTAGAAGAAAGCATACATGACAATTTGATAAGACTAATCCTACACTTGAGATGAGAAAGCTTGCAGATTTGTGGATAAACTGGAATGGCTTGGATCTGAACAAGAAATATATGAGAAAATCTTCAAAAAAGAACATATCCAAGTCAAAAGGATGTTCAGAAATGTTGAAAATAAAAGAAGACAGAAGGAGTGGCTGCACTTGAAAAAGTCACATATGAAGTCTCAGGTTGAGACTGAGACTGAGACTTAGATTGAGACTTAGATGAAAATATATGAGACAAAACAACCAAGAGAGACTCCTGCTGCAGCTATAGATTCTGACAGTGCAAAAGGAAATCCATGAATCATAGTTAGCTTAGATAATGGCTACTGCACAAGAAGGCAAGTGATTTCCCACAATATGAGGAAGAGAAAGAGGCTTCTAAGAGAAAAAAACACAAAGAAATGACTCAGTTTGAAAAGAAAATGCAGAAGCTGAGCTCATCTCTACACATATCAAGCTGCAAATTCTTAAATTATGAGGATCAAATGACAACTTGAGGAATGCTTCATAAGGTACTCTGAAACTCTAATCATGATGCATATGTGATATTGATACTTTGCAGAATTCAGGATTCATGTTACAATAACAAACACATGCTTATTTGAATGATTCTTTGGTGTTTGGAATTCTGAATGATTTTCTGTCATGACCATAAATACAGTTTTGAATCTCAACTATTGTGAGTATGCTGTAATGCAACATATGCTTATGTTATGATCCTGCATCATGTGATAATTTGAGTGTGAGATCTATCTGTGATGGAACATGTGCTGATCATATATATCTTTGAGTCAATTTCATGATTGTTGAGAAAAGAAAACTTGGAAAGGTTAAATTGTTTTAGTTAGGAGAAATATTTCTACAAGCCAAGCCTATATGCTCTTCTTTTGCTTAATAAAGTCAATCATCTAAATAAATGATATGAATGAAAAATACTAAGATTGATGATTCAAGAGAAGATTATGGGATAGGAGAAACCATGAAATTTGGAGGCAAAGAAGTTACTGTACTGTATGCAGAAATGTTTCTGATATAGCCTTACTAAAATGATCATAACCTGAGCTACAAAATTGATTTTCGAGTAAAACCAATTTTGTTGGAAAGCTAATTAATAAGAGTTCAAAACTGGAAAGTTTGAAGCTGTTACACTAAGCACAGAAGTGCCAGAAAATTTGCTAACACAACTGCAGTTTTATAAATGCTCACAGAAACTTGCTTACTTAAGATCATCATAACTGGAGCTATAGATATTATTTTTCTGTGAAACTAATTTTGTTTGAAAGATAATCTAAAATAGAATCAAACTGGAAAATTTGAGATTGTCATATTAATCACAGAAGTGCCAGCAAATCTGAGAACACAGTCGCAGTGCTACAAGCTTCAATATAAACATGTTTACTTAAAAAATTTCATAACTGAAGTTATAGAAATGCTTTTCAGTAAAACAAATTTCGTATGAAAGATAATTCAAAATAGTATCAAACTGGAAATTGTAAGATTTTTGTACTGACCACAACAGTGCCAGTAAAGTCGTGAACATAGTCAAACTAATACAAAGACTGATATAAACATGTTCACTTAAATTGATCATAACTGGAGTTGCAGAAATGATTTTTGAGTGAAACCAGTTTTGTATGAAAGCTAGCTCATATATGTATTTGACTGGAAAGTTTCAGAATTTTTCATCATCTGCATAATTCCCAGCAAATACTTCAAGTTGACTGATCTCTCATCTGATTAAATCTGGAAACATCTGTTTTGAATGCTTATATCTGGAGCTAGGAAAATCCTTTTCAAATGAAACCAGTTGGATTTGAAAGATGTTGTTCAATGATTTAACAGTATTAATTTTCACTATTTTTGGATGCATAGATTGATCACAGTGAATAAAAAACCAGACCTGTCACAGTAAGCACTCTATTATAGAACTGCCAACTTTAATCACTCATATCTTATGATATGAACCTTGAGGTTCAATTTTTATGGACCTTAGAAAATTTCTGATAAATAGAGAACTTTCCTTAGCAAGCACTTTTCTTATAAAAATAATCAATATTTTTTTTCCTTTTCTTTTATCACGTACGTAACTATTTTTCTTTTCTTTTCTTTTCTTTTGATGTACGTAAACCATAAAATAAAAATTGTAAAGGAAAGATAACAAGGATATAATCAATAACAAAGGTATCCTTAAGCCACTTGAAAGTTAAATCATATAAAATTCAAGAACTCGTAGAGGAAAGTATGCAATTGATTAAACAGATAATATAGAAGATAGAAGAAAACAAATAAATGGACGTCACACTTTCATGAATTTGAAAGGTAAGTCCAAGAAGATGATCACACAAAGGTATATGAACCTTTGATAACCTTCACTCTTGACTAGCAAGAAAGTTAGAGAAAATCACTCTCTCAAGTAAGAAATTCACTTTCTAAATTTGCTGCAATTTTGCATAAAACTTCAATTGTATTTTGTGCATGCATGATGCATGTATTAATAGGGTTTTACGAGGTTAAGAAAGCCATGTAGCCAGCTACATTTTCACGCCCTAAAGCCCCCAAAATACCCCTAAAATAATTTCCCATGCAACCCTACACAATTAACTAGGAATTAAAACAATTAAGCAAAATAAACTCTACTAAACAAGGCTTATTTGGCCGCAACTTTGGACCAGATTCATGGGCACATGGAACCTCAATTTGTAACTTACAAACAAGGGTTAATTTGGCTAATAAACCATCCATGTGTGGCCGCCCAGGACAACCATGAGTCTTCATGAGTTGGCTGCCAACTTCATTGCTATTCATGCTCCAATTCAATGGCTTGTTGGAACTCTTTGATGGCTCTTTACTCAACAAAATTCTGCACATGTTACATGCTTCTTTTGCTGACTCATGAGGCTCCATATAGCTCATATCTCAACCAGGTTCATGCACTAGGACAGCTTCATTCCAACGGCTATAAACATGAAGTTTAATGCTACTACACTCATGTTTTGTAACCCCCCCCCCAAGTAGGAAACATAACCACCCAAACCATTAAGCCTATTGTCTTGTAACTTCCCTAATATTATTGAAACAAATTAAAATTAAAATTCATCAAATTAAAGAAAGAAATGGCCGCCCCACATGCATCCTATGTGGCCTCCCATCATGCTTTATTAATGCTTGGAAGTTCTTTAATTATCAATTGCATTAAATGCAACTGATTTTCCATCAATTAAGCTATCCTCTTCAACTTGAGTGCAATTAATGAATTTAGGACTTCCATTAATGTTTTGCTCACTTTGAGTCTGGACTTCTTTAATGATGACTTGGAGTGCTTCTTTAGCCTTCCTAGGTTATGCCCTTGTCATGGGCCCACCCAATCTGTTGACTGCCTTATTGATGTCCACATCATCTTATGATAGAAAACTTCAAATGGAATGACTTTTATACCATTAAAAAGCTTGTGTTGTCTAGTTTATTGTGTTGAAATCTCATATTTTTATGAATTGGAAATAACTCACAAGTTCAGATTACAGTAGCTAAGTCAATGGATGCTTTCTGATTTGGTGTTGAAACTTCAAGTTAAAATATCTTTAATTGTACCAATCCAAATGAGTTGATTTTTGTGGCATTGGAAAGTTGTCATGATGTGGTTCATTGTGATAGAATATAAATTTCTAGATCAAACTATGATGGGAGCAATGCTTGTTCAAAGATTAAGGATACATGATAGAAAAGTAGTGAAACTTGATCTCTTGAAAGTGACACCTTTGACAATGTCCCCTTGATTCCCAAATCTGTGATAAACTTTGGCATATCAAAACTAAATTGTTGTATCAAATTAGTTTGCATATTATGATTTGGAATGTTGGGTGAATCAATGAATATGAAGAAGATCTTGACATGAATATCTTTGAAACTTTATCAATGCTGAAAAATATGCAATGACTATGAACTCATCAGCAAATCATATTGATGAATTTCTGTTATGTTCCCCTGCTGACCAAGTCTATAATCTTGACCTTTATGCCTCTATCCATGTTCTACAAATTTAACTTACTATAGGCATAGAAATCAAAGTGAGTAACATATTTAGGGCGAGTAGCTAAACCAATCTTTGTGCTGAATGTATTCTTTCTACTTGATCATGCATCAAATGAAATTCTTATCATCTAATCAAGTATGTAAATAGAACAAATTATTGCTTTGGTTTAAGAATGAGTTCTGTTTTCAAGTGATCAATCCTAACTGCATCCCCTACTCAATGTTGGACTAAATAATGATCATTCTGAAAGTTGAATTTTCTGCATCAGTCGTTAAAAAGTTGCTAAACCAGCAACATTGAAAATATCAGCAGAACCATCTCATTTTGAGGGGGAGTTAGCCAAATTGTTTGCTAAAGTGTTTACCATGTATGTTGACTCAGTTGGGGTGTGATTATTTATGGATTTTGATGAATGCATATACCTATTTCCTTTACAACTCTAGAAATCACTCTTTATTTGTGAGGAAATCTTAAAATGAAAAGAAAATGGGAAAATAGCTCTCTTGAAGTTTGAATTGAAAAAGATGATCAAAGAGAAAATTGTAAGAAAGAAGTTCAAGAAGATTCTGAACTTAGTGAGAGAGATTCTGAAAAATATATCAAGTTACTAAGAAAATTCTGGATTCTAGAGTCTAAAAGCTCTTCTTCTTACCTTAGTCTTTAATTCTAACTAATCTTATTGGAGCATTTATCCCTTTCCATATCACATTGCTTCATCTATTTTTTTTTTGGGATCATTGTTATAACCACATGTGTGATCTACTGTTTTATCTTATCACTCTTGGGAAATTGAGAATATTACTGCATATATCTCTTGCTCAAAACCCTCTATTGAGATCATCCATATGTTTGATAAGTAAAAATCATGTCTTTAATGCCATTAGTATAATTGAAAATCAATAGGAGGTGATTATTTGGCAGATTTTTCTGATGTTATATTTCTCCTTCCATCTTT
The DNA here is from genome assembly GCA_026901365.1 of Sesbania bispinosa. Lineage (NCBI taxonomy): Eukaryota > Viridiplantae > Streptophyta > Magnoliopsida > Fabales > Fabaceae > Sesbania > Sesbania bispinosa. Next base: position 1,240,317 of record QLOH01000091.1, read on the forward strand.
TTGTTGATGCCAAAAGGGGGAGAAATAGGAAAGTAACTATTGCCATGTGCATAATAGCATAATTCTGAATCATGCTATGATATTATTGTTTGCATTGTTAGGCATGAATTCAGGGGGAGTTCAATTGAGTGGATCATATTATCAAAAATATATAGACTCTCATCATCCCTTATATGCTATTACACATGAAAACTTAATTTTGTTCAAATAGGTTTGTCATCATAAAAAAGGGGGAGATTGTTGGCGCAAAAACCCTCTGAGATTTGGTTTTAATGACAACAAACCTGTTGATCAAAATTAATGTTTTCTGTTCTTGAAGTTACTGATGTTTTGTGTGAGATCTTAGAAAGACAGGATTCGTATGCTTAGCAAAGAACTCAGAAAGATCAGAAGAACCACAAGCTCAGATTGAGATTGAGAGGCAGCCACATACTGAGACAAGTAGTCTTAGTAGTATTCCTCAGAATTAAGTTGAAGATAAAGATCAGCCTAAGATTAAGTAATCAATGCAAGTCTTTCCTGAGATTCAGAAAGATCAGAATCCTAATGTTAAGAAGCATCAGGCTTCAGAATCATTTTTGGAGTACAGGCAGAGCTTAGAAGTTCTATATGCTGAAGGTAATTTCAGAAGAAGGCCTCAATAAATATCATTTATCAGAAAGTCTTCAAGAAGCTTAGAATGGTTTAATATGAAGTTAGCCTAAGTTGAGAGAGGTGCACATCAAAGTGAAGTCTCAGCTACAATAAGAAAGGATCAATAGTCAGATGCAAGATCTGTCAAGAGATGAAACTCTAACTTAGCTTCATAATCAAGAGATAAGATCAGAATAGAAGATGTCAAACCAAGAAGAGATTCAAAGTCAGCTTGAGACAAGCTCAAACTGTAAAGTCAGATTGAGACAAGCCCAAAATCATTATAAGATCATATTCAGTCCAAGAATGACAAAGAAGAACTTTGAAATATGAAGCTAAGCAAAGATGAGATTCAAAGGCAGACTTGAGATGCAATCTCAAGAGAGATTCAGAATCAAACTTGAGATGCAGTCTCAACAGAGATGCAGAATCAGACTTGAGATGCAGTCTCAATAGAGATGCAGAATCAGACTTGTGATGCAGTCTCAACTTTAGATGCAGAATCAGACATGAGATGGTCTCAGATCAGATGCAGTCTCAAGATCAGACACAGAGATCAGATACAGACATGAGACAGTCTCAGATCAGATGCAGTCTCAAGATCAGACACAGAGATCAGATACAGACATGAGACAGTCTCAGATCAGATGCAGTCTCAAGATCAGACGAATAGATCAGATGCAGACATGAGACAGTCTCAAGATCAGATGCAGTCTCGAGATCAGACGAAGAGATCAGATGCAGACATGAGACACAGACATCAGACTCAGCTCATCAAAGACGCAGCAGCAAAAAGCTAGTCAACACAAGTACACTGTCACAGCAGAGACTGCATCAGAAAAGTACTGAGCTCGTGTCAGAAAAGTGAAAAAAACAGCTTCTCTCTCTCTTCTAACGACTAGTTTAACAGCTAGTTTTTCTGAAGACTATAAAAGGAAGTCTCATTATGATGAGACGGGAGAGAGACTACATCAATTATTGAGCATCTACTGCATCTCATCAGATCTCAAGTGACATCTCAAGTGCACGTCTCAAGCAGTTCATATTCAGATCTGATCTCAACTTGAGAATCTCATTAGTCTCCATCATTCTCTCTTGTTTTAATTGAAATACTATCATTCCCTTAGAAGAGAGAATTACTAGCTAGAATTTACTGCCTATCCATACGTTGTATGCTTGAAAGCTAGACCCATCTCAACTTCATATTCTTGTAACCTGTCTCATCTAAGATAGGAGTGTGCCTAGTCTTAGAGTGAGCTATGAGCGTCCTAAAGAGGCAGTAAGAATACTTGTAACTCAACCAAGATAGGTGGTGCCTAGGCTTGGTGTGAGGGGCGTCCTGAAGAGGCTGTAAGAAAACTTGTATTGGCGGGTTGTCAATAGTGAAAATCTCACAGGTGGTGAGGACTGGACGTAGCCCAAGGTTGTGGGTGAACCAGTATAAATCTCTGCGTGCATCTCTTCTCCCTTATCTCTTTATTTACACTGCACATCTCATTTATCAAATCTGCTGGTTAAAATAAACTAAGTACTTATAAAGAAAATCTATTTGTAATAACACCAAGTCTGTCTCATCTTAAGTCTCATCTTACATCTTAAATCTGTTTGCTAAAATTGAACTCTTCTAGAGAAAGCCAAGTTTTAATAACTTAAGAATCATCTCTACTTGGTTACAAAATTATTGTTGAGACAACATGTCATCTAACCTATTTGAGACTCCAAGTGACAAACTTGATATCACGTCTCAGCTTGGATTTATGTGTGTATTTTCAGGAACAAATATTTTCAAGTCTCTATTCAACCCCCCTTCTAGAGACGTCCAGCCAACTTCATTATCATCATCATAATCTCAATGCATCAATATATATAATCATCATACACCACATTCCTCACATGCTCATTACATCAATATATTATCATCATATGTCTCATGCATCATCATCATAAACTCAATACATCAATACATCATCATCATGAACTCAACACATCAATACATCATCATCATACATCATAATATAATCATGATCCATTCACCTAGATCTCTTAAATTCATAAATAATGTGTATAAGCTCATCAATTAGACAAAAGGATCATAATCCTCACATAAACAACACTTTCATACTCAATTAGACCTGGTAATCGATTACCACACAGCTGTAATCGATTACCCGGGGGGTTTCCTCGATTTTGGAGTCTTCAAGTTTTAAGCTTAATGACCTTAGTGCACTAATTTGGAATTATCTAGAGTTTTAGGTGTCCAATTAATATGATTCCACTTCTATTAGAAATTTAAGATCCGGGGCTTCAGTTTGATATGCTATATGATAGGATTCTGAGCTCGTTTACCCTTTACCAAAACATTTTTGCTTAGGAGAGAAAGCTGTCAAAACAGGATCTGCGAGCTGCGCCTCAACTTGCGCTGCAGCGCAACCTGCAGCGCAAGTTACGTAGAGCGCGTCTGTTCTACGTTTTAGCCCCCTTTTTGCTCCCTTTCTTCAATCCCTACTCAATCCTCATCGTTTATACTTCGATTCAACATGTTTTTATCAAACAAATTCAATGAAATAATCAATCTTTAACACGATTATACAATTATTCAATCAAAACCCCAAATCATCAAACCCTTATTTACCCCTTTCGCTATTTTCGCTATCCCCTTCAATCTCGTTCAAGAACTCATCAAGGTTCATAAAACAATTCAACAATCAACATGTTTTCATCATCCATACTCAATGTAAACATATATCAATTCGAATTCGAAGTCTTAGATCACTACCCAAGCACCCCCCACATGCACATACAAGCAGCACCCTCTCCCCCACCGTACCTTGAAGTGAAGATCGAACCGGAACAGTTCTTGATTCTCAAAAATTATTCCGCAGCAACCCCTTCTTGAGACGTCGTTTCTCTCCTCCTTAGCATTTCGCTCTCTGACGATTTTACGAATAAGGATTAGGGTGAACTGAGAACCCCTCCTTAAATAAATACTTAGTTGGGCTAGGCCCACTCTCAACCCACTCATTCTATTTATTATTCTTATTATTTATTAAATAACCTTATTCATAAAATATACTAATCTTACTAATATTATTATTTATTTATTTGTAATAACCTTATTCATAAAATAAATACTAACCTTATTTATTTGTAAGCACATTGGGGTTAACTTGTGTGATGAAAATGCTTTTTGGAATAATCATTTGAATACTCTTAATTTGTTGTTTATTGAAAATATTCATGGTTATTTCCATTTGGTTTTATTTGATTTGATGATTATGACTAACATGTATAAAGATAAAGCCAAAGAGGAATACAAGAGAATTGTCTACGACCCTGGCGTTTGGGTTTGGACACTAAAAAAGAAGGCTTCCTTAATGCATAAGGAAGAAAAGGCAAAATCTGAATTTGTTCAAGTTGTGTTTGATCCAGGAGGATGGAATGGTTTCAATCATGTAATTCCTCTTGAATTTTTATCTTTGCCTAACAATTCTATGTTTGCGCACAATGACCAACAGGCTAAGGTAGAAAGTGTCAAGAAGAAGCAAGGAAGTTATGCTCATCAAGCAAGCAAAGGAAAAGAGATAGTTGTCTTCCATCCCGGTGAATGGATGTGGGTACATATGCGCAAGAAATAGCCCCTTGAACCAGAGAAGTCCAATTTTCTATCTAGGAAAGATGGTCCCTTTCAAATCCTAGAAAGGAATAATATCAATGACTGCAAAATTGAATTTTTGGTGAGTATCAGATTAGTACCTTCTTCAAAGTTTCTAAGTTATCTCTTTTTGATGTAGGTAAGAAAACTTCAGATTTGTGGACAAATCTTTTTCAAGAAGGGGGGTATGATGAGGACATCATAGTAGTCAGCAGGTTAGGTGGGCCCATGACAAGGGCGCAGTCTAGGAGGGCTAAGGAGGCACTACAACTTGTCATCAAAGAAGTCCAACTTCAAAACATGCAAAGCATTAATGTAAGCTCATAACTCATTAACTGCACTCAAGTTGAAGAGGAGGAACCATTTGATGAAGAGACAGTTGCATTTAATGCAACTACCAATTGAAGCACTTCCAAGCTGATGAGGTGGCATTGTGGGCGGCCACACATGGTCCATTGTGGGCGGCCACATTGAGTCTTTTATGCTGAATTATTGTTGTTTATTTATGCTTTCAATAAGGGTTAGGAGTTACAAAACATTTGATTAATATTTTGATGGTTACAAGACAAGGTTGTAATGAGTTTCAAAGGCATTAAAAGCCTTGTCTACTAGCCATTTGGGAGCTAGCTTGTGCGCATGAACCTAGTCCTTTTGTGGGCTTCATGGAGACCTTCTATTTGCTCTAAAGTTGCGGTCAACATGGATTAAAAGGCTGAGTAAAATACCATCAAGAGGGGCGGCCAACATGTGCATAATTTGGTGAGTAAAGTATCATTAAACATGTGCTATCAAGTGAGTAACTTGGCTGAATTGTAAGCCATCATTTGGGCGGCCAACACATGCTACACATGGCTAAAATAAGGTGATTAAGAAGGTGATAAATGGCTGGTTCAATAGCCATCAAAGTGGCGGCCACACTCATGAAAGGAAGGTTACACATTGAAGGCACACTTGAAGAAAGAAGGCTATATGGTGCGGCCACTTATTGGCTGAATCAATGGCTACTTTAAGTCATGTTTTATGGTTACATTTCTTGTATTATGGCAGCCACATGTTCATCCAAAGAGCTGGGAGGGTTGCGGCTAGGATAGTTTCCAATAGGTGCATTTTTATTAAGTTTTTATTTAGGGTTTTTATCAATTAAGTTATAATAGTTAACTAGGGTTGCATGGGAAATGTATGGAGGGTATTTTAGGGACAATATGGGCGTGAACATGCAGTTGAATGCATGACCTAATTGATCTTGTAAAATCCTAGAAATTCATGCTTCATGCATACAATAAAGGACAGAATGAATTATGCAGAAAATTACCTATACTTTAAGAGTGTTTCTCTAAGTTTGTTGCTAGTCAAGAGTTGAGAATTTATCAAAGGATCCTTCCTTTGTGTGTATGTTCTCAGGGACTTATCTTTCAAGTCTTTGAAAGTGTGACGTCTTTTCCTATCTTTCCCATCCTTTATTTCTTCTTCTTCTAGTTTTTTTTACCTTTTGTTTTTGTGCTCAAAATCTATATTTTTCCTATACGTTAAACTTGGTTTCTAAGTGATTTATTCATCAAGTTTTCTAAAGGGTGAATATTTTTTTGGCAAGGTTACTACTTGGTTCTCAATTTTTTTATCAAAGAAAAAGGTATTATCAAAGAGAAAAAGAAAAGAAAAGAAAAAGATACGTATGTGACAAAAGAAAAGAAAATAGAAATGATGAATTTTTGGTAGAGAAGTGTTTGTCAAGGAAAGTGCTCTTTTATTCGGAAATTTCTAAGGTCCATGAAAAATAGAACCTCAAGGTTCATATCATTTGGTAATCAGAGATCGGTTATTAGAATTTTTTCTGATTTCTTTTGTTCTAACAAATACTATTTCTTCTTAGCTTTTCTTGTGTTATTGTTTTCTTGACTACACGCAGGTTGGTGAATTGTTTGATTTTATTCTCCTCATTGGTGTGGTAAGAAATTCAAGAGAAACAGAGTGGAAAAAGGCAAGAGAGTTACGTCATAGAAAAAGCCAAGTATTGTGTGCAAACACGAGAGTGGTGAGGTTTCCAAACAGTTAAAATTGTTTTTCTCTGTTACATTTTTTTCTTGTTCTTTATTATGGCAGAAAGAGTTGGAGAATTCTACATGATTATAAGACTTCTTGGTAGCCAAACCGTAAACAAAGAGGAAAGCCAAAGGGATAACATCTTTCACACTAGATGTTCAATCAATGGTAAAATTTGTTTGGTGATTATTGATGGTGGTAGTTGTACTAATGTGGTTAGTTCCAGATTGGTGAACAAGATGAACTTGGATACAAAGCCACATCCTAGGCCATACAAGCTTCAATTGCTTAGTGAAGGTGATGAAGTACACGTGAAAAGACAAGCAGAAATTCCTTTTTCTATAGGAAAATATCAAGACAAGGTGCTTTGTGATGTGGTACCTATGGAGACCAGCCATATTCTCCTTGGGAGGCCGTGGCAGTATGATGCCAGAGTTATCCATGATGGCTTTACAAATAAAGGGTGAATTTATTTATCAAGTTTTCTAAAGGGTGAATTTTTTTTTGGCAAGGTTACTACTTGGTTCTCAATTTTTTATCAAAGAGAAAGGTATTATCAAAGAGAAAAAGAAAAGAAAAGAAAAAGATACGTACGTGACAAAAGAAAAGAAAATAGAAATGATGAATTTTTGGTAGAAAAGTGTTTGTCAAGGAAAGTGCTCTTTTATTCAGAAATTTCTAAGGTCCATGAAAAATAGAACCTCAAGGTTCATATCAACAGGCCTTTTTTCCCAGGGGGAATGGAGCAGCCGGAGATGAGGATGGAGCAGCTCACGTGGATCAGGACCACGAAGACTCATTTTTCTTTCCTATTTGGTGCTTTTCCTTCTTTTTCTTTTGCTTTTGCTTCTTTTTATTTTCTTATTTTTCTTCTTTTATTTTCTTATTTTCTTTTCTTTTTCTTTTGATTTGTACTATATCTAATTCTCACTGATACTTATATATTATGCAGTACTTATCCAGTTATTTTTTGTGTTTTTCTGAATTTTTTTTTAGATTTTTAGGATTTTTAGGACTTTAGGAAATTAGAAATCAAGTTTACTTTTTCAAATTCTCTGTAATTAAGTAGTTTAACTAACCAGATTAGGTAAGATGATAGGGTCTTGTGATTAATTCCATAATTAATTAGGATTAGGGTACTTCTCAAGAGAACCTATCAGGATAGTTAATTAAATCCATTAAGTGCTTTATCAAGGAATTTTAGACATAACCGGTGAGCTGAGAGCCCAAACACTGATATTGAGAGCTTTTCACCGCTGCTTGTCAACTATTATTGCTTGAGTTTTTAAATTTTTTCTTGCTTGAAGAGATATGTGTAGGAACACAGGGAAACACTAGAAGGGGGGTTGAATAGTGTTTCTGAATATTTTAGAAAGCTTTTCGCAAACAGGTTCTCAAATCAAAGTTTCAGACAGGCTCTTGGAGGGCTGTCTGAACTTTTTCAGAAGGCTTGTAAAAATGATTTTAAAAGATTTTTTGCCTTTTAAAATATTAGATAAATTACTCACACCCCTTGATTAGTTTAAAACTGAATTTACGAGAGATAAGGGTAAGAAGACATAGCCACAGAATTTGTCCTGGTTCACTCACTACCACTTGTGAGCTACGTCCAGTCTCAATGCCAACTAGCAATTGGATTTTCTCTTAATCTCTCAAGATTACAAGTATTCTTTTATAGTCAAGCCTCTTCAGGATCTACAACCAAGTATTCTTTTTCAGACAAGCCTCTCCAGGCTCAACAACCAAGTATTCTTTTTCAGACAAGCCTCTCCAGGCTCAACAACAAATACAGAGAAAAGAAAATGCTTAAGGTCAAAAACTATATCAGTTTTGAGACTTAAACAATTACAGATGTACAAAGATTACTGAGGTATGCTCAGGATAATACAATATGTTTGTACAAAGATGATAAATTCTATCAGAGTGTTGCAGCTAAAAACTTGCAGAGTTTTTGTTCTTTTTCAAATTCTTCTCTCTGTGAGGTCTTCAAGGTTGGGGGTATTTATACCCAAATGATTGGCCCCTTGAAGAAAATCATTGCTTGTGAAAACCATGATAGCCGTTGTGAGATAGCCTGCTGCAGTACAGAATATTCTCTGACATATTCTGATATTCCCTGACAATCCTGACATTCTCTTACACGTTACAAGGTTTGCTCCTGCCAAAAAGATGCTTTTTGTTGTTGTTGCAATTGCTGTGTAGCAGAGGACGTGTTGTGGCAGGGAACGTGCTTAAAATGCAATACAGGGTGCCAGCTGTTGTAGCAGAGAACGTGCGTGAAAAAAGGTATAAATGAGTCTTCACAACTTCAGACAAGAGATACCATGTCATCAAGAGACTTCAAACAGCCTTGATGTATCAGACGGGTTGAACTTCTTCAGACAACTTCTGCTTCTTCAGACAGTTTCAACACTTAGTCTTTTTAATTTTGCTTTTGATGGCTCTTGCTGAAATCATAGATAAGAGATTGAGTTAACTATGTATCTATGATAAATAGTTTAAGTTAAATTTGTTAACCATTAAAACTTGGGAATATTTCTGTCTTTAAAACATCATAAACCTCTTTATGATATTTTTGAGACTCAACATTCTCCCCCTTTTTAATGATGACAAATTTTCTTAAAATATACAAATCTGTAATAAGATTAAGAGATAGAAACAGCTCCCCCTGAGATACACATATCCCTTAACAGATTTTGTTCAAGGTAAATGTTACTTAAAAAACTTAGAGCTTGTGGACTATACTCCCCCTAAGTCCTGTAATCACTCCAGATTTTGTTAGTTTTAATACTCCCCCTTTTGTCATCAATCAAAAGGGAAAATCAGAGCAAAAATAGTAACAGTGCACTACATATATCAGACATAATCAAAATTCAAAGAGCATGCACTCAAAATATGATATAAAACACTGATTGTATTTCATGGATATATATATAAAACTGACAATCAGTCACTTGCCAAAAGAAATGAAAATAAACATCAGACAATGGCAAGACAGCTTAATCCTTTTTCTGCAGCAAGGCTTCAGACAGAAAAGAAATCAATTCTTCCTTGGCCTTGATTATGGCTGCTTCCACTGATAACTTTAGCTCTTGTTGCCCAGATCTGATAAGCTGCTGTTCATGAAGAATCTGCTCTTGAGTGGCAAACGGATGCTTGGACTTTTCCTCTGGTGCTGCAAACTTCTTCTCAAGATCCTTGACCTTGGACTTCAGCTTGAAGTTCTCCTCAGTCAAGTCTTGCTCAGATTCAAATAGAATGATTTGAATGTAAGGGTAAACGAATCTTAGAACTCCAAAGCCTGATCTCAAACCATACACAGAGGGTTGAAAAACTGGCCAAAAGAAAGTGCAAACAAATTTCACCAAAACCCAGTCTTTATTGAAGGAGTCAGCAGGTGGGGGAAAGTAATCCTTCAGATAATGGTAGTGGACATTTGTAGATTTGCCAAGTCCAACTTCTTATTCAGCATCTGGACCAGATGATCCAGAAGAAGATCCACCATCTTCTCTGATCTTCCAGTAAGAAGCCCACATCCAATCTTGCAACAAGTGGTTCAAGCCTCCTCCCTGAGAGTTGATAAAATCTGGTAAAGCATCCCACTCTAATGTAGTCATAGCTTCAGACAGGGGTGCTGATACTGAGTAGACTTTAGCTCCTTTGTACTTTTCATCCTTGCCTTCCTTCAAGGGATACCTAGGAACAATTCTATCAGGCTTCACCAAGATTTTGGTTGAGGGCCTGATGGAACATGTTCTAGGGGGCCTATAGCCCATCATCCCAACTCCCCTTTCCAGATCTCTCTGAAATAGTTCAGACTCTGTGTTGAGCTGTCTCACAAGATACCATTCTTCATTGCTCAGCCTCCATGACTCTTCTGAAAATGGGTTGATAGGTTCCCATATATGTGAAGGAGGGACAACACCCTTCCTGATCTTCTCTAGGCTACCTGATTCAGCATTAAACGTTGATCTCTCTTCAGCTACAGTTGTTCTGATGAGACCATGATGTAGAGAAATAGCAGGTGTTGATCTGAAGTGTTGTAACTCTTCAGACAAGTTGCCAAACTTAGGCAATGGACAAGGATCAATGGAAAGAAAGGACAACTGAAGAACATTTGTAAGGTTTTGCTCTTCTTCAAGGGAAAGATCTTCTTGCAAAGAAGGTGGAGGAGATGAAGGTGGTAAAGGTGTGTGAGGTGGGGATGATAAAGGTACGGGTATAAGGGATATAGTTGATGGTTGAGGTTGAGGGAGTGAGAGTACAGATGATTGGATAGTTTTAGGTGATGAGGGAACTGATGTTGATGGTGATGGTTCAAGAGATTGGTTTTCTTGAGGTGAGGGGGGATCAGACAACTGATTGTCTGATGGTATGACTGGTGATGGTGCAGAGGGTTCAGAAGAGATGGATGGTTCAGATGCTATGGTTTTTGTTTGTAAAGGTGGTGATGGTTGTTTTTCTGGTGAGATAGGTTTAGGTGAAGATTGAGGTGAAGGTTGAGGTGAAGGTTGAGGTGGAGGTTGAGGTGGTTGCTTTTCTGCTGATGATGGATGTGAGGGTGTAACATTGTCAAACCTCACTCTGATCCTTTTGTAGGGAGACTTTGGTGTCTCAGTTACTTCTGTTTCCTTTTTCTTAGCCTCTTTTTCAACCTTCTCTCTTTCAGATTGTTTTTCTGCCCTTCTTCTTTTGAAATACTCTTGGGCCTTGATGTAGTTTTAGTACTTTCTTGCTTCATCTTCTTCCTCAAGTTGAGATGCAGTACCCCTTGTCATCCTAGGCTCAATGACAGATTCAAGCAGCTTGCTCTTGGTTCTTCTCCTCTGTTTACCACTGAATCTCTTCCTTTTCCTTGAAACTTCAGACCTAGTTTCCTCCTTATCATCTTCGGCATAGGCCAACTGAGATGCAATAGCAAGAGCTCTATCAGTTCTTTCTTGCTCTTCTCTCTTCTCCAACTCCTCTTGCTCTAAAGCAGTAGCCAAAGCTGCCACCTGAATAAGTTCAGGATCAGATGGGCATGCAGCTAAGGGTTCTGCTGCAACTGCATCAGTTGCCACTGCTTCTCCAGCCTGTCCTTCCATTTTAGAAGTAGGCTGTGGAGTTTGTATAGGTTCAGACAGCTGACCCACAATTTCAGACAACCTTTGAGAAGGTTTCTGAACAGGTTCAGACTCCGGAGTCTGCACAGATGCAGAGGCTACCTTAGCAGAACTCCTTACAGGAAGCTTTTTCAACTTGGATTGAGAGGGCTTGGAAGGCTTGAACTCATGTCTTCTAATATCACCCATGAGCTCCTTCTCCAAAATCTGCATGGTTGAATCTCTTCTCTAAGCTTTTTCCATCAACAAGTTTTCCTTCATGGTAGGTGAAGGAGGTTTTGGAGTTAGCTTCACTTTCATGCTCTTGAGGTTTGATTCACCAAACACGGGTAGTGAATGATGATCAAAAAGTCTCTCAATGGGGACTTTGAAGTGCAGCAACACCTTAGTGATGATGGTGTTGTGAGGGAAGCTCCCAGCAGAGTCTCTAAAACGCTTCTGCAAATGATACATGATGATGTTGGGAAGGTTGACCTTTTTCTTCTGCAAAAGATGGATGAGGCAGAACCTTTCTAATTCAGACACATGATTTCTGCTACTTTTCTTAGGGATTACAGAGTTCCCTAGAATAGCATGCAAAACCCTAGCTTTGTCTGTCATAAGTATGGCATCCAAGCTCTATGGTTTGGAAGTGCCATAGAGAAACTCAGTGAACTTCTGTTGTCCACCATTTCTTGATTCCCAACCAGAAGAAATGGTAGCTCCTTCAGCTTTAACATCAAAATGTGAGCAAGTATAGCTTCATCAACAAAGACAGGGACACCACGTACCGTAGCCCTGATGCTGGAGTAGGAACCTTCCCTATTAGGGATACCTCTAGCTGTAGCCCAGAAATCCAGCACACTCTGTTCATGCCATTTTGTTCTGTTGTTGTTAAAATACTGAGTCCATCCAGCTGCATTGAACTCTGGATATAAATCCATTCCCAGAGCTTCAAGATCCTCAAGATGAACACCCTTGGTCTTCACAATGTTGTCCCCAGCAGATTTCTTTGGTGCCATTGTTGAAGGTTTAAAGAAACTTGAGAGAAAGGTTGCTTGAAGACGAAGAGAAGCAGGGGTTCTGTGAGCAGAGAAGGTGGTAAAGCTATTCTGACCCACTGCCTTCTGTATATATAGAGCTCTGAAGCAATTATGGCACGTACTGGCTGCATAGTCATAGGGAAACGTGCGAAGTGGAAGAGACAAAATAAATGAAACTAAACTGTCCCTTATTGCCACGTCATTTGTTCATTTCAGACAAGTGATAGATTTCAGACATCCATATAAATTTCAGACGACCCAAAATTTCAGACAAGTCACTTGTTTCAGACAAGCTGAAATTTCAGACACATCAATTTTCATACACAATCAAAATGCATGAATGTTCAATTTATCTCTGATGAGCTTAAATCTATCTTTAGTTAGAGGTTTTGTGAATATATCAGCCCATTGATGCTCTGTATCAATAAACTGAATATCAAAAACACCTTTCTGAACATAGTCTCTAATAAAATGATGTTTGATTTCTATATGCTTAGCCCTAGAATGTTGAATGGGATTCTTAGACAGATTAATAGCACTAGTACTATCACACAACACAGGTATAACTGATATTGAAATATTAAAATCTTCAAGCTGATACTTCACCCATAGCAGTTGTAAACAACAACTGGCTACTGAGATGTATTCTTCTTCTGCTGTAGATAATGCAATTGTGCTTTGCCTTTTGCTTGACCAGCTAATCATATTTTCTCCAAAGAAATGACATCCACCACTGGTGCTTTTTCTTTCAACTTTGTCTCCAGCAAAATCAGCATCATAGTATCCTACTAGCCTGCAATCCTTAGTTTTCTTATAGCATAGACCAAGATTAGTAGTACCTTTAAGATATCTGAAAATTCTTTTTACAGCTTTGTAGTGAGTAATTCTTGGATCAGATTGGAATCTAGCACAGAGGCATACACTGAACATAATGTCAGCCCTACTTGCTGTTAGATACAATAATGAACCAATCATTCCTCTATACAAAGTTTGATTCACTGGTTCTTCATTCTTATCTTTATTTAAAGATGCAGAAGGGTGCATTGGAGTTGTCATGGGTTTACAATCACTTAAGTTGAACTTCTTAAGCATTTCTTTTGTATATTTTTCTTGATGGATCCATATACAATCAGAATCTTGCTTAATCTGAAGTCCTAAGAAAAATTTTAGTTCACCCATTAAACTCATTTCAAACTCAGATTGCATTAACTTAGAAAACTCTTTGCACAAGGAAGAATCAGTTGAACCAAAGATAATGTTATCAACATATATCTGGACAAGTATAAGATCTTTGTTAGACTGTTTTCTAAAGAGGGTTGTGTCTACTTTTCCTCTTTCAAAACCATTGGTTATAAGAAAACTACTCAATCTGTCATACCAAGCTCTTGGGGCTTGTTTTAGACCATAGAGAGCTTTCTTAAGTTTAAAAACATGTTCAGGAAAAGCTACATCTTCAAAACCAGGGGGTTGTCTAACAAAAACTTCTTCTTCAATGAGACCATTGAGAAAGGCACTTTTAACATCCATTTGATATAGCTTGATGCCATTATTTACAGCATAAGATAAAAGAATTCTGATTGCTTCTAACCTGGACACTAGAGCAAAGGTTTCAGTGAAGTCAATACCTTTTTGCTGGTTGTATCCTTGAGTCACTAATCTTGCCTTGTTTCTGACTACTTTGCCTTCTTCATACATCTTGTTTCTGAACACCCATTTGGTTCCAATAATTGTTTTCCCATGGGGTTTAGGAACAAGGGTCCAGACATCACTCCTAGCAAATTGATTCAGCTCTTCTTGCATGGCTAGGATCCACCCTTCATCATGCAGAGCTTCATCAATGTTCTTTGGCTCAATTTCAGACAGGAGAGCAAGTGAATTCAGATTCTTGAATTTTGATCTTGTCTTAACTCCTTCTGAAGTGTTGCCAATGATTTGCTCTTTAGGATGATGTGATTTGTATCTCCAATCTTGTCTTTGAGGAGGAATCAAATCTGTCTGAGACTCAACATTTGTCTGAAGAGGTTCAGTAATAGTAGGTACTTCAGACAACTGTTCATCCTTCAAACTGTTGTGATCATTTAGCTCCATTCCTGCAAAATCATCCTCTAGATCTGATAGTTCTCTATCAGTCTCTTTGTTATCATTGAATTTTACATGAATAGTTTCTTCAACAGTTAAAGTTCTAGAGTTATACACTCTATAGGCTTTAGATGTTTCAGAGTATCCAATGAAAAATCCATTGTCTGATTTTGCATCAAACTTTCCAGGATCATCCTTGGTGTTAAGTATAAAACACTCACATCCAAAGGTGTGGAAATATGATATGTTGGGTTTCCTTCATTTCCACAATTCATAGGGAGTCTTTTTCAGAATTGGTCTTACCAATATTTTGTTTTGAAGGTAACAAGCTGTGCTAACAGCTTCTGCCCAGAAGGTTCTTCGTAAACTGCTTGAGTTGAGCATGGTTCTTGCCATCTCTTGCAAACTTCTGTTCTTTCTCTCAACAACCCCATTTTGTTGAGGTGTTCTAGCCACAGAGAAATTGTGTGAGATCCCATTCTCATCACAGAACATTTGAAAGTTTGCATTCTCAAACTCTCCACCATGATCACTTCTTATGACAAAAATACAAAATCCTTTTTCATTCTATACCTTCATACAGAATACTGTGAAATTCTTAAAAGTCTCATCCTTTTTTCTAAGGAATGTTACCCATGTAAATCTAGAATAGTCATCAACAATGACCAACCCATATTTTTTCCCACTAAGACTTTCTGTTCTAATAGGAGCAAACAAGTCAATGTGTAAAAGTTCTAGTGGTCTGCTGGTTGAAACAACATCCTTACTATTGAAAGAGTGTCTTGTTTGTTTCCCTTTCAGACAGCTTTCACATAAAATGCCAGATTTGTATGAAAGCTTGGGCAGTCCCTTAACAAAGTTGTGTTTTACTAATCTTGAGATTAATCTCAAGCTGGCATGCCCAAGTCTTTGATGCCAAATCTGTTTTTCATCTTCAACAGAAATGAAGCATTTTACATTTTTACTTTCTAGATCCTCTAGATCAATTTTGTACACATTGCTGTGTCTCTTAGCAGTGAAAAGGGTTTGATCAGAGGAGTCTTTGACCATGCATCCTTCCTTAGTAAAGGATACTACATAACCACTGTCACATAATTGACTTATGCTCAGTAAATTATGTTGAAGTCCTTCCACGAGAAGTACATTCTTAAAAAGGGATGAAGGAATTATACCTACAGTCCCTATACCAGTGATCTTCCCTTGTTGATTTCCACCAAAGGTGACCACTCCTCCTTCTTTAGGTCTAGGGTTTTGGAACAAAGACCTTTCTCCTGTCATGTGTCGTGAGCACCCACTGTCCAGGTACCATTTTTGGGGTCTCCTTTGTCCTGTTAAACACATCTGCAACAGGAAAAATTAAGTTCTTAGGTACCCATGTTCTTTTGGGTCCTGTTTTGTTAGCTTTGGGTCTTGCTTTTCTCTTGTGTTTGCACTGAGTCACATTGTGTCCAGGCTTATCACAGTGAGAACACCCAGTAACCTTCTTTTAGCCTTTAGAAAAATTTAAGACAGTAGGAGGTTCGGACATGTTATAATCCCAAAAGCCTAGTCCACTTTTGTCAAGAGAATGCCTTTGATTTCCAAGCATTATGTTCAAGTTTTTTGTTCCTTTGACAAATTTGGCTAGATCTTTTGTCAGTTCTTCAACCTGCTTCTGAAGTTTCTTATTTTCTTCAGACACAGCTTGTGAACTGCAGTTTTCAGCTTCAAGAGCCATTTCCTTGAGCATAATATGTTCTATCTCAAGTGCCTCATACTTATTACACATTTCTGTGTGGGCTTTGGATAGATTCTTATACTCTTGGAAAAGTTCCTTGGAACTTTCCACCAGATCATCATACATTTCTTGTAAGGTAAGAGGGAATACCTCAGCTTCAGAGCTGTCTGAAGATGGTAGACTGGCCATGAGACACAAATTTGCCTCTTCTGAAGTATCTTCCTCCTCTTCTGAGGTTGTCTCATCAAGGTCTTCCCATGTTTCCATGAGACCTTTCTTCTTTTTAAAAATTTCTTCTTCTTGAAGTTGTTTTTCTTCAGTCTTCATATTCCCTGGATGCTTACATTCAAAGCAAATTATTTTATCAGAGTTAGACTCTTTACCTGTCTTACCTAATTTAGATTATGAGGGCTGATTCTTTCTGAACTTTCCTCTATTCTGCAACATTCTTTTGATCTTTCTTCTTAGGAGAGCAAGATCATTATCATCTTCTGAGCTATTTTCAGAGTCTTCATCTGCCTCTGAAACTTCCTCAGCTTACATAGCCTTGATGTTGCCATGCCTAGACTGTTTGGCCTTAGAGTTTAGAGCTAGAGACTTCTTCTTGTTGTCATCTTCTCCAAGCTCAAGCTCATGGACTTTGAGAGATCCCAACAGTTCTTCCACTCTAAGAGAGTTCAAATCTCTTGCCTCTTATATGGCAGTTACTTTGGGTCTCCAGGACTTAGGCAAACTCCTTAGAATTTTTCTGTTGTTATCTCCAGAATTATAAGTTCTGCCTAAGGACCTGAGTCCATTGGTTATGGTCTGAAACCTTCCAAACATCTGGTCAATGGTTTCAGATTCTTCCATCTTAAACATCTCATACTAATGTATGAGCATACTTATTTTAGATTGCTTGACAGTCTCAGTTCCTTCATGGGCTGCTGCAAGAGTATCCCAAATCTCCTTAGCAGAGGTACATCCATGAACCTTCTCATATTCTGATTTATTCAAGGAACATATCATATAGAGTTTGGCTTTAGCATTCATCTGGACTCTAGCCTTCTGTGTAGAAACACAGGGAAACACTAGAAGGGGGGTTGAATAGTGTTTCTTTATATTTTTGAAAGCTTTTCGAAAAGCAACAAGTTACAAACAGTTTCAGACAGGTTTATGGGGGCTGTCTGAAGTTTTTGGATGGCTCATGAAAATATATTTTAAAAGGTTTCTTTGCTTTTAAAATATTTAGAATAGCTTTTCAACACCCTTGATATTAATATAAACGAATTGACAAGAGATAAGGGATAGAAAACTTAGCCAAGGATTTATCCTGGTTCACTCACTACCACTGTGAGCTACCTCCAGTCCCAATGCCAACAAGCACTTGGATTTTCTCTTAATCTTTCACAAAGATTACAAGTATTCTTTTACAGTCAAGCCTCTTCAGGCTCTACAACCAAGTATTGTTTTACAGACAAGCCTCTCCAGGCTCAACAACCAAGTATTCTTTTACAGACAAGCCTCTCCAGGCTCTTACAACAAGTATTCTTTAGACAACAAGCCTCTCCAGGCTCAAAAACAATTCACAATGAAAAGATTGTTTAAGCTTTAAAACTAAATCAGTTTGAAGCTTAAACTTGTTACAATGTACAAGATGACTGAGGTATACTCAGGATATATGAAATTGATGTACAAAGAATTTATCAGAGTTTGTTTTACAGAGTAAAACTAGCAGCGTATATTTTCTCTTGAAATATTCTCTTGTTCTCTGTAACTGGATGATGGTCTTCATAAGGGGTATTTATACCCAGACTTTAATCCGTTGAAAAACCACCGTTTAGAGATAGCATTAAATGCTATACAGTCCGTTGTGAGACATACTTCTGAGCATCCTGACATTTCTGACACAGTACAAGGTTGCATCTGCCAAAAGGCTTGCTTCAGGAATTGCTGTGTTGCTGCGTTTGCAGAGATTTCCTCAGTGGTGTATGAAATTCAAATGCACCAGGAAAGGCCTCTGTGTTTGTTGCCATAAATGTGTTCCAAAACGTACGAGCAGCAGAGACTCAGAAAAGTCTTCACGCAAGGTTTCAGCAAAGATGCCACGTCATTACTAAAGCTTCAGACGGCTTCCAATCTTCAGACGGGTTCCAGTCTTCAGACGGGTTCCAGTCTTCAGACGGGCTTGGCTCTTCAGACAGCTTCAACACTTAAGACAGGTTGACCACTTCAGAAGGCCTGTTTCCCTCAGATGACTTGAAGCACTTCTTAAAGACTTATAAAGCGTATTGTGGCTTGCTGAAATCACAGATAAATAATTAAACACTTAAGAGTATCTGTGAAAATAAATAATGTAAATTTGTTAATCATTAAAACTTGGAAATATTGTTGTCTTAAAACATCATAAAATCTCTTATGATATTTTTGAGACTCAACATTCTCCCCCTTTTTAATGATGACAAATTTATTTTAAAACTGTAAAATCTGAAAGGAGTATGTGAGAATAAAATAGCTTTTAATAATAACTCCCCCTCAGATAATGAACTTAATAGTTCTTCTTTGCTCCCCCTGAGTCCTGTAGCACTTCACATTTGAATCAGATTTTTGTTAGTTTTAGTACTCCCCCTTTTGTCATCAATCAAAAGGGAATCCAGAGCATAACAACAACAGAAATCAAAAGGATAATCATGAAGTATAAACTCAGAAAAAATCATGCAGGGAACAACTGATATATTCATCATAAAAAGTTTCAGACAAGCATAGAAATTTAAACACATTGCCAGAGATAAAAACAAACATGGCTACATCACAGACTAGCCAGATTTCTTCAACAAAGCATCCTTCAGCAAAGACATGAGATCATCCCTTGTCTTGTCCAATTGAGAGAGAAGGGCAGACTTCATATCTTCTTGAGCATTTTTGATCTCTTGCTGTTCATGAAGAATCTGATCTTGCTTAGCTATGAGTTCAGTCTTGTGCAAAGCCAGAGTCTGTTCTTGTTTGGCAAGAAGCTCAGCATTGGCTTTCTCCAGCTTCTGTATCTTGAACCTCAGTCTTCTATTCTCTTCTTCATAGTCAGGTGCTGACTCATAAAAAATAATTTTATGTATCTGCACACAAAACTCAGCGCATCAAATCCTGGAAGTAGTCCATATTTATGAGGATGATAGACTGGATGAAAGAATGTTCCAATGGGGTTGATCATCTCCCATTCTTCATGAAAAGGTGCAGTCAAAAGTGGGAAGTGTTGTCTGATAAACATATACTGCACATTCATGGATCTCCCATAGTCAATGAGAGAGTCTTCATCAGGTCCAGTTGACCCAGATGAGGATCCAGCATCCTCTCTGATTTTCCAGTAAGAGCTCCAAACTCTGTCCCTGAGACTGTGATCCATGCCTCCACCTTGCTTTCTGACATTGGCTGGTAGATGCTTCCATTCGCTTGGTGACAAAGGTTTGAAGGGGGATGTGTAAACCTTGGGTTCTTTAAACTTATCAGCAGAACCTTCCTTCAGAGGATACCTAGGAATGATCCTGTCAGGTTGCACCAGAATTTTAGTGCTTGGCCTGATAGAAACATTTCTAGGTGGCCTATAACCTCTCATGCCAACCCAGTTCAGATGATCTCTTTGAAACAATTCTCCTTCTGTGCACAGCTTTCTGACAAAACACCACTCATCAGTACTCATCTTCAGACAATCATCTTCAGAACAGGGATCAAGTGGAGCCCACTTGTGTTCAGGAACTACCACTCCCTTTCTGATCTTTTCAAGCTGGCCAGAGTATTGACCATCAAGGCTTCCAGTATACTTTCTCCTTTCAGCTTCAGCAGTGTGCAAGATAAGTCCTTGATGCATGTAGATGGGGGGTGTATCCTTGAAAAACATCAGCTCTTCATAAAGGTTAGGGAATTTTGGCACTCTTTCCCTTTCAAAGAAGGGTCCCTCATACCTTTTGTGGGGCACTTCAGCTTCTTCTGCATACTGAGAGTCAGTAAAAGGATAGGCATAAGGATCAAAAGTGGGTTCTGTGAAGAAATCCCTACTTTTGGGTCCAAGCCTAAGATGTGCAGGTAGCATGCTTCCTTTCCACACACATTGCTGGGTCTCCTCAGCAGAGTTTTCAGATCTGTATGATTCTGATGATGATGAGGAGGATGATGAAGATGATGGTGATGGTGATGGTGATGGTGATGGTGATGTGCAGGTTCTTCCTTTTCTTCAGACAAGATAGGTTGTTCATCAACCTTGTCTGAAACTCCCTCTTCTGAAACAACTTCTCTATGAACTTGTTCAAACTTTTCTTCTTCTTCCTTCTCTTCTGGCAACCCCTTTTCTGGTGATGAAGGTGGTGAAGGTGTAACATTGTCAAACCTCACCCTTATTGGTTTGTAGGGTTCCTTTGGAGGTTCCTCTTTCTGAATTTTGATTTTCTTGACTTCCCTTTCTGCCTCCTCCCTTTCAGCTTGCTTTTCTTCTCTTCTCCTTTTGAAATAAAGATTGGCTTTGACAAACTTCTGATATTTATCTGCCATGTCTATAGCATCTTGTTTACTAGAAATACTCCTAGTGATTCTTGTGGTAACTTCAGGAGCACTAGTAAGGAACTTGCTTATTCTTTTCTTCTTCATGGCAGCACTGGATCTCTTTCTTTTCTTGGTTCCTTCAGCCAAGGCAGCTAGCCTTTCTTTTTCAGCTAAGGCAATCTGTGTAGATACTGCATAAGCATGATCAGCCTTCTCTTGTTCTAACTTCTTCTCCAATTCTTGATTTTCAATCATAGTAGCAATTGCAGCTACCTTGATCAATTCAGGATCAGAGGGACAGGCAGCAACAGGTGGTGCAGCAATAGCATCAGCATCAGCAACAGGTTCCTCATGTGCCTTTCCTTCTAGATTAGAAGTAGGCTCAAGAGGTTTTGCTCCTTCAGACTTTTGACCCACAATTTCAGACGACTTTGTCAAAGTCTTCTGAACAGGTTCAGCAGTCTTAAGGTGCAACTTAGGGTTTGCTGGTGCCACCTTTGCAGCACTCCTAACTGGTAGCTTCGGCAGCTTAGGTTGAGGGGAGGGCTTGGATGCAACAAACTCATCCTTCCTTATGTCCCCTTGAAGTTCAAGCTCCAGAACTTCAAAAGCAGCTCCACTTCTAGATGCCTTCTCTAACAGTAAACTCTCCTTCATAGTAGGAGAAGAATGTCTTGGAATGAGAGGGTTCTTCAGCTTCATACTGGTAATATTGGCCTCACCAAAAAGAGCAGGTGCTTTGTGATCAAACTTAAGAGGTACTCTGAAATGCATCAGTACCTTGGTGATAAGTAAATTGTGAGTAAGGCTTCCAGCAGAATCCCTAATCTTCTTCTGAATGTGGAACATAAGCATCTTTGGGAGATTCATCTTCTTCTTCAGCAATAGGTTGATCAAGCAGAATCTCTCAAGTTCAGAGACATGGTTTCTGCTTCCACTCTTAGGGAAAATGCATTGCCCTAGAATGGCATGAAGAACTCTGACTTTATCCAGCATGTTCTTTGAGTCAGCGCTCTGAGGCTTCGCTGTTCCATACAGCATCTTGGTGAACTTCTCAGAACCACCATTTCTTCCTTCCCATCCTGGAGTGAAGACCTCTCCTTCAGCTTGTACACCAGTCACCTTGGAAAGAATATCAGCATCTATGAAGATGGACTCTCCAAGAACTTCAGCTCGGATGCTTTCATATTCACCTTTGTTGTTTGGAATTCCTCTTGCTGAAAACCAGAAATCAATGATGCTCTGTTCATTCCAAGAGCAATCAGTTTTCTCAAAGAATGAAGTCCAACCAGCAGCATCAAATTCCTCAAAAAGGTCCATGCCCAGATCACTGAGACCCTGAAGATCAACACCTTTGGACTTGACAATCTTCCCTCCAGAGCTTGTCTTCTTTGGTGCCATTGCAGTTGCAGACAAAAGCTTAGAGCAGAAAACTGTTGTGAGAGAGAAGATGAAGTTGAAGAGTGAGCAGAGAGAAAATGTGAGCCTTCTTCAATATGTAACCTCCTTTATTATATAGACACCCACGATGCAATGATGGCATGTACTGGCTGCGCAGACGTTGGGTAACGTGCAGAGTGGAAGAGACAAAATAAATGGCATTTAACCGTCTCAGATAGCCACGTCATCATTTTATTTCAGACAAGTGAATAATTTCAGACAACTAATGAAATTTCAGAAACCCTAAAATTTCAGACATGTCACAATTTCAGACATACTGAGATTTCAGATGTTCATTTCAGACAACATACAAAGTCAGTTAGAAAATGCATGTATGTTCAGATTATTACATATGAACTTAAATCTGACTTCAGTCAGAGGTTTTGTGAATATATCTGCCCATTGAAGCTCTGTTTCAATGAACTTTATATCAAAAACACCTCTCTGAACATAGTCTCTAATGAAATGATGCTTGATTTCTATATGCTTTGCTCTAGAATGTTGAATGGGGTTTTTAGACAGATTAATGGCACTTGTATTATCACACAAAACAGGTATAACAGATATAGGAATATTAAAATCCTCAAGCTGATACTTCACCCAAAGGAGTTGTGAACAACAACTTGCTGCTGAGATATATTCAGCTTCAGCTGTTGATAATGCAATGGTGCTTTGCCTTTTACTTGACCAGCTGATCATGTTGCCTCCAAAGAAGTGACAACCTCCACTGGTGCTTTTTCTTTCAATTCTGTCTCCAGCAAAGTCAGCATCACAGTATCCTATTATCCTGCATTCTTTGTCTTTCTTATAGCAAAGACCAAGATTAGTAGTACCTTTAAGATATCTAAAAATCCTCTTAACAGCTTTGTAATGAGTAATTCTTGGATCTGATTGAAATCTAGCACAAAGACACACACTGAACATAATGTCAGGTCTGCTTGCTGTTAGATACAATAAAGAACCAATCATTCCTCTATACAAAGTCTGATTCACTGGTTCTTCATTCTCATCTTTGCTTAAATATGCAGAAGGATGCATAGGAGTTGACATGGGCTTGCAATCATTTAAATTAAACTTCTTAAGCATTTCTTTTGTATATTTCTCTTGATGAATCCATATACAATTAGAATCTTGCTTAATTTGAAGTCCTAAGAAAAATTTTAATTCACCCATTAGGCTCATTTCAAATTCAGATTGCATTAACTCAGAAAACTCCTTGCAAAGAGAAGAATCAGTGGAACCAAATATAATGTCATCAACATATATCTGGACTAGCATGAGACCTTTGTTAGACTGTTTTCTAAAAAGAGTTGTGTCAACTTTTCCTCTTTCAAAACCATTTTTGATAAGAAAATTGCTCAATCTGTCATACCAAGCTCTTGGGGCTTGTTTTAGACCATAGAGAGCCTTTTTCAATTTGAAAACATAATCTGGGAAAGTGACATCCTCAAAACCAGGGGGTTGTCTAACAAAGACTTCTTCTTCAATGAAACCATTGAGAAAAGCACTTTTAACGTCCATTTGATATAGCTTGATGCCATTATTTATAGCATAAGACAATAAAATTCTAATTGCTTCTAACCTGGCCACTGGGGCAAAGGTTTCTGTGAAATCAATTCCTTCTTGCTGATTGTATCCTTGAGCCACAAGCCTTGCCTTGTTTCTGACTACTTTGCCTTCTTCAGACAGCTTGTTTCTGAACACCCATTTGGTTCCAATAATAGTTTTCCCATGGGGTTTAGGAACAAGGGTCCAGACATCACTCCTAGCAAATTGATTTAACTCTTCTTGCATGGCTAGGATCCACCCTTCATCATGCAGAGCTTCATCAATATCTTTGGGTTCAACTTCAGACAGGAGAGCCAGTGAATTCAGATTCCTGAACTTTGATCTTGTCTTCACTCCTTCTGAAGTGCTCCCAATAATTTGCTCTTTAGGGTGATGTGACTTGTATCTCCAATCAGTTCTGTGAATGGGTACAGCATCTGTCTGAGACTCAACATCTGTCTGAAGAGGTTCAGTAACAGTAGGCACTTCAGACAACTGCTCATCTTTCAAGTTGCTGTTGTCATTTAGCTCCATTCCTGCAAAATCATCCTCTAGATCTGATAGTTCCCTATCAGTCTCTTTCTTGTCATTGAATTTAACATGGATTGATTCTTCTACAACTAGAGTTCTAGAGTTATAAACTCTGTAAGCCTTAGATGTTTCAGAATAACCTATGAAAAATCCTTTGTCAGATTTTGCATCAAACTTTCCAAGATCATCCTTTGTGTTAAGTATAAAACACTCACAGCCAAAGGGATGAAAGTAAGATATGTTGGGTTTTCTTCCTTTCCACAATTCATAAGGAGTTCTTTTAAGAATTGGTCTTACCAATATTCTGTTTTGAAGGTAGCAAGCTGTGTTAATAGCTTCTGCCCAGAAGGATCTTGGTAGATTGCATGAGTTGAGCATGGTTCTTCCCATCTCTTGCAGACTTCTGTTCTTTCTCTCAACAACCCCATTTTGTTGAGGTGTTCTAGCCACAGAGAAATTGTGTGAGATCCCATTCTCATCACAGAACATTTCAAAGTTTGCATTTTCAAACTCTCCACCATGATCACTTCTGATGACAGATATACAGAATCCTTTTTCATTCTGTACCTTCTTACAAAATATTGTGAAATTCTTAAAAGTTTCATCCTTGCTTCTAAGGAATATAACCCATGTGTATCTAGAATAGTCATCAACAATGACCAAACCATATTTCTTACCACTAATGCTTTCTGTTCTAATAGGACCAAACAAGTCAATATGCAATAGTTCTAGAGGTCTGCTAGTAGAAACAACATCTTTACTCTTAAATGAGTGTCTTGTTTGTTTCCCTTTCAGACAGCTTTCACATAAAATGTCAGATTTGTATGAAAGCTTGGGTAAGCCTTTAACCAGATTGTATTTTGCTAATCTTGAGATTAATCTCAAGCTGGCATGCCCAAGTCTTTGATGCCAAATCTGTTTTTCATCTTCAACAGAAATAAAACATTTAACATTTTGACTTGCTAGTTCCTCTAGATCAATTTTGTACACATTGCTGTGCCTTTTAGCAGTAAAAAGGATTTGATCAGAAGAGTCTTTGACTATACAACCTTCCTTAGTGAAAGAGACCACATATCCACTGTCACATAATTGACTTATGCTCAGTAGGTTGTGTTGAAGTCCTTCCACTAGGAGAACATTTTTAATAAGGGATAAAGGTGACATACCTACAGTCCCTATTCCTGTGATCTTCCCTTGCTGGTTTCCACCAAAGGTGACCACACCTCCATTTCTTGGTCTAAGGTTTTGGAACAAAGACCTTTCTCCTGTCATGTGTCGCGAGCATCCACTGTCCAGGTACCATTTGTGGTGTCTCTTTTGTCCTGTTAAACACATCTGCAACAGGAATAATCAAGTTTTTAGGTACCCATATTCTTTTGGGTCCTCTTTTGTTAGACCTGGGTGTTGGTCTCTTTTTGTGTTTACACTGAGTCACATTGTGTCCAGCTTTTCCACAGTGAGAACACCCAGTAACCTTTCCCTTGCCTTTTTCAACATTAAAAATATGAGGTTCAGGCATGTTATGATCCCAAAAGCCTAAGCCACTTTTGTCAATGGAATGTCTTTGATCACCAAGTAATCTGTTCAAATTATCAGTTCCTTTGACAAACTTAGCTAAGTCTTTTGTCAGTTGCTCAACTTGCTTCTGAAGTTTTATATTTTCTTCAGACACATGTTGAGAACTACTGATGTCAGACACAAGGATCTTTTCCTTGAGCATAATATTTTCTATTTCAAGGGCTTCATATTTATTACACATTTCTGTGTGAGCCTTGGATAGATTCTTATACTCTTGAAATAGTTCCTTGGAGCTTTCCATCAGATCATCATACATTTCTTGAAGGGTTAAAGGAAATACCTCTTCTTCAGAGCTGTCTGATGATGGCAGACTGGCCATAAGACATAAGTTGGCCTCTTCTGAAGTATCTTCTTCTTCTTCAGAAGTAGATTCATCAAGGTCTTCCCATGTTGCCATTAGTCCCTTCTTCTTTTTGAAGAACTTCTTCTTTTTGAATGTGTTTTTCTTCAACTTAGGACACTCAGCCTTCATGTGACCTGGTTGTTTGCATTCAAAACAATAATTTTGTCATTTTGAAAATCTTTACCTGTCTTACCTCCTTTAGAAGTTGAAGGTTGATTCCTTCTGAACTTTCCTCTGTTTTGGAGCATTCTTTTGATCTTCCTACTTAAAAGAGCAAGATCATCATCTCCTGAGCTATCTTCAGAATCCTCATCTGTTTCTGAAGTTTCCTCAGCTTGCATAGCCTTCATCTTGCCATGCCTAGACTGACTGGTATTGGAGTTTAGAGCCAGAGATTTCTTCTTGTTGTCATCTTCTCCAAGCTCAAGCTCATGAACCTTGAGAGATCCCAGAAGTTCCTCCATTCTAAGAGAGTTTAAGTCTCTTGCCTCTTGAATGGCAGTAACTTTGGGTCTCCAGGTCTTAGGCAAGCTTCTTAGAATCTTTCTGTTATTATCTCCAGATTCATAAGTTCTGCCCAAGGACCTGAGTCCATTTGTAATGGTCTGAAACCTCCCAAACATCTGATCAATGGTTTCTGTTTCTTCCATTTTGAACATCTCATATTGATGTATGAGCATACTAATCTTGGATTGCTTGACAGTTTCAGTCCCTTCATGGGCTGCTGCAAGAGTATCCCAGATTTCCTTGGCAGATGTACAACCATGCACCTTCTCATATTCTGATTTGTTCAATGAGCATATCAGATAGAGTTTGGCTTTGGCATTCATCTGAACTCTAGCCTTCTGCTCCAAGGTCCAATCAGCCTTAGGTATAGGCACATTGTTTTGCATGGGCACATAGTCTCCATCAGTAACTACATCCCAGACATCAATGTTGTTGCTTTCAATGAACAGCTTCATACGATCTCTCCAGTAGTGATAGTCTACTCCATTGAATGCTGGGGGTCTTGTGATAGATGCACCCTCAGAGATGTATTGCCTGTTGTTGTTTGCAGCTTCCATCTGGATCTTTTAGTCCTCAACACTTGTTAGGTGCTCAACCCTGAGTTAAGCTCTGGTACCAACTGTAGAAACACAGGGAAACACTAGAAGGGGGGTTGAATAGTGTTTCTTTATATTTTTGAAAGCTTTTTGAAAACAACAAGTTACAAACAGTTTCAGACAGGTTTATGGGGGCTGTCTGAAGTTTTTGGATGGCTCCTGAAAATATATTTTAAAAGGTTTCTTTGCTTTTAAAATATTTAGAATAGCTTTTCAACACCCTTGATATTAATATAAACGAATTGACAAGAGATAAGGGATAGAAAACTTAGCCAAGGATTTATCCTGGTTCACTCACTACCACTGTGAGCTACCTCCAGTCCCAATGCCAACAAGCACTTGGATTTTCTCTTAATCTTTCACAAAGATTACAAGTATTCTTTTACAGTCAAGCCTCTTCAGGCTCTACAACCAAGTATTGTTTTACAGACAAGCCTCTCCAGGCTCAACAACCAAGTATTGTTTTACAGACAAGCCTCTCCAGGCTCTACAACAAGTATTCTTTAGACAACAAGCCTCTCCAGGCTCAAAAACAATTCACAATGAAAAGATTGTTTAAGCTTTAAAACTAAACAGTTTGAAGCTTAAACTTGTTACAATGTACAAGATGACTGAGGTATACTCAGGATATATGAAATTGATGTACAAAGAATTTATCAGAGTTTGTTTTACAGAGTAAAACTAGCAGCGTATATTTTCTCTTGAAATATTCTCTTGTTCTTATACTAGATGATGGTCTTCATAAGGGGTATTTATACCCAGACTTTAATCCGTTGAAAAACCACCGTTTAGAGATAGCATTAAATGCTATACAATCCGTTGTGAGACATACTTCTGAGCATCCTGACATTTCTGACACAGTACAAGGTTGCATCTGCCAAAGGCTGCTTCAGGAATTGCTGCGTTGCTGCGTTTGCAGAGATTTCCTCAGTGGTGTATGAAATTCAAATGCACCAGGAAAGGCCTCTGTGTTTGTTGCCATAAATGTGTTCCAAAACGTACGAGCAGCAGAGACTCAGAAAAGTCTTCACGCAAGGTTTCAGCAAAGATGCCACGTCATTACTAAAGCTTCAGACGGCTTCCAATCTTCAGACGGGTTCCAATCTTCAGACGGGTTCCAGTCTTCAGACGGGCTTGGCTCTTCAGACAGCTTCAACACTTAAGACAGGTTGACCACTTCAGAAGGCCTGTTTCCCTCAGATGACTTGAAGCACTTCTTAAAGACTTATAAAGCGTATTGTGGCTTGCTGAAATCACAGATAAATAATTAAACACTTAAGAGTATCTGTGAAAATAAATAATGTAAATTTGTTAATCATTAAAACTTGGAAATATTGCTGTCTTAAAACATCATAAAATCTCTTATGATATTTTTTACACTCAACATTCTGCTCCAAGGTCCATTCAGTCTTAGGTATAGGCACACCATTTTGCATAGGCACATAGTTTCCATCAGTGACCACATCCCAAACATCAATGTTGGTGCTCTCAATGAACAACTTCATTCTATCTCTCCAGTAGTGGTAATCCTCTCCATTGAATGTTGGGGGTCTTGTGATAGAAGCTCCTTCTGTGATGTATTGCCTGTTGCTGTTAGAAGCTTCCATATGGATCTTTCAGTCCTCAAACACTTGTTAGGTGCTTCAACCCTGAGTTAAGCTCTGGTACCAACTGTAGGAACACAGGGAAACACTAGAAGGGGGGTTGAATAGTGTTTCTGAATATTTAGAAAGCTTTTCGCAAATAGGTTCTCAAAGCAAAGTTTCAGACAGGCTCTTGGAGGTCTGTCTGAAGTTTTTCAGACGGCTTGTAAAATGATTTTAAAAAGATGTTTTGCCTTTTAAAATATTAGATAAATTACTCATACCCCTTGATTAGTTTAAAACTGAATTTACGAGAGATAAGGGTAAGAAGACTTAGCACAAGAATTTATCCTGGTTCACTCACTACCACTGTGAGCTACGTCCAGTCCCAATGCCAACTAGCAATTGGATTTTCTATTAATCTCTCAAGATTACAAGTATTCTTTTACAGGTCAAGCCTCTTCAGGCTCTACAACCAAGTATTCTTTTTCAGACAAGCCTCTCCAGGCTCAACAACCAAGTATTCTTTTTCAGAAAAGCCTCTCCACGCTCAACAACAAATACAGAGAAAGAAAATGCTTTAAGCTCCCAAACTATATCAGTTTTAAGACTTAAACAATTACAAGATGTACAAAGATTATTGAGGCATGCTCAGGATAATACAATATGTGTGTACAAAGATGATAAATTCTATCAGAATGTTGCAGGCTAAAAACTTGCTGAGTTTTTGTTCTTTTTCAAATTCTTCTCTCTCTGAGGTCTTCAAGGTTGGGGATATTTATACCCAAATGATTTTCCCCTTGAATAAAATCATTGCTTGTGAAAACCATGATAGCCGTTGTGAGACAGCCTGCTGCAGTACAGAATATTCTCTGACATATTCTGTATATCCCTGACAATCCTGACAATCTCTGACACGGTACAAGGTTTGCTCCTGCCAAAAAAGATGCCTTTGTTGCTGTTGCAATTGCTGCGTAGCAGAGGGACGTGTTGTGGCAGAGAACGTGCTTAAAATGCAATACAGGGTGCCAGCTGTTGTAGCAGAGAACGTGCGTGAAAAAAAGGTACAGATGAGTCTTCACACTTCAGACAAGAGATGCCATGTCATCATAGAGACTTCAGACAGTCCTTGATGTATCAGACGGGTTGAACTTCTTCAAACAACTTCTGCTTCTTCAGACAGTTTCAACACTTAGTCTTTTAATTTTGCCTTTGATGGCTCTTGCTGAATCATAGATAAGAGATTGAGTTACGTATGTAATCTATGATAAATATTTTAAGTTAAATTTGTTAACCAATTAAAACTTGGAATATTTCTGTCTTTAAAACATTGTAAACAATTTTATGATATTTTTTAGACTCAACCAATATGGAAGTGACAAAGGCATATTTTTTAATCTAATATTGTGCTCAGTGCCAAATAGCCAACCCTGATTTAATATTCCATTTATTGATTGCCCATTTGAGCTTGAATATTTTCCTTGATGCACCCTAACCATATTCTTTGAACATCACCTCTCCCTTAACACTTGGGATAGAGAGCAAGGTGCACCACAACAACATGGGATAAGAGGTTGGTCACAGAAACATCAGAGAAGGGCACAAGAAATCACAAAAGAAGGATCCTCCCCCACAAATAAAGTTTCTATGTTATTCTACTAAAAAAAACTGCCAAAAGTGTGGAATTGAATAAGTTGGGGGAGAATTTTTTCAAACAATGAGGCCAAGCTGAAAAAAGGGTGACCATTCAAGAAATAACCAGGTGAATTGAGAGAGAGTCCCAAGCAACAATCACAAGATGCTCTCTATTCAAGTTTTCCTTGAATATCCAGAAAACCATAATTCTTGATAGCCCTGCCTCATTACAACCTAATAAAGACCTTTTGATCCATATTAACTGCTTGCAGGTTCAGATCTTGGAAACGACTATCAATTCTAGTTATTCAACAGTGGTGACAAAGATTGAGGAAACAACTTACCCGTGAGAATGAGAGATTCCTTGGTTTATCACTTACTGCTTTAATTGCTGTTTTTGAGAAAGTTTAATTGATGTTGTATTTCTATTCTTGATTGATGATTGGTAACATTCCTTGATCCTGAATTTTTTTATGTTTGGAAAGTGCCTGCTACTTAGGAAAGAGTTGAGGGATAGTTCCTTGAATTTGTTTTAATTATTAGGAATACACTGGGAATAGAATGATTTTTGATTGCAATGAGGTCTCTTGCTTGAGGACAAGTAAGAAGTTAAGTTGGGGGGGATTTTGATAAGTGAAAATTAGTTGATAAATTAGAGTACTTTTTAGTTCACTTATCAAGGATTAAAATGATAATTTTACCCCAATTTAATCAATTTTTATTAAATATTAAATAAATTATATTTATAATCTAAGATTTGAATTTGATGCTATTTTGATAGAAATATTGCTGATTTTTGCAGAATATTGCAAAGATTTGATTTGGAAGAAAGATAGCATTAAATGAGGGAGATAATTGCAAGATTTGAGATTGATTGAAGACATTTAATGAAGATTTAAAGAAGATTTAAAGCCATTAATGAGGAGATCACTGCCAATCAATCAAGAATTCTGCAGACAAGTTTCCCAATTAAATCAAAGATTGCTCAATAAATACAAAGATATCATCAAGAAAAGGGAAATAAGGAAAGACAAATCTGCTAAAACCAGTCTCGGGAGAGATCAAGATTAAAAAGAGAAAGTTGGAGCTGCAGGACGCTACCTACGCTTCACCCCGCGCTATAGCGTAGGTGAAGCGCAGACTCTCTGGAAGTTGCACCTCATCCTGCGCTGTAGCGCAGCTGGAGCGCAGGTTACACTGATTTGGTCCCTGTTGCCGCTTTTAGATAGATCTCTTCCCAAATTGTTGTGTCTTTCCTTAGTCTATAAATAGGAACCTCTTGGCCGTGAAGCTCTCTCACATTTTCTCTCAAAATTTTTCATCTTCCCTTAAACACATCAAGCCAAGGTTCCATCTTTGAACCAAAGCTTCAAATTATAAGCCTTCTAGCCTTGAAAAATCCTTGTGGTGACTAAAGAAGCATCTTTGGGGCTGTTTTTGGAGTCAAATTCTGCACCTTTTTCCATGAAGATTTGAGGTAAAGGGGGGGGAGAACTTGAACTCTAGTAGGATTTGTAACTAGAGTCAAGGTTTGCCCTTAAATCCTTGTCTTTTTCTCTTGTTTTTTCCTTGAAAAAAATCACTTTTTGAGCTTTTCTTGAGCAAATGTTGTGGATTCTTGGAGCTGGGTTGTTTACATGTTTTTGAGTTTACTTTGATGCTTGGAAAGTGCTTGGATTGTGATTGTTGATGCATGCAAGCCAAGAAACAATTTTTCGAAAAATTTTCCCTTTTCCCTCAAATAGCTCTCAGCCTTGAGAGATCTTGGGGCTGCATGTGTTTTAAAATTTTTTTGGTGCTTGGAATGAGTTTATTTGTTGAATCTATGAACATGCATGAAGTTGTTTGAATGTATGAAATTGTTTTTGAGGATTGATCTTAAAAAATGGTGTTTTTGAGCTTGAAAATGGAGTTATGAACCTTAAAATGTATGTGGATGATTTTGGGTGAATTATTGTGATATTTGGTATGTAGAATGTTTGTTGATGATTGTGTGAAAGTTTGGTGAAGATTGAATGTTGGGAAAAATTTGAAGTTTTGATGAACATTCAAGGTTGTTCTTGATGTTCATGAGTTGTTCTTGATGAAACTCATCAAGAATACCTTTTGATCTTAAAAAGGTCAAGTGAATGTGAAAACATGTTTTTGGGCTTGATGGTCCAAAAGGACTAAAGAATAATTTTATGAGTAAAAGGGTTAAAATGCAAATAAAGAAAACTTTTAAAATAATAAAAACAAATTCGGATTTTCATTGTCACCAAAATAAAAGTCAACATAAAAGTCAATTTTTTGACTTATTATGAGTAAGAATGGGCTCCCATGAGTCATCCAACCTTTGGGCCTTTGATTCAGGCCCAAAACCTTCATAAAAAGAGTCAAAGACTCATTTAAAAGTCAACCAAAATAATTTATGGATTTGGGCTTAGATTAGAATTGGACTTCAACTCTAATCCAAGTAATAAAAAAAAAATTAAACTTAGGATCAATTAGTGGGCTTAACTAATTTAATTACCTAATTTAATTAACCTAATTCACTTAAGTTAATTAAGTAAAGAATGATTAATTAAGTCTAAAGTTAATTAATCTTAATGAAAGTATTAATTATGTAATTAATCAAGAATGATGATTAAGAACTAATTAATTATATTAACCTTAATCAAACATGATTAAAAATCCTAATCCAAGATTAAGGAAGAGATTAAGGGACAATTAGGAACTAACTAGGATCTTAAGTAAGGATTAAGACTTAATTAAAGAAAGTAAGATTAATTATAGTTCAGTTAATAACAACTAATTATAATTAAGGGTTAAACCTAGTCTTAATTGGTCTCATAAGACAGATTAGGATAAGTAATACTATCCGTAAGACACTACCATAAGTCTTAGTAAATCATAGGACTTAAGTGGACATGATTATCAAGAACGTTAGTGTAAACTACTGTAAAAGATTATAACCAACACCTCTTCTTACATAAAACTTGAGAAGCTTAGTGAGAGAGTGTGGTTTCAACCCGGGATAGGGTTTGGTTCTTCTTGTGAAGAGGAGACTTTGAATCGGGCCGTACCACGGAGATGTGGTGACATTGAATGATTCAAAGGGGCTCGCCTGTAATGTTGTTGTTTGTTTTGAAACTTATTGTGTGACATGCATCATAAGGCATTGTTGATACTTAAGGTTAAAGACCTTACGACCTATATGGCAGTGACACTCGTACAGTGTGAAACTGGTAGGGACGGGTGCACTGGATTTTGCAAAGAACGCCAGCGGGTCCTTGAACGGGGATTCCAGCCCTAAGGATAGTCAGGTCGCAAAATCTTTCAAGTGACGTAGGCTTGCTCCCTACTGTCGAGCAAATGGGGTACATGCTTGACTATCCTATCGCTCTCAAGTTTTCAGGGTCAGTTGAGATTGTCTGGAAGTCGGGAAAATTGGCCAAAAGAAAATATAAGTATCGCGCTAGTACAGACTCTAACTCCTGATACTTTGTACATATATGGTGGGCAGTTATTGTTGTGTGCTCTGCGGATGGTCATATTTCCCTGGGTCGACATGCATTAGTGCATATGCATCATGATAATATAAACTGTATTCTTGTGATTGATAGTTGTGGATATTCTGTGTATGCTCTAGTTGTTGTATTCTACTTGTTATGAGTTCATGCGATGTTCTCACCCTTCTTTCTGCTTCTGTTATTTTCTGTCGTTATATTTCTTCGCTACATCAATAGTCGGCATCGGGGATATCCAGTATGTCGACCATGAGGATCCAGCTGCGGTGGATGCCACGAGGTCAGTGGGGGTGACCGACATTCCTAGGCGGTGTGTGTTCACAGGGGAGGTTCGCCTTATCATTTCTCATCCTAGCCTTCCTTTAATTCCGGAGTTGGACTTCACAGTGCCAGTGACCCTCGAGTTCGAGACGCCACCAGGACTCAGAGACGCTATACTACTTTTCGTAACTCTCGTCGTCGTCCCGCTTCTTCTCCATCATCATGGTTCCCGATGGCGACTATGGCGAGACCAGATTCCCCCAGATAATCTCCAGCTCCTGAGGCATCACCTTCACAGACTGTGTGTCCTGATGGCATAGCAGCCGTCTATCGAGTGAGCCAGATTTGATCATGATAGATGACACCATGGACGAGGAGAGGAGCCGGAGGAGGATTCCTCTAGCGACGATCCCTCAGAGGATTTCGGGATGATCACTCTTGGAGGTGCTGGGAGGAGGAGTTGTGGATGGCTTCCTGCTGAGTCGGAGGATGTTGTTGAGTAGGAGCGTTGTTATGAGTAGTTGTGAGTCTAGGTAGTAGCAGCTCTGATCTAGCGACCTCTTGTTTTGTATTTTGTTGAGGTCTTATTTAATTTAGTCTACTACTGGAACTTTGTTTTGTATGGTTATCTTGTTGGCTCGAGAAGTACATTGACACTGTGATGTATGTATATATTTATGATGTTTCCTTCCTTATGATCGATCTCATGACTGCGTGTATGCTGTGTATGCATGCGAGGCAATAACCGTCTAGATGTTTTCGGAAAACGAGTTTCAAACTTAAGGAAAGGATATTTCATAATACTTAAAATGAAATTAGAAATATAATAGGTTGATGAGAACTAAGCTCTTTCAGAAAAAAAATATTTCCGTATTTGAAAGTTTTAAAAACCGTAAGTTCGACGGTTACGTGTTATAATGTGATATTCTTAGCGGTATAACTAAGGGGTGTCGCAGCAATAAATCTAGTAAAATAGCATCAAATTCAAAACTAGGATTAATAAATACAAATTATTAAATTAAATAAAAAGGGATAAATATGAGGTAACTTACCATTTTGTCCTTGTAAGTGAAATAAAATAATACTAATTATCAACTACTTTTCACTTATCACCTCATTACAACCTAATACAGACCTTTTGATCCATATTTACTGCTTGCAGGTTCAGATTTTGGAAACGACTATCAATTCTAGTTGTTCAACAGTGGTGAATAAGATTGAGGGAAACACTTACCCGTGAGAATGAGAGATTTCCTTGGTTTATCACTTACTGCTTTAATTGCTATTATTGAGAAAGTTTAATTGATGCTTGTATTTCTATTCTGATTGATGTATGGTAACATCCTGATCCTGAGTTTTTCTTATGATTGGAAAGTGACTGCTACTTAGGAAGAGTTGAGGGATAGTTCCTTGAATTTGTTTTTAATTGTTAGGAATACACTAGGAATAGAAATAATTTTTTGATTGCAAAGAGGTCTCTTACTTGAGGACAAGCAAGAAGTTAAGTTGGGGGATTTTGATAAGTGAAAATTAGTTGATAAATTAGAGCACTTTTTAGTTTACTTATCAAGGATAAAATGATAATTTTGCCCCAATTTAATCCCTTTTTATTAATATTAGATAAATTGTATTTATTAATCTGAGATTTGATATTGATGCTATTTTGATAGAAATATTGCTGATTTTTGCAGGATATTGCATAGATTTGATTTGAAAGATAGATAACATCAAATGTGGAAGATATTTGCAAGATTTGAGATTGATTGAAGATATTTAATGAAGATTTAAAGAAGATTTGAGATCATTAATGAGGAGATCATTGCCAATCAATCAAGGATTCTGCAGACAAGTTCCCAAATAAATCAAGGATTGCTCAATAAATGCAAGGATATCATCAAATAAAGGAAAACAAGGAAAGACAACATGCCAAACCGTCTCAGGGAGAAATCAAGATTAAAAAGAGAAAGTTGGAGCTGCAGGACGCTTCACCTGCGCTATGCGCGGGGTGAAGCGCAGCTAGCGTCTACAGCTTCAACTTTCCTCTTTTAATTTGTTGATCTCTCCCGGAGACTGGT
Source organism: Sesbania bispinosa (assembly GCA_026901365.1). Taxonomy (NCBI): domain Eukaryota; kingdom Viridiplantae; phylum Streptophyta; class Magnoliopsida; order Fabales; family Fabaceae; genus Sesbania; species Sesbania bispinosa. Next base: position 1,276,680 of record QLOH01000091.1, read on the forward strand.
TTTCGCTTGTTTGCCTTTCCTTGTTTCCCTTTATTTTCTGATATCTTTATTTATTGTACAATCCTTGTTTATTTGGGAAGCTTGTCTGCAATATCTTTGATTGATTGGCTCTGATCTCCTCATTAATGATTCAAATCTTTTCACATCTTTAATTAATTGTCTTAAATCAATCTACAATCTTGCATAAATCCTCATTTAATGCCATTTAATTTTCTGAATTGAATCTTTGCAAGAATCCTGCAAAAATCAGCAATAAATCTATTAAAATAGCATCAAATTCAAAACTAGGATTAATAAATACAAATTATTAAATATTAAATAAAAGGGATAAATATGGGGTAAAATTACCATTCTGTTCTTGATAAGTGAAATAAATATATACTAATTTATCAACTATTTTTCACTTATCACCTCATTACAACCTAATAAAGACCTTTTGATCCATATTAACTGCTTGCAGGTTCAGATTTTGGAACGACTATCAATTCTAGTTGTTCAACAGTGGCGAAAAGATTGAGGGAAACACTTACCCGTGAGAATGAGAGATTTCCTTGGTTTATCACTTACTGCTTTATTATTGAGAAAGTATAATTGATGCTTGTATTTCTGTTTGATTGATGTATGGTAACCTCCTCTTTTGAAGAATTTTCTCCCCCCAACTTATTTATTTTCCACACTTTGTGCAGATTTTTTTTTGACATAACATAGAGAAAAATATAGAACTTATTTTTGGTGGGGGAGAATCCTTTCTTTGTGATTCCTTGTGCCTTCTCTTGGATTCCTTGTGACCAACCTCTTTATCAATTGCTTGTCCCATTTTGTTATGGTGCACCTTGCTCTCTATCCCAAGTGTTAAGGGACATGGTATGATCATTGATCATTTAAATGATAATGGCTAGGGTGCATCAAAAGAAACATTAAAGCTCAATTGGGCAATCAATAAATGGAAAAATTAATGCAGGGTTGGCTATTTGGCACTGAGCAAAGTATTAGAATCACAAATTGTGCCTTGATCACTTCCATACCTTCTACCAGCAAGACAATTTTCAGAAACTCAAGCAATAACAGTTGACAAGCAGCGGTGAAAAGCTCTCAATATAAGTGTTTAAGTGTTTAGGGCTCTCATCTCACCGGTTGGGCTAAAATTTCCTTGCTAAGCACTTACTGGATTTAATAAACTACCCTGATAGGTTCTCTTGAGAAGTACCCTACTCCTAACAGATTATGGAATTAATCACAAGACCCTATCATCTGTCCTAGATTGGTTAGTTAAAACTACTTATTTACAAAGAATTAGAATAATTACCTTGATTCCTAAGGTCCTAAAATTTTAAAATTTTAAAATTCTAAAAATTTAAGAAAATATGAAAAACAAAACAGAAATCCTAAAAAAATGTATAAAAATATAGAACTAAAAGAAGAAGAAAACACCAGTATCATCTTCATCCTCTGTATCTTACAAGTCCTAGTTCTACTGCTGCTCCATCCTTCCCTGGGAAAATAGGCCTGTCCCTAGGCCACTGAAAGAATATCCGGATTCTTCAGCAGCAAGCTTGGTTATGGGTCTAGTACTCCTGATTGTCTGAGGTCAACTAGTCTTTCTCTGCAGAAGTCTGTGTAATTCATAAAAAATAGAGAAAATGAAGATTTCAATTGGAAAAATAAAAATAAAAATAAAAAAATATAACTGAAAGTTTCAAATTGATGGAAGTTTGTGAGTGAAAGCGTGAAAAGAAAAGCTTAGGAGTAGTACATGAGAAAATAAAATATATATATAATATATATTTTAATTTTGTATCCTGCGCTTCACCCGCGCAAGTGAAGCGCAGAATACAGTGACTAAAATTGCATCTGCGCTACAGCGCAGGTTGAAGCGCAGAAAACAGAATGCAATTTTGCAATTTTCAGTCACTTTTCTACTTCCAAAAAAAATTAATTTTCCACAAACTTATTCCAATCAATTTGGAAATTTCCTGAAAAAAATCCTAATTAAAAACAAGAAAACAAAAATATAACTGAAATTAATTAAAACTTTAAAAATCTCTGGGTTACCTCCCAGGAAGCGCTTGTTTAACGTCTGATAGCTCGACGCCTGTCCTGTCAGGTGGCTGAAACTGAAAATTTTGATTGAACTTGTGAGCTGCACCCTTCCTTTCTTTGGCCCTTGAACTTCCCCATACTTTTGCCTTGGAGCAATTGTAGTGTGAGCTGACCTTGACCATTGTAGCTTCTTTCTGGAATTAGACCATGTCTCTGACTCCCGTGGCTTGATCCTTCTTTTCTTAGATCGGAGTTCCCATATTGACTCTGGATGCTTTTCTCTCATTCTAGGCTTCCTCAGAAATTCGGAGCCTGGCAATTTTGTTTAAGTTTTGGAAATAGCATCAGTTGTTGAAATTTGGGGATACCTCTATCAATATGAAACACAAGGCTTTCATCTTTTGAGCTCAGATATATTTTCCCTGATCAACATCAATAATCATCTTAGCAGCTTTCATGAAAGGTCTTCCTAAAATTAGGGGACATCAGTATCCTCCTCCTCTGTCTCTGCAATGTAGAAGTCTACAACATATGCAAATTTATCCACTTTGATTTGAACATCTTCTATTATCCCATAAGGGCATTGGGCGGATTTATCTGCAAGAAGCAACTTCACCCTTGCAGGCTTGACCTTCACATTACTCAACTTGTTAAAATACGATAGCGGCATCAAATTGATGCTCCTCCAAGATCCAATAAAGCTTGAGTAGGAGGTAGATTACTAATAGGATAGGTATAGTAAACTTACCTGGGTCAAATGACTTACTTGTGATAAAGACCTTTTCTTCATGATATTCTTCCTCTTGTGTTGCTTTTTCTTCATCTTGCTGAACAATCTCCTTGGATGTGTCATCCTTGGGCGATTGTTCTTTATGGATGATTGCACTACATCCTGCTTCCAGTTCTACAGTCTCTTCAGGGATCTTCCTCTTCTTGGTCAACACTTCTTTCAGAACTTTGAATAGAGTGGCATTTGATTCATAGCTTCCAATAGGGGAATCTTGATTTCCAGCTTCTTCATAGCATCTAGAAAGTTGAAAACTCTCTATCTTGGCTCTTCTTGGTGGGAATCCTAGGGTAAGGTAGCTCTCGTGAAAGCTTTGGTGAAGGTTCTTTTCTTATTTCTTGATTTAACCTGGTGCTCTTGGTTCATCTCTCTTTGTCAACCTCTTGTTCCTTCTTCCTAGGACTCCTTTTCTGTTGTCAAGTTGTCACAAATACCTTTTCCTATTCCTTGCCGCTTCTAGTGGATATTGATTTGCAGACTGTTTGTTGTTCAACGAACTCTCTCTGATCTTCTCCCTTGCTTTGAGATGCGCGTGAATGGTTTCTTGTTGCTTTCTGAGTGGCTGTCATATCTTGTGTGAGCCTGTTGAGACTTTTCTTCAATCTTGGAGTTGATATCAGGCACTGTGGTGCTGTTCCCTTGATTCTGATTTTGGTCATGGCCCTTTTTGCTGTCTAAGAAACAAACGTTTTCCATCTGGAACTCAGGGTAAGCACAATGCCCATTGGGGTGATTTCCTTTACACAAAGTCGCATACAAGCTTGAAGTCATTCGGCCAGTGAAGTCCTTGCTGTTGTTGGAGGATCATTTGAACTTGTTTGCTTAACTTCTCCATTTGTTGCTCGAGGAATTTGACATTATCTTGAAGATGTTCTTCTTTTTGAATGTGTTGTCCCTAACATGGATCCTGTTGACTGCGCAGAGCACAGTTGTCAATGACTCTAAGTGCCTTTTCTACGTTCACTAATAGAATTGTTCCTCCTGTTGCGGCATCTATGAAGTGTAGGAACACAGGGAAACACTAGAATGGGGGTTGAATAGTGTTTCTAAATATTTTAAGAAGCTTTTCGAAAACGATTTACAAAACAGACTTTCAGACAGGTTTCTAGAGGGCTGTCTGAAGATTTTCAGATAGCTGTCTGAAGTTGGTTTCAAACGGCCTTAAAATGGTTCTAAAAGAAGTTTCTTCCTTTTAAAAATTTAGATTAAATATCCAGTCCCCTTGATTAGCGTAAAACTGAAATGACAAAGATAAGGGAAAGAAACTTAGCCACAGAATTTATCCTGTTCACTCACTACCACTTGTGAGCTACGTCCAGTCCCAATGCCAACTAGCACTTGGATTTTCTCTTAATCTTGCAAGATTACGAGTATTCTTTTCTATCAAGCCTCTTCAGGCTCTACAACCAAGTATTCTTTTACAAACAAGCCTCTCCAGGCTCAACAACACAAGTATTCTTTTTCAGACAAGCCTCTCCAGGCTCAACAACAACTACAGTTGAATGGAAAGTGCTTAAGCTCACAAACTATGACAGTTTTGAGACTAAAAAAAACACAAATGTACAAAGAAAAATTGAGTATGCTCAGGATAAATAACTTTGTTTGTACAAAAATGTATGAAATAAATCAGAGTGTTCAGCAAAATCTTGCAGAGTTTTTGTTCTTTTTCAATTCTTCTCTATCTCTTATACAGGTCTTCAAATGAGGGGGTATTTATACCCAAATGATTGGCCCGTTGAAGACTCTCATGCTTGTGAAATCCATGCTAGCCGTTTGAGACAGCTGCTGCAGTACAGAATATTCTCTGACATATTCTGATATTCCCTGACAAATTCTGACACTTTTACAAGGTTTGCTCCTGCCAGAAAGGTGCTCTTTGTTGCTGCTGCAATTGCTGCGTAGCAGAGGACACGTTGTGACAGAGAACGTGCTTGAATTGCTTGCACAGTGCCAGCTGTTTGTAGCAGAGAACGTGCGTGAAAACGAGCAGAGGTACAAGGATGTCACAGCTTCAGACAAGAGATGCCACGTCATCAAATGCTTTCAGACAGCTTTGATGCATCTGACGGGTTGATCATCTTCAGACAGCATCAGCTTCTTCAGACGGATCCAACACTTAGTCTTATATAATAGGCTTCTTGCTGAAAATCATAGATAAACATTAGACAATTGTATCTATGAGAACAACTTAAGTTGAATTTGTTGATCATTAAAACTTAGAGAAATTTCAGTCTTTAAACATCATAAACCTCTTTATGATATTTTTGAGACTCAACATTCTCCCCCTTTTTAATGATGACAAATTTAACTTAAATTGTGCAAAAATTGACATATAAAGATTAGCTCCCCTAAGACAATTGTATCCTTTTACTGATACAAGTTGGATTAAATGTGCTTTTCTTTCACAAGATCAGATCAGACAACTTTGATCTTTTCCAGTACTCCCCCTGAATCCTGTAATCACTCCAGATTTTTGTTAGAATTTAATACTCCCCCTTTTGTCATCAATCAAAAGGGAGCCATAGAGCAATAACAGCAACAGTGCAATCATGTAGACAGGGTAATACAGGAAAGAAGATAAAACAATTATCAGAGCAACACATGAGATAACCAAAAACGATTGGATTAAAATGTAAGGATGTGAAAATAACAATCAGACACTTGTTAGAAATTAACATGAACAAAAGACATAGGCAGATAATCAGTCCTTCTTCTTCAGCAAAGCTTGAGACAGAAAGGAGATCAGTTCTTCCTTGGCCTTGTCTATGGCAGCTTCAATAGATGACTTCAACTCTTGTTGACCCACTTCTTATCAGCTGTTGTCATGGAGAATTTCTTCTTGATTCGAATAACCTTTTGTGATTTCTCTTCTGGCTCTGAGACATACCTTTTTTATTTCTTCTCTCTGAGACTTCATATCTCCTCTCAGATTCTCCACCTCCTTCTCAAGGGCCTTGACCTTGGATTTCAGCTTCTGGTTCTCTTCATACAGGTCAGGTTCAGACTCAACAAAGATGAGCTAAGGTAGGGACATACAATCTCAAAACTCCAAAACCAGGCTGGCAAGCCATATTCTGAAGGATTGTAGACTGACGAAAAAGGTTCCCAACATACTTCAGAAGCACCCAAGCTTTGTTGAATGAATCTGCCTGTGGGGGAAAGTGATCTCTTAAGAAATGGTACTGAACATTTGTGGAATGTCCAACCCCATTGCAGACTCACATCAGGACCAGCAAGACCCCAGAGAAGACCCAGCATCTTCTCTGATCTGCAATAAAATCTCCCATCCAATTTTCAAGCAAGTGATCAGCCTCCTCCTTCTGAGATGATGAACTCAGGTAGACCTTCCCATTCTGAAGCAGTCATGGCTTCAGACAAGGTGCTGATACAGAGTAGATCTTAGAACCCTTGTATTTCTCATCTTGTCCTTCCTTGAGGGATACCTAGGAACAATCCTATCAGGTTTCACAAGATTTGGTTGAAGGCCTGATTGAACTTGTTCTAAGGGGGCCTGTAGCCATCATTCCAATTTCCTCTAGCCAATCTCTTTGGAATAACTCCTCAGCTTCAGTGTTCAGCTTCCTTACCATGAGCCATTGCTCATTGCTCAGCTTCCATGAGTCTTCAGAAATGGGTTGAATAAGATCCCATGTATGACCAGGAGGACACAACCTTCCTTATCTTCTCCAATCCATCAGCATCATTGGAGTCTAAAGCTCTTTCATCAGTCACAGACCTCTTAGTGGGACCATGATTGTATGAGACAGCAGGGGCTGTTCTAAAGTGTTGCAACTCTTCAAGACAGATGCTGAAATTTTGGCAAAGGGCAAGAGCCAAAGGAGGTTCTTGTCATTTCTTTCTTGGCAAATGGCTACTATCTTCAGATGAAAGGTTGACTTGATGAATAGATGGAGGTGGTGAGGATGGTAAAGGTGTAAGAGGTGATGATGATGGTGAGGATGGATGATGGTGTGGAAGATTGAGGTGAAAGTTGAGGTTGGGGTTGATATAGCTGTATGTACTGAGGTGAGGGGGGTTTGGATGGTGAAGGTATGGGTTCAAGAAATTGGTTTTCTTGAATTGCAGGGGTTCAGACAGCAGTTTGTTTGATGGTATGATGGGTGTAGGTGATGAGGGTTTAGATGGTATGAAAGGTTCAGATGGAGATGTATTTATCTGTAAGGTTGGTAATGGTTGAGAAGGAGGTGGAAATGGTTGTTTTTCTGGTGAGGTGGGTTTTGATAAGGGTTGAGGTTGCTTTTCTGGTGATGAAGGAGGTGAGGGAGTTACATTATCAAATATCACCTCGATCCTCTTGTAAGGTTTGGGAGCAGCAACTTCTTGAGCCTTAGCAACTCTTTCTCTTTCTTCCCTTTCCTTGGCTTCCCTATCTTCCCTTTCTCTTTGCTCAGATGAAAGAGCCCTTCTTCTCTTGAAGTAATGATCAGCCTTTACAAATTTCTGATATCTTCCAGCAATATCTGCTTCTTCTAGTTGAGAAGCAATACTTCTGGTAACCCTAACTTCAGGCACTGTCTGAAGTAGTTTACCCTTCTTCCTTTTTCTTTGAGGTGCACTTGACCTCTTTCTTTTCTTTGTAGCCTCAGCAATGGCTGCTTGCTTGTCATCCTCAGCATAAGCAAGTTGTGAAGCTATTGCAAGAGCTCTGTCAGTCCTCTCTTGCTCTTCCTTCTGTTCTAACTCCTCTTGCTCAATGGCAGTAGCCAAAGCAGCAACCTGAATCAATTCAGGGTCAGAAGGGCATGCAGCTAGTGGTTGAGCAGCAACTGCATCAGTATCCACAACTTCTTCAGCCTGTCCTTCCATTATAGAAGTAGGCTTTGAAGATTGTGCAGGTTCAGACACCTGACCCACAATTTCAGACAACCTTTGAGAAGGTTTCTGAACAGGTTCAGATGTTTGATTCTGCACAGATGCAGAAGCTATCTTAGCTGAGCTTCTCACAGGAAGCTTCTTCAGCTTAGGTTGAGGAGATTCCTTTGAAGGCTTGAACTCATGTCTTCTGATATCACCCTTGAGTTCATTTTCCAGAATCTGCATTGTAGTATTCCTCCTCTGAGCTTTCTCCATCAGTAAGCTTTCTTTCACGGTGGGAGAGGGAGGCCTTGGAGTCAGCTTAATCTTCATGCTCTTCAGATTTGATTCACCAAACATAGGGATTGAGTGGTGATCATAGAGCTGGTGAACTGGAACTTTGAAGTGCAACAACACCTTGGTGATGATGGTGTTGTGAGGAAAACTCCCAGCAGAGTCTCTCAACCTCTTCTGAAGGTGGTACATGATGATATTTGGGAGGTTGATCTTCTGCTTCTTCAGAAGGTGGATGAGACAGAATCTCTCCAGTTCAGACACATGGTTTCTGCTGCCATTTTTAGGGATTACAGAGTTCCCTAAGATAGCATGCAGAACCCTAGCCTTGTCTGACATGTTCTTAGCATCCAGACTTGCAGGGGAAGAAGTTCCATACAAAAATTCTGTAAAGTGCTTCTGACCTCCATTTCTTGATTCCCAGCCAGGTGAGAAGACAGCACCTTCAGTCTTGACACCACAGACGATGGCCAGGATGTCTTCATCAATAAAGATAGACGTACCAAGCACATAGCCTTGATGGTGGTGTAGATGCCTTGAGGGTTAGGGATTCCTCTGGCTGTGGCCCAGAAGTCAAGAATACTCTGCTCATGCCACTGTGAACGATTTCTGTTGAAATATTCAAGCCACCCAGCTGCTTGAAATTCTGCATAAAGGTCCATCCCCAGTGCTTCAAGATCTTCCAGAAAGACACCCTTGGTCTTCACAATGTTATCAGCTCCAGACTTCTTAGGTGCCATTGTTGAAGGTTGGAAAGAACTTGAGAGAAAAATGCTTTCTTGAAGATGAAGAATAGCAAAGGTTCTGAGAGAGTAGAGAGCTGTAACGTATCAAGGACTCACTGCCTTCTGTACTTATAGACCTCTGAGTTAATGATGGCAAACTGGCTGCGCAGACATAGGGAATCGTGCGAAGTGGAAGAGACAAATTAAATGAAATTTAAACCGTCCCTTTATTGCCACGTCATTTGTTCATTTCAGACAAGTGATAGATTTCAGACATCCAGTTAATTTCAGACGACCAAAACTTCAGACAGGTCACATGTTTCAGACAGGCTGAAGTTTCAGACACATCATTTTTCATACACACTCAAAATGCATGAATGTTCAATTTATCTCTGATGAACTTAAATCTATCTTCAGTTAGAGGTTTTGTGAATATATCAGCCCATTGATGCTCTGTATCAATAAACTGAATATCAAAAACACCTTTCTGAACATAGTCTCTAATGAAATGATGTTTGATTTCTATATGTTTAGCCCTAGAATGTTGAATGGGATTTTTAGATAAATTAATGGCACTGGTATTATCACACAACACAGGTATAACAGATATTGCAATATTAAAATCTTCAAGTTGATACTTCACCCATAACAGTTGTGAGCAACAACTGGCTGCTGAGATGTATTCTGCTTCAGCTGTTGATAATGCAATTGTGCTTTGCCTTTTGCTTGACCAGCTGATCATATTTTCTCCAAAGAAGTGACATCCACCACTGGTGCTTTTTCTTTCAACTCTGTCTCCAGCAAAATCAGCATCACAGTATCCTACTAACCTGCAATCCTTACTTTTCTTATAGCATAGACCAAGATTAGTAGTACCTTTAAGATATCTGAAAATTCTTTTTACAGCTTTGTAGTGAGTGATTCTTGGATCAGATTGAAATCTAGCACACAGGCACACACTGAACATGATGTCAGGCCTGCTTGCTGTTAGATACAATAATGAACCAATCATCCCTCTATACAAAGTTTGATTCACTGGTTCTTCATTCTCATCTTTATTTAAAGATGCAGAAGGGTGCATTGGAGTTGTCATGGGTTTGCAATCACTTAGGTTGAACTTCTTAAGCATTTCCTTTGTATATTTCTCTGATGGATCCATATACAATCAGAATCTTGCTTAATCTGAAGTCCAAGGAAAAACTTTAGTTCACCCATTAGGCTCATTTCAAATTCAGATTGCATTAACTCAGAAAACTCTTTGCACAATGAAGAATTAGTTGAACCAAAAATAATGTCATCAACATATATTTGGACAAGTATAAGATCCTTGTTAGACTGTTTTCTAAAAAGAGTTGTGTCAACTTTTCCTCTTTCAAAACCATTGGTTGCAAGAAAACTGCTCAGTCTGTCATACCAAGCTCTTGGGGCTTGTTTCAGACCATAGAGAGCTTTCTTAAGTTTAAAAACATGTTCAGGAAAAGATACATCTTCAAAAAGGGGGTTGTCTAACAAAACCTCTTCTTCAATGAAACCATTGAGGAAGGCACTTTTGACATCCATTTGATATAGTTTGATGCCATTATTTACAGCATAAGATAAAAGAATTCTAATTGCTTCTAACCTGGCCACTGGAGCAAAGGTTTCAGTGAAGTCAATACCTTCTTGCTGGTTATATCCTTGAGCTACTAGCCTTGCCTTATTTCTGATAACTTTGCCTTCTTCAGACAGCTTGTTTCTGAACACCCATTTGTTAGAACCACAGGCAACACTAGAAGGGGGTTGAATTGTTTTAGACATTTTAAAACAATTTTGGAAATCTTTAAAATAAACAATCACGCTAAGTGATCATTGTACAAAACCAATCTTAAGATCAGAGTTATTTTAAGAACATGCGGAATATATGAAAGATTTAGATTAAAAACTTTCTCTTACACTTAAGATTGTTTTGATTTTAAACAAACTTCTCTTAGTGTCTTCTGAAGAATATTACTAAGATTACCTTCAGAACTGTTTATGAAATACTTTAGATGATCAGAGACCATCTATATCATGTGTCTGAACTGAGTTCCTGTTGGGCTCACTTCAGACAGGTATTTCAGACATCCCTCTGAATATTTTTCTATAATACTTCAATCTACACTAGAGACGTTTTAACGTTATGTTTGTATGAAAACTTGTTTTATTGAAATCGTTGTGTTAAGATTATTATGAAAAGTACTTTTCAATCCCCAACGTAAATATGAAAACTGTAAGTAAAAGAGATTAAGGGAAAGAAAACTTAGACACAGAATTTATCCTGGTTCACCCACAAACCCTGTGAGCTACATCCAGTCCTAGTGGCAAACCACCACTAGCTTTTAATAACAATAACACATATGTGCCACTCCGAATCCCCCAGACCCTTGCAGCCACATATATGTCACACTATCTGAAACCACAGATACACATGTTAACCTCTCCAGGTCAACACAACAAGTATTCTTTTCTATCAAGCCTCTCCAGGCTCTACCACGAGTATTCTTTCTTCCACCAAGCCTCTCCAGGCTCTCAGACACTTAACTAAGTGTTGAGTATTACTACTCAATCTAAGCTAAATGTTCGCTAGAACCTCTCAACTCAGATCTTCTTGTACATAGAGATTACTGAGTACTACTCAGGATACAATCAATACAAACTAAATACAAGGATAGACAGTGATACAAGTGTTTGAATTTAAGTACAATCCCTGTCTTTTCTATGAGGAATACATCCTCTGAGAGTAGGCTAACTAAGAATGTGAAATTAAGCTTCAGCCTTATTCTCCAACCATTGGTTTCCATGGGCTACATTCTCACCCGTATCATTGGAATACCAAGGTATCTTCAAAGCTTCAAACCGTTGCTGGTTTGATAGTCATTTGTACAGCATGATTGCCTTCCCGACAACCATCTCACTTGATCAACAGACCAACTGTACAATCTAACTAACTGACCAGCTGATCAGTAGCCCGATTGAGAATTAACTCTCTGATCAATCGTTGTTGACATTTTCATGATGTATTTTAACTCGAGTCAACTCTTGTTAACTGTAAGACACTCAGCCTAGTTAACAATTATCATCCTGATTGATTTCAAGAACCTCCTTGAAAAACAATGCCGATTGATCTATCTTGGTTGCAATAGCAGTTGCAGGTCGGCAGCATGGTTAATATGCTCAGCATGCCAACATCTTCAAATTCAATCTTGAGGCTATTTATTGTTCTGTTGAATATAGCCGTTGAAGATGATTCATAATACCGTTGAGCTTTTGATGATGTGGCTCATATAGCCGTTGTGTAATAGCTTCTCAAACGGTTGCTTATCCTTAAGCATATTGAGTGTTCAGAATACTCTCGTTCTGACACTTCTGTTGATGAGCTCTGTTTTGAGAGATGTGATGATTATGTGTATTCTCTCTCTTGAATTCTTCTGCTTTCTTGCATCTGTTTTATCCAGCTTGCATCTGCTTGCTCCAGCTTGCATTATCTTGCATCTGCTTTATCTGCTTTATCCAGCTTGCATATCTTGCATCTGCTTTGCTTTCGGATTTCCTCTGATTCTCTTGAGAGTATGTATCCGTTGAATTTCCCTTTTTGCTTATTCTGCATATACTCCTTTTTCATTTGCTCCTGACACCATTACTTCTTTGAATGAGATGTCTTGATCAATAGTCGTTGTTTGCAGATTCCTCTTTTGATATTTAGATAAAGATGTTGATTGAATATATTTTATTCAAACATCTTCCTTGTTGCTTCTGCTTAGTCTCCTGAGCTTTTTCTTCGCTTTGTTCCAGATTGAACAAATGAAGAAATGTCTCGTTGAGAACTATCGTTTAGAGACAGCAAATAGTCTTCTTTTAATCCGTTGTGAGACACGCTTCTTGATAGTTCTGACATAGTACAACGTTGGTGCTGCAGTAAAGCTGCTACTGTTGTTGCTGCGAATGCTGCGTTGCAGAGATTTCCTCAGCGGTGTATGAAGTTCAAATGCACCGGAAAGGTCTCTGTGTTTGTTGCCACAAATGTGTTTCAAAACGTACGAGCAGCAGAGACTTAGAAAAGTCTTCACGCAAGGTTTCAGCAAAGATGCCACGTCATTACTAAAGCTTCAGACAGCTTCCAAACTTCAGACGGGTTCCAGTCTTCAGACGGGTTCGAGTCTTCAGACGGGCTTGGCTCTTCAGACGGCTTCAACACTTAAGACAGGTTGATGATTTCAGACAGCTCAAGTCTTTCAGACAGCTTCGTTGCTTTAGACAGCTTCAATACTTCAGACGGGTTGCGTCCTTCAGACAACTTCAATTCTTCATATGGTGGAAACTTCAGAAGCCTTCTTCCTTATGATAATAGAATGTAGCTTCATTCTTCTTTGTATCTTCTTCTTGTATCTTCTTCTCTTCTCTTTTCTTCTTCGTTTCTTCAGTTCATTGTGTTCTTCAGACAGATGTATATAATTTGTACTTCTTCTTCATATCTTTTGCCTTCAGTTCTTCAATAGTTCTTCTTCAATTCTTCAGATAGACTTCAAGTCTTCACTTCTTCAGTCTTCAAGTCTTCACTTCTACACAGTCTTCAAGTCTTCACTTCTATTCTCAGTTGCTTCAACTCTGTTAAGGATTAATCTTCTTCAGATTCTGCACTCTTGTTCTTCTGATTCTGATCTTCTGATTCTGATTCTGTTCACAAAATCTTCTTCTTCTTCTAAAGAGTATTTCATCCTGAAACATAATTAACAAACAAATACCTTTCTCAGTAGAACCTGTTTATATAATCTAATTGGTTCTTTATATATATCTTATTTGTTCTTTATATAATCTTATTTGTTAATCATTAAAACTAACGGATGTTAAGTCTTATAATCATGTTTAATTACTTAAACAGATTTATAGACTTCACAATCTCCCCTTTTTAATGATGACAAATAAATTATATATTACTGACACAAATGGGTATAAAAAGAAATAGAGATAATAAAATAAGATAATAGATTTTATTACTCCCCCTATCTATATTACTCCCCTGAGACAGGCATTGATTCTTTTAGATATCTTCTAAACAATTAAGTCTTTAATTAATCAATTCCAATTGTTAAATCTTTTATTAACCAACTGTTACAAGTTTATTGTTAATATTTCAGATATTTTAGATAACCGATTGTTAAAATTTTTCTTGTTAAGATTTCAGATACCTATTGTTATTTTTCTTGTTAAGATTTCAGACACCTATTGTTATTAGAACCCTTCAGATACCTATTGTTATATAATACTTCAGAATTTTAGATAGACGATTGTTAAAATGTTCTTGTTAAGATTTCAGATACCTATTGTTATGACTTATTGTTATTCTTACTTATTATTAGAACTCTTAGTTTGTTATCTTCTCTCTTACTGTATGTTTATTTCTTTGTATTTATTTCTACTTCCTATAATCTCCCTATATATTCCCTCTTGTTACACTCTTTTTAGTATTTTGTTAGTTTATATTTCTCCCCCTTTTGTCATTAATTAAAAAGGTTTATATTATAAGTTAATGTAATCCTATACCAAATGTTAAATAATGTATCGTTTTGACAGATATATTTCTCCTGTTAAGTTGGTTACACTTAAAGATCTACTTCTTAATACTGAGGTTTCTCCCCCTAAGTTGATTAGTTTTCTACAATCTTTTAGAATTTCTCGTTACAGTTAATTTTGTTAAGCAATTATCAAGAAGTTATGAAGCATAAAAGAAACTAAACAGAAGATTTTTATTAAAGAGAACAATCTAGATTCACAGAAGAGAACACATTAGATAATGGAGACAGAAGAACAAAGACACTTAAACTGACATCAGATAAGTTTAAAGACGATAGAGGGAACTAATTTCCATAAGATTGCTCATTAGACACTAGATATTATTAGAGATCTTGAGCACATTCTTCCTTAACTCTTTATCTTGTGACGCAGTTGAGCATTCTCCATCCTTAGTCTTTGAATCTCAGGAATGTCATCGGTTTCCTCTGTGTTCCGATGATTTACCTTAAGAAACCAGGATGTCTATGATCGTACAGGTGGCTAATGAACACATTGTTTACCATAAGAATCTTCATGATCACAGTATTGTGAGGTAGGATAGTAGAGTCTTCCAGTTTTCTTCTTGCCATATCGAAAAGAATGATCCACGGAAGATTAATCTTCTTCTTTTGCAAAAGATTGATAACACAGAACCTTTCCATTTCAAGGTTATGGTTATCCTTAATACGTGGGATCACACAATATTTCAGAATATTGAAGAGAACTTTGGGAATGACTTTCATTCCTTGCCTATTGAAGATTAGATGGTTAAACTGTTCCTCAAACAGATCTTTCCAAGCTGTGGAGAACAATTCTCCTTCAGCTTTTACTCCTAGAGCTTTTTCAAGGATATTGGTAGTTACAACCACCTTTTGATTCATAACTTGGGCTTTGAGGCAGGTCTCTTCCCCTGAGTTTTCCAGACAAAGCGTGTTCCAGAATTGGTACACACTTTCTTCATGCCATTGACTGTCAATGGCTTCAAAGAAAGGTAACCATCCGGCGGCTTCGAAAAAGGCAGTTACATTATAACCAACCTTAGAGAGATTCTGAAAGTCTACAATTTGAGTTTGAAGATAGAGGAAGACATTTTGAGAGATGGAAGTGAGAAATCTTTTGGAGGTTTCCTAGAGAGATTTGGAGGTTGAGATGAAGAGAGCAAATAGAAGTTTGAGAATATATACAAGAGCATTTAATTATGACACTGACAGCGCGTTCTTGGGAAGAGTGCGTTGATTGATAGACAAGTGAAACGCCGCGACCTTTAAAGTATTAGACGTTATGTTCCAAGAGACCCCCTTATTAAAACAACACGTCTTTTCAGAGGACAACATTGAATAGGATCATGAAGTTTAGATTAGGTAAAGAAGAGATGTTACCACATAATCCGTTTATTGTTATCTGGATGAAGCGGTGTTAACTGACATTGCTTCTTGCCTTGAAGACTTTTCTTCATCTTGATGCTTGATGTCTGCACGTTTCAGTGCTTTTGTCTTTTGCTCCCAGAGAATCTTTGAACAGTCATCTTAACCTATCCCTTTACAATTGAGTTGGATTCTAATGACTTGAGTAACTATCCCTTAACATTTCAGACCCACGATTTCAGACAGTCCATAAGGAGCCTTCTGAACGGGTTAGATGAATAGAGATACTAAGTTAGTATAATCCACTCAGAGATTGAGTTAGGTTTGGTGCATAGAGTGTTAACCATCTTTAATATTGATAACCCACGCTTTCAGAGAGTTCATTTTGAACTTCCTGAATAGGTTCAGATAATAAAGATGTTATCACATTATGTCCTTTTAGATGATGTTTCTTAGATGGTCTTCTTAAAACTGTTTCCTGAAACATTCAAACTAGAAGTACCTTTCAGTAGCACCTGATTGTAATTTGTCTAATTATTTAAATTAAGCATTTTAGAATTACAGATAACATTTCATCAATGTTTAAAAATTATCTTATTAGGTTAATTAAATTTATCTTTTAGAAATCAATTTGTTAATCAATTAAGGATAGAGTTATAGACTTAAATGTGCACAAGAGGAAACACATATACGAATAGAACACATAGAATGTTAATATTAAGAGAAACATAAACAGAGATAGAAAGTGAAATGGACTCAAAACAGAAAGACAGAAAAAAAAATTTCGAACACAAGTGTATCATTGATCTTCAACAGGTTTGTTCTCATTGGCACTGACTTTCTCCTTTTGTGTTTTCAGCATCTGCAGTTCACGTTGATAGAATCTGAGTGTTTCTTCCAGCCGTCCGATGCGTTCATTCAACTTCCTTATGTTACATCTTCTGAAAATTTCTCTTAAATCTCCATGATTTCTTAGAGAATCAGATGACTCCATATGATTCTGAGTTGATGACGGAGAATTGTGTTCTTCTTTTATCTCTGCTGGTATCCCCTTAGAATGTTCATATTCCTTTTAGTGAACAAGGGTGATGGCTCCTGGTCAAAGAATCTTTCAATAGGAAATCCTTTATATTGAAGGATTTTCATAATCAGTGTAGTATGGGGAAAGACTTTGACTTCTTCTAATTTTCTTCTCATCATATGGTAGAGGATGATTCTGGGAAGATTTAATCTTTTCCTTTGAAGGAGATGTATCAGCACGAATCTTTCCATATCAGAGATGATTTGTATCCTTCCTTTTGGGTAGAATACAACAATTAATGATTGTCAGCAGAATTCTGGGAATTTCCAGTAAGTTTGAGCAAACTGGTGCTTCAAGAGTCTGCGACCAAATAACATTTAATGCATCTCTTTCTCTTATCATTGATTTCCCAATCTGAAGAGAATTGTTTTCCGGTTGCTTCAACCCCAATGATTTCCTTCAGAACCTTGAAGTCCACTCTGATAGGCATTCCCATTACTGAAGTGTTTATACCACTTGTCTCTTCAAGAAACACTTCTGAGTTGTTCCAGAAATCTAGAACCTCTGCTCATGCCAGGGGAACGATGCCTCTTCAAGAAAGGAAATCCAGCCAGCATCCTTGAAATACTCAGAGATTTTAGTCCTTCTTTGTCAAAGTCGCTTAAATTTACTCCCCTTGTGGGAATAATTCTTTCATCATACTTGCGTAGACTTTGAGCACAAGAGATTGTGATCTTGATGCCATTGAGATAGATTAAGATGAATTGGAAGGAAATAAACTGTGAGGTTCTTCTAATGATCTTCCAATCCTTTAAATAGGCAATCAAGCGTCGCTTCATTTTATGAAAGGAGCGGTTCCATCCACTAAGCAGTTGTGGAGAGATGTGCATCGTGTCCTTTGAGAGAAGGTTGATGATTCAATGATTCACATCGTGCCGTTTCATATTTTCAAAAACAGTTATGACTAACACACACGACTCTTCATTTACTTATTTAAAAACGCAGTTATTACTAAACATGTGTGACTCTTCAACATATATATTTAAATAAGTAAAGCATACATAAAATGAATTATACATTTCACAGTAAACATAGTAAAACACATAACATGCAGTGATTTATTTTAACACAATTTAGAAGCATGAAACAATTATCATGTAATCATATTTTTCACAATTTCAATAAAACAAATCATGCAACAGATTAATGACTATTTAAAATTTAACTTAAATATAGATAGGAAAGGTGTTACCAGTTTGTGATCTAGAGATAGATTCACTTTCCTTTTCTGTTGCGTCCTGTGCTTTAGCCTTATGAATAATGAGTATTGGAAAAATGATTTTCCTATT
This sequence comes from Sesbania bispinosa, assembly GCA_026901365.1. NCBI lineage: Eukaryota > Viridiplantae > Streptophyta > Magnoliopsida > Fabales > Fabaceae > Sesbania > Sesbania bispinosa. The sequence continues at coordinate 1,294,643 of QLOH01000091.1, forward strand.
CTCATTGTCATTCTTCAGAGTTGCTTCAGCCTGGTGAGATTCCATCTTCTGAGGATCTACTCCTTCTGCATTTGTTAGATGCTCAACCCGAAGGTGAGCTCTGATACCAATTGTTAGAACCACAGGCAACACTAGAAGGGGGGTTGAATAGTGTTTTAGACATTTTAAAACAATTTTGGAAATCTTTAAAATAAAAATCACGCTAAGTGATCATTGTACAAAACCAATCTTAAGATCAGAGTTATTTTAAGAACATGCGGAATATATGAAAGATTTAGATTAAAAACTTTCTCTTACACTTAAGATTGTTTTGATTTTAAACAAACTTCTCTTAGTGTCTTCTGAAGAATATTACTAAGATACCTTCAGAACTGTTTCTGAAATACTTTAGATGATCAGAGACCATCTATATCATGTGTCTGAAGAGTTCCTGTTGGGCTCACTTCAGACAGGTATTTCAGACATCCCTCTGAATATATCTTCTATAATACTTCAATCTACACTAGAGACGTTTTAACGTTATGTTGTATGAAAACTTGTTTTATTGAAATCGTTGTGTTAAGATTATTATGAAAAGTACTTTTCAATCCCCAACGTAAATATGAAAACTGTAAGTAAAAGAGATTAAGGGAAAGAAAACTTAGACACAGAATTTATCCTGGTTCACCCACAAACCCTGTGAGCTACATCCAGTCCTAGTGGCAAACCACCACTAGCTTTTAATCAACAACACATATGTGCCACTCCGAATCCCCCAGACCCTTGCAGCCACATATTGTCACACTATCTGAAACCACAGATACACATGTTAACCTCTCCAGGCCAACACAACAAGTATTCTTTTCTATCAAGCCTCTCCAGGCTCTACCACGAGTATTCTTTCTTCCACCAAGCCTCTCCAGGCTCTCAGACACTTAACTAAGTGTTGAGTATTACTACTCAATCTAAGCTAGATGTTCGCTAGAACCTCTCAACTCAGATTCTTCTTGTACATAGAGATTACTGAGTACTACTCAGGATACAATCAATACAAACTAAATACAAGGATAGACAGTGATACAAGTGTTTGAATTTAAGTACAATCCCTGTCTTTTCTATGAGGAATACATCCTCTGAGAGTAGGCTAACTAAGAATGTGAAATTAAGCTTCAGCCTTATTCTCCAACCATTGGTTTCCATGGGCTACATTCTCACCCGTATCATTGGAATACCAAGGTATCTTCAAAGCTTCAAACGTACCTGGTTTGATAGTCATTTGTACAGCATGATTGCCTTCCCGACAACCAACTCACTTGATCAACAGACCAACTGTACAATCTAACTAACTGACCAGCTGATCAGTAGCCCGATTGAGAATTAACTCTCTGATCAATCGTTGTTGACATTTTCATGATGTATTTTAACTCGAGTCAACTCTTGTTAACTGTAAGACACTCAGCCTAGTTAACAATTTTCATCCTGATTGATTTCAAGAACCTTCTTGAAAAACAATCCCGATTGATCTGTCTTGGTTGCAACACAGCAGTTGCAGGTCGGCAGCATGGTTAATATGCTCAGCATGCCAACATCTTCAAATTCAATCTTGAGGCTATTTATATGTTCTGTTTGAATATAGCCGTTGAAGATGATTCATAATACCGTTGAGCTTTGATGATGTGGCTCATATAGCCGTTGTGTAATAGCTTCTCAAACGGTTGCTTATCCTTAAGCATATTGAGTGTTCAGAATACTCCCGTTCTGACACTTCTGTTGATGAGCTCTGTTTTGAGAGATGTGATGATTATGTGTATTCTCTCTCTTGAATTCTTCTGCTTTCTTGCATCTGTTTTATCCAGGTTGCATCTGCTTGCTCCAGCTTGCATTATCTTGCATCTGCTTGCATCTGCTTTATCTGCTTTATCCAGCTTGCATATCTTGCATCTGCTTGCTTTCGGATTTCCTCTGATTCTCTTGAGAGTATGTATCCGTTGAATTTCCCTTTTTTTCTTATTCTGCATATACTCCTTTTTCATTTGCTCCTGACACCATTACTTCTTTGAATGAGATGTCTTGATCAATAGTCGTTGTTTGCAGATTCCCTCTTTTGATATTTAGATAAAGATGTTGATTTGAATATATTTTATTCAAACATCTTCCTTGTTGCTTCTGCTTAGTCTCCTGAGCTTTTCTTCTGCTTTGTTCCAGATTGAACAAATGAAGAATGTCTCGTTGAGATACTATCGTTTAGAGACAGCAAATAGTCTTCTTTTAATCCGTTGTGAGACACGCTTCTTGATAGTTCTGACATAGTACAACGTTGGTGCTGCAATAAAGCTGCTACTGTTGTTGCTGCGAATGCTGCGTTGCAGAGATTTCCTCAGTGGTGTATGAAGTCAAATGCACCAGGAAAGGTCTCTGTGTTTGTTGCCACAAATGTGTTTTCAAAACGTTACGAAGCAGCAGAGACTTAGAAAAGTCTTCACGCAAGGTTTTCAGCAAAGATGCCACGTCATTACTAAAGCTTCAGACAGCTTCCAACTTCAGACGGGTTCCCAGTCTTCAGACAGGTTTCCAGTCTTCAGACGGGCTTGGCTCTTCAGACGGCTTCAACACTTAAGACAGGTTGATGATTTCAGACAGGCTCAAGTCTTTCAGACAGCTTCGTTGCTTTAGACAGCTTCAGTACTTCAGACGGGTTGCGTCCTTTAGACAACTTCAATTCTTCATACTGGTGGAAACTTCAGAAGCCTTCTTCCTTATGATAATAGAATTGTAGCTTCATTCTTCTTTGTATCTTCTTCTTCTTGTATCTCTTCTTCTTCTTGTATCTTCTTCTTCGTTTCTTCAGTTCATTGTTGTTCTTCAGAGAAATGTATATTTGAATCTGTACTTCTTCATATCTTTTGCCTTCAGTTCTTCAGATAGTATTCTTGGTCTTCAATTCTTCAGACAGACTTCAAGTCTTCACTTCTTCAGACGGTCTTCAAGTCTTCACTTCTACAGACAGTCTTCAAGTCTTCACTTCTATTCTTCAGTTGCTTCAACTCTGTTAAGGATTAATCTTCTTCAGATTCTGCGCTCTTGTTCTTCTGATTCTGATTCTGTTCACAAAATCTTCTTCTTCTAAAGAGTATTTCATCCTGAAACATAATTAACAAACAAATACCTTTCCAGTAGAACCTGTTTATATAATCTAATTGGTTCTTTATATAATCTTGTTTGTTCTTTATATAATCTTATTTGTTAATCATTAAAACTAACGGATGTTAAGTCTTATAATCATGTTTAATTACTTAAACAGATTTATAGACTTCACACCATTTGGTTCCAATAATTGTTTTCCCATGGGGTTTACGAACAAGGGTCCAGACATCACTCCTAGCAAATTGATTTAGCTCCTCTTGCATGGCTAGGATCCATCCTTCATCATGCAGAGCTTCATCAATGTTCTTTGGGCTCAATTTCAGACAGGAGAGCAAGAGAATTCAAATTTCTGAATTTTGATCTTGTCTTAACTCCTTCTGAAGTATTGCCAATGATTTGCTCTTTAGGATGATGTGACTTGTATCTCCAATCAGGTTTATGAGGAGGTATCACATCCGTCTAAGACTCAACATTTGTCTGAAGAGGTTCAGAAACAGCAGGAACTTCAGACAGTTGCTCATCCTTCAAGTTGCTGTGATCATTCAGCTTCATACCTGCAAAATCATCCTCTAGATCTGATAGTTCCCTATCAGTCTCTTTGTTATCATTGAATTTTACATGAATAGTTTCTTCAACAGTTAAAGTTCTAGAGTTATTCACTCTATATGCTTTAGATGTTTCAGAATATCCAATGAAAAATCCATTATCAGACTTTGCATCAAATTTTCCAAGATCATCTTTGGTGTTAAGTATAAAATACTCACATCCAAAGGTGTGGAATATGATATGTTGGGTTTTCTTCCTTTCCACAATTCATATGGAGTCTTTTTCAGAATTAGTCTTACCAATATTCTGTTTTGAAGGTAACAAGATGTGCTAACAGCTTCTGCCCAGAAGGTTCTTGGTAAGTTGCTTGAATTGAGCATGGTCCTTGCCATCTCTTGCAAACTTCTGTCCTTTCTCTCAACAACCCCATTTTGTTGAGGTGTTCTTGCCACAGAGAAATTGTGTGAGATCCCATTCTCACCACAGAACAATTGGAAATTTGCATTCTCAAACTCCCCACCATGATCACTTCTTATGACAGAAATACAGAATCCTTTTTCATTCTGTACCTTCTTACAAAATATTGTGAAATTCTTAAAAGTCTCATCCTTGTTTCTAAGGAATATCACCCATGAGAATCTAGAATAGTCATCAACAATGACCAAACCATATTTCTTTCCACTAAGACTTTCTGTTCTAATAGGACCAAACAAGTCAATGTGTAAAAGTTCAAGTGGTCTGCTGGTTGAAACAACATCCTTATTCTTGAAAGAGTGTCTTGTTTGTTTCCCTTTCAGACAACTATCACACAAAATATCAGATTTGTATGAAAGCTTGGGTAATCCTTTAACAAGGTTGTATTTTGCTAATCTTGAGATTAATCTCAAGCTGGCATGCCCAAGTCTTTGATGCCAAATCTGTTTTTCATCTTCAACAGAAATGAAGCATTTTACATTTTGACTTACTAGATCCTCTAGATCAATTTTATACACATTGTTGTGTCTCTTAGCAGTAAAAAGTGTTTGATCAGAGGAGTCTTTGACTATACATCCTTCCTTGGTAAAGGATACTACATAACCACTGTGACATAATTGACTTATGCTCAGTAAATTATGTTGTAGTCCTTCCACAAAAAGAACATTTTTAATTAGGGATGAAGGAATATACCTATAGTCCCTATGCCAGTGATCTTCCCTTGCTGATTTCCACCAAATGTGACCACTCCTCCTTCCTTAGGTCTAAGGTTTTGGAACAAAGACCTTTCTCCTGTCATGTGTCGCGAGCACCCACTGTCCAGGTACCATTTGTGGGGTCTCCTTTGTCCTTTTAAACACGTCTGCAACAGGAATGATCAAGTTTTTAGGTACCCATGTTCTTTTGGGTCCTGTTTTGTTAGCTTTGGGTCTTGCTTTTCTCTTGTGCTTGCACTGAATCACATTGTGTCCAGACTTACCACAGTGAGAACACCCAGTAGCCTTCTTTTTGCCTTTAGAAAAATTTAAGACAGTAGGAGGTTCAGACATGTTGTGATAAAAAAAACCTAGTCCACTTTTGTTAGAGGAATGTCTTTGATTTCCAAGCATTATGTTTAAATTTTTAGTTCCTTTGACAAACTTGGCTAAGTCATTTGTCAGTTCTACAATCTGTTTCTGAAGTTTTTTATTTTCTTCAGACACAGCTTGTGAACTATGGTTTTCAGTCTCAAGGACCTTTTCCTTGAGCATAATATGTTCTATTTCAAGAGAGTCATATTTGTTACTTATTTCTGTGTGAGCCTTGGATAGATTCTTATACTCTAGGAACAGTTCGTTGGAACTTTCCACCAGATCATCATACATTTCTTGCAAAGTAAGAGGGAATACCTCAGCTTCAGAGCTGTCTGAAGATGGTAGGCTTGCCATGAGGCACAGATTTGCCTCTTCTGAGGTGTCTTCCTCCTCTTCAGAAGTCGATTCATCCAGGTCCCCCCATGTTGCCATGAGACCTTTATTTTTCTTGAAAAACTTCTTCTTCTTGAAGTTGTTTTTCTTCAATTTTGGACACTCAGCCTTCATGTGCCCTGGTTGCTTACACTCAAAACAAATAATTTTGTCAGTTTGTATGTCTTTACCTGACTTACCTCCTTTTGAGGTTGAGGGTTGATTCTTTCTGAATCTTCCTCTATTCTGAAGCATTCTCTTGATCTTCCTACTTAGAAGAGCAAGATCATCATCATCTTCTGAGCTATCTTCAGAGTCTTCATCTCTCTCTGAAGCTGCCTCAGCTTGCATAGCCTTGATGTTGCCATGCCTAGACTGTTTGGTCTTGGAGTTTAGGGACCTGACTATCCTCAGGGCTGGCATCCTCGTTCGAGGACCCGCTGGTGTTCTTTGCAAAACCCAGTGCACCCGTCCCTACCTGTTTCACACTGTACCGAGTGTCACTGCCATATAGGTCGTAAGGTCTTTAACCTTAAGTATCAACAATGCCTTATGATGCATGTCACACAACAAAGTTTCAAAACAAACACCTTCTTACAGGCGAAGCCCCTTTGAATCATTCAACGTCACCACATCTCCGTGGTACGGCCCGATTCAAAGTCTCCTCTTCACAAGAAGAACCAAACCCTATCCCGGGTTGAAACCACACTCTCTCACTAAGCTTCTCAAGTTTTATGTAAGAAGAGGGTGTTGGTTATAATCTTTTATAGTAGTTTACACTAACGTTCTTGATAATCATGTCCACTTAAGTCCTATGATTTACTAAGACTTATGGTAGTGTCTTATGGATAGTATTACTTATCCTAATCTGTCTTATGCGACCAATTAAGACTACGTTTAACCCTTAATTATAATTAGTTGTTATTAACTGAACTATAATTAATGTTACTTTTCTTTAATTAAGTCTTAATCCTTACTTAAGATCCTAATTAGTTCCTAATTGTCCCTTAATCTCTTCCTAAATCTTGGATTAGGATTTTTAATCATGTTTGATTAAGGTTAATCATAATTAATTAGTTCTTAATCATCTTTCTGGATTAATTACTTAATTAATACATTCATTAAGATTAATTAACTTTAGACTTAATTAATCATTCTTTACTTAATTAACTTAAGTGAATTAGGTTAATTAACTTAGGTAATTAAATTAGTTAAGCCCACTAATTGATCCTAAGTTTTAAATTTTTTTTTTACTTGGATTAGAGTTGAAGTCCAATTCTAATCTAAGCCCAAATCTACAAATTATTTTTGGTTGACTTTTGAATGAGTCCTTGACTCTCGTTTTTGAAGGTTTTGGGCCTGAATCAAAGGCCCAAAGATTTGATGACTCATGGGAGCCCATTCTTACTCATAATAAGTCAAAAAATTGACTTTTATGTTGACTTTTATTTTGGTGACAATGAAAATCCGAATTTAATTTTTTTATTTTAAAAGTTTTTCTTTATTTGCATTTTAACCCTTTTACTCATAAAATTATTCTTTAGTCCTTTTTGGACCATCAAGCCCAAAAACATGTTTTCAACATTCACTTGATCTTTTCAAGATCAAAGAGGCATTCTTGATGAGTTTCATCAAGAACAACTCAAGAACATCAAGAACAACTTGAATGTTCATCCAAAAACTCAAATTTTCCAACATCATTCAAAATCATCCAAATTTTCACACAATCATCAACAAACAATTTAAATACCAAATATCATACTAAACCACTCAAAATCATCCATATACACATTTAAGTTCATAACTCCATTTTCAAGCTCATAAACACTATTTTTCAAAGATCAATCATCCAAAACAATTTCATACATTCAAACAACTTCATGCATGTTCTTCAACATATAAACTCATTCCAACCACCAAAATAATTTTGAAACACATACAACCCCAAGATCTCTCAAGGCCGAGAGCTATCTGAGGGAAAAGGGAAAAATTTTCCAAAAATTGTTTCTTGGCTTGCATGCATCAACAATCACAATCAAAGTACTTTCCAAGCATCAAAATAAACTCAAAAACATGTAAACAGCCCAGCTCCAAGAATCCGCAACATTTACTCAAAGAAAAGCTCAAAGTGATTTTTTTCAAGGAAAAACAAGAGAAAAAGACAAGCATTTAAGGGCAAATCCTTGACTCTAGTTACAAATCCTACTCGAGTTCAAGTTCTCCCCCCCTTTAACTCAAATCTTCAAGGAAAAAGGTTCAGAATTTGACCCCAAAAACAGCCCCCAAAGATGCTTCTTTTAGTCACCAACAAGGATTTTTTTTAAGGCTAGAAGGCTTATAATTTGAAGCTTTGGTTCAAAGATGGAACCTTGTCTTGATGTGTTTAAGGGAAGATGAAAAATTTTGAGAGAAAATGTGGGAGAGCTTCACGGCCAAGAGGAAGAAAAAGAGAGAAAAATGAAAGAGTTTTTTAAGCTTGCATGTAGGAAAAATGATAGAGAAAGGTGAGTTGATGTGCCATAAAGGCTTGCTTCCTTTTCAAGTCTTGGAGAAAAGAAAGAAAAATACAAGTGTCTCCCATGCACCAAGGCTGCATTATGCACGGTCTTCTAGGAGGAAAAAGGGAAGGTTTGTGCAATTTTTCTAGCCCGGATCAAGAGTATTCGGGCCCGGGTCAAGGGACAGGAGGGGCAAAAAGGTCATTTTTCACAGAAAAACCCCAAAAATTCCCAGAAATTCCCTAAAAATAGGAAATTAAATTCTAAATCCAAAAAGATAAATTTTGATGATTAAAAATAATTTTAATCACTCAAAATCCAATAAAACACTCAAAACAGCAAAAACAGTAAAACGCGGGTTTACAACTCTCCCCCTCTAAAAAGAAATTTCGTCCTCGAAATTTGTGCATACCTTCTTGAAGTAACTGAGGGTGAGACTTCTTCATTGTTCTTCCAACTCCCAGGTTGCATTTCCTTCATCGGTTGCACTCCAAAAAACCTTTACCAAAGGAATCTCCTTCCCTCTTAACTGCTTAATCCTTCGGTCTCCGATTCGCACCGGTAATAACTCATAAGTCAGGTTTTCTTTTAATTGTATTACGTCGGGTTCTATGACGTGCGAAGGGTCAGGAATATACTTTCGGAGTTGTGACACATGGAACACATTATGAAGATTTGAAAGAAAAGGCGGCAAAGCAATTTGATAAGCAACAATATCAATTTTTTTCAAAATTTGGTAGGGACCAATGAATTTAGGTGTAAGTTTTCGAGATCGATTGCCCTACCAACCCCAGTCATAGGTGTAACCCTAAAAAATACGTGATCTCCTTCTTTAAATTCAAGGGGTTTCCTTCTCCGATCATAGTAACTTTTTTGCCTGTTTGTGATATTCTCATCCTTTCCTGAATCATCTTGATCTTCTCCGTGGTTTGCTGAATCATCTCAGGCCCCAACACTAGGCCATCGCCAGACTCAAACCATCACAAAGGTGTCCCACATTTTCTACCATACAAGGCTTCATACAGTGCCATTCCAATACTAGAATGGAAACTATTGTTGTAGGTGAACTCGATTAGTGCCAACAACTGATCCCAACTTCCCTTGTGTTCTAACACACATGCCCTCAGCGAATCCTCTAGGGATTGGATAGTCCGCTCATACTGACCATCTGTTTGAGGGTGATAGGCTGAACTAAGCCTCAACTTGGTTCCTAAAGCTCGTTGCAGACTACCCCAAAATCTGGATGTAAACCTAAGGTCTCTATCTGACACAATGCTAGACGGAACCCCATGCAATCTTATTACTTCCTTAATGTACAACTGGGTCAACTTTTCTAGAGAAAACTTAATGTTGATGGGTAGGAAATGAGCAGATTTTGTTAACCTATCAACAATTACCCATATAGCATCAAAACCTACAGGAGTTCTAGGTAATCCTACCACAAAATCCATAGATATGCTATCCCATTTCCACTCAGGGACATCTAAAGGCTGTAACTCTCCTGATGGTCTCTGATGTTCAATCTTAGCTTTCTGACAAACCAAACAAGATGCTACATACTCAGCTACTTCCTTTTTCATTCCCGACCACCAAAACATCTTTTTCAGATCTTGATACATCTTGGTTGCTCCAGGGTGAATACTCAACCCACTCTTGTGAGCCTCTTCTAAGTTCAGTTTCCTTATTTCCTTATCATCAGGTACACATATCCTACCTTTGAATCTAATAATTCCATCAGTACCTTTATAAAACTCAGATTCTCCTTTCTTAGGAACTAGATCCTTCAAAACTTGCAAAGATTGATCCACTTCGTGTGCTACACGAACTTGCTCCAAGAAATCACTTGAAATCTTCAAGGTTCCCAGTCTTACACTCTTAGGACCAAATCCAACATCTAGGTTCAGGTCTCTAAACTTTTCTATCAACTCTAGCTCCTTAACCATCATTGCTGACATATGCAAAGATTTCCTACTCAAAGCATCAGCCACTACATTGGCTTTCCCAGGGTGATACTGCAGACTAAAATGATAATCCTTTAAAAACTCCATCCATCGTCTTTGCCTCATATTCAACTCCTTCTGATCAAACAGATACTTCAAGCTCTTATGGTCACTAAAGACTTCAAACCTAGCACCATACAGATGGTGCCTCCAAATCTTCAAAGCAAAAACTATAGCTGCCAACTCTAGATCATGCGTAGGGTAATTTACTTCGTGTGTTCGCAGTTGCCTAGAGGCATAGACAACTACTTTTCCTTTTTGCATCAATACACAGCCTAATCCTTGTTTTGAAGCATCACAATATACTTCAAAACTCTCTTGTGGGTCAGGTAAAACTAAGACAGGCGCAAAAGTTAACCTCTTTTTCAACTATTGAAAGTTATCCTCACACTTCTGGCTCCAAACGAAAGGTTGATCTTTCCTAATCAGACGGGTCAACGGAGTTGCTATCCTTGAAAAATTTTCAATAAACTTATGGTAGTAACGGGCTAACCCCAAAAAGCTTCTTACCTGCGTCATAGTCTTAGGTGCTTCCCACTGTAACACAGTTTCTACCTTAGCTGGGTCTACGCTAACTCCTCCACTAGAGAACACATGGCCTAGGAAGTTCACTTCCTTGAACCAGAATTCACACTTAGATAACTTAGCATACAACTTTATATCCTTCAGGGTCTGTAAGGCTATTCTAAGATGCTCTGCATGCTCTTCCTCACTCTTGGAATATATGAGGATGTCGTCTATGAAGACCACAACGAATTTGTCCAAGTAAGGATGGAAAACTCGGTTCATATAATCCATGAAAACTGCGAGCGCATTGGTTACACCAAACAACATCACTAAATACTCATAGTGCCCGTAGCGTGTTCTGAAAGCCGTCTTCGGAATATCCTCAGACTTAACACGTATTTGGTGGTAACCTGACTTAAGGTCAATTTTTGAGAATACAGTGTCTCCTCTCAATTTATCCATCAAGTCGTCTATCCTAGGCAAAGGATACCTATTCTTTACCGTCAGCTTATTAAGCTGACGATAATCTACACAGAGCCTCATGTTACCATTTTTCTACTTAACCAACAACACTGGTGCTCCCCAAGGGGACACACTAGGCCTAACAAACTGCTTTTCTAACAACTCTTCTAGCTGTTTCTTCAACTCAGCTAACTCTAAAGGGGACATCCTATACGAAGCTATAGAAATAGTTTCGGTTCCAGGCACTAACTCTATGTTAAACTCTACCTCTCGTTCTGGCGGCAAACCAGAGATATCTTTAGGGAATACTTCAGGAAATTCTCTCACCACAGGCAGCTTACTGATGTCAGATTCCCGCTCTTCCTCCAAAGAAGAAAGTATCATGTAGATTTGAGCTCCTTCTCTCAAAGAAGCATTCACTTGGTTGGCGGACAAGAATCTCATACTTACGGAATCAGGAGTAGAGGGAAAAAAAGAATCAAACACGACAGATTTATTATAACAGTCAAGTTGGACTCGATTGGAAGATAACCAGTCCATTCCCAAAACAATATCAAGCTGAGAAAGGGGTAAACAAATCAAATCAGCAAAGAAAGTTTTATCACCAATGGTGATTGGACAGTTCAAACAAGCTGATGAAGTGATTACAGGCTTAGCAGTAGGAGTAGAAACAACAAGATCGTAGGGTAATTTAACAACAGGCAATTTCAATTGTTTCACACACTCTAGAGAAATAAAAGAATGCGTCGCACCCGAATCATATAATACAATTAAAGGAATTCCGCTTATGACGCACTTACCTTGGATCAGATCCTCGGATTCAGCAGCTTCAGCTCTGCTCATGGTGAACACTCTGCCTCTGGTTCTGGGCCTCCCAGCTTGTGCATTTAGATTTGAGACAGGTGCACTTGCAACACCACTACCATTTCCTCTCAAAGCAGGGCACTCCCTCTTAAAATGACCACTTTTCTTGCAATAGTAGCAGACAATTCCAGCAGACGGGTTTGCAGTCTAGCTCTTTATTGGACAATCCTTCAGAAGTGATTCTTCTTACAACGCGGACAACTGGCATAGTTGTTGCCGGTACTGCTTGCAGGACTCACTCTGCTAGCAACCACTGATTGTGGCCTCACGGCGCTTCCCGATGATGAGCCATAGTTGTTCCTTGGGACGAAGTAAGGCTTTATTCTTTCTTGTGTGACCTTGGGCTTGTTCCTATGTGGACCAGAATTCTTCCACTGAGCTTGTCTTGCTTTGGTGTCATCCTCAAAAATATGACACATATTGACCATCTTAGAGAATTCGGTGATCTGCTGATACCCGATAGCCTGCTTGATCTCTGGTCTCAAACCACTCTCAAACTTAGAACACTTGGATCCTTCATCTATCGTGTTTTGGAAGTACGGGCAGAACTTGGATAACTCCTCAAATTTTGCTGCATATTCCCCAACAGTCATGCTTCCTTGCTCCAACTTCAGAAATTCTATTTCCTTTCGCTTCCTCAGATCCGTGGGAAAATACTTCTGGAGAAAAGTCTCCTTAAACAGATTCCGGGTAATCAATCTTCCAGTAGCTTCCAACTGACGCCTGGCATACTCCCACCAGTGCTGAGCTTCCCCAACCATCATAAACACCGCAAAGGTTACCTTCTGCTCGTCAGGACAGCCCATAGCCAAGAAAATCTTTTCTAACTCTTCTAACCAAAGCTGAGATCCATCCGGGTCATGACCTCCTTTGAACTGTGGTGGATTGTTCTTCTTGAAGGTAGACAATCCACGATAAGCATCAAGAACGTTGTTCTGATTGCATGCTTGATTCATCTCGTTCATAGTCTGTTTCTGGTTCTCCAGGACATCCGCGATCCTCCCCAGGAGATCGTTCATCACAGGGTTATTTCTTCCTGCCATGGAATCCTACATTCACAGAGTACATCAGTTTCTTCCGTTTCATGCAGAACCATTCAAGCAAGAACAAATAACTCTACACACAATTTCTCATATTACAAAGGTAGTAATATAAGAGCAAACAGTCCACACAAGGCAATCAATTCATACAAACAAACAATCAATCACAGAGTAAACACAGAGATAAGGGTATTAGAGACCATACCCGAGGCCGAAAGGAAAGAACAGCTCTGATACCACCTAAATGAGACACCCTTAGTTATACCACTAAGAATATCGCATTATAACACGTAACCGTCGAACTTACTGTTTTTAAAACTGTCAAAATACGGAAACATTTTTTTTTTGAAAGAGCTTAGTTCTTATCAACCTATTATACTTCTAATTTCATTTTAAGTATTTATGAAATATCCTTTCCTTAAGTTTGAAACTCGTTTTCCGAAAACATCTAGACGATTATTGCCTCGCATGCATACACAACATACACGCAGTCATAAAACCAATCATAAGGAAAGAAAATCATAAATATATACATACATCATAGTGTTAATGTACTTCTCAAGCCAACAAGATAACCATACAAAACATGAGTTCCAGTAGTAGACTACAATAAATAAGACCTCAACAAAATACAAAACAAGAGGTCGCTAGATCAGAGCAGCTACTACCTAGACTCACAACTACTCACAACAACGCTAGTCCTACTCATCGTCCTCCGACTCAGCAGGAAGCCATCCACAACTCCTCCTCCCAGCATCTCCAAGAGTGATCATCCCGAAATCCTCTGAGGGATCATCGCTAGAGGAATCCTCCTCCGGCTCCTCCTCCTCAGGATCCTCCTCCGGCTCCTCCTCCTCGTCCGTGGTGTCATCTATCACGATCAAATCTGGCTCACTCGGGAGAGGGCTGCTATGCGCATCAGGACGCACAGTCTGTGAAGGTGATGCCTCAGGAGCTGGAGAGTATCTGGGGGAATCTGGCTCAGCAATAGTTGCCATCCGGGAAGACCATGATGATGGAGAAGAAGTGGGACGACGACGAGAGTTATGAAAAGTAGTATAGCGTCTGAGTCCTGGTGGCGTCTCGAACTCAAGGGTCACTGGCACTGTGAAGTCCAACTCCGGAATTAAGGGAAGGCTAGGATGAGAAATGATAAGGCGAACCTCCCCTGTGAACACACACCGCCTAGGAATGTCGGTCACCCGCCACTGACCTCGTGGCATCCACCGCAGCTGGATCCTCATGGTCGATATACTGGATATCCCCGATGCCGACTATTGATGTAGCGAAGAAATACAACGACAGAAAATAACAGAAGCAGAAAGAAGGGTGAGAACATCGCATGAACTCATAACAAGTAGAATACAGCAACTAGAGCATACACAGAATATCCACACTATTCAATCACAAGAATACAGTTTATATTATCATGATGCATATGCACTGATGCATGTGGGCCCAGGGAAACATCACCATCCGAAGAGCACAACAACAACTGCCCGACCATATATGTACAACGTATCAGGAGTTAGAGTCTGTACTAGCGCGGTACTTATATTTTCTTTTGGCCAATTTTTCCCGACTTCCAGAGAATCTCAACTGACCCTGAAAACTTTAGAGCAACAGGATAGTCAATCCTGTACCCCATTTGCTCGACAGTAGGGAGCGAGCCTACGTCACTTGAAACATTTTGGAACCTGACTATCCTCAGGGCTGGCATCCCCGTTCGAGGACCCGCTGGCGTTCTTTTCAAAACCCAGTGCACCCGTCCCTACCAGTTTCACACTGTACCGAGTGTCACTGCCATATAGGTCGTAAGGTCTTTAACCTTAAGTATCAACAATGCCTTATGATGCATGTCACACAACAATGTTTCAAAACAAACACCTTCTTACAAGCGAAGCCCCTTTGAATCATTCAACGTCACCACATCGCCGTGGTACAACCCGATTCAAAGTCTCCTCTTCACAAGAAGAACCAAACCCTATCCCGGGTTGAAACCACACTCTCTCACTAAGCTTCTCAAGTTTTATGTAAGAAGAGGGTGTTGGTTATAATCTTTTACAATAGTTTACACTAACATTCTTGATAATCATGTCCACTTAAGTCCTATGATTTACTAAGACTTATGGTAGTGTCTTATGGATAGTATTACTTATCCTAATCTGTCTTATGCGACCAATTAAGACTAGGTTTAACCCTTAATTATAATTAGTTGTTATTAACTGAACTATAATTAATGTTACTTTTCTTTAATTAAGTCTTACTCCTTACTTAAGATCCTAATTAGTTCCTAATTGTCCCTTAATCTCTTCCTAAATCTTGGATTAGGATTTTTAATCATGTTTGATTAAGGTTAATCATAATTAATTAGTTCTTAATCATCATTTTGGATTAATTACTTAATTAATACTTTCATTAAGATTAATTAACTTTAGACTTAATTAATCATTCTTTACTTAATTAACTTAAGTGAGTTAGGTTAATTAACTTAGGTAATTAAATTAGTTAAGCCCACTAATTGATCATAAGTTTTAATTTTTTTTTTACTTGGATTAGAGTTGAAGTCCAATTCTAATCAAAGCCGAAATCCACAAATTATTTTTGGTTGACTTTTGAATGAGTCCTTGACTCTCCTTTTTGAAGATTTTGGGCCTGAATCAAAGGCCCAAAGGTTTGATGACTCATGGGAGCCCATTCTTACTCATAATAAGTCAAAAAATTGACTTTTATGTTGACTTTTATTTTGGTGACAATGAAAATCCGAATTTAGTTTTTATTATTTTAAAAGTTTTTCTTTATTTGCATTTTAACCCTTTTACTCATAAAATTATTCTTTAGTCCTTTTTGGACCATCAAGCCCAAAAACATGTTTTCAACATTCACTTGATCTTTTCAAGATCAAAGAGGCATTCTTGATGAGTTTCATCAAGAACAACTCAAGAACATCAAGAACAACTTGAATGTTCATCCAAAATCATCCAAATTTTCACACAATCATCAACAAACAATTTAAATACCAAATATCATACTAAACCACTCAAAATCATCCATATACACATTTAAGTTCATAACTCCATTTTCAAGCTCATAAACACTATTTTTCAAAGATCAATCATCCAAAACAATTTCATACATTCAAACAACTTCATGCATGTTCATAGATTCAACATATAAACTCATTCCAAGCACCAAAAAAGTTTTAAAACACATGCAGCCCCAAGATCTCTCAAGGCCGAGAGCTATTTGAGGGAAAAGGGAAATTTTTTCCAAAAATTGTTTGTTGGCTTGCATGCATCAACAATCACAATCCAAGCACTTTCCAAGCATCAAAATAAACTCAAAAACATGTAAACAGCCCAGCTCCAAGAATCCGCAACATTTACTCAAAGAAAAGCTCAAAAAGTGATTTTTTTCAAGGAAAACAAGAGAAAAAGACAAGGATTTAAGGGCAAATCCTTGACTCTAGTTACAAATCCTAATAGAGTTCAAGTTCTCCCCCCCGCCCTCTACCTCAAATCTTCAAGGAAAAAGGTGCAGAATTTGACCCCAAAAACAGCACCCAAAGATGCTTCTTTTAGTCACCAACAAGGATTTTTTTTAAGGCTAGAAGGCTTATAATTTGAAGTTTTGGTTCAAAGATGGAACCTTGGCTTGATGTGTTTAAGGGAAGATGAAAAATTTTGAGAGAAAATGTGGGAGAGCTGCACGGACAAGAGGAAGAAAAAGAGAGAAAAATGAAAGAGTTTCTAAGCTTGCATGTAGGAAAAATGAGAGAGAAAGGTGAGTTGATGTGCCGTAAAGGCTTGCTTCTTTATCAAGTCTTGGAGAAAAGAAAGAAAAATACAAGTGTCTCCCATGCACTAAGGCTGCATTATGCACGGTCTTCTAGGAGGAAAAAGGGAAGGTTTGTGCAATTTTTCTAGCCCGGATCAAGAGTATTCGGGCTCGGGTCAAGGGACAGGAGGGGCAAAAAGGTCATTTCCCACAGAAAAACCCCAAAAATTCCCAGAAAATAGGAAATTAAATTCTAAATCCAAAAATATAAATTTTGATGATTAAAAATAATTTTAATCACTCAAAATCCAAACAACACACTCAAAACAGCAAAAACGGTAAAACGTGGGTGTTACAGATAGTTCCTTGAATTTGTTTTTAATTGTTAGGAATACACTGGGAATAGAAATAATTTTTTCATTGCAAAGAGGTTTCTTTCTTGAGGACAAGCAAGAAGTTATGTTGTGGGGATTTTGATAAGTGAAAATTAGTTGATAAATTAGAGCAATTTTTAGTTCACTCATCAAGGATAAAATGATAATTTTGCCCCAATTTAATCCCTTTTATTAAATATTAGATAAATTGTATTTATTAATCTGAGATTTGAATTTGATGCTATTTTGATAGAAATATTGCTGATTTTTGCAGGATATTGCAAAGATTTGATTTGAAGGATAGATAACATCAAATGAGGAAGATATCTGCAAGATTTGAGATTGATTGAAGATATTTAATGAAGATTTAGAGAAGATTTGAGATCATTAATGAGGAGATCATTGCCAATCAATCAAGGATTATGCAGACAAGCTTCCCAGATAAATCAAGGATTGCTCAATAAATGCAAGGATATCATCAAATAAAGGAAAACAAGGAAAGACAAACATGCCAAAACCAGTCTCGGGGAGAAATCAAGATTAAAAAGAGAAAGTTGGAGCTGCAGGACGCTTCACCTGCGCTATAGCGCGGGGTGAAGCGCAGCTAGTGATGTGAATCCAACCGGGTAAAATTATGATATTTGGATGGTTACGAAGACAATGGTGCGGCTGAATTGAATTCAAAGGACAAGGGAAGTTACAAACTAATTTGGCCATCAAGAAGAGGGTTGTTACAATATTAAAAGGGCGGCCAACATTCAACACATGGAGGTTACAAATTGATGGAGCAACTAGCAATCAATTCTTGGGCTGTTATGTTTCTAATGAGGGGCAGCCAATTCATGGCTAAATTACAAGCCTTTTATTTCTTGTTGGTTGTTACAAAATTGCTTGTAATTGTGCGGCTACATGTGAGTTAGTTATAGGCTGATTGTTTTAATTTTTATTAGGCAGTTACATTTTGATAGCCACTTAGTAGTAATTTATGGTTGTTGGCTGAATACTAAAAGACTATATTTTGCGCATAGCTGAAGGTTATATATAGGGCGCATATTTCTTGTAAGAGAACAACTTGGAATTCAGAATTTATAAAATTGAGAGTTTGATTCTCTTGGTGTTCTTGTTATACAAGAATTGAGTTTTATCAAAGGTTCTTCACCCCTTTGTGTGTTTAAACTCTTAGGCTTATCTTCCATCCTTGGAAGTGTGATGTCTATCACTTTCCATTCCATTTTCTTCCTCTTTCCATTTTTCTTGTTTTAACATTTTCCCCAAATTTCTTAGTTATGAGTATTCCAACCTAGATAGATCCGCAAAACGAATCCACCCCCTCAGATTCGCGTCAGCTAGCGTCTGCAGCTTCAACTTTCCTCTTTTAATTTGTTGATCTCTCCCCGAGACCGGTTTTCGCTTGTTTGCCTTTCCTTGTTTTCCTTTATTTTCTGATATCTTTATATTTATTGTACAATCCTTGTTTATTTGGGAAGCTTGTCTGCAATATCTTTGATTGATTGGCTCTGATCTCCTCATTAATGATTCAAATCTTCTTCACATCTTTAATTAATTGTCTTCAATCAATCTACAATCTTGCATAAATCCTCCTCATTTAATGCCATTTAATTTCTGAATTGAATATTTGCAAGAATCCTGCAAAAATCAGCAATAAATCTATTAAAATAGCATCAAATTCAAAACTAGGATTAATAAATACAAATTATAAAATATTAAATAAAAAGGGATAAATATGGGGTAAAATTACCATTTTGTCCTTGATAAGTGAAATGTGTTAAGGTACATGGTATGATCATTGATCATTTATAATGATAATGGCTAGGGTGCATCAAAAGAAACATTAAAAGCTCAATTGGGCAATCAATAAATGGAAAAATTAATGCAGGGTTGGCTATTTGGCACTGAGCAAAGTATTAGAATCACAAAATTGTGCCTTGATCACTTACATACCTTCTACAAGCAAGACAATTTTCAGAAACTCAAGCAATAACAGTTGACAAGCAGCGGTGAAAAACTCTCAATATAAGTGTTTAAGTGTTTAGGGCTCTCATCTCACCGGTTGGGCTAAAATTTCCTTACTAAAGCACTTACTGGATTTAATAAACTACCCTGATAGGTTCTCTTGAGAAGTACCCTACTCCTAACAGATTATGGAATTAATCACAAGACCCTATCATCTGTCCTAGATTGGTTAGTTAAACTACTTATTTACAGAGAATTAGAATAAATTACCTTGATTCCTAAGGTCCTAAAATTTTAAAATTCTAAAAATTTAAGAAAAATATGAAAAACAAAACAGAAATCCTAAAAAAATCTATAAAAATAATAGAAACTAAAAGAAAAACTAAAAGAAAGAAAACACCAGTATCAATCTTCATCCTCTGTATCTTGCAAGTCCTAGTTCTACTACTGCTCCATCCTCCCCTGGGAAAATAGGCCTGTCCCTAGGCCACTGCAAGAATATCCGGATTCTTCAAGCAGCAAGCTTGGTTATGGGTCTAGTACTCCTGATTGGTCTGAGGTCAACTAGTCTTTATACTCCGCAGAAGTCTGTGTAATTCATAAAAAATAGAGAAAATGAAGATTTCAATTGGAAAAAATAAAAAATAAAAAAAAAATAAAAAAAATATAACTGAAAGTTTCAAAATTGATGGAAGTTTGTGAGTGGAAAGAGTGAAAAGAAAAGCTTAGGAAGTAGTACATGAGAAAATAAAATATATATATATATATATTAATTTCGTATCCTGCGCTTCACCCTGCGCTATAGCGCAAGTGAAGCGCAGAATACAGTGACTAAAATTGCATTTCTGCGCTTTACCTGCGTTGCGCAGAAAACAGAATGCAATTTTGCAACTTCCTAAAAAAATTTATTTTCCACAAACTTATTCCAATCAATTTGGAAAATTTCCTGAATCAAAAATCCTAATTAAAAACAAGAAAACAAAATATAACTGAAATTAATTAAAAACTTTAAAAATCTCTGGGTTGCCTCCCAGGAAGTGCTTGTTTAACGTCTGATAGCTCGACGCCTGTAACATCCCAATATTTTGATAGGTTAATTGTGAGATTTATAGGTTAATTGTGTAGTTAGAACATTAGGGACTAAGAGAAAGGAAGTAGGAATAGGTAAAGTTTGAGTATAGTGGTTTACTAGGACTTAACCTTTGAGTTTGGTCACTGGTAATCGATTACCAAGAGCTGGTAATCGATTACCAGAGAGTTTGGATCATGGTAATCGATTACAGGCGCTAAGTAATCGATTACCAGAAGGTCTGGCCCCTAGTAATCGATTACATAACCCTTGTAATCGATTACCAGCAACCTGGGTTCTTAGTAATCGATTACCAAATGTGGTAATCGATTACCATGTTCCCAGAAGGGGTTCTTAGGCTATTTTTGCCTTCAGTAATCGATTACCAGGGTTTGGTAATCGATTACTGAGCGAAAATATATATACCCAGGACGCGAAATTCATTAGAATTTTGAGAGAAAACCTAATTTTAGAGAGAGAAAGAGCGGGTCTAGAGAGAGGAAGTGCCGGAACGAAGTAGAAACGTCGGGACGAAGCTATGAATCACATTTCTTCCATCTAAACTACTTGGATTTCTTCTTGGTGGTGAGTAATTCTCACTTAATTGCTAGAATTAGGAATTGGTCTCCAACCCATGAACCCCCTTCTTTCTCTCCCAATTCTCTGAAATTACTTGATGTTATTGTTTGTTTGTGATTGTGTATGATTGATTAATCAATGGGAGTGATTTTAATCGGTTAAAAACGGATCGATTCTTGATGATCGTTAGTTTCGAAACTTTCGAAATTCTCGAAAGTTTTGAAACTCTCGAAATGTCGAAACGCTCCGTTCTTTTCGATTAAACTCGTTCCGGAAAGGTAAACTAAGAATCGGAAGTCGATTTACATATTGGAATTGATGAGTATGTGTGATGGTTGTCATTAGGCACCGGATCTCCTTGGTTTCGAAAGGTTCGAAACGTCGAAATTGTCAAAATTAACGAGATCACGATATTTATCAATTCTGAAATGTCTAAATTGGTTGTTCGATCAAAGTTTAAAGATTAAAGGATTTCGGTCAATAAGGGGCTTCGACCTATGTGAGGGTGGGATTCGTCCCCGGGGGAGATATCCCCCGTAGTTCGAGCTCGAGTCTAACTCTGTAATGTGATGTGTAAATGGCCTAGTGGCAAAGCATACAAGAGCATCCTTATGCATTTGTTAAGTTATGAATTATGAATGGAATGTCTTATTTGTCATGAATAACTGTCCTGCATACATGCATAGAGATTTATTCACTGAGATTTTTATCTCATCACGCGTTATGTGGATTATAGATGTCCAGGTGCCTCCTCCTCCTCGGAATGCACAACCATGAGATGGTTATGGTGTTTGTGGAAGATGACTATGTCCTTTATTTTGGAGTATTGTAATTGAATGTGACTTATGTATCTTTTCTTATAATTCAAGTAATGTAGCCTAGTAATTAGTAGAATTATGAAATTGGGCATGTAATAGATCCTTTGGTGTACCGTTAATGTAAGAAAAACTTTATTTGTAATTTGAACCCTTTTTGGTATGTAAGGAATTGTAGAAGTCATTCTAACTTAGTTGTAAAATGGACTGTTATGAGAGTGAATGGGTAGAATGATGTTTAGTTTAAAAGACTTCAATTTATATTGTTTACTTTAAATTGTCTCGATTTGTTGGAATTGTGGATGATTTATAGAACGGGTCGATATTGAAATGAAACATTATAAATTCGAAGTCAAGAATTTGGTTTCCAACGGATCAAATTCTTGCTTATGAAATTTAAGGTGTGACATTTTGGTATCAGAGCAGTTCAATCCAATTGGACTGTGAGATTAGGATTTTCTGTGGTTTGTTAATAATTTTATATGTATTATTTTGTGAATTGAGAGACTGATCACCTCGATATTTGCTTTATGATATGTAGAGAATTATGGCAGGCAACAGAAAGGGTAGGTCAAGGGTAGATCGTTCTTCTCCACCTTCTTCACCTTCACCTGAACCGGTCCCAGACCCGATGGTGGCAGCTCTTCAGGCACTCACCCAAATGATGGGGAATCAAGCAGCTACCAACACAGCAGTCTTGCAAGAGTTAGCTAGGCAACGATCGGAGCAACCACCACCCACATTGGATGTATTCTCTGTCGGATTGTCTGAATTCAGGAAGCATAACCCTCCACAATTCAATGGGGTGTATGATCCTGATGTGGCGGCTAGGTGGCTTAAAGATTTGAATAGAATTTTTGAAGTCATGAAGTGTGCTGATGAAGTCAAGGTGAATTTGGCAGTGTATATGATGAGAGGAGAAGCTGAGGATTGGTGGAGGACGGCTAGGCTACAAACGGCGGAGGCGGAGACTCCTTTAACTTGGGAGGCCTTTCAAAGCCTGTTCTTGGAGAAGTATTTCCCGGCAACTATAAAAAGACAAAAAGAAGCGGAGTTTCTACAGCTTACACAAGGGGAGAGGTCAGTGGGACAATATGTGTCAAGGTTTGATGAATTATCGAAGTTTTCCCGTTATCTTCAGGCAGTAAATGATGAAGAATGGAGATGTACTCAGTTTGAGGGGGGATTAAGGCCAGAGATCATTGATCGAGTGGCGGCGTTGGAAATTAGAAAATTTTCCACACTGGTAAGCAAGTGTTACATTGTAGAGAAGAATTACAAAGGAGTGATGGCACCTTCTATACCACAAGATATCAAGGGGAAAAGGAAGGCGGAATCTAGCAACCTGAACAAGAATTTCAAATCGAAATGGCAAGGTAGACAACCCGTGACGGTTCAACCATCTCAACCTAGGGATATTCGGGTATGTATTAAGTGTGGGAAGGAACACTCGGGAGCCTGCTTAATAGGGAAGAATGTCTGTTTCCTTTGCAAACAAACCGGTCACTTCAAGAAGGATTGCCCAAGACTCAAGGAACTTCAAAAGCCTCAATCAACTGGAAGGGTTTTTACCCTCAGTGGTCAGGCGGCGAATTCTTCTGATAATCTGTTAAGAGGTAATTGCACCCTAGGGGAGGAGACTTTAATTGTATTGTATGATTCGGGAGCATCACATTCCTTTGTGTCCGTTGATTGTGTAAATAGACTGAAATTGTTCACCACTTCTTTACCTTATATCCTCAATGTTGTTACTCCTGCTAAAGAATCTATATCCACTTCTCTTGTATGTATGAATTGTTCATTAATCATCCAGGAAAGAGTTTTTAATGTTGACTTGATATGTTTGCCTTTGACTGGTATTGATATTATTCTGGGAATGAACTGGTTATCTTCCAATCAGGTGTTGTTAGATTGTTTTAATAAAAAGGTTGTGTTTCCTGATTGTCCTGTTTTTCATAAAGAAAGGTTGTCTATTCTGTTGTCTAGTGTTTCCCAATTTTCCCAAAGTATCAATGACGGGAGTGAGTGTTTTCTTTTGTTACTTTCCTCAACTTTAGAAGCAAAACCTGATTTGAATAATGTAGCTATGGTTCGGGAGTTTCAGGATGTTTTTCCTAATGAGATCCTAACCTTACCACCTGAGAGAGAGGTAGAGTTCACCATAGATTTGTTGCCAGGTTCAGGACCCATTTCTAAGGCACCCTATAGAATGTCCCCCTTAGAACTTAGTGAACTTAAGAAACAATTTGAAGAATTGTTAGGAAAAGGGTTCATTAGGCCTAGTGTCTCTCCTTGGGGGGCTCCAGTGTTGTTGGTAAAGAAAAAGGATGGGAGTATGAGGTTATGCGTAGATTTTAGGCAATTGAACAAGATTACAATTAAAAACAAATACCCATTGCCTAGAATAGATGATCTTTTGGATCAACTTAGAGGTGCTTCTGTATTTTCCAAAATAGATTTGAGATCAGGATATCATCAGATTAGGATAAGGAAGGAAGATATTCATAAAACCGCTTTTCGAACTAGATATGGACACTACGAGTACTTAGTAATGCCATTAGGTGTTACTAATGCTCCAGCAGTGTTTATGGATTACATGAATCGAATCTTCCGACCTTTCCTAGATAAATTTGTGGTTGTGTTCATTGATGATATCTTAATCTACTCTTCTAGTTTGGAAGATCATGAAAAACACTTGAGGTTGGTGTTAGAAGTTTTAAGGGAAAGGAAATTGTTTGCCAATCCAAACAAATGAGAGTTTTGGCTAAACAAAGTCCATTTCCTAGGCCATGTCATTTCTGGAGAGGGAGTGTCAGTTGACCCTAGTAAGGTAGAGTCAGTTCTTGAGTGGGAAAGACCTAGGACTGTTATGGAGATTAGGATGTGAAGTCTATAAATCTGTTTAAGTAATTAAACATGATTATAAGACTTAACATCCGTTAGTTTTAATGATTAACAAATAAGATTATATAAAGAACAAATAAGATTATATAAAGAACCAATTAGATTATATAAACAGGTTCTACTGAGAAAGGTATTTGTTTGTTAATTATGTTTCAGGATGAAATACTCTTTAGAAGAAGAAGAAGATTTTGTGAACAGAATCAGAATCAGAAGATCAGAATCAAAAGAACAAGAGTGCATAATCTGAAGAAGATTAATCCTTAACAGAGTTGAAGCAACTAAAGAATAGAAGTGAAGACTTGAAGACTGACTGAAGAAGTGAAGATTTGAAGACTGACTGAAGAAGTGAAGACTTGAAGACTGACTGAAGAAGTGAAGACTTGAAAACCGTCTGAAGAAGTGAAGACTTGAAGACTGTCTGAAGAAGTGAAGACTTGAAGACTGTCTGAAGAAGTGAAGACCTGAAGACTATCTGAAGAAGTGAAGACTTGAAAACTATCTGAAGAATCGAAGATTAGAAGACTATCTGAAGAACTGAAGGCAAAAGATATGAAGAAGTACAGATTCAAATATACGTCTGTCTGAAGAACAACACTGAACTGAAGAAACGAAGAAGAAAAGATACAAGAAGAAGAAGAGATACAAGAAGAAGAAGAAGAGATACAAGAAGAAGAAGATACAAAGAAGAATTGAAGTTGTCTGAAGGACGCAACCCGTCTGAAGTATTGAAGCTTTCTAAAGCAACGAAGCTGTCTGAAAGACTTGAGCTGTCTGAAGTCATCAACCTGTCTTAAGTGTTGAAGCCGTCTGAAGAGCCAAGCCCGTCTGAAGACTCGAACCCGTCTGAAGACTGGAACCCATCTGAAGACTGGAACCCGTCTGAAGTTTGGAAGCTGTCTGAAGCTTTAGTAATGACGTGGCATCTTTGCTGAAACCTTGCGTGAAGACTTTTCTAAGTCTCTGCTGCTCGTACGTTTTGAAACACATTTGTGGCAACAAACACAGA
The DNA here is from genome assembly GCA_026901365.1 of Sesbania bispinosa. Classification (NCBI taxonomy): domain Eukaryota; kingdom Viridiplantae; phylum Streptophyta; class Magnoliopsida; order Fabales; family Fabaceae; genus Sesbania; species Sesbania bispinosa. Next base: position 1,320,100 of record QLOH01000091.1, read on the forward strand.
GACCTTTCCCGGTGCATTTGAACTTCATACACCACTGAGGAAATCTCTGCAACGCAGCAGTCGCAGCAACAACAGTAGCATCTTCACAACAGCACCAACGTTGTACTATGTCAGAACTCTCAAGAAGCGTGTCTCACAACGGATTAAAAGAAGACTATTTGCTGTCTCTAAATGATAGTATTTCAACGAGACATTTCTTCATTTGTGCAATCTGGAACAAAGCAGAAGAAAAGCTTAGGAGACTAAGCAGAAGCAACAAGGAAGATGTTTGAATAAAAGATATTCAATTCAACATCTTTATCTAAATATCAAAAGAGGAATCTGCAAACAACGACTATTGATCAAGACATCTCATTCAAAGAAGTAATGGTGTCAGGAGCAAATGAAAAAAAGGAGTATATGCAGAATAAGCAAAAAGGGCAAATTCAACGGATACATACTCTCAAGAGAATCAGAGGAAATCCGAAAGCAAGCAGATGCAAGATAATGCAAGCTGGATAAAGCAGATAAAGCAGATGCAAGTAGATGCAAGATAATGCAAGCTGGAGCAATAAGATGCAAGCTGGATAAAACAGATGCAAGAAAGTAGAAGAATTCAAGAGAGAGAATACACATAATCATCACATCTCTCAAAACAGAGCTCATCAACAGAAGTGTCAGAACGGGAGTATTCTGAACACTCAATATGCTTAAGGAGAAGCAACTGTTTGAGAAGCTATTACACAACGGCTATATGAGCCACATCATCAAAAGCTCAACAGTATTATGAATCATCTTCAACGGCTATATTCAAACAGAACATATAAATAGCCTCAAGATTGAATTTGAAGATGTTGGCATGCTGAGCATATTAACCATGCTGCCGACCTGCAGCTGTTGTTGCAACCAAGATAGATCAATTGGGATTGTTTTCAAGAAGGTTCTTGAAATCAATCAGGATGAAAATTGTTAACTAGGCTGAGTGTCTTACAGTTAACAAGAGTTGACTTGAGCTTAAATACATCATGAAAAAGTCAACAACAATTGATCAGAGAGTGAATTCTCAATCGAGCTACTGATCAGCTGGTCAGTTAGTTAGATTGTACAGTTGGTCTGTTGATCAAGTGAGATGGTTGTCGGGAAGGCAATCATGCTGTACAAATGACTATCAAACCAGGAACGGTTTGAAGCTTTGAGGATACCTTGATATTCCAATGATACGGGTGAGAATGTAGCCCATGGAAACCAATGGTTGGAGAATAAGGCTGAAGCTTAATTTCACATTCTTAGTTAGCCTACTCTCAGAGGATGTATTCCTCATAGAAAAGACAGGGATTGTACTTAAATTCAAACACTTGTATCACTGTCTATCCTTGTATTTAGTTTGTATTGATTGTATCCTGAGTAGTACTCAGTAATCTCTATGTACAAGAAGAATCTGAGTTGAGAGGTTCTAGCGAACATCTAGCTTAGATTGAGTAGTAATACTCAACACTTAGTTAAGTGTCTGAGAGCCTGGAGAGGCTTGGTGGAAGAAAGAATACTCGTGGTAGAGCCTGGAGAGGCTTGATAGAAAAGAATACTTGTTGTGTTGGCCTGGAGAGGTTAACATGTGTATCTATGGTTTCAGATAGTGTTACATATATGTGGCTGCAAGGGTCTGGGGGATTCGGAGTGGCACATATGTGTTGTTGTTATTAAAATCTAGTGGTGGTTTGCCACTAGGACTGGATGTAGCTCACAGGGTTTGTAGGTGAACCAGGATAAATTCTGTGTCTAAGTTCTCTTTCCCTTAATCTCTTTTATTTACAATCTTTACATTTACGATGGGGATTGAAAAGTATTTTTCATAACAAGCTTAACTCAAGGATTTCAATAAAACAAGTTTTCATACAAACATAACGTTAAAACGTCTCTAGTGTAGATTAAAGTATTATAGAAGAATATATTCAGAGGGATGTCTGAAATACCTGTCTGAAGTGAGCCCAACAGGAACTCAGTTCAGACACATGATATAGATGGTCTCTAATCATCTAAAGTATTTCAGAAACAGTTCTGAAGGTACTCTTAGTAATATTCTTCAGAAGATACTAAGAGAAGTTTGTTTAAAATCAAAACAATCTTAAGTGTAAGAGAAAGTTTTTTTAATCTAAATCTTTCATATATTCCGCATGTTCTTAAAATAACTCTGATCTTAAGATTGGTTTTGTACAATGATCACTTAGCGTGATTGTTTATTTTAAAGATTTCCAAAATTGTTTTAAAATGTCTAAAACACTATTCAACCCCCCTTCTAGTGTTGCCTGTGGTTCTAAAATAGGAGTTTTCTAGGGTTAGCCGGTTATTATAGGAGGTTCATTAAGGGCTTCTCTCGCTTAGCCTTACCCCTCACCAAGTTAACTAGGAAGGACCAAGCCTTTGTGTGGGATAGTGATTATGAGCATAGTTTTCTGGAACTAAAACATAGATTGACCAGTGCCCCGGTGTTAGCATTACCTGATGTGTCTAGAACCTTTGAGGTATTTTGTGATGCCTCTGGGAAGGGACTAGGAGGTGTCTTAATGCAGGATAGGAGAGTAGTAGCTTATGCATCTAGGCAGTTGAGGCCTCATGAGGAAAATTATCCTACCCATGATTTAGCATTAGCTGCTGTGGTTTTTGCCCTAAAAATTTGGAGGCATTACCTGTTTGGTGTAAGGTTTGAGGTCTTTAGTGATCATAAGAGTTTGAAATACCTCTTTGATCAAAAGGAACTCAACATGAGGCAAAGAAGATGGATGGAGTTTTTGAAGGATTTTGACTTTGAGTTAAAATACCACCCAGGTAAGGCCAATGTAGTGGCTGATGCTCTTAGCAGGAAATCCCTGCATGTGTCATCATTGATGATACAAGAGATGAGTCTCCTAGAGAAGTTTAGAGACTTGGACTTAAGTGTGGAGTTTGGGGTAGGTAGCATTCGGATGTACATATTAGAAATTTCCAGTGAGTTTCAAACTCTGATTAAGGAGGCTCAGGATTTGGATCCTGAACTTCAGGGTAAGGTGGGCCAAGTAGGGTTTTCCAGGTCAGGTGAGGGATTAATTCTTTTTCAGGGAAGAATTTGTATTCCTAAGGGGAGTAGAGTTAAACAGAAGGTATTAGAGGAAGTTCATAAGGGTAAGATGTCTATACATCCTGGTTCTACCAAGATGTATCAGGATTTGAGGAAAAGGTTCTGATGGGTGGGTATGAAGAGAGAAATAGCTGAATATGTGTCTAAGTGCCTCACTTGTCAACAAGTGAAGGTGGAACACCAGGAACCATCTGGAGTTCTGTTACCCTTGGAAATCCCTGAGTGGAAATGGGAAAGCATAGCTATGGACTTTGTGTTGGGTTTACCTCGAGTCCAGGCAGGGTTTGATACCATTTGGGTCATAGTGGACCGTTTAACCAAGTCAGCCCATTTCCTTCCAGTTAAGAACACTTTCTCCTTGAATAAGTTAGCTGAGTTGTATGTTAGAGAGATTGTCAGGTTACATGGTATTCCTTCTAGCATAATCTCTGATTGGGATCCCAGGTTCACTTCAAGGTTCTGGAATGCACTACACCAGTCATTCGGGACTAAACTTAGGTTTAGCACCGCTTACCATCCTCAGACTGATGGTCAGTCTGAGAGAACCATCCAAACCTTAGAAGACATGTTAAGGGCTTGTTCATTAGAAGAGTTGGGCAGTTGGGATAAGAACCTACCACTTGTAGAGTTTGCCTACAATAACAGTTACCAAGTCCTGTTTGTTGGCATGAGGTGGGTGAGAAAGCTCTGTTAGGTCCAGATTTGGTTCAGGAAACTTCTGATAAGAATAGGATGATTAGGGAAAAACTTGTAACTGCCAAGAGCCGTCAGAAAAGTTATGTTGATAAAAGAAGAAAAGAACTAGAGTTTGAGGAAGGGGAACATGTGTTTCTGAAAATAACTCCTGTCATTGGCTTAGGGAAATCTGTGAAATCTAAAAAGTTGAGTCCCAGATACATTGGTCCCTTTCAAATCTTGCAAAGAGTTGGTCCTCTTGCATACAAATTGGCTCTACCACCCCATATCTCCAAAATACATAATGTGTTTCATGTGTCTAAACTAAGAAAATATGTATTTGATCCTTCTCACGTCTTGTCTTCTGAACCAATACAATTGAAGGACAACCTCACCTTACCTGCCAAACCAATTCAAATTATTGACAGAAGTGCCAAGACTCTGAGGAATAGAAACATTCCTTTGGTTAAGGTAGTTTGGGAAGGTTTATCTATAGATGAAGCTACTTGGGAGAAAGAAGATGTTGTCAAGCATCATTTCCCTAATCTCTTTGTTTGTGGTAAGATTTAATACTTTGTATTTATGAAATTTTAGGGGCAAAATTTCTTTAAGGGGGGTAGAATGTAACATCCCAATCTTTTGATAGGTTAATTGTGAGATTTATAGGTTAATTGTGTAGTTAGAACATTAGGGACTAAGAGAAAGGAAGTAGGAATAGGTAAAGTTTGAGTATAGTGGTTTACTAGGACTTAACCTTTGAGTTTGGTCACTGGTAATCGATTACCAAGAGCTGGTAATCGATTACCAGAGAGTTTGGATCATGGTAATCGATTACAGGAGCTAAGTAATCGATTACCAGAAGGTCTGGCCCCTAGTAATCGATTACATAACCATTGTAATCGATTACCAGCAACCTGGGTTCTTAGTAATCGATTACCAAAGGTGGTAATCGATTACCATGTTCCCAGAAGGGGTTCTTAGGCTATTTTTGCCTTCAGTAATCGATTACCAGGGTTTGGTAATCGATTACTGAGTGAAAATATATATACCCGGGACGCGAAATTCATCAGAATTTTGAGAGAAAACCTAATTTTAGAGAGAGAAAGAGCGGGTCTAGAGAGAGGAAGTGCCGGAACGAAGTAGAAACGTCGGGACGAAGCTATGAATCACATTTCTTCCATCTAAGCTACTTGGATTTCTTCTTGGTGGTGAGTAATTCTCACTTAATTGCTAGAATTAGGAATTGGTCTCCAACCCATGAACCCCCTTCTTTCTCTCCCAATTCTCTGAAATTACTTGATGTTATTGTTTGTTTGTGATTGTGTATGATTGATTAATCAATGGGAGTGATTTTAATCGGTTAAAAACGGATCGATTCTTGATGATCGTTAGTTTCGAAACTTTCGAAATTCTCGAAAGTTTAGAAACTCTCGAAATGTCGAAACGCTCCGTTCTTTTCGATTAAACTCGTTCCGGAAAGGTAAATTAAGAATCGGAAGTCGATTTACATATTGGAATTGATGAGTATGTGTGATGGTTGTCATTAGGCACCGGATCTCCTTGGTTTCGAAAGGTTCGAAATGTCGAAATTGTCGAAATTAACGAGATCACGATATTTATCAATTCCGAAATGTCTAAATTGGTTGTTTGATCGAAGTTTAAAGATTAAAGGACTTCGGTCAATAAGGGGCTTCGGCCTATGTGAGGGTGGGATTCATCCCCGGGGGAGATATCCCCCGTAGTTCGAGCTCGAGTCTAACTCTGTAATGTGATGTGTACATGGCCTAGTGGCAAAGCATACAAGAGCATCCTTATGCATTTGTTAAGTTATGAATTATGAATGGAATGTCTTATATGTCATGAATAACTGTCCTGCATACATGCATAGAGATTTATTCACTGAGATTTTTATCTCACCACACGTTATGTGGATTATAGATGTCCAGGTGCCTCCTCCTCCTCGGAATGCACAACCATGAGATGGTTATGGTGTTTGTGGAAGATGACTATGTCCTTTATTTTGGAGTATTGTAATTGAATGTGACTTATGTATCTTTTCTTATAATTCAAGTAATGTAGCCTAGTAATTAGTAGAATTATGAAATTGGGCATGTAATAGATCCTTTGGTGTACTGTTAATGTAAGAAAAACTTTATTTGTAATTTGAACCTTTTTGGTATGTAAGGACTTGTAGAAGTCATTCTAACTTAGTTGTAAAATGGACTGTTATGTGAGTGAATGGGTAGAATGATGTTTAGTTTAAAAGACTTCAATTTATATTGTTTACTTTAAATTGTCTCGATTTGTTGGAATTGTGGATGATTTATAGAACGGATCGATATTGAAATGAAACATTATAAATTCGAAGTCAAGAATTTGGTTTCCAACGGATCAAATTCTTGCTTATGAAATTTAAGGTGTGACAACGCCTGTCCTGTCAAGGTGGCTGAAACTGAAATATTTTGATGAACTTGTGAGTTGCACCCTTCCTTTCTTTGGCCCTTGAACTTCCCCATACTTTTGCCTTGGAGCAATCTGTAGTGTGAGCTGACCTTGACCATTGTAGCTTCTTTCTGGAATTAGACCATGTCTCTGACTCCCGTGGCTTGATCCTTCTTTTCTTAGATCGGAGTTCCCATATTGACTCTGGATGATTTTCTCTCATTCTAGGCTTCCTCAGAAATTCGGAGCCTGGCAAATTTGTTTGAGTTTTGGAAATAGCATCAGTCTGTTGTAATTTGGGGATACCTCTGTCAATATGAAACACAAGGCTTTCATCTTTTGAGCTCAGTTTATATTTTCCCTGATCAACATCAATACTCATCTTAGCAACTTTCATGAAACGTCTTCCTAAAATTAGGGGGAAATCAGTATCCTCCTCCTCTGTCTCTGCAATGTAGAAGTCTACAACATATGCAAATTTATCCACTTTGATTTGAACATCTTCTATTATCCCATAAGGGCATTGGGCGGATTTATCTGCAAGAAGCAACTTCACCCTTGCAGGCTTGACCTTCACATTACTCAACTTGTTAAAATACGATAGCGGCATCAAATTGATGCTCTCTCCAAGATCCAATAAAGCTTGAGTAGGAGGTAGATTACTAATAGAGATAGGTATAGTAAACTTACCTGGGTCAAATGACTTACTTGTGATAAAGACCTTTTATTCATGATATTCTTCCTCTTGTGCTACTTTTTCTTCATCTTGCTGAACAATCTCCTTGGATGTGTCATCCTTGGGCGGTTGTTCTTTATGGATGATTGCACTACATCCTGCTTCCAGTTCTACAGTCTCTTCGGGGTTCTTCCTCTTCTTGGTCAACACTTCTTTCATGAACTTTGAATAGAGTGGCATTTGATTCATAGCTTCCAATAGGGGAATCTTGATTTCCAGCTTCTTCATAGCATCTAGAAAGTTGAAAAACTCTCTATCTTGGCTCTTCTTGGTGGGAATCCTAGGGTAAGGTAGCTCTCGGTGATAAAGCTTTGGTGAAGGTTCTTTTTCTTTATTTCTTGATTTAACCTGGTGCTCTGGTTCATCTCTCTCTTTGTCAACCTCTTGTTCCTTTCTTCCTAGGACCTCCTTTTCTGTTGTCAAGTTGTCACAAATACCTTTTCCTATTTCCTTGCCGCTTCTAGTGGATATTGATTTGCAGACTGCTTGTTGTTCAACAAACTCTCTTCTGATCTTCTCCACTTGCTGTGCTAGATGCGTGAACGGTTCTTGTATTGCTTTCTGAGTGGCTGTCATATCTTGTGTGATCCCGTTGAGCTTTTCTTCAATCCTGGAGTAGATATCAGGCACTGTGGTGTTGTTCCCTTGATTCTGATTTTGGCCATGGCTCCTTCTGCTGTCTAAGAAACAAACTTGTTCCATCTGGAACTCAGGGTAAGCGCAATGCCCATTGGGGTGATTTTGTTTACAAAAGTCGCATACCAAGCTTGAAGTCACTTCTGCAACAGCTTGCATCACTTGCTGTTGTTGGAGGATCATTTGAACTTGTTTGCTTAACTTCTCCATTTGTTGCTCGAGGAATTTGACATTATCTTGAAGAAGTTCTTCTTTTTGAATGTCTTGTTCCCAACACGGATCCTGTTGACTGCGCAGAGCATAATTGCCAATGACTCTAAGTGCCTTTTCTACGTTCACTGATAGAATTGTTCCTCCTGCTGCGGCATCTATGAAGGATTTGTACTTTGGCTTGAGTCCATTACAAAAAGTGTTGATTTGTATAGCATCATCAAAGCCATGATTAGGGCACTTATGCAACAAGGATTTGTATCTCTCCCAAGCTCCATATAAGGGTTCGTTTGCTTCTTACTTGAAGGAGGAGATGTTGGTTTGGGCTTAAAAGTAACGTGGTAGGGGAAAGAATTTTCCCAAGAACTTCTCTTCTACCATGTTCCAATTATTCAGACCTTGACTAGGTTGTGACTTCAACCACTCCTTAGCTTTCCCTGTAAGAGAAAAGGAAAATAAACGTAAGTGAGCAACTTCTTTGCTTTTTCCTCGAAACCCATAGTTTCAACTAAAGCAAAAAATGTAGCCAAGTGGTCATTTGGATCTTCGTGTTCTAATCCTGCAAACTGATGAGCTTGAACACGCTGGACATGTCATGCTTTTATTTTCAAGGAATTTGGGTAAGTTGGGAGGATAATACGTAGCCCTTGATACCTCATATAGTCCACCAAGACTCTTTTTGGTTGAGTGTCATCCATATTTTTCATTTACTTCACTTGGGGTGGTTGAAGAGAGAATGCTGAGATTGTCTCTTTGAAATTTGTCCCCTTATTCTGTTACCTGTTTTCTCAAGAGAAATAATCAAGATGCTCAAACAAAGAGAAAAACAGAATAACAAAGAATAATAATATTTTTTTTAATTTTTTTTTCATAAATATTTATTTATTTATATATATATATATAAATAATAAATATATATATTTTAATAATAAAAATAATAATATATTTTTTTTTTAAGAAAATAATTAAAATAAAATAATTAAAAATAACTTATTTTTGTTTTCTTCTTGACTTTTCCTTTGTCTCCTTTCCTTGTTTCTACTTTTGTTCTTCCTTGATGTCCTTCCTATTTCTGCTTCAATTGATTGGGGGACACCTGGCCTCTCAAAAACCTAAATTATGGAGAATCTTGAATTTGTCTCCTTGCCCTCTTTCTCTTTATTTGATCACTTCTCTCAATTGCTCTCGAGACACCTGTCTTTCACAAAAACACTATTCAAGAAGCACAAACAAACGTTAGCTCAGGAAAGAGGAACAAAAATTATTATCTTTTTATTTTTTATTTTTTATTTTTTTTATTTAAATAATTAATAAATATTTTTTTTTAAAACGAAAATATTTAAAAAAAACGAAAATATTATTTATTATTACTATATATATATATTTTATAAAAAGAAAGTAAATAAAATAAGATAATAAAGTATAATAATCAAAAGTATAACTTTCCTAAATAATAAAGTTTCCTAAATTAATAAGAATAATAAATAAAAGAAATCCTAATATAGATATCCTTGAAATAATAAGAAGAATAAAAAGAAATCCTAATAAAAACAAATAAACAAAAATCCTAAGATAGATACACTTGATAAATAGACCTCAGGGTTCTACATAAATTAGAACCGTTCCCCGAAAACTGCGCCAAAAATACTTGATGGTGTTCTGGCAAGCGAACCACAAAACCAACAGTATAATAGTAAGTAAAAGTATCGTATCCACAGGGAACGGTTATTTATGTAGAACGAAATCATATTTATCAAGGGAAAGCAATGGTTTAGAGAGTATGATTGCAGAATGGTAAGAAAGTAGACAATTAATTGGAATTAGAAAGGTAGAGTTAGAGACACTTTACTTGGATCAGGATTGGATTTCATCTCATCACACCCATTGTGCATATAAAGACTACTTATTTATGTTAGTATACTCTATAAAATATGTAGACAAACTTTATTGCTAAGACCCCGAGTTACCAGCAGCCTCACACACTCAAAGGTAATCCATACGGGCTCTCCCAGGCGACAGACTTACCCTCAGCTTATTTTGCTCTCTTTTGTTCTGTTGGTAAAGAATTAATTGAAATACGTGGCCCTATGAACTGAATATACCTTCACTCAGTACTGTCACTACCTTCACTCATTAGATATGTAGAAACACAGGGAAACACTAGAAGGGGGGTTGAATAGTGTTTCTAAATATTTTAAGAAGCTTTTCTAAAACAGATTTACAAAAACAGATTTTCAGACAGGTTACTAGAGAGCTGTCTGAAGTTTTTAGATAGCTGTCTGAAGTTGGTTTCAGACTGCTTTAAAATGGTTCTAAACGAAGTTTCTTCTTTTTAAAATATTAAATAAAATATTCAATCCCCTTAATTAGATTAAAACTGAAATGACAAAGATAAGGGAAGAGAAACTTAGCCACAGAATTTATCCTGGTTCACTCACTACCACTTGTGAGCTACGTCCAGTCCCAATGCCAACTAGCACTTGGATTTTCTCTTAATCTTGCAAGATTACAAGTATTCTTTTCTATCAAGCCTCTTCAGGCTCTACAAACAAGTATTCTTTTTCAGACAAGCCTCTCCAAGCTCAACAACACAAGTATTCTTTTTCAGACAAGCCTCTCCAGGCTCAACAACACAAGTATTCTTTTTCAGACAAGCCTCTCCAGGCTCAATAACGATTACAGAGAAGTGCTTAAGCTCACAAACTGTATCAAATCTCACCTTGATCCTTTTGTAAGGTTTGGGAGCAACAACATCTTGAGCTTTAGCAGCTCTTTCTTTTTCTTCCCTTTCCTTGGCTTCCTTATCCTCCCTTTCTCTTTCTTCAGAGGAAAGAGCCCTTTTTCTCTTGAAGTATTGATTAGCCTTTACAAAATTTTGATACCTTCCAGCAATGTCTGCTTCTTCTAGGTGAGAAGCAGTACTTTTGTTAATCCTAACTTCAGACACTGTCTGAAGTAGTTTACCCTTCTTCTTTTTCCTCTGAGGTGCACTTGACCTCTTTCTTTTCTTTGAGGCTTCAGCAATGACTGCTTGCTTGTCATCCTCAGCATAAGCAAGTTGTGAGGCAATTGCAAGAGCTCTGTCAGTTCTCTCTTGCTCTTCTTTCAGTTCTAACTCTTCTTGTTCAATGGCAGTAGCCAAAGCAGCAACCTGAATCAGTTCAGGGTCAGAGGAGCATGCAGCAAGAGGTTGAGCAGCAACTGCATCAATATCCACAGCCTGTCCTTCCATTATAGAAGTAGGCTTTGAAGATTGTGCAGGTTCAGACACCTGACCCACAATTTCAGACAACCTTTGAGAAGGTTTCTGAATAGGTTCAGATGCTTGAATCTGTACAGATGCAGAAGCTATCTTAGCTGAGCTTCTTACAGGTAGCTTCTTCAGCTTAGGTTGAGGTGACGCCTTTGAGGGCTTGAACTCATGTCTTCTGATATCTCCTTTTAGTTCATTTTCCAGAATCTGCACAGTGGAACTTCTCCTCTGAGCTTTCTCCATCAGCAAACTTTCTTTCATGGTTGGCGATGGAGGCCTTGGAGTCAGCTTGATCTTCATGCTCTTCAGATTTGATTCACCAAACATAGGAATTGAGTGGTGATCAAAGAGCTGGTGAACTGGAACTTTAAAATGCAACAACACCTTGGTGATGATGGTGTTGTGAGGAAAACTTCCAGCAGAGTCTCTCAGCCTCTTCTGAAGGTGGTACATGATGATATTTGGAAGATTTATCTTCTGCTTCTTCAGAAGATGAATGAGGCAGAATCTTTCCAGTTCAGACACATGGTTTCTGCTCCCACTTTTAGGGATTACAGAGTTCCCCAAGATAGCATGCAGAACCCTAGCCTTATCTGACATATTCTTTGCATCCAGACTAGCAGGAGAGGAAGTTCCATATAAAAACTCAGTAAAATGCTTCTGACCTCCATTTCTTGATTCCCAGCCAGGAGAGAAGACAGCACCTTCAGTCTTGACACCACAGACAATGGCCAAGATGTCTTCATCAATAAAGATAGATGTACCAAGCACATTAGCCTTGATGGTGGTGTAAATGCCTTGAGGGTTAGGGATTCCTCTGGCTGTGGCCCAGAAATCAAGTATACTCTGCTCATGCCAATGTGAACGATTTTTGTTGAAGTATTCAAGCCACCCAGCAGCTTGAAATTCTGCATGAAGATCCATCCCTAGTGCTTCAAGTTCTTCCAGAAAGACACCCTTGGTCTTCACAATATTATCAGCTCCAGTCTTCTTTGGTGCCGTTGTTAAAGGATGGAAAGAACTTGAGAGAGAAAATGCTTTCTTGAAGATGAAGAATAGCAAAGGTTTTGAGAGGGTAGTGAGCTGTAACGTACCAAGGACTCATTGCCTTACAGTACTTATAGACCTCTGAGGCAATGATGGCAGAAACTGGCCGCGCAGACATAGGGTAACGTGCAAAGTGGATTTAAACCGTCCCTTTATTGCCACGTCATTTGTTCATTTCAGACAAGTGCAAGATTTCAGACATCCTAGTTAATTTTAGACGACCAAAACTTCAGACAGGTCACATGTTTCAGACAAGCTGAAGTTTCAGACACATTATTTTTCATACATACTTACAATGCATGAATGTTCAGTTTATCTCTGATGAACTTAAACCTATCTTCAGTTAGAGGTTTTGTGAATATATCAGCCCATTTACGCTCTGTATCAATAAACTGAATATCAAAAACACCTTTCTGAACATAGTCTCTAATGAAATGATGTTTGATTTCTATATGTTTAGCCCTAGAATGCTGAATGGGATTTTTAGATAAATTAATGGCACTGGTATTATCACATAACACAGGTATAACAGATATTGCAATATTAAAATCTTCAAGTTGATACTTCACCCATAATAGTTGTGAGCAACAACTGGCTGCTGAGATGTATTCTGCTTCAGCTGTTGATAATGCAATTGTGCTTTTCCTTTTGCTTGACCAGCTGATCATATTTTCTCCAAAGAAGTGACATCCACCACTGGTGCTTTTTCTTTCAACTTTGTCTCCAGCAAAATCAGCATCACAGTATCCTACTAACCTGCAATCCTTACTTTTCTTATAGCACAGACCAAGATTAGTAGTACCTTTAAGATATCTGAAAATTCTTTTACAGCTTTGTAGTGAGTGATTCTTGGATCAGATTGAAATCTAGCACACAGGCACACACTGAACATGATGTCAGGCCTGCTTGCTGTTAGATACAATAATGAACCAATCATTCCTCTATACAAAGTTTGATTCACTGGTTCTTCATTCTCATCTTTATTTAAAGATGCAGAAGGGTGCATTGGAGTTGTCATGGGTTTGCAATCACTTAGGTTGAACTTTTTAAGCATTTCCTTTGTATATTTCTCTTGATGGATCCATATACAATCAGAATCTTGCTTAATCTGAAGTCCAAGGAAAAACTTTAGCTCACCCATTAGGCTCATTTCAAATTCAGATTGCATTAACTCAGAAAATTCTTTGCACAATGAAGAATTAGTTGAACCAAAAATAATGTCATCAACATATATTTGGACAAGTATAAGATCCTTATTAGACTGTTTTCTAAAAGAGTTGTGTCAACTTTTCCTCTTTCAAAGCCATTAGTTGCAAGAAAACTGCTCAGTCTTTCATACCAAGCTCTTGGGGCTTGCTTCAGACCATAGAGAGCTTTCTTGAGTTTAAAAACATGTTCAGGAAAAGTTACATCTTCAAAACCAGGGGGTTGTCTAACAAAAACCTCTTCTTCAATGAAACCATTGAGGAAGGCACTTTTGACATCCATTTGATATAGTTTGATGCCATTATTTACAGCATAAGATAAAAGAATTCTAATTGCTTCTAACCTGGCCACTGGGGTAAAGGTTTCAGTGAAGTCAATACCTTCTTGCTGGTTATAACCTTGAGCCACTAGCCTTGCCTTATTTCTGATAACTTTGCCTTCTTCAGACAGCTTGTTTCTGAACACCTATTTGGTTCCAATAATTGTTTTCCCATGGGGTTTAGGAACAAGGGTCCAGACATCACTCCTAGCAAATTGATTTAGCTCCTCTTGCATGGCTAGGATCCACCCTTCATCATGCAGAGCTTCATCAATGCTTTTTGGCTCAATTTTAGATAGGAGAGCAAGAGAATTCAAATGTCTGAATTTTGATCTTGTCTTAACTCCTTCTGAAGTGCTGCCAATGATTTGCTCTCTAGGATGATGTGACTTGTATCTCCAATCAGATTTATGAGGAGGTATCACATCTGTCTGAGACTCAACATTTGTCTGAAGAGGTTCAGAAACAGCAGGAGCTTCAGACAGGTGCTCATCCTTCAAATTGTTGTGATCATTCAGCTCCATTCCTGCAAAATCATCCTCTAGATCTGATAGTTCCCTATCAGTCTCTTTGTTATCATTGAATTTTACATGTATGGTTTCTTCAACAGTTAAAGTTCTAGAGTTATACACTCTATATGCTTTAGATGTTTCAGAATATCCAATGAAAAATCCATTATCAGACTTTGCATCAAATTTTCCAAGATCATCTTTGGTGTTCAGTATAAAACATTCACATCCAAAGATGTGGAAATATGATATGTTGGGTTTTCTTCCTTTCCACAATTCATATGGAGTCTTTTTCAGAATTGGTCTTACCAATATTCTGTTTTGAAGGTAACAAGCTGTGTTAACAACTTCTGCCCAGAAGGTTCTAGGTAAGTTGCTTGAGTTGAGCATGGTCCTTGCCATCTCTTGCAAACTTCTGTTCTTTCTCTCAACAACCCCATTCTGTTAAGGTGTTCTTGCCACAGAGAAATTGTGTGAGATCCCATTCTCATAACAGAACAATTTGAAATTTGCATTCTCAAACTCCCCACCATGATCACTTCTTATGACAGAAATACAGAATCCCTTTTTATTCTGTACCTTTTTACAAAATATTGTGAAATTCTTAAAAGTTTCATCCTTGTTTCTAAGGAATATCACCCATGTGAATCTAGAATAGTCATCAACGATGACCAAACCATATTTCTTTCCACTAAGACTTTCTGTTCTAATAGGACCAAACAAGTCAATGTGTAAAAGTTCTAGTGGTCTGCTAGTTGAAACAACATCTTTACTCTTGAAGAAGTGTCTTGTTTGTTTCCCTTTCAGACAGTTATCACATAAAATGTCAGATTTGTATGAGAGCTTGCTAATCCTTTAACAAGGGAAGATCACTGCATAGGGACTATAGGTATAATTCCTGTATCAGAGGAGTCTTTGACTATGCATCCTTCCTTGGTAAAGGATACTACATAACCACTGTCACATAATTGATTTATGCTCAGTAAATTATGTTGTAGTCCTTCCACAAGAAGAACATTTTTAATGAGGGATGAAGGAATTATACCTATAGTCCCTATGCAGTGATCTTCCCTTGCTGATTTCCACCAAAGGTGACCACTCCTCCTTCCTTAGGTCTAAGGTTTTGGAACAAAGACCTTTCTCCTGTCATGTGTCGCGAGCACCCACTGTCCAGGTACCATTTGTGGGGTCTCCTTTGTCCTGTTAAACACATCTGCAACAGGAATGATCAAGTTTTTAGGTACCCAAGTTCTTTTGGGTCCTGTTTTGTTAGCTTTGGGTCTTGCTTTTCTCTTGTGCATGCACTGAATCACATTGTGTCCAGGCTTACCACAGTGAGAACACCCAGTGACCTTCTTTTTGCTTTTAGAAAAATTTAAGACAGTAGGTGGTTCAAACATGTTGTGATAAAAAAAACCCAGTCCACTTTTGTCAGAGGAATGTCTTTGATTTCCAAGCATTATGTTTAAATTTTTTGTTCCTTTGACAAATTTGGCCAGATCATTTGTCAGTTCTACAATCTGTTTCTGAAGTTTTTTATTTTCTTCAGACACAGTTTGTGAACTGTGGTTTTTAGTCTCAAAGACCTTTTCCTTGAGCATAATATGTTCTATTTCCAGAGACTCATATTTGTTACACATTTCTGTGTGAGCCTTGGATAGATTCTTATACTCTAGGAACAGTTCCTTGGAACTTTCCACCAGATCATCATACATTTCTTGCAAGGTAAGAGTGAATACCTCAGCTTCAGAACTGTCTGAAGATGGTAGGCTTGCCATGAGACACAGATTTGCCTCTTCTGAGGTGTCTTCCTCCTCTTCTGAAGTTGATTCATCCAGATCCTCCTATGTTGCGATGAGACCTTTCTTTTTCTTGAAAAACTTCTTCTTCTTGAAGTTGTTTTTCTTTAGTTTTGGACACTCAGCCTTCATGTGCCCTGGTTGCTTACACTCAAAACAAATAATTTTGTCAGTTTGTATGTCTTTACCTGGCTTACCTCCTTTTGAGGTTGAGGGTTGATTCTTTCTGAATCTTCCTCTGTTCTTTAGCATTCTCTTGATCTTCCTACTTAGAAGAGCAAGATCATCATCATCTTCTGAGCTATCTTCAAAGTCTTCATCTCCCTCTGAAGCTGCCTCAGCTTGCATAGCCTTGATGTTGCCATGCCTAGACTGTTTGGTCTTGGAGTTTAGGGCTAGAGATTTTCTCTTGTTGTCATCTTCTCCAAGCTCAAGCTCATGGACCTTAAGAGATCCCAACAGTTCTTCCACTCTAAGAGAGTTCAAAACTCTTGCCTCTTGAATGGCAGTAACTTTGGGTCTCCAGGACTTAGGCAAGCTCCTTAGGATTTTTCTGTTATTATCTCCAGAGTTGTATGTTCTGCCTAAGGACCTGAGTCCATTTGTTATGGTCTGAAACCTTCCAAACATTTGGTCAATGGTTTCAGATTCTTCCATCTTGAACATCTCATACTGATGTATGAGCATACTTATCTTGGATTGCTTGACAGTCTCAGTACCTTCATGGGCTGCTGCAAGAGTATCCCAAATCTCCTTGGCAGAGGTTCATCCATGAACCTTCTCATATTCTGATTTGTTCAAGGAACATATCAGATAGAGTTTGGCCTTAGCATTCATTTGGACTCTAGCCTTTTGCTCCAAAGTCCATTCAGTCTTAGGTATAGGCACATCATTTAGCATAGGCACATAGTCTCCATCAGTGACCACATCCCAAACATCAATGTTTGTGCTTTCAATGAACAGCTTCATTCTATCTCTCCAGTAGTGATAATCTTCTCCATTGAAAGCTGGAGGTCTTGTGATAGAGGCTCCTTCTGTGATGTATTGTCTGTTACTGTTTGAAGCTTCCATGTGGATCTTTCAGTCCTCAGACACTTGTTAGGTGTATCAACCCTGAGTAGAGCTCTGGTACCAACTGTAGAAACACAGGGAAACACTAGAAGGGGGGTTGAATAGTGTTTCTAAATATTTTAAGAAGCTTTTCTAAAACAGATTTACAAAAACAGATTTTCAGACAGGTTACTAGAGAGCTGTCTGAAGTTTTTAGATAGCTGTCTAAAGTTGGTTTCAGACTGCTTTAAAATGGTTCTAAACGAAGTTTCTTCTTTTTAAAATATTAAATAAAATATTCAATCCCCTTAATTAGATTAAAACTGAAATGACAAAGATAAGGGAAGAGAAACTTAGCCACAGAATTTATCCTGGTTCACTCACTACCACTTGTGAGCTACGTCCAGTCCCAATGCCAACTAGCACTTGGATTTTCTCTTAATCTTGCAAGATTACAAGTATTCTTTTCTATCAAGCCTCTTCAGGCTCTACAAACAAGTATTCTTTTTCAGACAAGCCTCTCCAGGCTCAACAACACAAGTATTCTTTTTCAGACAAGCCTCTCCAGGCTCAATAACGATTACAGAGAAGTGCTTAAGCTCACAAACTGTATCAGTTTTGAGACTTAAACAATTACAGATGTACAAAGATAACTGAGGTATGCTCAGGATAATACAATATGTGTGTACAAAGATGATAAAAAATTTATCAGAGTGTTACAGTGAAAAACTTGCAGAGTTTCTGTTCTTTTGCTATATTGCTCTCTCTCTGTTGGTCTTCAAATGAGGGGGTATTTATAACCAAATGATTTGAATCATTGAAGACTCTCAGGTTTGTGAAATCAATGCTAGCCGTTGTGAGACAGCTGCTGCAGTACAGAATATTCTCTGACATATTCTGATATTCCCTGACAATTTCTGACATTTTTACAAGGTTTGCTCCTGCCAAAAAGGTGCTCTTTGTTGCTGCTGCAATTGCTGTGTAGCAGAGGACACGTTGTGACAGAGAACGTGCTTGAATTGCATTGCACAGGTGCCAGCTGTTTGTAGCAGAGAACATGCGTGAAAAACGTGTAGAGGTACATGGATTGTCACAGCTTCAGACAAGAGATGCCACGTCATCAAAAGCTTTCAGACGGCTTTGATGCTTCAGACGGGTTGATCATCTTCAGACAGCATCAGCTTCTTCAGACGGATCCAACACTTAGTCTTATATAGTAGGCTTCTTGCTGAAAATCATAGATAAACAATTAGACAATTGTATCTTATGAGAAATAACTTAAGTTGAATTTGTTGATCATTAAAACTTAGAGAAATTTCAGTCTTTAAAACATCATAAACCTCTTTATGATATTTTTGAGACTCAACAAGATATACTCACCTCTGGACTCCAGGATTGACAAACAATTAACCCTTTGCTATCGATACTAAGGCCTATCCTTTAAACGCCTTCGCTAGAGTACTCACACTACCCATCGCTCATTAGTAACGCTCATGTTTCAGTCACAGAGTATCGAGTAATCTTATTCAATCAAAGAGTGAGTTTCTTCAGAATCCGCTCCCCCACTCTCGCTCCTAATCTAAACTATAAGAATATAAAAGATTAGCCTATAACTCCAGACACAAGCGTGGGAATTAGGAATAAACACAGAATAAAACTACCACCATTATAGATAGGGACCTTATTGACACAATAATATAGCATTTATATACAGTTAAGGATAGAATCGATTACATCCAATCCCACTGGAGAGTTAACTACATGAAGTAGCCATACAAACCATCGAAGACGTTGTCACCATCTTCAATCCTCGTGAAGCGCTCCTCCTCTCCTACTCTAAACTTAGCTAGAATACATTACAAATTCACTAAATCTGTAACTTCCTAACCTCGTCACTCTTAGGACTGATGCAAGAGGTTTCTATTTATAGATAAGGAAAGACAAAGCAAATTTGGGAAGAGATCTTCTTAAAAACAGCAACTGGGACGTGATATGCGTGTTCTGCGCTACAGTGCAGGCTGTAGCGCAGGTTCTAGAGAGATGCGCTTCACCTGCGCTATAGCACAGGGTGAAGCGCAGCTAGCGTCTGCAGCTTCAACTTTCCTCTTTTAATTTGTTGATCTCTCCCCGAGACTGGTTTTCGCTTGTTTGCCTTTCCTTGTTTCCCTTTATTTTCTGATATCTTTATATTTATTGTACAATCCTTGTTTATTTGGGAAGCTTGTCTGCAATATCTTTGATTGATTGACTCTGATCTCCTCATTAATGATTCAAATATTTTTCACATCTTTAATTAATTGTCTTCAATCAATCTACAATCTTGCACAAATCCTCCTCATTTAAGGCCATTTAATTTCTGAATTGAATCTTTGCAAGAATCCTGCAAAAATCAGCAATAAATCTATTAAAATAGCATCGAATTCAAAACTAGGATTAATAAATACAAATTATTAAATATTAAATAAAAAGGGATAAATATGGGGTAAAATTACCATTTTGTCCTTGATAAGTGAAATAAAATATATACTAATTTATCAACTACTTATCACCTCATTACAACCTAATAAAGACCTTTTGATCCATTTTAACTGCTTGCAGGTTCAGATTTTGGAAACGACTATCAATTCTAGTTGTTCAACAGTGGCGAATAAGATTGAGGGAAACACTTACCCGTGAGAATGAGAGATTTCCTTGGTTTATCACTTACTGCTTTATTATTGAGAAAGTTTAATTGATGCTTGTATTTCTATTCTGATTGATGTATGGTAACATCCCCTGATCCTGAGTTTTTCTTATGATTGAAAAGTGACTGCTACTTAGGAAAGAGTTGAGGGATAGTTCCTTGAATTTGTTTTTAATTGTTAGGAATACACTGGGAATAGAATTAATTTTTTTATTGCAAAGAGGTCTCTTGCTTGAGGACAAGTAAGAAGTTAAGTTGGGGGGATTTTGATAATTTTTTCCCAATTTAATCCCTTTTTATTAAATATTAGATAAATTGTATTTATTAATCTGAGATTTAAATTTGATTCTATTTTGATAGAAATATTGCTGATTTTTGCAGGATATTGCAAAGATTTGATTTGAAGGATAGATAGCATCAAATGAGGAAGATATCTGCAAGATTTTAGATTGATTGAAGATATTTAATGAAAATTTGAGATCATTAATGAGGAGATCATTTCCAATCAATCAAGGATTCTGCAGACAAGCTTCCCAAATAAATCAAGGATTGCTCAATAAATGCAAGGATATCATCAAATAAAGGAAAACAAGGAAAGACAAACATGCCAAAACCAGTCTCGGGGAGAAATCAAGATTAAAAATAGAAAGTTGGAGCTGCAGGACGCTACCTGCGCTATAGCGCAAGGTGAAGCACAGACTCTCTGGAAGTTGCGCTCAATCCTGCGCTATAGCGCAGCTCACGCTGATTTGTTCCCTATTGCCTTTTTTAGATAGATTTCTCCCCAATTTGGGTTGTCTTTCCTTAGTCTATAAATAGGAACCTCTTGCACCATTTCCGGTGTGCATGATTAGTGTAATCAATCTATATTTTAGTGATAATGCACCAGAGCTAAGTTTAGAGTAGGAGAGGAGGAGCGCTTCACAAGGATTGAAGATGGTGACAGCATCTTCGGTGGTATGTATGGCTACCTCGTGTAGTTAACTCTCCATTAGGATTGGATGTAATTGATTCTATCCCCAAGTGTATGTAAACTCTATATTATTATTTCTGAGCTCCCTGTCTATAATATTGGTAATCTTATTATGTACTTAATCCCTAATTCCCACGCTTGATCTGGAGTTATAGGCTAGTCTCAACTAACTAGGTTAGTTTTGATTAGGACTGAGAGTTGAGAAGTGGCTTCCAAAGAAACTCACTCTCTGATTGAATAAGAGGACTTGATATCAGAAAACCGACACATGAGCGTTACTAATGAGCGATGGGTAGTGACAGTACTCTAGCGAAGGGCGTTCACAGGATTAGGCCTGTCTATCGATAGCAAAGGGTTAGTTGATTGTGAATCCAGGATTCGAACATAGGCGTATCCTTATGAGTAAGGGTAGTGACAGTACTTGAGCGAAATAAGAGCGAGGGTAAGTCTGTCGAGGGTAAGTCTGTCGCTTCGGAGAGCCCGGATGGATTATCTTTGAGTGTGTGACGCCGCTGGTAACTCGGGGTCTTAGCAATAAAGTTTGTCTAGGACATTATAGAGTAAACCTAAAATAATAGATAGTTTTTACATGCACAAGCGGTGAGATGATATGAAGTTCAATCCTAATCCAAGTAAAGTGTCTCTAACTCTTCCTTTCTAATTCCAAATGAAATTTACTTTCTATTTACAATTCCGCAACTATACTCTATAAACCGTGCTTTCTCTTGATAAATAGATCACAATCTACATAAATTAACCGTTCCTTGTGGATACGATACTCTTCTTACTATTATACTGCTGGATTTGTGGTTCGCTTGCCAGAAACCCTTCAATCTTCTCTTAATTGTATTGATTCTGAGCCAATGATATGTGATGGATCATGAATATATTTTCTTAACTGAGATACATGGAAAACATCATGTATCCTGGACAACTGAGGTGGTAAAGCTATCTTGTAAGCCAGAGGCCCAACCCTCTGTAGGATCTGAAATGGACCAATAAATCTAGGGTTGAGCTTTTTGGTTCTGATGGATCGTCCTATGCCTGTAACAGGAGTTACTTTCAAAAATACATGATCCCCTTCCTCAAACTCTAAGTCTTTTCTTCTTTTATCAGCATAACTCTTTTGTCGACTTTGGGCAGTTACAAGTTTTTCCCTAATGACCCTGATCTTATCTGAGGTTTCCTGCACTAACTCTAGGCCTAATAGGGTTCTCTCGCCCACCTCACACCAACACAAAGGAGACCTGCATTTCCTACCATACAGTGCCTCAAAGGGTGCCATGCCTATACTGCTATGAAAACTGTTATTGTAGGCAAACTCAATGAGAGGCAGAAATCTATCACAACTACCTGACTCCTCTAAAACACAAGCCCTGAGCATATCTTCTAAGGTCTGGATGGTTCTTTCAGACTGACCGTCAGTCTGAGGGTGGTAAGCAGTGCTAAACCGAAGTTTGGTCCCGAAAGTCTGGTGAAGTGCATTCTAGAACCTAGAAGTGAACCTAGGGTCCCTATCTGATATGAGGTTAGAGGGAATACCATGGAGTCTGACAATCTCTCTAACATACAGATTTGCTAACTTGCTAAGGGAAAAAGTACTCTTAATTGGTAGGAAGTGGGCTGACTTGGTCAGTCGGTCCACAATCACCCAGATGGCATCAAAACCAGCTTAGACTCGAGGCAATCCTACCACAAAGTCCATAACTACACTCTCCCACTTCCACTCAGGGATTTCCAAGGGTAAAAGGGTTCCTGATGGTTTCTGATGTTCTATTTTGACCTGCTGACATACTAAGCACTTAGAAACATAATCAGCTATATCTCTCTTCATACCATCCCACTAAAACATCCTCCTCAAATCCTGATACATCTTGGTAGACCCAGGATGTACAGAAAACTTACCTCTATGTGCTTCCTCCAAAACCTGCTGCCTGAGGCTACCCCCTTAGGGACACAGACTCTCCCTTGGAAGAGAATCACCCCATCTTCTGACTCTGAAAACCCTGACTGTTGTTTTCTCTCTTGAAGGCTTGAGTCCAAACTCTAAGCCTCCTTGATTAGAGCTCTCAGCTCACTAGTGATATCAATCCTATGAAGTATGACCCTATGCTCTCCAACTGTAACATCTAGACTTAGGTTCCTGAACTCTTCCAACAAACTCATTTCATGAATCATCATGGAAGACACATGAAAGGATTTCCTACTGAGGGCATCAGCTACCACATTGGCCTTGCCAGGATGGTATTTCAATTCAAAATCATAGTCGTTGAGAAATTCCATCCACCTCCTCTGCCTCATATTGAGTTCTTTCTGATCAAAGAGATATTTTAAACTATTGTGATTACTAAAGACCTCAAATCTTACTCCAAACAGGTAATGCCTCCAAATCTTAAGGGCAAAGACCACGACTGCCAACTCCAGGTCATGAGTAGGTTAATTCTCCTCATGAGGTTTCAACTGCCTAGATACATAAGCCACTACTCTCCTATCTTGCATTAGAACACAACCTAAACCCTTCCCTGAAGCATAAAAATACACCTCCAAGGCTTTACACAAACCCGGTAGCGCCAATACCGGATCGGTGGTTAACCTTTCATTGAGCTCCAAGAAGCTCCGCTCATAGATCTCATCCCCACACAAAGGCTTGTCCCTTCCGAGTCAACCTTGTGAGAGGTAAGGCTAGCTGGCAGAATCCCTTAATGAATCTCCGGTAGTAGCCGACCAATCCTAGGAAACTCCTAATCTCCGTAATGGTATTATGTCTTTCCCATTCAAGGACAACTTCTACCTTGCTAGGATGAACAGATACACCCTCACTAGTAATTACATGTCCTAAAAATTGAACTCTATCATTCCAAAACTCACACTTCTCAGGGTTCGCAAACAACTTCTTTTCTCTCAGAACTCCTAACACAATCCTAAGGTGTCGTTCATGCTCATCTAAACTACGGGAGTAAATCAGAATATCATCAATGAACACAACGACAAACTGATCCAGATAGGGCTAAAGATCCGATTCATGTAGTCCATGAACACAGCAGGAGCATTGGTTACTCCAAATGGCATCACCAAATACTCATAATGCCCATACCTAGTCCTGAAGGTTGTCTTAGGTATATCCTTCCCCTTAATCCTGATCTGATGGTAACCGGACCTTAAATCTATCTTAGAGAAAACTTAGGCTCCCCTAAGTTGATCTAAAAGGTCATCTATTCTGGGTAAAGGATATTTGTTCTTAATGGTAACCTTGTTCAACTGCCTATAGTCTACACACAGCCTCATACTCTCGTTCTTCTTTTTCACTAAAAGTATTGGAGCCCCCCAAGGTGACACACTAGGCCTAATGAACCCTTTAGACATAAGATCTTCTAACTGGGCCTTAAGTTCACTAAGCTCTAGTGGGGACATTCTATATGGTGCTTTAGAAATAGGTCCTGTACTTGGTACAAGGTCTATGGTAAACTCTATTTCTCGGTTCGGAGGTAAGGTGGTTACCTCACTAGGGAAAACATCTTGAAACTCCCTAACTGTAGCTGTACTGCTTATGTCTACCTTAGACTCTAGAGTTGAGGAAAGTAATAAAACAAGAAACTCACTCCCATCACTAAGGTATTCAGACAATTTGGTGACACTGGATAAAAGGATTGATGGTTTCTCCCCCGAAGGAGGAGGAAGAAGTGGAAAAACAACGTTTTTGTTAAAACAATTAAGCATGACTCGATTTGAAGATAACTAATTCAAGCCAAGAATAACATCTATACCTCTTAACGGTAAACAAACTAGTTCAACCTCGAAGGCCTTCCCTTGTATCACAATGGGGCACTGAATACACATAAGGGAAGTAGAAATGGCCTCCTTGGCGGGAGTGACAACACTAAGAACATATGGCAAAGATATAGCATGTAAGTTCAACTGTTTAACACAAATCATGGGAAATGAAAGAATGAGTACCTCCTGAATCAAACAACACAATTAAGGTTCGATCTCCTAGGGTGCACATACCTCGCATCAGATTATCTGCAGAAGCTGCCACTTCCCCGCTCAGAGTGAAGACGCTTCCAGTGGCTTGGGGTTTTGGTGGATCTTTCCTCTTTGGACATTCGTTCCTCATGTGACCAGGCTGCTTGCAAAAATAACATACATTCTTCCCCGTCAAGCATTCTCCAGAGTGTTCCTTTCCGCACTTGGGGCAAGTAGGTACCCCTTGGCGTTGGGCCGGTCTAGTAGTCAAAGCTGAGGTGCCTTGCCACTTAGGCCTCGAGCCCTTGAACTGATTTGTTCCATCTATCTTTCTCTTTCCATTGTTGTCAGTAGGTGGTGTAGAATTGGTAGTTCCTCGGATATTCTTCTCCGTAATGTAACACTTGTTGATTAATGTGGGGAAATCCTTGATCTCGAGTGTTCCAACCCGATCCAGTAATTCAGGTCGGAGTCCTCCTTCAAACTGAGTGCGCCTCCACTCCTCATCAGCCACCGTCTTAATGTATCTTGAGTATTTAGCTAACTCCTCAAACTTGGCCACATACTGGCCCACCGTCATACTCCCTTGCTTTAGTTGTATAAATTTTGCTTCCTTTTGTCTCCTGACTGTAGCGGGAAAATACTTGTCCACGAACAGGGTTTGAAAGATACCCCAAGTAACCGGAGTTTCCATCACAACAGTCCTAGCACTAGCGGTTTTCCACCAATCCTCAGCTTCACCCCTCAGCATGTAAATAGCAAAGCCCACCTTAGACTCATCAACACATTTCATCACATCAAAAATCCTATTGAGATCCCTTATCCAGTTGGATGCCACATCTGGATCGTAGAATCCATTGAATTGGGTAGGGTTGTGCTTTCAAAATTCCGCCAGCCCATGAACAAACGGATCCACCATAGGAGCATGAGGTGTCCCCGTTGTCCTTCGGGCCAATTCCTGAAGTAATGCTGCATTGGCAGCCGCTTGCTCTCGCGCCGCCTCAGATTGGATCTGGTTAGAGTTCATTTGCTCTCCCATCATGTGTGTGAAAGCTTGTAAAGATGTTGCCACTGGATCTGGTGGTGGATTTTGATAAGAAGGATTAACTCTATGACGACCCCTCCTGCCACTTGCCATAATTCTCTACAGATCATTAAGTAAACATCGAGGTGATCAGTCTCTCAATTCACAAAATAATGCATAAATCAGAATAACAAGTCACAAGAAAATCCTACTACCACGGTCCAATTGGATTGAACTGCTCTGATACCAAAATGTAATGCCCTAATTTCTAAATTCAAGACTTAGTCCGTTGGAAAGTAAATCCTAAATTTTCGAAACCAAAACGCGCGATTCCAGATATC
The DNA here is from genome assembly GCA_026901365.1 of Sesbania bispinosa. NCBI lineage: Eukaryota > Viridiplantae > Streptophyta > Magnoliopsida > Fabales > Fabaceae > Sesbania > Sesbania bispinosa. The sequence goes on from QLOH01000091.1 coordinate 1,346,057, forward strand.
AAACATCACAATTCGATAAGTAACCAACGAAAACTTATACAATTTGTGGATAACTTAAACATTATATACATAGCTACTACTATAAAATATATGCATCAGGCCCGAAGGCTACAAACTGAACATCTCTAATAAGAAAAACAAGCTATACATAATATCCTATACAATCCAAAAGGTAAAAACGTCAAGACATGAACAACTCCTGCTATAATCTCACTGATTTCTACCAGGAGGTACCTGCACACCTAGATTATAACCTCAAAATGCATGGTGAGACTAATGTCTTAGTGAAATATAACCTTGCATATGCAATTAAGAGGCAAAGCAATTTCTAATCAACATGCATGTAAAGTCAATATGCATCAATAGTCAAGATACCTCAATGAACAATATCATAAATGAATAAATGAAAAACACCGAATATACAACTCACTGTTGTACTCAGCAGGCATAATATTCTCACTTAAACTGGAGTTAGAACTGAGCTCAGACTACGGGAAACGTCTTTCCAGGGGACGTATCCCACCCATTACTGGACCGAAGTCAATTTTCACATAATTAATCAATTTTCTTAACTCACAGCACAAGGCCGGCTTATTTAACTCACGGTCGAAACCGGCATACATGAATCAACTACCAAAACTAAAATTAAAAGCATTTCGATAGTTTCGTAACTTTCGAAAGTTCGTAAATTTCATAATTTCGACATTCGAAGGTTTTCCAAACCAAATCCCAACATTAATTACTCAATTCCAATGCAAACCTCACAAATCCAATCAAAACAACCATATAGAAAGGGAATTAAAGGGTCGGGTTCATACATTGAGCATTTCGACAGTTTCGTAAATCTCGCTACCCTAAGGTTTTCAATGAAAATTCTAACAAAAATAATTCAATCTCACAGAACCATCACTAATCTAACCATAATAATCATATAGAAAAGGGAATTAGAGAGTAGGGTTCATACATTGGGAAAAATCGAAAATCAAAGGGGAATGTATGTGTGTGAGTTATTGTAACATCCCGCATAATAGACTTATTAATTCATAAGGTTTTAACGGAAGGTACAAGTGAATAATTAAGGAAAGGAGAGTAGAAGAATTAGGGAATAAAAATCTAGATTCAAGAACTATGTTTCAAGGTTTTCATTTAAGTATATTTTGGGAGTTAGGGTTTTTGGTAATCGATTACCAATAGTTTGTAATCGATTACCTTAGAGCAGTATTTGTGGTAATCGATTACTCACAGTCTGTATTCGATTACCCGAGAGCTGAGTTTTTGGTAATCGATTACCAGGAGTTGGTAATCGATTACCCGAGAGCTAAATTTTTAGTAACCGATTACTAACAGTCTGTAATCGATTACCCGAGAACAGTTTTTGGTAATCGATTACCAAGTGTTGTAATCGATTACCAGAAAACTGGGTCTTTGGTAATCGATTACCAGGGGTTGTAATCGATTACCAGATTACCAGAAGGGGTTTTCTAGTGTCTTTTTAGCCGTTGGTTATCGATTACAGTAAGTCTGTAATCGATTACCATCACTTATATATATATACCTGGTGCGAAAATAAAATCAGAAATTCATGTTTTATTCTTCTCCCCTTTTCGACCTAGAGAGAGAGAGGATCCTAGTGAGAGAAACTTCAAATTGGAGCTTGAGAAGGGATTTGGGGCAAGGAAACATCAAGTAGATCATCTACAAACATCTTTTCCTTCTTGAATTGCTAGGCTTGGTGAGTACAACTCATTTCTATGTTAGGTTTTAGGTGGTCCTATGTGCATGCTCCCACCCCTTCTCTTCCCTTTTCTCAATTTTTGTTATTTATGGATAGTATTGGTGTATTCTAGCTGTATTGAAGTAGTAATTGATGGATTGAATATATGAATTGGGAATCGAGTGTCGGAATCCTTAGTCTCAAAGTTTTCGAAACTATCGAAACTATCGAAACCACTTGATTGTAATTCCTTGTCTAATTATAGTTCTTGGATTTTAATGCTTGGATTAGAGTTTGAATTAAAACTTGGTATTTATATTCTTAGGGTCGAAACTTTCGAAATAGTCGAAACTAGCGGAATTGTTTATATTTGTTATACATGAAGCATTGTATTGCTATATTATCATGGTTATGATTAGTTGAAGTAAATTCAAGCCGACCTTGTGCTGTGAGTAAAAAAGTAAATGATTAATGGTATTGAAAACATGACTTCGGTCTAGTTTGGGTGGGATTCGTCCCCAGGAAAGCCGGTTCCCGTAGTCTGAGCTCAGGTCTAACTCTAGAAAGTGATAAGATCATGCCTGCTGGGCACAGCAATGAGTGCATCATATTGCATCTTATTTAATTGCTGATAGTTTGCTTGGTTATATAAATTATGTCTTGACATGAATTCCTGTTCCCTGCATTCATGCATATGATTTGTATTCACTGAGATTTTTATCTCACCACGCGTTATGTGGATTTTATTTAGCTAAACAGGTACCTCCTTTACCAGTCTCCCAGTCTGGGAAGTGAAGTGCTTCGGGATGAACTTTAGTTTCCTTTTTCTTGTTCTGAGTTATTTTCATGTACATATGTATATACAATAGTAGGGTTGTTGTTTACTCAGAAGGTCTTTTGTATCTATTAGTGATTTGATGGACTGGTTAAGTTAATGTTCATGTAAATATTGGATTTAGTCTGGAATTATGAGTTTATTGCTTAGAATTATTCACTGAGTTGTTGAATTATTGTTGGAATTCTTACAATTTCGTGAATATGTTGATATCCGAATCGTTTTGTTTTAAACTCTAGTTAAGAATTTGGTTTCCAACGGACTAAATTCTAAGTTAGAAATTTAAGGCGTTATATTTTGGTATCAGAGCAGTTCAATCCAATTGGAATGTGAAATTAGGATATTCTGTGGTTTGTTAATGATTCCATATATATTGTTTTGTGAATTGAGAGTCTGATCACCTCGAAATTTGCTTGATGATATGTAGGGAATTATGGCAGGCGGCAGGAGAGGTCGTCCAAGGGTCAATCACCCGTCCTCCTCCTCCTCATCTTCTCAGGGTCCTGCTCAAGATCCAGTGGTGGCAGCCCTTCAGGATCTAACTCAAATGATGGGTGAGCAATTGAATTCTAATCGAGCTCAAGCAGAAGCGGCATGGGAGCAAGCTGCCACCAATGAAGCAGTGTTTCAAGAGATGACTAGGAGGCACACGGAACCACTACCACCCCCTGTTGTGGATTTTTTTGCTGTGGGATTATCTGAGTTTAGGAAGCACACCCCTCCACAATTTAATGGAGTGTATGACCCTGACGTGGCGGTGAATTGGCTTCGAGACTTGAACCGGATCTTTGACGTGATGAAGTGTACTGATGAAGCTAAGGTGGTCTTTGCAGTCTACATGTTAAGAGGAGAGGCTGAAGACTGGTGGAAAACTGCTAAGGTTCGAGCTGCATAAGCGTAGGCTCCTATGACTTGGGATGTGTTTCAGAACCTGTTTCTGGGGAAGTACTTGCCAGCCACTATTAAGAGGCAAAAGGAGACTGAATTTCTACAACTCAGGCAAGGAGATAAGTCGGTGGGGCAGTATGTGGCAAAATTTGAAGAACTAGCAAAGTATTCTCGCTACCTTCAAGCTGTGACTGATGAGGAGTGGAGATGCACTCAATTTGAGGGAGGATTACGACCTGAACTTTTGGATCGGGTGGGGACTTTAGATATCGGAGATTTTTCCTTGTTGGTTAGCAAGTGCTACATCGCTGAGAAGAATTATAAGGGGACTACATGTCACACCTTAAATTTCATAAGCAAGAATTTGATCCGTTGGAAACCAAATTCTTGACTTCGAATTTATAATGTTACATTTCAATATCGACCCGTTCTATAAATCATCCACGATTCCAACCAATCGAGAACAATTTAAAGTAAACAATATGAATTAAAGTCTTTTAAACTAACATCGTTCTACCCATTCAATCACATAACAGTCCATTTTACAACTAATTAAAAAGACTCCTACAAGCCCTTAAGCCAAAAAGGTTCCAATTACACATAAAGTCCCTCTTTCATTACCAAAACACCAAGGGATCCATTACAAGACCAAATTCATAATTCTACTAACTACTAGGTTATATTACTTGAATTATAAGAGAAATTACATAAGTCATATTCATTTACAATACTCCCAAAAATAAGGAACATGATCATCTTCCACAAACAATCAAACCCATCTCATGGAGGTGCATTCCGAGGAGGAGGAGGCACCTGGACATCTATAATCCACATAACGTGTGGTGAGATAAAAATCTCAGTGAATAAAACTCTATTCATGTATGCAGAACAGTTATTTATGACAATTAAGGCATTTCATTCATAATTCATAACTTAACAAATGCATAAGGATGCTCTTGTATGCTTTGCCACTAGGCCATGTACACATCACGTTACAGAGTTAGACTCGAGCTCGAACTACAGGGGATATCTCCCCCGGGGACGAATCCCACCCTCACATAGGCCGAAGCCCCATAGTGACCGAAGTCCTTTAACCTTTAAACTTAAATCGAACAACCAATTTAGACACTCGGAATTGATAAATATCGTAATCTCGTTGGTTCCGACAATTTCGACACTTCGAACCTTTCGAAACCAAGGAGATTCAATGTCGAACGACAATCCCAAGGTATACTCATCAATTCCGATATCCAAAGTGATTTCCAATCCTTAGTTTATCATTCCGGAACAAGTTTAATCAAAAAGAACGGAGCGTTTCGACGTTTCGAGAGTTTCGAAACTTTCGAGAGTTTCGAAAGTTTCGAAACTAACGATCCTCAAGAATCGATCCGTTTCTAACCGATTAAATTCACTCCCATTGCTCAAACAATCATACACAATCACAAACAAACGATAATATCAAGTAATTTCAAAGAATTGGAAGAGAAAGAAGGGGGTTCATGGGTTGGAGACCAATTCCTAATTCTATCAATCAAGTGAGAATTACTCACCACAAAGTAGCAATCCAAGTAGTTTAGAGGGAAGGATTGCGATTCCTAGCTTCGTTCCGGTGTTTCTACGTCGATCCGACACTTTCTCTCTCTAGACCCTTTCTCCCTCTCTCTAAAATTGAGTTTCTCTCCAAAATTCTGGTGAATTTCGCGTCCTGGGTATATATAATTTCGCTCAGTAATCGATTACCAAACCCTAGTAATCGATTACTGAAGGCAAAATTAGCCTAAGAACCCATTCTGGGAACCTGGTAATCGATTACCACCTTTGGTAATCGATTACTAAGAACCCAGGTTGCTGGTAATCGATTACAAGGGTTATGTAATCGATTACCAGGGGCCAGACCTTCTGGTAATCGATTACTTAGCTCCTGCAATCGATTACCATGATCCAAACTCTCTGGTAATCGATTACCAGCTCTTGGTAATCGATTACCAGTGACAAAACTCAAAGGTTAAGTCCTAGTAATCCACTATACTCAACTTTTACCTATTCCTACTTCCTTTCTCTTAGTCCCTAAGGTTTTACTACACAATTAACCTATAAATCTCACAATTAACCTATCAAAAGATTGGGATGTTACATTCTACCCCCCTTAAAGAAATTTTGCCCCCAAAATTTCACTAATACAAGTAATAAATCTTACCACAACTCAAAGAGGTTAGGGAAGTGATGCTTGACCACATCTTCTTTCTCCCAAGTAGTCTCATCTATGGATAAACCTTCCCAAACTACCTTAACCAAAGGAATGTTTCTGTTCCTCAGAGTCTTGGCACTTCTGTCAATAATCTGAATTGGTTTGGCAGGTAGGGTGAGGTTGTCCTTTAATTGTATTGGTTCAGAAGAAAAGACATGAGAAGAATCAAATACATATTTTCCTAGTTTAGACACATGAAACACGTTATGTATTTTGGAGAGATGGGGTGGTAGAGCCAATTTGTATGCAAGAGGACCAATTCTTTGCAGGATTTGAAAGGGACCAATGTATCTGGGACTCAACTTTTTAGATTTCACCGATTACCCTAAGCCAATGACAGGAGTTATTCTTAAAACACATGTTCCCCTTCCTCAAACTCTAGTTCTTTTCTTCTTTTATCAGCATAGCTTTTCTGACGGCTCTGGGCGGTTACAAGTTTTTCCCTAATCATCCTAATCTCATCAGAAGTTTCTTGGACCAAATCTGGACCCAACAGAGCTTTCTCTCCTACCTCATACCAACAAACAGGGGACCTACACTTCCTACCATACAAAGCTTCATATGGAGCCATGCCTATACTACTGTGATAACTGTTATTGTAGGCAAACTCTACAAGTGGTAGGTACTTATCCCAACTGCCCGACTCTTCTAGTGAACAAGCCCTCAACATGCCTTCTAAGGTTTGGATGGTTCTCTCAGACTGGCCATCAGTCTGAGGATGGTAAGCGGTGCTAAACCTAAGTTTAGTCCCGAATGACTGGTGTAGTGCATTCCAGAACCTTGAAGTGAACCTGGAATCCCTATCAGAGATTATGCTAGAAGGAATACCATGTAACCTGACAATCTCTCTAACATACAACTCAGCTAACTTATTCGAGGAGAAGGTGTTCTTAACTGGAAGAAAATGGGCTGACTTAGTTAAACGGTCCACTATGACCCAGATGGTATCAAACCCTGCTTGGACTCGAGGTAAACCTACCACAAAGTCCATAGCTATGCTTTCCCACTTCCACTCAGGGATCTCTAAGGGTAACAGAACTCCAGATGGTTTCTGATGTTCCACCTTCACTTGTTGACAAGTTAGGCACTTAGACACAAACTCAGCTATTTCTCTCTTCATGCCTACCCACCAAAAACTTTTTCTCAAATCCTGATACATCTTGGTGGAACCAGGATGTATAGACATCTTACCCTTATGAACTTCCTCTAATACCTGCTGTTTAACTCTACTCCCCTTAGGAATACAAATTCTTCCCTGAAAAAAAGAATTAATCCCTCACCTGATTTGGAAAACCCTACTTGCCCCATCTTACCCTGAAGTTCAGGATCCAAATCCCGAGCCTCCTTAATCAGAGTTTGAAACTCACTGGAAATTTCCAACCTGTACATCCGAATTCTACCTACCCCAAACTCCACACTTAAGTCCAAATCTCTAAACTTCTCTAGGAGACTCATCTCTTGTATCATCAATGATGACACATGCAGGGATTTCCTGCTAAGAGCATCAGCCACTACATTGGCTTTACCTGGGTGGTATTTTAACTCAAAGTCAAAATCTTTCAAAAACTCCATCCATCTTCTTTGCCTCATGTTGAGTTCCTTTTGATCAAAGAGGTATTTCAAACTCTTATGATCGCTAAAGACCTCAAACCTTACACCAAACAGGTAATGCCTCCAAATTTTTAGGGCAAAAACCACCGCAGCTAATTCTAAGTCATGGGTAGGATAACTTTCCTCATGAGGCCTCAACTGCCTAGATGCATAAGCTACCACTCTCCTATCCTGCATTAAGACACCTCCTAGTCCCTTCCCAGAGGCATCACAAAACACCTCAAAAGTTCTAGACACATCAGGTAGTGCTAACACCGGGGCACTGGTCAATCTATGTTTTAGTTCTTGGAAACTAAGCTCACAATCACTATCCCACATAAAGGCTTGGTCCTTCCTAGTTAACTTGGTGAGAGGTAACGCTAAGCGAGAGAAGCCCTTAATGAATCTCCTATAATAACAGGCTAACCCTAGAAAACTCCTAATCTCCGTAACAGTCCTAGGTCTTTCCTACTCAAGAACTGACTCTACCTTACTAGGGTCAACTGACACTCCCTCTCCAGAAATGACATAGCCTAGGAAATGGACTTTGTTTAGCCAAAACTCACATTTGTTTGGATTGGCAAACAATTTCCTTTCCCTTAAAACTTCTAACACCAACCTCAAGTGTTTTTCATGATCTTCCAAACTAGAAGAGTAGATTAAGATATCATCGATGAACACAACCACAAATTTATCTAGGAAAGGTCGGAAGATTCGATTCATGTAATCCATAAACACTGTTGGAGCATTAGTAACACCGAATGGCATTACTAAATACTCGTAGGGTCCATATCTAGTTCGAAAAGCGGTTTTATGAATATCTTCCTTCCTTATCCTGATCTGATGATATCCTGACCTCAAATCTATTTTGGAAAATACAGAAGCACCTCTAAGTTGATCCAAAAGATCATCTATTCTAGGCAATGGGTATTTGTTTTTTAAGTGTAATCTTGTTCAACTGCCTAAAATCTACACATAACCTCATACTCCCATCCTTTTTCTTTACCAACAACACTGGAGCCCCCCCCCCAAGGAGAGACACTAGGCCTAATGAACCCTTTTTCTAACAACTCTTCTAATTGTTTCTTAAGTTCACTAAGCTCTAAGGGGGACATTCTATAGGGTGCCTTAGAAATGGGTCCTGAACCTGGAAACAAGTCTATGGTGAACTCTACCTCTCTCTCAAGTGGTAAGGTTAGGATCTCATTAGGAAAAACGTCCTGAAACTCCCGAACCGTAGCTACATTATTCAAGTCAGATTTTGCTTCTAAAGTGGAGGAAAGCAACAAAGGAAAACACTCACTCCCATCATTGATACTATGGGAAAATTGGGAAACACTAGACAACAAAATAGACAACTTTTCTTTATGAAAAATAGGACAATCAGGAAACACAACCTTTTTATTAAAACAATCTAACAACACCTGATTGGAAGATAACCAGTTCACCCCAGAATAATATCAATACCAGTTAAAGGCAAACATATTAGGTCCACACTAAAAAAAACTCTTTCTTGAATGATCAATGAACAATTCATACATACAAGAGAAAGTAGTTATAGATTCTTTAACAGGAGTAACAACATTGAGAACATGAGGTAAGGAGATGGTGGACAATTTTAGTCTATTTACACAATCAAAGAACACAAAGGAATGTGATGCTCCTGAACCATACAATACAATTAAAGTCTCCTATGATAATTTAAACAAACATAGGTAAATTAAATCTTTTACTCAACAAATTTAACTACCCATAACATAATATACAAGGTTCTTGGTACAAAACAACTATCCTTCGAATATTAAATCATTCTCAACTAACTAGTTTAAGGGTGTCTAACTTTTATTAGGTTTTTAAGGTCACATTCTATAAGGCTCCTAGGGTACAATTACCTCTTATAAGATTATCAGAAGAAGTTGCTACTTGACAGTTGAGTGTAAAAACTCTCTTAGTTGCTTGAGATTCCTGGCGTTTCTTAAGTCTGGAACAATCCTTCCTAAAGTGACCCGCTTGTTTGCAAAAATAGCAAACGTTCTTCCCGGTTAGACACTCCCCTAGATGTTCCTTCCCACATACAAAACACTTCCTAGTAGCCTTAGGCTGAGAAGTCTGAACTGCCACGGAGGGTCTACCTTGCCACTTAGGTCTAAAATTCTTACCCTGGCTAACCCTACTTACCTTTCTCTTTCCCTTGCTTGGGCGTTGCCTAACTAATTCTTTTAGTATCGCAGTGTTGGTAGTCGCCTGATTCTCCATCATCTGAGTAAAGGCTTGGAGTGCTAACACAATAGGATCCGGTGTAGATCCTTGAGAAGGAGAAGTTGGAGGTGGAGAAGAACGATTAACCCTTGACTTACCCCTCCTGTTGCCTGCCATAATTCTCTACATATCATAAAGCAAATGTCGAGGTGATCAATCTCTCAATTCACCAAACAATACATAAAAAAATTATCAACAGACCACAGAATATCCTAAACTCACAGTCTAATTGGATTGAACTGCTCTGATACCAAAATGTCACACCTTAAATTTCATAAGCAAGAATTTGATCCGTTGGAAACCAAATTCTTGACTTCGAATTTATAATGTTACATTTCAATATCGACCCGTTCTATAAATCATCCACGATTCCAACCAATCGAGAACAATTTAAAGTAAACAATATGAATTAAAGTCTTTTAAACTAACATCGTTCTACCCATTCAATCACATAACAGTCCATTTTACAACTAATTAAAAAGACTCCTACAAGCCCTTAAGCCAAAAAGGTTCCAATTACACATAAAGTCCCTCTTTCATTACCAAAACACCAAGGGATCCATTACAAGACCAAATTCATAATTCTACTAACTACTAGGTTATATTACTTGAATTATAAGAGAAATTACATAAGTCATATTCATTTACAATACTCCCAAAAATAAGGAACATGATCATCTTCCACAAACAATCAAACCCATCTGATGGAGGTGCATTCCGAGGAGGAGGAGGCACCTGGACATCTATAATCCACATAACGCGTGGTGAGATAAAAATCTCAGGGAATAAAACTCTATGCATGTATACAGAACAGTTATTTATGACAATTAAGGCATTTCATTCATAATTCATAACTTAACAAATGCATAAGGATGCTCTTGTATGCTTTGCCACTAGGACATGTACACATCACGTTACAGAGTTAGACTCGAGCTCGAACTACAGGGGATATCTCCCCCGGGGACGAATCCCACCCTCACATAGGCCGAAGCCCCATAGTGACCGAAGTCCTTTAACCTTTAAACTTAAATCGAACAACCAATTTAGACACTCGGAATTGATAAATATCGTAATCTCGTTGGTTCCGACAATTTCGACACTTCGAACCTTTCGAAACCAAGGAGATTCGATGTCGAACGACAATCCCAAGGTATACTCATCAATTCCGATATCCAAAGTGATTTCCAATCCTTAGTTTATCATTCCGGAACAAGTTTAATCGAAAAGAACGGAGCGTTTCGACGTTTCGAGAGTTTCGAAACTTTCGAGAGTTTCGAAAGTTTCGAAACTAACGATCCTCAAGAATCGATCCGTTTCTAACCGATTAAATTCACTCCCATTGCTCAAACAATCATACACAATCACAAACAAACGATAATATCAAGTAATTTCAGAGAATTGGAAGACAAAGAAGGGGGTTCATGGGTTGGAGACCAATTCCTAATTCTATCAATCAAGTGAGAATTACTCACCACAAAGTAGCAATCCCAGTAGTTTAGAGGGAAGGATTGTGATTTCTAGCTTCGTTCCGGTGTTTCTACGTCAATCCGACACTTTCTCTCTCTAGACCCTCTCTCCCTCTCTCTAAAATTGAGTTTCTCTCCAAAATTCTGATGAATTTCGCGTCCTGGGTATATATAATTTCGCTCAGTAATCGATTACCAAACCCTGGTAATCGATTACTGAAGGCAAAATTAGCCTAAGAACCCATTCTGGGAACCTGGTAATCGATTACCACCTTTGGTAATCGATTACTAAGAACCCAGGTTGCTGGTAATCGATTACAAGGGTTATGTAATCGATTACCAGGGGCCAGACCTTCTGGTAATCGATTACTTAGCTCCTGTAATCGATTACCATGATCCAAACTCTCTGGTAATTGATTACCAGCTCTTGGTAATCGATTACCAGTGACAAACTCAAAGGTTAAGTCCTAGTAATCCACTATACTCAACTTTTACCTATTCCTACTTCCTTTCTCTTAGTCCCTAAGGTTTTACTACACAATTAACCTATAAATCTCACAATTAACCTATCAAAAGATTGGGATGTTACACTACACCATGACCTGTACCTATGGAAGGCAAGGGAAAGAGGAAGTTTGAAGTGCCCATCCAGGGCAAAGGCCCCAAGCCTAAGTGGCAAGGCAAACCAGTCTTACCCACTCAACAGGCCCAGCGCCAAGGGGGATTTAAGTGTCCCAAATGTGGAAAGGAGTATACAGGCCTAGTTTGGCTTGGCTACTTTAATAAAAAGGTTATCTCTAGGCTTTTGAAAAAGTTTTTTAATTAAATAGTTCAGGCTTAGGCATTATAAAAAGCCTATTAGACTTGGCGGGCTAGCCTATTTATAAATAATGTTATTTTCAAATTATAAATATATTATATATAATAAATAGTATAATAATATATAATATTTTAATTTCTCCTATTCACCTATTTAGAGATATGTGTGACATATTTACATGATTGAAAAGTAAGTCTATTATTAACCTATTTAGAAATAGACCTATTGGCCTATTTAAAGATCATAATATGAAATAGGTTTTTAAACCGGCTAATAGGCCAAACCAGGCTTTCAAATAGGACAGACTGAAAAAATGGCTTATGATAGGTGTTGAGTCTCAAAAATATCATTAAGTATTTAATAATTATTGAGTCTCACTTTCCTAAGTTTTAATGGATAACAAATTCCATTAAAGTATCAATGACAAATATTGCCTACATTTTTAACGTGTTTCTCATGTTTCAGCAAGTTGACCATCTGAAGTGATTGATGAACACATTTTTATTCACACTTTGCATAATTAATCTTAGCTTTCTTGGACTATAATTGTTATTAAATCCACTGTTTTAATTGGAATTTACCAAATTGGGCCTAATTGGGCTTTAATTGTGAATGTTGTTTAAATTCGGATTTTTAAGCCTACTGATCTACCTGTCTTGTTTTGATGATATCTGAAGCTATAGGTGTCCGATTTGAGAGATTCCAGTGGCATTGGAAAGCTAACTTCCGGGGCTTTAATTTGATATCCAATATGACCATATTACCATGAAGCAATTAGGAGCAGTTGCTGTTTGAAAATCGCCTACTGTTGCTGTCTGACACAAGTCCGAATTTGATTAGTTTTGTAATTAGTTTGTGGGCCTGTTTTAATTAATTTCGGCCCAATTAAGGCCTAATCAGATTGTTAGTGATTTAGGCTCTATAAATAGGTGTGTTGCTGAGTAGTTTGAACACTTTACATTCATTTTTCAGATTTTAGAAAAAAAGACTCTCCACTTTCCCTCTCTTTTCTCTCTTCTTGCAATTTTCGAATTTGGTTCCTCTTCTTCATCTTCTTCAATTTTCGAGTTTCTCCTCCATGGAAATGGAAGGCTAAGCTTCAAGGATTGTTTCTCTACTGAATTCACAAAGGAAATTGAGGTTATAATTTCGTTTTTCATGTCTTGAATTCTTGGACAGATTCTTCACTTTCCTTCTCCTAGTTTCTTGATGTTTAGGTTTGAATTTGAAATTGAGTTACATGCTTTATGGAATTCGAATTCTAATCTGAATCTAACTCACATTTTAGGTTGCTTAATCTGAAATGAATTCTAGGTTTGCTTAATTCCAAGGATTAGAAATTAGGATTCATGCTAGTTTGCTTTATTCTAGTGTGAAAATTAATGAGGATGCTTAATCCGAATTTGAATCTGTCAAGGAATTGAGGAATTTTGTATAAACCAATGATTGATCCAATTTGTGAATGAGGTAGAGAACCAATTCGTTTTTCTGAAATTGTTTTCTGCATATTTAAATTCTGTTTTGGAAATTAGGAAATTAGTATGAACAACAATCAAAATTCTCTTGTGTGTGTGAGTTGCTATGGGATTGAAATTCTGAATTTGTAATTGGATTCCTTGAGAGAGACGACTTTGGGTTAATCAACCTACTGCACTTTAAATCATTTTATTTGGTTGAGTACGGCCTCGACCAAATTTGGCGCCGTTGCCGGGGAATTCAATTCAAATTCTGTTTCAATTCCAATTCTGTTTTTTGTAAAATTCTGTTTCTGTTTTGTTTTCAATTCTGTTTTGTAAATTCGTGTACTGTTCTGTGTTTAGGAAGTAGAGTCATAATTCATATTGTGTTTTGGTATACTAACCTTGGTTGTGCAGATTTAGTTTGATCAATTTTGGTTCACAGCTTTGAGGTAAGTAGCCTAATTTGTCATAGTTACTGTTACATTACTTTTAGTGAGGTTCAATTTGTGTTTTGAGTTGTGTGATGTGTTGAGTCATTGTAATTAGTGTGTTTAGTCATTTTTTGATGTTTAGAAATTGTTTAGATGAAATTAGGATTGATTTGGTTTGATTTGGATTGAATTGCATAAGTTGATCAAGTTGCTGTCGACTTTTCTGCTGTTGACTTTTGCAGTTGAATCTGATCTTTTTGTTTAACATAGTTAGAGGTTGAATTTTTGTGCCCATTTTTGTGTCCACATTTCTTTAGGTTAATAATGAATTTTAGATACCCCAGTTGCTGTTAGATTAGTCTTGATTGTGAGATTACACTTTGCACTGGCTTATTTTGACCTGTTGACTTCAATTGGACATAACTTGAGCTAGGAGTATCAGAATTTCACAAATTTTATATGCTTGCGCCAGGAGGTCGGCTGTAAATTTGCCAAAAAAGGTCGTTTTCTATTTTTAAAGGATTTTTTAAGTTTTTTTGGTGTATTTTCCCTTTCTTACCTTAGGTAGTTTTGGTACTTAGGCTTTGAATTTTGTTCTGAAAATTTTTGTGGTTGTTTCCTATGTTAATATAGTGTTTTCCATGTATCCATTTCATTGGTTTCTGCTCATTTGATATAGGCTGCCTTTATAAGCTGACATGTTGTTGTATGCTTCATTTTGTGCATTTCTGTGTGCATTTGGTGTATGACTAGAGCAAACCCAGGTACCCTTCATTCATTTGATCCAGAAATTGATAAGACATATTATAGGTTAGTTAGAGAGTCTAGGATTCCATTTGTGCATAATTCTGTTAGTGATAGTGAGTTGTCTGATAGTGTGTATTCTGCTGTTAGTGTAAGTGAAAGTGAGTCTGTTTCTGTGTTTTCTTCTTCTTCTTCCCTTGAGTCTGATTTTAATTGTGATACCATGGCTGAGAGAACTTTGAGAGAGCTTGCAGCACCTGATGTTAATATTCAGACTTTATGCATTCAATATCCTGATATAGATGTGCCTTGTGAGCTTAAGTCTGGATTGATTCATTTGTTGCCCAAGTTCCATGGTCTTGCAGGTGAGGATCCACATAAACACCTCAAGGAATTCCATATTGTCTGCACCACTATGAGACCACCTGGAGTTCCTGAGGATCATATTAAGCTGAAGGCATTTCCATTCTCCCTGCAAGATACAGCAAAAGACTGGTTGTACTACCTTCCACCTGGATCCATTACTGGCTGGGATAATTTGAAGAGGATGTTTCTGGAAAAATTCTTCCCAGCATCTAGAGTGACTTCAATCAGGAAGGAGATTTGTGGTATAAGGCAGATGGATGGAGAGAGTTTGTATGAGTACTGGGAGAGATTTAAGAGGCTTTGTGCAAGCTGTCCACATCATCAGATTCATGAGCAGTTACTCATCCAGTATTTCTATGAGGGCCTATTGAACAATGACAGACAGATGATAGATGCAGCCAGTGGAGGAGCTCTTGTAGATAAAACTCCAGTTGCAGCAAGGCAGTTAATTGAGAATATGGCTTCTAATAACCAACAGTTCAGTACCAGAAGCAATTCAATAGCCTTGACCAGAGGAGTTCATGAGATGGAGACCACTTATGCTGCTGATCATAGGAAGTTGGAGAGCAAGCTAGATGATTTGGCTTCCTTGGTTAAGCAGATGGCAGTGTCTCAACAAGTTGCTAAGCTATGTGGGATTTGTACTTCTGCAGATCATCCCACTGATGCATGTCCCACCTTACATGAGCCTGCAGGAGATGGTGCTTTTCCTCCTCAGGCTTATGCAGCAAATATCTATGGTTCTGGCAGACCCCCTCAGCAGCAACAGTATAATCAGGATCTTTCTTCCAACAGGTACAATCCGGGTTGGAGGAATCATCCAAATTTGAGATGGGGGAATTCTCAGCAGCAACCACAGCAGCCTTATGTGCCTTATCAGTCTCATGCTGCTGGGCCTAGTAGACCTTACCAGCCTCCACATGTACAGCAGCAACAGCAGCCTACACCGCCTGCTGCTGCACCTTCCAAGAGTGAGCCTTCCTTGGAAGAATTAATGAGGCAGATGGCAGTCAATAATATGAATTTTCAGTAGAGGACAGAGGCAACTATTCAGAGCCTAGAGAATCAGATAGGCCAGATGGCTACCACTCTTAATCAGTTGCAGTCTCAGGGTTCAGATAAGCTTCCTGCTCAAACAGTTGTCAACCCGAAGAATGTTAGTGCAATCACTTTGAGGTCGGGTAAGAGTGTGCAAGCACTTGATAGGCAACAGTCTGAGCAAGAAGATGAGATTCATACAGTTGTAGACCCTGTGCAGGAGAGAGCTAGTCCTAGTCCTTTGAGTAGCCCCAGTTCTTCAAGCAGTGAGCAGCCTTCTATTCCTCTTCCATTCCCTCAGAGAGTTGTGCAGAAGAGTAAAAAAATGGAAGAGGCTGACAAGGAGATCTTGGAGACTTTCAGGAAAGTAGAGGTGAATATACCTCTACTTGAGGCCATAAAGCAAATTCCGAGATATGCCAAGTTCTTGAAGGATCTGTGCACCCATAGGAGGCGGTTGAAGGGCAATGAGAGGATTAGTATGGGAAAGAATGTTCTGCACTCATTGAGAGACCTATGACTCCCATTCTAGAAAAATGCAAAGACCCAGGGACATTTACTATTCCTTGTGTTATAGGCAGTAACCAGTTTGATAATGCTATGCTTGATTTAGGAGCATCTATTAATGTTATGCCTTTATCTGTTTTCACCTCTTTGTCTCTTGGTCCTTTGCAGGCTACAGGTGTTGTCATTCAGTTGGCAAACAGGAGCACTGCCCACCCTGCAGGCCTTATTGAGGATGTGTTGGTTCGAGTGAATGACCTCATCTTCCCTGCTGACTTCTACATATTGGATATGGAGGGAGGAGATTCACTCACTGGTGCAGCCCCCATCATCTTGGGCAGGCCCTTCCTGAAGACAGCTCGGACTAAGATTGATGTTCATGCAGGCACACTTACCATGGAGTTTGGAGACAGTGTGGTTCGGTTTAATATTTTAAATGCCATGAGGCATCCTCTTGAGGATCATTCTGTATTCCATATTGATATGCTTGCTGAACTTGTAGATGATAGTTTGTCTGAGTTTGTAGGACATTTGGACTTTCCGGACTTTTCTGATTTCATTGATGTCTACACTTGTGATTTATGTTCTGATTCATCTGTGTGTAGTATGTGTGCTGAGATAGATGAGTTCATATCTGTTGATTGTGTTGATTGTTCTGATTGTCCTACAGGTTCTGGTATTGATGCACCAGTTGTGTCAATTGAGTCAGAATGCAGTGGCTTGATTACAACAATTATAGATACATCTGACTTGATTGATTTGCAGGTTGCAGAGGTTTCTACCAGTACCAGATTGTTACCTTCTATTGTTCAGCCCCCATCACTGGAGCTGAAGCCACTTCCCACTCACCTCAAGTATGCATATTTGGAGGATGAGCAGAAGCTTCCAGTGATCATCTCTACTGCTCTCTCAGCTGATCAGGAGCAGAGGTTGTTGCACGTGATTAGAGAGCACAGGAGAGCTCTAGGTTGGACTTTGGCAGATATTCCGGGTATTAGCCCCTCCTTGTGTATGCATCGGATTCTGTTGGAGGATGGGGTTAAACCTGTGAGGCAGCCTCAGAGAAGGCTGAATCCCCAGATTCTTGACGTGGTCAAGAAGGAGGTCACCAAGCTGCTACAGGCGGGTATCATATATCCCATATCAGATAGCACTTGGGTGAGCCCGGTACAGGTGGTACCGAAGAAATCTGGGATTACAGTTGTGAAGAATGAGAAGGATGAGCTGATTCCTACTAGAGTGCAGAATAGCTGGAGAGTCTGCATCGACTACAGGAGGCTCAACCAGGCGACCAGGAAGGATCACTTCCCACTTCCTTTCATTGATCAGATGCTGGAGCGCCTGGCAGGTAAATCCCATTACTGTTTCTTAGATGGTTTCTCTGGTTATTTTCAGATTTGTATTGCACCAGAGGACCAGCATAAGACTACATTTACCTGTCCTTTTGGTACCTTTGCATATAGGAGGATGCCTTTTGGTCTATGCAATGCTCCTGGTACTTTCCAGAGATGCATGATGAGTATATTTGCTGATTTACTTGAGCATTGCATAGAGGTTTTCATGGATGATTTTAGTGTATATGGCTCCTCATTTGATGCATGTTTGGATAGCTTGACTAGAGTGCTTGATAGGTGCATAGAGACTAACCTTGTTCTTAATTATGAAAAGTGTCATTTTATGGTAGAGCATGGTACAGTCTTAGGCCATATTATCTCTAGGAAGGGTATAGAGGTAGATCCTGCAAAATTAGATGTTATTTCACACTTGCCTTACCCCTCTTGCGTGCGAGAGGTTCGATCTTTTCTTGGACATGCAGGTTTCTATCGCAGGTTCATTCAGGACTTCAGTCGGATAGCCCTTCCGCTGTCCAACTTGCTACAGAAGGATGTCAGCTTTGAGTTTGGAGAGCGGTGCAGAGAGGCATTTGATCGCCTCAAGAGAGCTCTCACCACCACTCCCATTATTCAGCCACCGGATTGGACGCTTCCGTTCGAGTTGATGTGTGATGCATCAAACTACGCCTTGGGAGCTGTTTTGGCACAGAGGGTTGGTAAGCTGTCTCATGTGATATATTATGCATCTATGACTTTGGATGCCGCACAGGTAAATTACACTACCACTGAGAAAGAGCTGTTAGCAATTGTTTTTGCATTGGATAAGTTTAGATCATATTTGCTAGGCTCTAGGGTAGTGGTTTTTACTGATCATGCTGCTCTTAAGTTCCTTTTGAAAAAGACAGATTCCAAACCCAGGTTGATCAGGTGGATGCTACTGCTTCAGGAGTTTGATTTGGACATCCAGGATAGGAGTGGTGCGCATAATCTGGTAGCAGACCATTTGAGCCGCATTGAGAGAGCGGAGGATGTGTTTCCTATTCGGGATGACTTCCCGGATGAGCAGCTTATGGCTTTGCTTGATTCCCATTCCCCTCCCCTTACCCCTTGGTTTGCTGATATTGTTAATTATCTTATTGCATCTGTTTTTCCACCCTTGGCATCTAGGGCTCAGAGAGATAGACTTAAGAGTGATGCCAAGTATTATGTATGGGATGACCCTTATTTATGGCGTTTTTGCAGTGACCAAGTTATCCGTAGGTGCATTCCAGATCAGGAGATCCAATCTGTACTTCAGTTCTGTCATTCCTCACCTGTTGGAGGACATCTTGGACCCTAGAGGACAGGACGAAAGGTGCTAGATTGTGGATTTTATTGGCCTACGATTTTCAGAGACGCCTGGAAAGTCTCCTCTACATGCGAGCAGTGTGAGAGAGCAGGAGCGGCCATTTCTAGCAGGCAACAGATGCCCCAGCAGCCTATGTTGTTTTGTGAGATTTTTGATGTGTGGGGTATTGATTTTATGGGTCCATTTCCTGTTTCTTTTGGTTTTATATATATATTGCTTGCTGTGGACTATGTCTCCAAGTGGGTGGAGGCTATAGCCACAAGGACTAATGATGCTCGAGTTGTTGTGGATTTTGTCAGGTCTCACATCTTTTGCATGTTTGGAGTGCCTCGAGCCATTGTTAGTGATCAGGGGACCCACTTCTGTAACCGGTCCATGGAGGCTTTGCTGAAGAAGTATGGGGTGGTGCATAGAGTTTCTACACCATACCACCCCCAGACTAATGGACAGGCTGAGATCTCCAACAGAGAGATCAAGAGGATTCTGGAGAAGATGGTGCAGCCTAACAGGAAGGATTGGAGCCACCGCCTTCATGATGCTCTCTGGGCTCATAGGACCGCCTACAAAGCACCTCTTGGGATGTCTCCCTTTAGAGTTGTTTTTGGTAAGGCGTGCCACTTACCTGTGGAGATTGAGCATCGGGCATACTAGGCAGTTAGGGCTTGCAATTTGGATTGTGACCAGGCAGGAGAACAGAGGAAGCTTCAGCTGCAGGAGCTTGATGAGATCCGCCTGGAGGCCTATGAGAACTCTAAGTTCTACAAGGAGAAGACTAAGAAATTTCATGATCAATGTATTGCTAGAAAAGAGTTTGTAGTAGGCCAAAAGGTGTTGTTGTTTAATTCTAGACTTAAGCTCATGCCTGGCAAGCTTCGTTCTCGTTGGATTGGACCTTTTATTGTCACTCATGTTTATCCATATGGTGTTGTAGAGTTGAAGAGTGAGTCCACCAACAAGACCTTCAAGGTCAATGGCCACCGTCTCAAGCTATTTCATGAGAGTCCCGCTTTGGTTGAGGAGACGGTTGAGGAGATGAGCTTGGAGCTTCCCACATTCCCTCAAGTGCAAATTTTTCCACCTTGATGAGGGAGTCTCTTTCCCCACTATTTTATTGCATTATGTCCTTTTTTTTCTATAATTTGATTATTTTTCCATTGAGGACAATGTGTGATTTAAGTGTGGGGGAGGAGATTTGTAGTTTTAGGACTTTAGGATTGATTTTAGGAATTAGTATGTGGTTAGGATTATAGTGTTTGTGTGTTAGTAATTTTTAGGATTGTTAAAAAAAAAATTGTTTGCTGTTTTACTGTTCAAAAAAAAATAAAAAAAATGTTGTTTACTGTATTTTTGGTGTTTTCCATAGGAAATTTGCTGTTTTTGAGTTGCTGTCAGCATTTTCATAGCTATTCTGTAGCTACTGCTGTTACTGTTTTGCTGTCTGAAATTATTGTAATCTGTCTGTTTTGCTGTTTTGCTGTTGCTGTTGCTGCTTTTGCATTACTGTAGCTGCTGTACGTTTTTATTGATGTTGTTTACAGCAGAATTTTTTTACAGCAGTTTTGTTACAGCAGAATTTCATTTTACAGCAGAATTTTGACAGTTATCTGAATTTTACAGCAAAAACAGAATTTTCGACAGTAGGAAAAATAATACATTTGGCATGTTTTTCATTGGATTTTTCGAATTTGTGTTGGTAGTGGCATTTTCATCATATTTGGACAATTGGTTTCTTGATTTATGTTGTTTGGATTCCTTATAATTTAGTGAATAAGTTGGTTTTGATGATTATTGGGTTGAATATTTTGTGATAGAGTTGTCCTTGGTGAGATTTTGAGCCTTATTGATGGATGGACCATTCTATGCCATTCTCTCTTTTTCTTGTGCGATTTCACTCTTGTTTGCTTGTGCTCTAGAACTTGGCTTGACTCTTTGATTTTCAACTTTGTTCACATGCATGTATTGAGATGATTGAGACATTTTTGTTGATAATTGAGCTACTAGCCATATTAGCTTACCTTGATGATTTTCCACTTGCTAGCCCCTTTGAGCCTATGGATCCCATTTCTTGTTTTTGAAAGCTCATTACAAGCCTTGAAAGTGAAAAACCATGATTGTCCTTGCCTTAGAGGATAAAGGAGCTTTGGAATTGTTTTGGGAATAGGCTCTTGAATGAGTGTGGGGGTGTGCTTGAATTTCTTATCTTATCTCCTCTCGTGGATATCATATTGTTGACCTTTGGCTAGTTACAAAGAAAAAAAAATGAAAAAGGAAAAAGATAGAAAAGTAAAAAAAAAAAGAATAAAAAAAAAAGCTCAAAAGAAAAGTGTTAAAAAAAAAGAGCAAAGAAATAAAGTGTTCTTGAAATAACAAAATTGGGTCAAAAGGTAGAAAAAAGGAGTTTAATTGTATTCTTGAGATGTATGCTACTTGCATTTCTTCTTGGATTTATTCCCCATTGCTCCTCTATTCTCTTTGGTTTTTAACTTCTTATCCTTCATTTTCCCTACCTTTACCTTGGCCCCATTACATCCTATTTGAAGTCCTCTTGATCTTTGCTTGCATGTGTTTCAATTGTTGTGGATATTAGAGTCTTGCCAAGCCTATGGTAGTGCTTGCTTTCATGAGTGCTTTGAGTGTATATACACAAGCCTAAACACTTGAGAGTTGGAGAGTTTGTCTTGTGAGGATTCTATCACTTTTGATTCACCCCTTTGATTTGATTCACCCTCTTGTTTGCTAAATTGTAGGGAATTCCATTCATAATTTTCTTGACTCCATGACTCCTTTGATGATGTATTATGCCTACTCCTATGCATTCCTTGGATCTCTTGTTAATAATGCCACTTGTATTTGCATTGTGCTTCCTAATTGATTTTTAGCTTCATGTGGTGTTTTGCCCGGAGTGCAAAAGGGCAAGTGTGGGGGAATTTGATGAACACATTTTTATTCACACTTTGCATAATTAATCTTAGCTTTCTTGGACTATAATTGTTATTAAATCCACTGTTTCAATTGGAATTTACCAAATTGGGCTTAATTGGGCTTTAATTGTGAATGTTGTTTAAATTCGGATTTTTAAGCCTACTGACCTACCTGTCTTGTTTTGATGATATCTGAAGCTATAGGTGTCCGATTTGAGAGATTCCAGTGGCATTGGAAAGCTAACTTCCGGGGCTTTAATTTGATATCCAATATGACCATATTACCATGAAGCAATTAGGAGCAGTTGCTGTTTGAAAATCGCCTACTGTTGCTGTCTGACACAAGTCCGAATTTGATTAGTTTTGTAATTAGTTTGTGGGCCTGTTTTAATTAATTTCGGCCCAATTAAGGCCTAATCAGATTGTTAGTGATTTAGGCTCTATAAATAGGTGTGTTGCTGAGTAGTTTGAACACTTTACATTCATTTTTCAGATTTTAGAAAAAAAGACTCTCCACTTTCCCTTTCTTTTCTCCCTTCTTGCAATTTTCGAATTTGGTTCCTCTTCTTCATCTTCTTCAATTTTCGAGTTTCTCCTCCATGGAAATGGAAGGCTAAGCTTCAAGGATTGTTTCTCTACTGAATTCACAAAGGAAATTGAGGTTATAATTTCGTTTTTCATGTCTTGAATTCTTGGACAGATTCTTCACTTTCCTTCTCCTAGTTTCTTGATGTTTAGGTTTGAATTTGAAATTGAGTTACATGCTTTATGGAATTCGAATTCTAATCTGAATCTAACTCACATTTTAGGTTACTTAATCTGAAATGAATTCTAGGTTTGCTTAATTCCAAGGATTAGAAATTAGGATTCATGCTAGTTTGCTTTATTCTAGTGTGAAAATTAATGAGGATGCTTAATCCGAATTTGAATCTGTCAAGGAATTGAGGAATTTTGTATAAACCAATGATTGATCCAATTTGTGAATGAGGTAGAGAACCAATTCGTTTTTCTGAAATTGTTTTCTGCAAATTTAAATTCTGTTTTGGAAATTAGGAAATTAGTATGAACAACAATCAAAATTCTCTTGTGTGTGTGAGTTGCTATGGGATTGAAATTCTGAATTTGTAATTGGATTCCTTGAGAGAGACGACTTTGGGTTAATCAACCTACTGCACTTTAAATCATTTTATTTGGTTGAGTACGGCCTCGACCAGTGATCTATTGTCTGAAGAAGTTGAACCATCTGAAGCATGAAATCATCTGAAGCTGAGAAAAGTGTATGATGACGTTTTGACTTGGCAAAGTTTCTGTTTTCAGAAGCCATCTGAAGAGTGAAGCCCTCTGAAAATTTCCGATAAAGACTCAAGTCATTTTCAACGCCTTCTGAAACAAGTCTTTGGCCTATCCTTATTAAGGCATCCAGAACAGAGACTTTCCAGCACGTTTGAAATACATGCACCAGAAAGGAAATATCTGCAACGCAGTCTTTTAGTGCTCAAAACAGAGATAGCGCTGCACATCTCTCAACGATTATTTCAACGGACTTCATCTGATCATCTATAAATAGCTTCATGCAGAACTCATGCAAAACAAAGAACAAGCTAAGAAAGAAAGTGCCCATACGTTGTAAGTTTTTCATTGTAAAAACTCTAATAAATATTATTTGTACACACATCTTCTTATCCTGAGTCTAACTCAGTTATTAAGTACATTATTGTGTTTGAGCTTTGAACTTGTGTAATTCTTCAGCTTAAACTTTCTTATACCTTAAACACTTGGGTCTTCAGCCTGGAGAGGCTTGTTTGTTAAACAATACTTGGGTAGAGCCTGAAGAGGCTTGTAAGGAGACAATACTTGTTGTTGTAAAGCCTGAAGAGGCTTGACAGAAAATAATATTTGTAGTTTTCTAAAGATTAATGGAAATCCAGGTGTTGTGTTTGCCTTTCGGACTGGACGTAATTCACAGTGGTAGTGAGTGAACCAGGATAAATACTTTGGTTAAGTTATCTCATCCCTTAACTCTTTAAATTCAGTTTTAAGCTAATAAGAAGGTAATTGAATTGGTTTACATTAAGTTTAAACATAAAATCATTTTTTCAGAAGATCATTTTATCAGTCTGAACGATCTTTAGACCGTAAATTAAACTTCATATATCAACAGATCATATGAAAGATTTTAGAAAAAGCTTTGTTAGGAAAAAGTTTCCAAAAACGTTCAACTTTTATAGAAACACTATTCAACCCCCCTTCTAGTGTTTCCCTATTTGTTCCTACAGTTGGTATCAGAGCTCAGCCTCGGGTTGAGCATCTAACAAGTGTTGAGGAAAAAGATCCAGATGGAAACCTCAACTAGCAACAGGCAGTACATTACAGAAGGAGTCTCTATCACCAGGCTTCCAGCCTTCAATGGAGTATGCTACCACTACTGGAGAGATCGTATAAAGTTGTCACTGATGGTGATTATATTCCTATGCATGGTGGGGTGCCCATACCTAAGTCTGAATGGACTGTGGAGCAGAAGGCTCGTGTTTAGTTCAATGCCTATGCTAAACTCTATTTGATATGTTCTCTGAACAAATCAGAATATGAGAAAGTTCATGGATGTGCTTTAGCCAAGGAGATCTGTGACACACTAGAATCAGCTCATGACGGAACTGAAAATGTTAAGCAGTCCAAGATCAGCATGCTTGAACATCAATATGAGATGTTCAAAATGCATGACTCTGAAACCATTGATCAGATGTATGGCCAGTTTTAGACGATAACTAATGGATTAAGGTCTTTAGGAAGAACCTATGAATCTAGAGATAACAATTGAAAGATTCTGAGGAGTCTACCTAAAAGTTGGAGACCTAAAGTCATTGCCATTCAAGAGGCCGAGGACCAAGAATGGAAGAACTGTTGGGATCTCTCAAGGTCCATGATTTAGAGCTTGGTGAAGATGAATCCAAGAAGAAATCACTGGCACTGAACACAAAAGCCAGACAACTTAGGCATGGAACTGATGGATACCTGGCAAGTGTACCAAAAGTCCAGCAGTTATAGAGTAAGTAAGATATCGTATCCACAAGGAGCGGTTTTAATTTGTAAAGTAATAGCGATCGTATTTTCAATGAAAACAAATTATAAAAGGATTTGGTTGTATGCAGAATAATAATAATAATAACAAATAAACGAGATGAGAGAAGGATACTTTGGATTAGGATTTGACTTCGTTTCATCTCCCCCTCGTGTATGCGAATCCCTTCTTTTAATTATGATTATACTTAATTACCTTAGCATTGTTTAATTACAATAATTATAAGGCATGCCTGACAATTATCGTACCCGCAAATTCCCATATAACACCATAGTTAAACCCCAAAAGCTATTCTCTACAGGCATTCAAAGTGGCTTGGCGACCCCGAACATTCCCCGTATTTTGCAATCAGCGCTATAAATTTAATCCATACCTTCTCATCGAACAACTATGAAGGGGTGTGTCACTCACCAAACGCTTTAATCGCAGCGAAGAACGATAGTACGATATAAACCAAACGAGTATGTTCAGCAATCGAAGATTAAGCTTCATAGACAGCTCTATGCTCACCTAACTCTAATACTAGCCGGAGTTCAACTTTTTGTATCCAGAGCACTAGCCTACCACCCTGGCGCACGCGCGGAGGCGATGCATTACAAACAACATAGATACCGATAAATTACAAATAGAGAATCATAATTAAAAAGAAGATAATTCTTATACACTTGGGGATTGAATCCACTACATCAAATCCTACTGGAGAGCTTAGCTACTCATGGTAGCCATTACAAACCACTGAGAAATCTGTCACCTTTCTCAATCCTAGAACTACTCTCTCTCTCTATATCCGTGTCGGGTCCCAAGGACCTGCTTTGATCTGTGCAAAATGCTCTATTTATAGAGTGGGAAAACCCTAATTCTCCTCCAAGAAGTCATTCTGGATCTAGGTTTAAAAGTTGTTGCGCGTCCTGCGCTTCGTATGCGCTTAGCGCGCATGAATCGCGATCAATCTGTTGCTGTGCTCCACCTACGCTTAGCGCAAGTGGAGCCTGATAAATCTGAGGTAAAGCTCCACCTGTGCTTAGCGCATGTGGAGCGTGTCACGCGTTGCAGATTCCATTCAAATCTTGATCTAACTTCTGGATCTCTTTCTGATCTTGCCTTTGCTTGACTGATTTTCCTATTTCCCTTTTTCTGAATTGGTTTTGTTTTTAATTGGCTTGGATTTGAATTTGGAGAGATTATCCACAAGATTATTTGATTAACTAACTATTAATCTCCTCTTTATTTGGTCTTTATTTAAATTCTGAATCTGCAAACAACCTCCTTTTTGATGCTATTTTCTCTCTCTTTCCAAATCTTCTGTAAATCTGCATAAAATAACAGATTTCTATTTAAAATCGCATCATATTTAAATTTAAACCAAATAATTACAATTATTATAAATATTAACAAAAAGGGATAATTTTGGGCATAAATTACTATTTTGACCTTGATAAGTGTAATAAAAACTATAGGAAAATAACGCTTATTTTGTTGAGACAAGCTCACCTCCAAGAAGTTTTTAATATGACAAACTGACTAAGTTTAAATATATATATATATTTGATATGCATCTTGTGTTACTAACTGTGAGTTCAAGTATGGCAGAGACTTTCTGTATCTAATTACTGCAGGAATATATGAAGCCAGAAAGGATCTTTAGACCACTAAGAAAAGCTAAGTCTTGTGTAACAAGGACACAAGATCAGAAGCCATTATAAGTCAATTAAGAGCTTCACAACAGCTGTATGCTTCAAGGATCAGACAAGAGCTCAAGAAAGTTGATTACACATACAACAAGTGTGCTTGAATCAAAAACAGAAAATATACAACTAAGCTCATCACTAAGTCTATGGAGAAAACACTCCAACAAGATTCAGATGGAAGAACAACTTGAGATGCAAGCCATGAACAGATGCATGTTCAGCTTGAGATGCAAGCCCTGAACAGATGCAAGAACAGCTTGAGACGTTGTCTCATGGACAGACGTGGAACGACGAGATCTCATAAACAATGCAAGAAAATCATAAGAGACTCTGGACAGAAGCAAGACTGCATGGTCAATGATAGAAGACAGCAAGTGAGGTCAGCATAAAGACAAAAAAGTACACAAGGACACTGACATCTCAAGTGCACATCTCTGCTGTCTGTTGAACAACTTCATCTTACCTTGAGATCATCTGTCTCTACTCATCTCTCTTTTGTGCATTACTCTTACATTGTATTTTAAGTAGAGAGATCACCTAGCTTACTTATCTATTTATCCATACTATGAATGTTGTAAGCTAGACTTATCATAACCTTTCACTATAACTTGTCTCATCTAAGATAGGAGGGTTCCTAGTCTTAGAGTGAGGTGTTGTTTCCTGAAGAGGCTGTAAGAATACTTGTGGCTCAGCTAAGATAGGGGTGCTAGGCTTAGTGTGAGTGAGACGTCCTGAAGAGGCTGTAAGAATACTTGTATTGACGGGTTTTTCAATAGTGGAAAATCTCACATGTTGCGAGGACTGGACGTAGCCCAAGGAGTGGGTGAACCAGGATAAGATCTCTGCCCCCTGTCTCTTACTTTGTCTTTACTGAACTTATCTTAAATTAACTGAAACAACAAATCAACAATAGTAATAAATTAAACCAACATTCAAGATAAGATTCTGAGCAGTAACAAACATAAGTATCATCACTAAAATTGTAGCTTGTCTTAACTGAGACTCCAAGTCAACAGACTTGAGAGCACATCTCAACAATCAATTTTAAGTGTGGAATTTGCAAGAACAAATCTGACAAGTCTCTATTCAACCCCCCTTCTAGAGACCTCCAGCCAACTTCAATTGGTATCAGAGCTCGGCCTCTCAAGGGGTTGAGCACACCTGTGTGTGAAGAGGAAAAGATCCATGGTTGGACCTAGTGCAAGCTTGTTCATACTTGAAGGAGCATCCACCAACAGGCCACCTGCCTTTGATGGAACTGATTACTATTACTGGAAGGATAGGATGAGACTGTTCATTGAGTCTCAACATGTTGATCTATGGGAAATCATAGAAAATGGACCCTACATACCTTACAGCACTGATGAGCTTGAACAAAGAATAGTTAAGCCCAAAGACAGATGGACAGATGCTGAAAAGGCAAGGTATGTTCTAAACTCAAGAGCTAAATATCTACTAACATGTGCTCTTAGTCGTAGTGAATATGATAAGGTAGTAGGATGAACATCAACCAAAGAAATATGGGATGCTCTTGAAGTTGAACATGATGGAACAAATCAAGTCAAAGAACCCAATTTCTGGAAAAAGAAAATGAGAATTTGAATCATAAAAATATTAGTCTCATGCTGTCTCACATGAAGCTGTCTGAACTTACAAAAAGTATAAGGCAACCTCCTGATGAGCAAAGGCTAAAGCATCTGTCAGAAGAGAACCAGAGTCTCAAGAGACAAAACAGAATTCTCATAGATGATCTGGCAAAATTTGTTAAAGGAACAAAAAATCTTGAGAGACTCATTGGGTCTCAAAAAGGAATTTTTGATAAAGCTGGACTAGGCTATGAGAAGTCTTCTAGTGAGATCTGGTACAAGGACTTCTTTATTCCTGCAACGAACAGAAAAAAGGAAAGATGCTCTTGTTGTAATAAGTTTGGCCATAAGGCCACTGAATGCTACATGAGACATGTAGCATCGAAGAGAAAGGTCACTAACCATGAAGGACCCAAGTATAAATGGGTACCTAAAGCTAAATCTCATGTTGTGACAGATGTGCCTGGCAGCAGCCAGATCAAAGAAGGTGTGGGTACTGGACAGTGGCTGCTCAAGACACATGACAGGAGACAAAAGCAAGTTCCTGTCACTTGAAGAGAAGGCTACTGGGGTTGTCTCTTTTGGAGACAACAGTAAGGCCCAGATTAAGGGCATCGGTAAGATTGGTAAGACCAACTCAGCTCAAATTGAAAATGTGTATTTTGTTGAAGGTCTGAAACACAATTTACTGAGCATTAGCCAATTATGTGACAATGGTTATCATGTGAATTTCCAACCAAATTTCTGTGAGATCATAGATTCGAAAACTGGAAACAAAGTCTTTTCTGGAACTAGAAATAAAAATCTTTACTCAGTCTCTCTTGAGAGTCTGTCTGATATCACATGTCTCATGTCTCATGACCATGAGAAATGGCTATGGCACAAAAGGGTTGGACATATCAACATGAGAACCATGAGTCAGCTTTCCAATCAATCTCTTGTCAAAGGACTACCTAAGGTCAAATTTGACAAGGATATGATTGGTGAGTCATGCATAAAAAGCAAGCACAACAAATCAAGTGTCAAGTCCAAAACTCATGTCTCAACTACCAGGCCACTTGAGATTCTCCACATTGATTTGTGTGGACCAACTATGACTGCCAGTAAAAAACATGGTTTTGTTTTAGTGGATGATTTCTCAAGGTTCACCTGGGTTCTGTTCCTATCTCAGAAAGATGAATCCTATGATTCTTTCAAAACTTTCTGCAAAAAGATTCAATCTGAGAAAGGATATGGAATTGGATCTGTAAGGAGTGACTGATCGGTTTCTGGAAAGCGAACCGCAAATCTAGCAGTATAATAGTAAGAAAGAGTATTGTATCCACAGGGAACGGTTATTTATGTAGAACGAAATCGCATTTATCAAGAGAAAGCACAGTTTAGAGAGTATAATTGCAGAATGATAAAGAGAATAGATAATTAATTAGAATTAGAAAGGTAGAGTTAGAGACACTTTACTTGGATCAGGATTGGATTTCATCTCATCCCACCCATTGTGCATATAAAGACTATCTATTATTTTAGGTTTACTCTATAATAATGTAGACAAACTTTATTGCTAAGGCCCCTCGCCAGCAACCTTAACACTCAAGGATAAATTATGCGGGATCTCCCAAGCGATAGATTTATCTCGGCTTATTGCGCTCTCTTTTATTCAGTTTGTAAAGAATTAGACGATAAACGAGACCTAGTGCTGTAGACGCGCCTTCGCTCTAGTACTGTCACTGCCTTATACTCATTAGGACACGCCTATGTTCGGATCCTAGATTGACAACCCCATAATTCTTTGCTACCGATTACCAAGTCCTATTGGTTGAATGCTCCTTCACTTATAGTACTCACACTACCCCTCGTTCATTAGTAAACATCCATTTTCAGCCGTCAGTAATAACCGAGTATTCTTATTCAATCAGAGAATGAGTTTCCTATGTCTAGGCTCCCACATCCTTAATCCTAGTTATAACTGCTTTAGTTAAGACTAACCTATAACTCCAGACGCAAGCGTGGGAATTAGGAATAAGCACAGAATAAGACATACCACTATTATAGATAGGGAGCTCATTGAAATAATAATATAGAATTTATATACACTCAAGGATAGAATCAATTACATACAATCCTACTCGAGAGTAAACTACATGAAGTAGCCATACAAACCATCGAAGACGCTGTCACCATCTTCAATCTTCGTGAAAGTGCTCCTCCTCTCCTACTCTAAACTTATCTTTGATACATAATCACTGAATTACAATGACTGTCTATCTCGCTCACCAACTAACTCTCTTCTTTCGACGCAAGAGGTCCCTATTTAGAGATTAGGAAAGACGGCAACTGGGAAGCGATTTGCGTGTTCTGCGCTTCACGCTGCGCTACAGCGCAAGCTGTAGCGCAGGTTCCAGAGAGTTGCGCTTCACCTGCGCTATAGCGCGGGGTGAAGCGCAGCTAGCGTCCTGCAGCTTCAACTTTCCTCTTTTATTTGTTGATCTCTCCCCGAGACTGGTTTTCACGCGTTTGCCTTTCTTTGTTTCCCCTTATTTTCTGATATCTTTATATTTATTGTTCAATCCTTGTTTATTTGGGAAGCTTGTCTGCAATATCTTTAATTGATTGGCTCTGATCTCCTCATTAATGATTCAAATCTTCTTCACATCTTTAATTAATTGTCTTCAATCAATCTACAATCTTGCATAAATCCTCCTCATTTAATGCCATTTAATCTCTGAATTAAATCTTTGCAATAATCCTGCAAAAATCAGCAATAAATCTATTAAAATAGCATCAAATTCAAAACTAGGATTAATAAATACAAATTAGTAAATATTAAATAAAAAGGGATCAAAATGGGGTAAAATTATCATTTTATCCTTTATAAGTGAAATAAAATATATACTAATTTATCAACTATTTTTCACTTATCAAATCCCCCCCAACTTGAATTCTTGCTTGTCCTCAAGCAAGAGACCTCTTCGCATTCACAATCAATTCTAATCCTTAGTGTATTTTTACAAAAATAAAACTAATTCATGGTAATCATCCCTCAACTCCTTCCTAAGCAGAAGTCACTTCCCAAACATAAGAAAAATCAGAATCAAGAGATATTACCAATCAGCAGTTAGGATAGAAATACAACATCAATTAAACTTTCTCAATAATAGCAATTAAAGCAGTAAGTGATAAACCAAGGAAATCTCTCATTCTCACGGGTAAGTGTTTCCCTCAATCATTTTCACCCACTGTTGAACAACTAGAATTGATAGTCGTTTCCAAGGTCTGAACCTGCAAGCAGTTAGTATGGATCGAATGGTCTTTCTTTAGGTTGTAATGAGGCTGGGCTATCAAGAAATAATGGTTTTTCTGGATATTCAAGGAACACTTTGAATAGAGAGCATCTTGTGGTTGTGCTTTGGAACTTTTCTCAATTCACCTGATGATTCTTAAATGGTCACCCTTTTTCAGCTTTGGCCTCTTTTTTGAAGAATTTTCTCCCCCCAACTTATTTATTTTCCACACTTTGTGCAGAATTTTTTTTTAACACAACATAAAGAACTTATTTTTGGTGGGGGGAAATCTTTTCTTTGTGATTCCTTGTGCCTTCTCTTGGATTCCTTGTGACCAACCTCTTTGTCAATTGCTTGTCCCATTTTGTTGTAGTGCACCTTGCTCTCTATCCCAAGTGTTAAGGGACATGGTATGATCATTGATCATTGATAATGATAATGGTTGGGGTGCATCAAAAGAAACATTAAAGGCTCAAATGGGCTATCAATAATTGGAAATATTAATGCATGGTTGGCTATTTGGCACTAAGTATAATCACAAAATTGTGCCTTTGTCACTTCCATACCTTCTACAAGCAAGACAAGTTTCAGAAACTCAAGCAATAACAGTTGACAAGCAGCGGTGAAAAGCTCTCAATATAAGTGTTTAAGTGTTTAGGGCTCTCAGCTCACTGGTTGGGCTAACATTTCCTTGCTAAAGCACTTACTGGATATAATAAACTACCATGATGGGTTTTCTTGAGAAGTACTCTAAACCTAACTGATTGTGGAATTAATCACAAGACCCTATCATATTACCTAGATTGGTTAGTTAAACTACTTATTTACTGACAAAAAGGAAATAATTACCTTGATTCCTAATTTCCTAAGGTCCTAAAAATTTTAAAAATTCTAAAAATTTAAGAAAATTGAAATTACGAAACAGAAATCCTAATTAACTAGAAAATATCTATAAAATAATAGAAAATAAAAGAAAAACTAAAAGAAAGAAAAACTAAAAGAAAGAAAAACACCAGTATCAATCTTCATCCTCTGTATATTGTGAGTCCTTGTCTTGCTGCTGCTCCATCCCCCTCTGGGAAAATAGGCCTATCCTCAGGCCACTGCAAGAATATCCGGAATCTTCAAGCAGCAAACCCGGGTATGGGTCTAGTACTCCTGATTGGTTTGGGGTCAACTAGTCTTTATACTTTGCAGCAGTCTATGCAATTCATGAAGAACATGGAAGCCTGCCAATAACATGCATAAATGATTATCCTTTTCACAACAAAACTTCACTGCAATTGGTAATGCTTTCCTAAAAACAGGACATACTCAATTGTTTTGCAAGCATTCAATCAATCTATGGAAAGTCAAAGTTTAAAATTTTTGAAAGAAACAGAACATAACACTTTCAAATTTAAAAACTCACAAAACAAAGAGCATTCCAATCAAGCAAATTGTTCTTCATGTTCCACACAGCCAAAATCACATTTAAGATAGCAATAATCAATAATATTCACAATCCTAAGGTTGCTACCCTAAAGTGTAAATCATAGAGATAGAGTAAATGAAGATTTCAATTGGTAAAAATAAAATAAAATAAATATAACTGAAAGTTTCAAAATTGATGGAAGTTTGTGAGTGGAAAGAGTGAAAAAATGAGCTTATGAAGTAGACAAACAGTACATGAGAAAATAGAAGTTTTTTTTTTTAAATTTCGTACTGCTGCGCTTCACCTTGCGCTACAACGCAGGTGAAGCGCAGAAAACAGAAAGTATTTTTGAAATTTTCAGTCACGTTTTCTGCTACTTCCTATTATTTAAAAATTTTATTTTCCACAAACTTATTCCAATCAATTTTGAAAATTTCCTAAATCGTAAAAAATTAAAAATCCTAATTAACAGCAAGAAAATAAAACAAGACAAAAATTAATTAAAACTTTAAAAATCTCTTGGTTGCCTCCCAGAAAGCGCTTGTTTAACGTCTGATAGCTCGACGCCTGTTTTTTCAAGGTGGCTGAAAATGAAATATTTTGATGAGCTTGTGAACTGCACCCTTCTATTCTTTGGCCCATAAACCCCCCCATAATCTTGCCGTGGAGCAACCTGTAGTGGGAAAAGACGTTAACCATTGTAGCTTCTTTCTGGAATTAGACCATTCCTCTGACTCCCTTGGCTTGATCCTTCTTTTCTTTATTACCTTTCTCTCATGTGCCTGAGTCTTCTTTTCCTGAAGATTAGATGATTCACAGTTGATTGCTCTCAATTTCTTTGCTTCGCAGGGGTCTTTGATATGGAACACACATGACCACTTTATCTTCAATCTGGCTCTAAGCTCTGATTTTAATTCTAGCTTGACTTTTCTTCTCTTTGCCTTGTCCTGGTCAGTGTGATCGCAGGCCTTTCTTTTGTGAGATCTGGAAGGTTCATCACTTGCACCATGCCTTTCTTGATCTTCCTTTAGAGGTCTGGTTGGATAAAGTAAGGTCTTTGTTCTTGAAATCACTTCCCACCCTTCCCCGGGCTTTGACTCTCCATCTCCCTGTTCACTCTTTTTCTCTTTTTCTTGATCATGTACACCCACATATGGTTTATTCTCTTCCTCCCTTTCACAGTCAAACTCTCTTTCAAGCACCATCTTTTCTGTTTCCTCCTCTCCTTTTTCTTCTTCTTCTTCTTCTTCTTCTCTTCTGTTGTACCATCTTCTTCTCCCTTTTCTTCTTCAGGTCCTCTTTCTTGTGTTTCTTCAGATTCATCTTCTTTTTCTTCTTCTTCATCAGCCAGACTGTCATTGATTTCCTCCCCTTTTAATTTAACAATTATGGTGGGACAAAATTCTATGGGGTAGGGTTGAACGTTTGCTGAGCTCTGTTCTGACTGTTGGTTGGCTATTGTTTCTTCTATCTCTTCAATTGTTGCATCAGGAGACTCTCTCTTCTTGTTGATCAGTTCCAACATGGTGCCAGCGTTTCTTCTTGCTTCTTCTCTTTCCTTCTGAAGTCTTGACTCCCTTTGTTCCACTAGTTGTGCTATCAAAGCGTCATTTTTTCTTCTCGCTTCTTCTCTCTCCTTTTGAAATTGTATATTGCCTTGATGAATTTCTTCGATACTCTTACAAAGTATTGACTCCCTTTGTTCTGCCATCTAATTCAACAAAGCGTCAGTGCTTCGTCTTCTCTCTTCACTCTCTTTCTGGAATTGTATATTGCTTTGATTGAATTCTTCCAAAAACTCATAAAATTGGGAGTCTCTTTGTTGATAGGAAGAGTAACTTTGTTGCTGTTGAAAAGAAGGTTGCATGTTGATAGGAAGAGTAACTTTGTTTCTGATTCTAGTAACTTCCCCAATCCTGTGAAAAATTGTTAGCATAATTGTTGTAATTAGAAAAGTTACCTTGAATCGGTGCATGAGAGGAGTAACTTGGTACTTGCCACCTAACATAATCTCCAGGGGTTCTCCTTGGTTGATTCTGCCATGCATAAGCCATTTAACATTTATTTCACTTGAGGTAGTTGAGCAGAGAGTGTTGAGATTGTCTCCTTGAAATTTGTCCCCTTCTTCTTCTTGGGTGATCAGAGAGTGTTGAAATCGTCTCCTTAAGCTCTGCCCCTTTTTCTGTTACCTGTTTTCTCAAGAGAAATAAGATGCTCAAAGAAAGAGAAAATAGAATAACAAAGAATAATATTTATTTATATTTTTTTAATAATAATAAATATTTTTTTATTTATATTAAAATAATAATAATAATAATTTTTTTAATAATAATAAATAATATTATTATTTTTTTTAAGAAAATAATATAATTAAAAAAAAATATTTTTGTTTTCTTCTCGACTTCTCCCTTGTTTCTACTTTTGTTCTTCCTTGATGTCCTTCCTATTTCTTCTTCAATTTGTAGTTGATTTGGGGATACCTGGCTTCTCAAAAGCAAAAACAAGAAACTTGAAAAAGGTAAGTGTGGAAGAAAAATTTATAATAATAGAAAAACTATAAATTTCCTAAAATAATAAAAATTTCCTAAAATAATAAGAAGAATAAATAAAAGAAATCCTAAGATAGATATCCTTGATAAATAGACCTCAAAGATATACACAAATTAGAACCATTCCCCGGCAACGGCGCCAAAAATACTTGATGGGTTTCTGGCAAGCGAACCACAAATCCAGCAGTATAATAGTAAGAAAGAGTATCGTATCCACAGGGAACGGTTATTTATGTAGAACAAAATTGTATTTATCAAGAGAAAGCACAGTTTAGAGAGTATAATTTCAAAATGATAAAGAGAGTAGATAATTAATTGGAATTAGAAATGTAGAGTTAGAGACACTTTACTTGGATCAGGATTGGATTTCATCTCATCACACCCATTGTGCATATAAAGACTATCTATTATTTTAGGTTTACTCTATAATAATGTAGACAAACTTTATTGCTAAGGCCCCTCGCCAGCGACCTTAACACTCAAGGATAAATTATGCGGGATCTCCCAGGCGATAAATTTATCTCGGCTTATTTCGCTCTCTTTTATTCAGTTTGTAAAGAATTAGACGATAAACGAGGCCTAGTGCTGTAGACGCACCTTCGCTCCAGTACTGTCACTACCTTATACTCATTAGGACACGCCTATGTTCGGATCCTGGATTGACAACCCCCTAATTCTTTGCTACCGATTACTAAGTCCTATTGGTCGAATGCTCCTTCACTTAGAGTACTCACACTACCCCTCGCTCATTAGTAAACATCCCTTTTCGGCCGTCAGTAGTAACCGAGTATTCTTATTCAATCAGAGAATGAGTTTCCTATGTCTAGGCTCCCTCATCCTCACTCCTACTAATAATTGCTTTAGTTAAGACTAACCTATAACTCCAGACGCAGGCGTGGGAATTAGGAATAAGCACAGAATAAGACATACCACTATTATAGATAGGGAGCTTATTGAAATAATAAAATAGAATTTATATACACTCAAGGATAGAATCAATTACATCCAATCCTACTGGAGAGATAACTACATGAAGTTGCCATACAAACCATCGAAGACGTTGTCACCATCTTCAATCCTCGTGAAAGCGCTCCTCCTCTCCTACTCTAAACTTAGCTCTGATACATAATCACTGAATTACAATGACTGTCTATCTCGCTAACCAACTAACTCTCTTCTTCCGACGCAAGAGGTCCCTATTTATAGATTAGGAAAGCCAAAGCAAATTTGGGAAGAGATCCTCTTAAAAACGGCAACTGGGAAGCGATCTGCGTGTTTTGCGCTACAGCGCAAGCTGTAGCGCAGGTTCTAGAGAGTTGCGCTTCACCTGCGCTATAGCGCGGGGTGAAGCGCAGCTAGTGTAACATCCTGCATTCCGGGAGCTTGTTTATTCAATAGGAATTAGATGATTAACCATGTGTTAGAGATTAAGAAGAAAGTAATCCAAGAACTTAGGAGTTTAATCTTAGTGGTTAACCAATCTTAGGATGTTAGTGTAGCATCCCAACCTTTGGATAAGCTAACATGTGTGTTTAGTAGGTCTAAACCTTGTAAGATCATTAAGGATTAGGAGTAAAAGGTAGGAAAAGGGTAAGTTATGAGTTTGGAACCTTAATACAACCAATTTAGGAGTTTTTGGTCCCTGGTAATCGATTACCAGGAGTTGGTAATCGATTACCAGAGAGGTTTGCTGATGGTAATCGATTACCAGAAGTTGGTAATCGATTACCAGAGAGTTCTGTTGGTGGTAATCAATTACCAGGGTTTGGTAATCGATTGCTAGGTTTCTGGGTTCATTGTAATCGATTACTAGAAGTGGTTATCGATTACCAGACCTCCAGGAATGCATTTTGGCCTCTGGTAATCGATTACTAGGGTTTGGTAATCGATTACCAGCAGCATATATATATGCTTGTGCGAAAATTCAGCAGAAACTCACTTCTCCCTTCCCCTTCTTCGAACCCTAGAGAGAGAAAATGAGAGTTCTAGAGAGAGGAAGCTATTTTGGGGCCTTGGAGGTAGATTGAATCTAGAATCAACCCTTGGGATCACTCCAAACTCACAATTCCTCCATTGATTTCACTCCTTTGTGAGTATAATTCACCCTTAGGATAGGAATTGGTCTCATTTGCATGTCCCCTCTTCTCTCCTCCCTTTCTTGGCTGGATAATTGAATGATTGTTAATTGTTTGATTGTTTGGATTATTGATTGTTTGATTGAGCTTAAGAGTTGAAATCGAGAGTCGGAAACCTTAGTTTCGAAGTTATCGAAAATGTCGAAACTTACGAAACTTACGAAACTATCGTATTTCCCTCAATTTCGATTCAGATAAGCATTCCATTAAGTTTATACTCTTTGTCTTATACTGATAGTAGTTGGATTGTTGGTTCGAATGAGAATCGGTCGTAAGTCGTAAAGTTGTAAACAGCGGAAATGTCGATATGTTCCTTGTATGACCCCGAACTCTCGAATCCCTTTCTCTATGATTAATTTGATTGAATTTTAATGTTAGAAATGAGACTGATAAGAGGATATTTGAATCGAAGGTGAAACGAAGGAATTTCGAAGTTACGAAAGTTACGAGACTTGCGAAAGTATTGAAACACTCGAGGCATTCGAAATCCTAGTTGTTACCACCGATTCAAGTAAGCCTAACGTGTATATGGTTATGATTGTTAGATTGTATTGTGATTGATGTTGAAAGATATGGGATAATTCTAATTGGTTAGAACGGAGCGGTTCTTGATATTCTTTAGTTTCGAAACTTTCGAAGCTATCGAAAGTTTCGAAACTATCGTAACGTCGAAACGCTCTATTCTCTCCAATTATACATGATCCGGAATGGAAATTAAGGATTGGTGACTGATTATGATATAGGAATTGATGGGTAGTGGATATGAGTTCACATAGAATGTTGATTCTCTTTAGTTTCGAAAGGTTCGAACTATCGAGAACGAACTATTCATCAATTCGTATGTCTAATTAGTTATTCGGTAAAATACCGGGCTTCGGCCTAAGTGATTCAAGGGCTTCGGTCAAATAAGAGGGCTTCGGCCTAAGTGAGGGTGGGATTCGTCCCCGGGGGAGATATCCCCCGTAGTTCGAGCTCGAGTCTAACTCTATAACGTGATGTGTACATGGCCACCGGCAAGCATTTTAGTGCATCTTAAAGCATATGATTAGTTTGAATGTTAAGCTCTAGTATATGAAGTGAATTTGATTATGTTTGAATTGATATAATTGTTATGTCAATGAATACCTACTTAATTAAACATGATGAGGTGAATATAGGCTAGTCCTTCATACATGTATGTCCCCTGCAATCATGCATAGAGTTATACTTGCTGAGACAATAGTCTCACCCCACGTTTCGGGGCTTTTCTTAGTGTGCAGGACGTTACAGACAGCTGATGAGGATAAAAGAAGGTTAATGGAACTTATTATTATTAGAATAGGAATTTCTTCTAATAGAATTGACCCAGTTGTACAATGAATTGACGTTAGATATTGTAAATATGTATGTATGTAATTCTTAGCCAAGGAGGCTTATTTATGATTACTGTTTAGTTATTCAGTTAAAAGGAAGATTCTTCCGGACCTCCGGTATGAATTTACGAAATCCTATTACTTTAAGTGTAGGTTTCTTCTCCTAAGCTCTATTAATTGTGTTACTTAAACTGATCGTTGGAAAGTTTAAGTATTTATGAATGACGATATCAGAAATTTAACGAAGTAATTTCAAGGATTACATGATTAGTGTCTCCAACGTGCACTATTTCTGAGTTCTAGAAATTAGGGCGTTACAGCTAGCGTCCTTCAACTTTCCTCTTTTATTTGTTGATCTCTCCCCGAGACTGGTTTTCACGCGTTTGCCTTTCCTTGTTTCCCCTTATTTTCTGATATATTTATATTTATTGTGCAATCCTTGTTTATTTGGGAAGCTTGTCTGCAATATCTTTGATTGATTGGCTTTGATCTCCTCATTAATGATTCAAA
Organism: Sesbania bispinosa; assembly: GCA_026901365.1. NCBI lineage: Eukaryota > Viridiplantae > Streptophyta > Magnoliopsida > Fabales > Fabaceae > Sesbania > Sesbania bispinosa. Next base: position 1,385,614 of record QLOH01000091.1, read on the forward strand.
TCTTCTTCACATCTTTAATTAATTGTCTTCAATCAATCTACAATCTTTCATAAATCCTCCTCATTTAATGCCATTTAATCTCTGAATTAAATCTTTGCAATAATCCTGCAAAAATCAGCAATAAATCTATTAAAATAGCATCAAATTCAAAACTAGGATTAATAAATACAAATTAGTAAATATTAAATAAAAAGGGATCAAAATGGGGTAAAATTATCATTTTTTCCTTGATAAGTGAAATAAAATATATACTAATTTATCAACTATTTTTCACTTATCAGTACGTGATGTGGACATCAATCAGGCAGTCAACAGATTGGGTGGGCCCATGACAAGGGCACAAGCTAGGAAGGCTAAGGAGGCACTCCGAGTCATCATTAAAGAAGTCCAGACTCAAACTGAGCAAAACATTAATGGAAGTCCTAAGTTCATTAATTGCACTCAAGTTGAAGAGGATAGCTTAATTGATGAATAATCAGTTGCATAATGCAACTGATAATTGAAGCACTTCCAAGCATTAATAAAGCATGATGGGCGGCCACATAGGATGCATGTGGGGCGGCCATGTCTCTTTCAATTTGCTGAATAATGTTTTTAATTTGTTTCAATAATATTAGGAAAGTTACAAGACAATAGGCTTAATGGTTTGATGGTTATGTTTCCTACTTGGAGGTTACAAAACATGAGTGTAATAGCATTTATCTTCATGTTTATAGCCGTTGGAATGGGGGCTGACTTGGGGCATGAATATGGCCGAGTTTTATAGTTGTATGAAGCCTCTTGAATCAGCAAAGAAAGCATGTAACATGTGCAGAATTTGGTTGAGTAAAGAGTCATCAAAGAGTTCCAACAAGCCATTGAATTGGAGCATGAATAGCATTGAAGATGGCAGCCAACTCATGAAGATGCAAGGCTGTTTGGGGCGGCCACACATGGCTGAATCAATAGCCAAATAAAACCTTGTTTGTAAGTTACAAATTAAGGTTCCATGTGCCCATGAACCTGGTCCAAGGAGGCGGCCAAATAAGCCTAGGTTAGTAGAGTTTATTTTGCTTAATTGTTTTATTTCCTAGTTAATTGTGTAGGGTTGCATGGGAATTTATTTGAGGGGTATTTTGGGCTATTCTAGGCGTGAGAATGTGGCTGGTCACATGGCTTTCTTAACCTTGTAAAACCCTATAAATACATGCCTCATGCATGCACAAAACACAATAGAAGTTTTATGCAAAATTGCTGCCAAATTAGAAAGTGAATTTCTTACTTGAGAGAGTGATTTTCTCTAATTTTCTTCCTAGTCAAGAGTGAAGGTTATCAAAGGTTCATATACCTTTGTGTGATCATCTTCATGGACTTATCTTTCAATTCATGAAAGTGTGACGTCCATTTATCTGTTTTTCTACTATGATTTCTATTATCTGTTTTAATCAATTTCATACTTTCCTCTACGTTCTTGAATTTTATGTGATATAAATTTTCAAGCTTCTTAAGGACTCCATTGTTATTGATTATATCCTTGTTCTATTTCCTTTACAATTTTTATTTTATGGTTTACGTACGTCAAAAGAAAAGAAAAGAAAAGAAAAGAAAAACAGTTACGTACGTGCTAAAAGAAAAGGAATAAAAAAAAATATTGATTATTTTTGTAAGAAAAGAGCTTGTGAAGGAAAGTCCTCTATTTATCAGAAATTTTCTAAGGTCCATCAAAATAGAACCTTTAAGGTTCATATCATTTGGTAATCAGAGCTCCGGTTACTAGAATTTTCTGATTTTCTTTCATAACTTTTTTCTTGTTTTATTTTCTTGTTAGCTTTTCTTGTTTTATTTTCTTGTTAGCTTTTCTTGTGTTATTTTCTTGGCTAACGTACAGGTTGTTGAATTATTTGATTTATTTTCCTCATTGGCGTGGTAAGAAAGTCAAGAGAAAATAGAGTGGAAAAAGGCAAGAGTGTTACGTTATAGAAAAAAGCCAGAATTGTGTGTAAACACGAGGGTGGTGAGTTCTAAACAGTTAATCATTTTTGTTTCTTTTTCTGTTACGTGTTTCTTTCTTTGACTATGGCAGAAAGACCAGTGGAGAATCGTGACCTTCAGTTGCAGATTGCAGCTCTCTCTCAACGCTTGGAGAAAATGATGAAGGCACAATATGACGAACTGCATAGCAGGTTGGATGATTTGGAGAGAGTACCTCCTCCACCTCCTCCACCCCCTAATCCTGAGGATGGAAGGCCACCAAGAGATGAAGGGAGAATACAAGGGGTCAAGCTGACTATACCACCTTTCAAAGGTCGTAGTGACCCAGAAGCTTATTTGGAGTGGGAGCTCAAGATTGATCATCTTTTTGCCTGCAACAACTATACAAAGGCACAAAAGGCCAAGCTTGCTGCAGCAGAATTTTCTGATTATGCGCTCATATGGTGGAACAAATTATAAAGGGAGAGGCGCAGAAATGAAGAGCCACAGGTGGAGACTTGGACTGACATGAAAAGGATCATGAGGAAACGGTATGTACCTTCTAGCTACCAAACAGAGTTAAAATTAAAATTGCAAAAACTCACTCAAGGTAGTAGAAGTGTGGAGGAATACTACAAAGAGATGGAGATGATCCTCATCCAAGCCAACATAGAAGAAGATCCCGAAATCACCATGGTACGTTTTCTTAATGGTTTGAGTACTGATATTAGAGATTTTGTGGAGTTACAGGAATTTGTTGAACTGGAGGACTTGTTGAGTAAAGCTCTTCAAGTAGAGCAACAGTTAAAAAGGAAAGGAACTGCAAGGAGGAGTTCTAACACTTTGCCTTCAAATTGGAGAGACAAGGTCAAAAAGGAGGTTGTTGAGTTATCCAACCAAGGAGCATCATCTTCCCAAGGGAAGGTACCACAAAAAGGCGCTGAACAGGGTACAAAGAAAGGTAGGGATGTGACTTGTTTCAGGTGTCAAGGAAAAGGCCGTTATGCCTATGAGTGTCCTACTAAGAAGACCATTCTTCTTAAGGACAATGGAGAGTACACAAGCGAATCTGATATTGAAGAGGAGGAGCCCAGTGATGATGATACAGGTGCTGATGTGGGAGAAGTCTACATGATTAGGAGACTTCTAGGAAGCCAAACCGTGGGCAAGGAGGTAAACCAAAGAGAGAACATCTTCCATACTCGATGTTCAATCAATGGTAAGATTTGCTTGGTAATTATTGATGGTGGAAGCTGCACTAATGTTGTTAGTTCCAGATTGCTGAGCAAAATGGGTTTGGATACGAAACCACATCCTAGGCCATACAGACTTCAATGGCTTAGTGAGGGAGATGAAGTACAGGTGCATAGTCAAGCTGAAATTCCTTTTCTATAGGGAAATATCAAGACAAGGTACTTTGTGATGTGGTTCCCATGGAGGCCAGCCATATTCTTCTTGGAAGGCCGTGGCAATTTGACACTAAAGCTATCCATAATGGCTTTACCAACAAAATTTCTTTCATGTACCAAGATAAAAAAATTGTTTTGAGGCCTTTAACACCTAGAGAGGTTAGTGAGGATCAAAATAAATTGAGAGAAAAGATTGCCCAAGAGAGAAAAAATGAGAAACGTGAAAAAGAAGAGAGCCAAAAGAAAAAGAGTGAAAACCAAGAGGGTAAACAACTTTGTTTAGCAAAAGAAAGAGAAGTGAGGAGAGTGTTATGTACAAGACAGCCACTTTATTTGTTATTTAGTACTAACCATCTTTTGACTACTAACACTTTTGACAAGTTTGAATTGCCTTCTATAGTTAAATCTCTTTTGCAGGAATATGAGGATGTTTTTCCAGAAAATGTTCCTGATGGCTTACCACCTTTGAGAGGAATTGAGCATCACATAGACCTCATTCCTGGAGCCTCATTGCCAAATCAGCCAGCCTATAGGAGTAATCCTCAAGAGACTAAAGAAATTGAGAGGCAAGTAAGTGAGCTCATTGGCAAAGGATGGGTGAGAGACAGCATGAGTCCATGCGCAGTACCAGTCATTTTGGTACCAAAAAAAGATGGATCATGGAGGATGTGTTCTGATTGTAGAGCCATAAACAACATCACCATCAAGTATAGACATCCAATTCCCAGGTTAGATGACCTTCTTGAAGAATTGTATGCTACATGTGTGTTTAGTAAAATTGATTTAAAAAGTGGCTATAATCAGATTAGGATAAGAGAAGGAGATGAATGGAAAACAGCTTTCAAAACAAAATATGGTTTATATGAATGGTTAGTTATGCCTTTTGGATTAACTAATGCTCCTAGCACTTTCATGAGACTAATGAACCATGTTTTGAGAGAATTTATAGGAAAGTTTGTGGTTGTGTACTTTGATGATATTCTTATCTACAACACTTCATTGGATATGCATGTTAATCACCTAAAATCTATTTTGGATGTGCTTAGAAAAGAAAATTTGTATGCTAATCTTGATAAGTGCATATTTTGTACCAACCATGTTGTTTTCTTGGGATTTATTGTGAGCTCCAAGGGAGTTCAAGTGGATGAAGAAAAGGTGAAGGCTATTCAAGAATGGCCAACACCTAAAACTGTGAGTGAGGTAAGAAGTTTTCATGGCTTAGCAAGTTTCTATAGGAGATTTGTTAAAGATTTTACTACCTTGGCTGCACCCCTCAATGAGATTGTTAAAAAGAATGTGGGATATAAGTGGGGGGAGAAACAAGAGGCGGCCTTTGCTGCCCTCAAAGATAGGCTCACACATGCGCCTATTTTAGCCTTGCCAAACTTTGCAAAATCTTTTGAAATAGAGTGTGATGCTTCTAATGTTGGAATTGGTGTTGTTTTATTGCAAGAGGGGCATCCAATTGCTTATTTTAGTGAAAAATTAAGTGGACCTGCACTTAATTATTCTACTTATGATAAGGAATTATATGCTTTAGTAAGGGCTCTTAAAACTTGGCAACATTATTTACTTCCTAAAGAATTTGTAATTCATAGTGATCATGAATCTTTGAAGTATTTAAAAGGCCAAGGGAAATTAAATAAAAGGCATGCTAAATGGGTTGAATTTTTGGAACAATTTCCATACGTCATAAAGCATAAAAAGGGAAAAGGAAATATAGTTGCTGATGCTCTTTCTAGGAGACATGTCTTGCTTGCTTTACTTGAGGCTAAATTGTATGGACTTGAATCTTTGAAAAGCATGTATTGTGATGATGTGGATTTTGCTGATTTGTATGTGGCATGTATAAAAAAAATCTGAAAATGGATTTTTAAGGCATAATGATTTTTTGTTTAAAGGAAATAAATTGTGTGTGCCTAAAAGTTCCATAAGAGAGATGCTTGTGAGAGAGTCACATGAAGGGGGATTAATGGGACATTTTGGAGTGCAAAAGACCTTAGAAATTTTGCAAGATAATTTTTATTGGCCAAATATGAAACGTGATGTTCATAAGATATGTGACCAATGTATTATTTACAAAAAGGCTAATTCTAAAGTCAAACCTCACGGCTTATATACTCCTTTACCTGTTCCTGAATTTCCTTGGACTGATATTTCCATGGACTTTGTTTTGGGTCTTCCAAGAACAAAGACTCGAAAAGATTCTATTTTGTTGTAGTTGACAGGTTTTCAAAGATGGCTCACTTTATACCTTGCAAAAAAGTGGATGATGCTTGTCATGTAGCAGATTTATTTTTCAGGGAAATAGTCAGGCTGCATGGAATACCAAGAAGCATAGTGAGTGATAGGGACTCAAAATTTTTGAGCCATTTTTGGAGGACTTTATGGGGAAAGCTTGGAACTAAGTTACTATTTTCTACTACTTGTCATCCTCAAACTGATGGACAAACAGAAGTAGTTAATAGGACGCTAGGGACTTTGCTTAGGACCATCTTAAACAAAAACATTAAAGCTTGGGAGGATTGTTTGCCTCATGTTGAGTTTTCTTATAATAGGGTTGTCCATAACACTACTAACTGTTCACCTTTTGAAGTAGTTTATGGGTTTAATCCTTTAACTCCTCTTGATATATTACCTCTGCCTAATATTTCTATGTTTAAGGAAAAGGAAGCGCAGGCTAAGGCTGAATTTGTCAAGAAAATGCATGAGAAAGTTAAGGCTCAAATTGAAAAGAAAAATGAGAGCTATGCCAAACAAGCAAACAAAGGGAGGAAGAAGATGGTGTTCCAACCAGGTGATTGGGTGTGGGTACACATGAGAAAAGAAAGGTTCCCAAAACAAAGGAAATCAAAACTTCAACCAAGGGGAGATGGACCTTTCCAAGTGCTTGAAAGAATCAATGATAATGCCTACAAAATAGACTTGCCAGGTGAGTATAATGTTAGTGCAACCTTTAATGTTGCTGACTTAACTCTTTTTGATGTAGGTGATGACCCTTCAGATTTGAGGACACATCCTTTTCAAGAAGGGGGGCGTGATGTGGACATCAATCAGGCAGTCAACAGATTGGGTGGGCCCATGACAAGGGCACAAGCTAGGAAGGCTAAGGAGGCACTCCGAGTCATCATTAAAGAAGTCCAGACTCAAACTGAGCAAAACATTAATGGAAGTCCTAAGTTGATTAATTGCACTCAAGTTGAAGAGGATAGCTTAATTGATGAAGAATCAGTTGCCTAATGCAACTGATAATTGAAGCACTTCCAAGAATTAATAAAGCATGATGGGCGGCCACATAGGATGCATGTGGGGCGGCCATGTCTCTTTCAATTTGCTGAATAATGTTTTTAATTTGTTTCAATAATATTAGGAAAGTTACAAGACAATAGGCTTAATGGTTTGATGGTTATGTTTCCTACTTGGAGGTTACAAAACATGAGTGTAATAGCATTTATCTTCATGTTTATAGCCGTTGGAATGGGGGCTGACTTGGTGCATGGATATGGCCGAGTTTTATAGCTGTATGAAGCCTCTTGAATCAGCAAAGAAAGCATGTAACATGTGCAGAATTTGGTTGAGTAAAGAGTCATCAAAGAGTTCCAACAAGCCATTGAATTGGAGCATGAATAGCATTAAAGATGGCAGCCAACTCGTGAAGATGCAAGGCTGTTTGGGGCGGCCACACATGGCTGAATCAATAGCCAAATAAAACCTTGTTTGTAAGTTACAAATTAAGGTTCCATGTGCCCATGAACCTGGTCCAAGGAGGCGGCCAAATAAGCCTAGTTTAGTAGAGTTTATTTTGCTTAATTGTTTTATTTCCTAGTTAATTGTGTAGGGTTGCATGGGAATTTATTTGAGGGGTATTTTAGGCTATTCTAGGCGTGAGAATGTGGCTGGTCACATGGCTTTCTTAACCTTGTAAAACCCTATAAATACATGCCTCATGCATGCACAAAACACAATAGAAGTTTTATGCAAAATTGCTGCCAAATTAGAAAGTGAATTTCTTACCTGAGAGAGTGATTTTCTCTAATTTTCTTGCTAGTCAAGAGTGAAGGTTATCAAAGGTTCATATACCTTTGTGTGATCATCTTCATGGACTTATCTTTCAATTCATGAAAGTGTGACGTCCATTTATCTGTTTTTCTACTATGTTTTCTATTATCTGTTTTAATCAATTTCATACTTTCCTCTACGTTCTTGAATTTTATGTGATATAAATTTTCAAGCTTCTTAAGGACTCCATTGTTATTGATTATATCCTTGTTCTATTTCCTTTACAATTTTTATTTTATGGTTTACGTAGGTCAAAAGAAAAGAAAAGAAAAGAAAAGAAAATAAAAACAGTTACCTACGTGCTAAAAGAAAATGAATAAAAAAAATATTGATTATTTTTGTAAGAAAAGAGCTTGTGAAGGAAAGTCCTCTATTTATCAGAAATTTTCTAAGGTCCATCAAAATAGAACCTCTAAGGTTCATATCAGTACGCAACTCAAACGGTTCACTTAACTCATTTTCCTTTGTGTCTTCTTGAGTTTGAGGAGAGAGAGACTCAATATTTTCCTTAGGTGTGGAGACAAACTGAGAGAGATCTGAGGGAAGAGAAGTGTGTGAGCTCAAAGGGTCATCTCCCACAAATGGTCTTAACAATGAAACATGAACAACTGGGTGAATACGGATGCCTTCAGGGAGAACAAGCTCATAGGCAACCTTTCCAATACAACGACGCACTTCAAAGGGGCCAAAATATCTTTTGGATAGCTTCTGTGAAACTCTGCAATGAACGGAATGCTGACGGTATGGCTGCAACTTGAGAACGACCCAGTCGCCCGGTTTAAAGGTAGAGTCCCTTCTTTTCTTATTGGCTTGGTCAATCATACGTTAACGACTCCTCTTGAGGTTTTCTTTCAAAGTGTTGAGTATTTGTTGTCTCTAGTGTATAGTAACATCCAATGATCCATCAAAAGCAGACCCATGAACATAATCTGGAATTGCTGGAGGTGTTCGTGTAACACCCGCGTTTTACCGTTTTTGCCGTTTTGAGTGTTTTATTGGATTTTGAGTGATTAAAATTATTTTTAATTATCAAAATTTAAATTTTTGGATTTAGAATTGAATTTCCTATTTTTAGGGAATTTCTGGGAATTTTTGGGGGTTTTCTTTGAAAAATGACCTTTTTGCCCCTGTTGTCCCTTGAACCGGGCCCGAATACTCTTGATCCGGGCCGGAAAAATTGCACAAACCTTTCCTTTTCACCTTCTAGAAGTCGTGCATGTGAAGAACCATGCATGGAAGCCACTTGTTATTTTCTTTCTTTTTTCTCCAAACCATATGCAAATTGTAAGCTTTAGGTCACTTAAACCCATCAAAGGTCACTTTCTCTCTTTCACACATGCAAGCTTAGTCTTTTCTCTCATTTCTCTCTTTCTCTCCTTCTCTCCTTCTCCTTGGCCGTGACATCTTCATCATTTTCTCTCAAAAATTTCCATCTTCTCTTAAACACAATAAAGCTAAGGTTCCATCTTTGAACCAAAGCTTCCATTTCTAAGCCTTCTAGCCTTAAAAAAAATCCTTGTTGGTGACTAAAGGAGGCATCTTTGGGGGCTGTTTTGGGATCAAATTCTGCACCTATTTTCTTAAGTTTATTATAATGCTTGGAATGTGCTTGGATTGTGATTGTTGATGCATGCAAGCCAAGGAACAATTTTGAAAAAAAATTCTCCCTTTTTCCTCCTATAGCTCTCGGCCTAGAGAGAATGAGGGGCTGCATGTGTTTTAAAATTTTTTTAGTACTTGAAATATGTTTATATGATGAATCTATGAACATGCATGAAGTTGGTTGAATGTATACAATTGTTTTGGATGATTGATCTTCGAAAAATAATGTTTATGAGCTTGAAAATGGAGTTATGAACTTAAATGTGTATATGGATGATTTTGGGTGAATTAGTATGATATTTGGCATTTTGTTTGTTTGTTGATGATTGTGTAAAAATTTGGTGAAGATTGAATGTTGTGAAGAATTTGAAGTTTTGATGAACATTCAAGTTGTTCGTGATGTTCATGAGTTGTTCTTGATGAAACTCATCAAGAATACCTTTTTGATCTTAAAAAGGTCAAGGGTATGTTGAAAACATGTTTATGGGCTTGATGGTTCAAAAAGGACTAAGAAATAATTTTATAAGTAAAAGGGTTAAAATGCAAATGAAGAAAGTTTTTAAAATAGTAAAAGACTAAATTCGGATTCCTATTTTCACCAAAATAAAAGTCAACATAAAAGTCAACTTTTTTACTTGTTACGAGTAAAAATGGGCTCCCATGAGTCATCCAACCTTTGGGCCTTTGGTTTGGGCCCAAAGCCTTCAAAAAAAAGAGTCAAAGACTCATTTTAAAGTCAACCAAAAATAATTTATGGATTTGGGCTTAGATTAGAGTTGGACTTCAACTCTAATCCAAGTAATTAAAAATTAAAACTTAGGATTAATTAGTGGGCTTAACTAATTTAATAAACTAAGTTAATTAACCTAATTCACTTAAGTTAATTAAGTAAAGAATGATTAATTAAGTCTAAAGTTAATTAACCTTAATGAAAGTATTAATTAAGTGATTAATCAATAAAGATGATTAAGAACTAATTAATTATGACTAACCTTAATCAAACATAATTAGAATCCTAATCCAAGATTAAGGAAAAGATTAAGGAATGATTAGGAATTATTTAGGATCTTAAGTAAGGATTAAGACTTAATGAAAGAGGATTAAGATTGATTATAATTCAGTTAATGAAGATTAATTATAATTAAGGGTTAAACCCAATCTTAATTAGATATACAAGACAAATTAAGATAGGAAATACTATCCATAAGACACAATCATAAGTCTTAGTAAATTATAGGACTCAAGTGGAAATGAATATTGATTCGAAGAAGAATATTAGTACAAACTACCTTAAAAGATTATAACCAACACACTCTTTCTGCATAAGACTTGAGAAGCTTAGTGAGAGAGTGCGGTTCCAACCCAAGATAGGGTTTGGTTTTCCTTGAAGGAAAGACATTGAATCGGGCCGTACCACGGGTAAGTGGTGACGTTGAATGATTCGATGGGCTTTGCCTGTAAGGACTGTGTATGCTGAGAAAGCATTTGTTTGGTTTTCCTTAAAGGAAAGACATTGAATCGGGTCGTGCCACGGTAAAGTGGTGACGTAGAATGATTCAATGGGCTTTGCCTGTAAGGATGTAATGCTGTAAGCATTGATTGTGTGACATGCATCATAAAGCATTAATGATGATCAAGGTTGAAAACCTTACGACCTATATGGCAGTGACACTTTGGTACAGTGTGAAACTGGTTGGGAAGGGTGCATTGGGTTTTGCAAAGAACGCCAGCGGGTCCGGTAAAGGACGCCAGCCCTGAGGATAGTCGAGTTCCAGAAAGGACATCATGAGACATAGGCTAGCTCCCTACTGTCGAGTCTGAAGGGGGCAGGCTTGACTATCCTGTCGCTCTCATGGTTTCGGGGTCAGTTGAGATTGTCTGGAAGGATGCATAAAAGATTTGGCCAAAAGAAAATAAATGAGCAATGCTCCTTGTACTGATTGCTAGTACGGACTCTAACTCTTGATACGTTGTACATATATGGTCGGGCAGTTGCTGTGTGCACTGTGGTGGTGATGTTTCCCTGGGCCCTCATGCATTAGTCATTGCATTATAGTTGCAAGGTCGCATTCACATGAGTGTGCTATGACGATGTGTTTGTGATTGCTTGTTTATTGATTTGTGTGGAAAATTCTGTGTGCGTGCTCTAGTTCATTATATCCTACATGTTGTGAGTTCATGCGATGTTCTCACCCTTTCCTTTCCGCTTCTGTTATTCTATGTTATTATTCCTCTCTCTACGTCATAGTCGGCATAGAAGACTTCCAATATGACGACCATGAGGATTCAACTACGTTGGATGCTGCGGGGCCAGTGGCGGGTGACGGACGTCCCTATCCGATGCGGTGTTCACGGGGGAGGTCTGTCTCACCATCACTCATCCTAGCCTCCCCTTGATTCCAGAGTTAGGTTTTTCAGTTCCAGTGACTCCTGAGTTCGCTACACCACCAGGGCTTGTACATTACACTACTTTTCGTCGCTCTCATCGTTGTCCCGTTCCTTCGACGTCATCTCAGTCAACACGGATGGCAACTATGGTTGGGCCAGACTCCCCTAGATACTCTCCCACTTCCGAGGCATCACCTTCTCAGTCTAGGCGTACTGATGCGCGAGAAATCTCTAATGAGATGGAACTGATCGTGATTGATGATACCTCAGAGGAGGACGAAGACCCGGAGGAGGACCCTTCCAGCGAGGAGTAGTGTAGTGTCATTTTGAGTCTAGTAGTATAGCTCTGGTCTAGTAACCTCTTTTCTGTATTTTGTTTGAGGTCTTATGTATTTCAGTTTACTACTAGAACTCCTATTCCGTTGGTACCTTTTGTATTGCTCCTAAGAGTACACTGCTTATGTATATATGGCTTATTGTATGGTTTATTTCTATGTGTTAATTCTGCAGTCCTACTTATGATGTATGTTTACTTATTGTGGTAACTATATTCGGCGTCTCGAAAAATCAGTTTCACCATTAAGGAAAGGATGTTTTACAAATACCTAAAATGAAATTAGAGATGTGATAAGTCGATGACGCCTAAAACCTTTAAAAAAAAATAATAATTCTGTGTTTTTTACGCTCTTAAAAACAGTAAGTTCGTCGATTACGTATTATAATGTGATGTTCTTAGTGGTATAACTAAGTATGTCGCAATTCGGCCATAGAGCGCCTGGAAAGGAGACATACCAATAGCGGAATGCACAACAGAGTTGTGCCAGTATTCAGCTAAATGGAGAAACTTATACCACCAGCGGGGATGGTCACTGGTGAAGCAACGCAGATAGGCTTCCAGGCTTCGATTGACAACCTCAGTTTGGCCATCTGTCTCAGGGTGGTAGGAGGTATTGTATTTCAAAGTTGTACCTTGGAGACAAAAAGGTTCCTTCCAGAACGAACTGAGAAATAAGGGATCTCTGTCTGAGACGATGGATTTTGGGACACCATGGAGTCTACATACTTCAGCATAGAAGCGAGCAGCAAGGTCGTTGGCCATGAACTTGGTCGGCAAGGCAAGGAAATGAACATATTTAGTGAGCCAGTCACAGATCACCCATATGACAGTGTGTCCAAATGAATTCGGAAGGTGAGTAATAAAATCCATAGTTAATGCCTCCCAAACTTGATTTGGTGTGGGTAAAGGCTGAAGCAAACCATTCCTTTTTTTTTGGCATGTATTTGTTCTGTTGGCAAGTCAAACACCTCTCCACAAACGATTTGGCATCCTTGTAGAGCCCGGGTCAATAGAAAGAGGTTGCAATCTGTGCAACGATTGGCTTAAGCCCTGAATGTCCAGCAACAGGGGTCGCATGATACTCGCGCAGCAAAGCTTGGCGAAGGCCAAGGATATCAGGTATGAATAATCTGTGCTGGAAATAGATAAGCCCTTGAGAGTAAGAAAATTTTTCTGCCATGCTGGTGTCAGTTTTGCATTTTTCAACTAAACTTTGTCCCTCTTCTTCATTTTGGTAGTATAGCTGGAGTTGTTGAATCATGGAAGGAATGGGTGAAGACACTGCCATGAGGAAACAACCTTCATCAGAAAATTTTCTGGATAGAGCATCAGCTACTCTGTTCGTTTTCCCAGGTCTGTAAAAAATCTCAAAACTGAAACCTTGTAGTTTGGTTGCCCATTTTTGCTGTTCCAGTGTCTGGAAAACTCGAGATAGCAAACTTTTTAAGCTTTTCTGGTCAGTTAAAATGTGGAAATGTCTTCCAATAAGGTACTGACGCCACTTTTTTATAGCTCCTGTCACCGCATACATCTCCCGTACATACACAGAGGGAGACTGCATCTTTGGGGACATTTTCTTGCTATAAAATCCAAAGGATGACCATCTTGGGAAAGTACAGCTCCAAGAGCAATGGAGGAGGCATCAGTTTCAACCACAAAAGTCTTGGTGAAGTTGGGTAAAACCAGAACAGGCATGGATGTCATTTTACTTTTGAGTTCTGTAAATGCTTCAGTAGCCTTTGTACTCCAAGAAAATTTAGTGGATCTTAATAAATCAATGAGAGGAGCGGCGAGAGTGGCGTAATGGCGGATAAACCGCCTGTAAAACCCGGTGAGGCCCAAAAATCCTCTGAGTGCCGTGAGAGAACGAGGTAAAGGCCAATCTAATATGGCTTGAACCTTATCCGGATCTGGGGTAACCCCTTGTGCTGAGATGATATGGCCCAAGTAATTCACAGTGGTAACAACAAACAAACACTTAGCTAATTTAGCAACAAATTTATTAGATAAGAGTAAGTCTAAAATTTGTCGTAAATGAACCAAGTGGTCAGCAAAAGAACTACTATAAATGAGAATATCATCAAAGAACACTAAAACAAACCGGCGAAAGTAGGGTCGCAGGAGATCATTCATAGCTGATTGGAATGTTGATGGGGCATTTGTTAGCCCAAATGGCATCACTAGGAACTCATAGTGTCCGTCAAATGTCCGGAAGGCTGTCTTGTGAGTGTCTTCAGGTACAATTATAATCTGATGATATCCAAAACGCAAATCAATCTTTGTGAAAATAGTGGCAGAACCCAACTCGTCTAGGAGCTCATCAATTGTGGGTATTGGAAATCTATACTTCACTGTTACCGCACTCAAGGCGCGGTAATCCACACAAAACCTCCATGTTCCATCTTTCTTTCTAACTAATAGAACAAGAGATGAATAGGGGTTGTTGTTAGGAACAATTATACCTTCTTGAAGCATATCTTGAATTATGGTGGTCATGACTTCTTTTTTAGAGTGAGGGTAACAATAAGGTTTAACATTGACAGGAGGGGAATTGGGAAGTGTAGGAATGTCGTGATCATGTGGTCTAGAAGGGGGTAGGCCGTGGGGTTTCTCAAAAATAGTGGGGTAGGATAAGAGGAGAGTTTGGATTTCTAAGGGTAGGGAAGGTGGAGGAAAAGGATTGGAAGGGGAAGGGCAAGTGTCTGCAAGTTGAAAAGAAAGTAAATGAAGGGAGGAAATATAATCTGTGTGAAGGAGGTGTCAAAATTGGTTGTAGGTTGAAGGAGTGGGTAGGGAGTTGGTTTCACCCGTAAGGGTTGTGAGGTTATTTTGGTGCATAAAAGAGATACACGGGATGGATAAATCAGCAAAAAATGGACCAATTTTCCGCAGCCAGTCCATACCTAAGACAACATCTGCACCCTCAATGGGAAAAGGGTAAAATGGGATGGTGAAGTGATACTCTTGAATGATGAGAGGGACATCTGGGCACAGTCACAGGCAGTGAATCCGTTGGCCATTTCCCACCATAACAGAAAACTTAGGGGCTGATGTGGTATGCAATTGCAAATGGGTAGCAATTCTTGGTTGCATAATACTGTGAGTGTTCCCTGTGTCAACTAGAACTGTAAATAGTATTCCAGAAATGAGCCCCTTAAACTTTAGGATTTGGGGTGAAGGTTCACCCGATATCGCTTAAGGAGATAAGTGAAAATAGAGGGCTTCAACCTCCAGAGGATCAGGCTGTTCCTCCTCATTGAAATCATGTTCCTCGTCAACCATAAGTAGGAGAAAACGACTTTTTGAGCACTTGTGACCCTGTAGGAACTTTTCATCACAATTGTAGCAAAGTCCTTGGCCCCTTCTTTCTTGAATTTGAGCAGGTGTGACCGTTTGATTAGCAGGGTGGGGTTTGGATTAGGGGTAGTAGTTTTGGGGAGGGAGGAAGAGGAAGGGTTGGGGTTAGGGTTGAAGGAAGGAGGGGAGGGTTTAGGGAAGCGTGGTTTGGAATCTTTGATTTTGTCTACAATGAGCTTGGCTAGGCCAATGGCTTGGGAAATGGAGTAGGGTTGCAAAATAGCTAGCTCACGTTGTAACACCCGCGTTTTACCATTTTTGTCGTTTTTGCCATTTTGAGTGTTTTATTGGATTTTGAGTGATTAAAATTATTTTTAATCATCAAAATTTATAATTTTGGATTTAGAATTGAATTTCTTATTTTTAGGAATTTTCTGGGAATTTTTGGGGTTTTTCTGTGAAAATGACCTTTTCGCTCCTCCCGTCTCTTGAACCGGGCCCGAATACTCTTGATCCGAGCCAGAGAAATTGCACAACTCTCCTTTTTCCTCCTCCCAAGGCCGTGGGAGAGTGTGAAGTGTGCATGTGGAAAAGCTTTTCAATGCTTTTTTCCAAGGTCAAAAGACATGACATAAAGCCTTAATTTTCATAAGACTTATGCCACTTGCCCATTTCTTTCTTTTTCCCTACATGCAAAAAGGCTAGAGACCATTTTCATTTTTCATTCTCTCCTTCTCTCATGCAAAAACAGACCTCTCCCCCATCCTCTCCATCTTCCACTTTTTCTCCCAAACACATTCAAGCTAAAGGTTCCATTGTTGAACCTAGGCTTAAACACTTAGCCTTCAATCTTGTAGAAATTCTTGTTGGAGACCAAAGGAAGGAGTTTGGAGATGTTCTTGGTGGCTATTGCTGCATCTTTTTCCTTGGAGATTTGAGGTAAGGGGGGGGGAGAACTTGAACTCTAGTAGGATTTGTAACTAGAGTCAAGGATTTGCCCTTGAATCCTTGTCTTTACTCTTGCTTTTCCTTGAAAAAATCACTTTTTGAGCTTTTCTTTGAGCAAATATTTTGGATTCTTGGAGCTGGGTTGTTTACATGTTTTTAAGTTTATTATGATGCTTTGAATGTGCTTGGATTGTGGTTGTTGATGCATGCAAATTTTGAAATTGGTTGGAAAGAAATTTTTCCCGTTTTTACATAGAACAGCGGCCATAAAATGGCGACTACAGATTTGTTCACCGTTGGATCGTGCTGAAAATTTAATGGCCGATTCATAACATCTGAACCTTCATTTGGAACGGTAGGATCATTGATATGATGTCTAGGCTGGAAGATATTCGATCTGCACAGTGGCTGTATATTTTGAGTTTTTTTTTAAAAAAGGAGAGACTTGCTTGTTAATGTGCTTGTGTGCATGTGGTTCAAAATTTCTTTGATGCTTGGAATGTGTTTTAATCATGATTTTAAGGACATGCATGGAGTTGTTTCAAGTTAAGAAATTGTTTTGATGGTTGATGCTTGAGAAAGTGCTACTTTTGAGCTTAGAAATGAAGTTTGAATTTGAATGTGTGCATTGGTGATTTTGATATGATTTGGTGTGATCCTTGTGATTTTAAAATGATTGTATGGTTGCTGGAAATTCTGGAAAAGTGATGAACATTCAAGGTGTTCTTGATGTTCATGAGGTTGTTCTTGATGAAATTCATCAAGAATGCCTTTTGATCCAAAAGATTCAAGTAACACTTGAAAAAGGTGTTTTTGGGCCCTAAAATTTTCATGGGCCAATAAACCTAATTAACTAAAAGAATTTAGTTTCAAAAAGAAATATGTTTTTAGAAACATTAAGAAAATTAAATTCGGATTTTTACTTTCACTAAAATAAAAGTCAACATAAAAGTCAATTTTTTGACTTATTATGAGTAAAAATGGGCTCCCACGAGTCCATTAACCTTTGGGCTTTTTGTTTAAGCCCAAAACCTTCAAAAAATAAAAAGGAAGCCAAACCCAATTTTAAAAGTCAACCAAAATAATTTATGAGTTTGGTTTAAATTTGAGTTGGACTTCAACTCTAATCTAAATAATTAAAAATTTAAAACTTAGGATTAATTAGTGGGCTTAGCTAAATTAATTATCTTAAGTTGATTAAACAAAGTCACTTGAAGTAATTAAGATAAAGGATGATTAATTAAAAATAAAGTTAATTGGCCTTAATAAAGTGAAAATTAAGAAGTTAATTAATAATATGGGTTAAGAATTAGTTAATCATAATTAATCTTAATCAAGTATAATTAACACCCTAATCCAAAGTTAATGAAAAGATTAAAGAATAATTAGAAATTAATTAGGGTCTTAAGCTCGGATTAAGACTTAATTAAAAAGGATTAAAGATTAACTGTAAACCGGTTAATGGGAATTAATTATGAATGAAACAAAATCTAAATTTTTCATACAAAGAAGATTAAGATAAGTAATATCTTCCATAAGACACATTCATAAATTTTAGTAAATTATAGGACTTAAGTGGACATAATTATCAATAACACTAGTACAAACCACCTTAAAAGATTATAACCAACACTTTCTCTCTACATAAGACTTGAGAAGCTTAGTAAGAGAGTGTGATCTGGTTTCTCTTGTGAAGAAAAGACTTTGAATCAAGGCGTGCCATGGTGAAGTGGTGATGTGGATTGACTCACTAGGCTTTGCCCGTGAGGGTAAAATGCTGTAAGCATTGATTGTGTGACATACATCATAAAGCATAAATGATGATCAAGGTTTGAAAACCTTACGACCTATATGACAACAACACTTGGTACAAGTGTGAAATCGGTTGGGAAGGGTGCACTGGGTTTTGCAAAGAACACCAGCCGGGTCCTGAAAGAGGGTCGCCAGCCCTGAGGATGGCCTAGCTCCCGGACGATCACAGAGGACGTAGACTAGCTCCCTACTGTCGTGATCAGGGAACCCAGCTTAGCCATTCCTGTCGCTCTCAAGATTTTCGGGTCAGTTGAGATTGTCTGGAAGTCGGGAATATTTGTTTGGCCAAAATTGAGCAATGCTCTTTGTACCAATGCTAGTACAGACTCTAACTCCTGATGCATTGTACGTATATGGTCGGGCAGTTGCTGTGTGATCTGCAGTTGGTGATATTTCCCCGGGCCCTCATGCATTAATTATATGCATCATGACAGCATAAATTATATCCTTGTGATTGTGATTGTGACTGTGATTGTGATTGTGATTATATGAATGTCCCGTGTATGCTCTAGTTACTGCATCCTACATGCTGTGAGTTCATGCGATGTTCTCACCCTTCCTTTTCTACTTCTGTTATTTCCTATCGTTGTATTCCTCCGCTACGTCGACAGCCGGTATTGGAGAACTGCAGAATGACGACTATGCAAGTCCAGCTGACATGGGAGCCACGGGGCCAGTGGCGTGTCACCGATGTTCCTAGACGTTGTGTATTCATGGGGGAGGTACGTGTCACTATTTCTCACCCCAGCCTGTCCCTGGTCCTAGAGTTAGATTTCACAGTGCCGGTGATTCTGGAGTTCGAGACGCCCCCTGGACTTAGACGCCACACCACTTTTGTCAATCTCCGTCGTCGTCCCGCTCCGTCATCTTCGTCACCGTCTTCGCGCATGGCGATGTTGGACGAGCCAGACTCCCCTCGCTACACTCCTAGCCCAGAGGTGTCACCTCCACAGTCTGTACGTCCTGGTGTTTTTAGTCGTTCCCCTCCGAGTGTGCCGAACCTGATTATGATCGACGATACTACATCCGAGGAGGAGGACCCGGAGGACGATTCTGAGGACACAGAACCGGAAGAAGATCCTTCCTGTGATGACCCCTCAGAGGACTTTGGGATGATCAATCTCAGAGGTACTGACGGGAGGAACTGCGGGTGGATCTCAGCTGAGTCGGATGATTACGAGTAGTATAGTGTGGTTGGGAGTAGTGTTGAGTTTAGTAGATAGCAGCTCTGATTAGTGGCCTCTTATTTTGTTTTGGGTTGAGGTCTTATCTGTTTATCCTACTGCTAGAACTCTTGTTTTGTATGGTGGTTTTGTTATTTGGGAATCACCTTGACATTATGGCATGTAGGTATATATTTATTATGTTTCCTCCCTATGATCGATCTTATATCTGCGTGTATGCCGTGTATGTATGTGGAATGACTGATTCGCCGAGATGTTTTTAGAAAAAGAATTTTCAGACTTAAGGAAAGGACATTTTCATAAATACTTAAAATGGAATTAGAAGGTAATAAGTGGATGATGGCTAAAGCTCTTTCAAAAAAAAAATATTTCTGTATTTTACAGCTTCTTAAAACAGTAAGTTCGACGGTTACGTTCCGTAATGTGATATTCTTAGCGGTATAACTAAGGGTGTCGCACACGTCTTATTTCAGGTATAAGACCAGAAAGAAAGCAATTAAGAATTGTATCAGGGGAAATGTCAAGTACCCTATTACTCAATTTTTCAAAAGAGGCATGATAATCAGAAACAGAGCCATATTGACGGAGCTTGAAAAGTTCTGCTTGGTGGTTCTGATAGGAAGAAGGACCAAACCAGAATTCAAGAGCTCTTGTAAAAGAAAACCAGTCTGTGAGCTGGTTATTTTGATACGTCCACTTAAACCAGGCTAGGGCGTCGCCCTTCATATAAAAGGCCACCATGTGAAGTCTGTTGTCCAATGGGATTTGGTAAAATGAAAAAAATTGTCAACTTGAAATAACCAGTCCAGGGGTTCAGTACCATCAAAAGGGGCAAGCTCAAGCTTCGGGAGGCGTAGAGCTGGATTTGGGTTATGTGGTGGTGTGGGAAACATGAATGGGGGAATAAAAGGAGGGATAATAGTATGGCCAGGTAGGGGAAGTGTAGCGGTGGTTGAGGATTGGGTCGGGGTGATGCGAAAGGGGGTAGTAAGTGGCATAGTCATAAAATCAGGTTGTGTTTGTGGGATGGAAATGGGGGTAGAGTTGGGTGGTGGGATAGAGGAAAAACTAGGTGGAACGGTGGGGAAAGAATTGGGGTTAGGGTTAGGGTTTATAAGGGGATTCTGAATAGCAAGAGTAGTGGCTTGAGAAGTAGAAGAGTGGGGAGGAAGGGTAATATGAGCTACCTGTTGCAATAAACCATCCATGACAGTTTGCAGGTTGTCATGACGAGTGTCCATGGCCTCTTGGAGGCGCAGATGTCGAGCAGTCTGCAACTCCTGTTGGTTCTCCATTTGGTTTTGGAGAGCACCCAGTTTCTCAGCAATAGAATGAAGGAGGTCATCCATCTCTCTGTTTTGGGGTTTAGGAGGCATGGAGTAAGGGAATGAAAGCACCAAATTGTTAGGTAGCTACTATCTAAGTATTAATGAAGGTTAGGGTTACCAGGAAAAGAATAACACGTAAAAGATGAGACAAGTGAAAAAAATGACTTAATGATTCTTATACTTCATTCAAGGAAAATAAAGGTTTAAATACAATAACCCTAAGGCCTCAAGACTCCACGTCCAGATACTAAACATGAGGCATAAGCATGAAAATACAACCCACTTTAAAATAAATGAATCCCCTAAAAATAATCCTTCATCCAAAAATTCTTTTGGGTCTCCCTTTGGGGCCTGCTAGAGCCCAACTCTGAATCACATGAGGATCCTTTCCTATTGTACTATGTTGAGGTAAGCTGGTGGGTAAGAGTTTAATCCAGCTATTTGAATTGCTTTGAATGAATGAATTAATGAAACAGGGTCAATCCAAATTAGCAAAAATAAAAGATAATTAATTAAGGTAATAGAGGAAAGGACATAGGCATGTAGCTAAATGTGGTTTTTTGAGGTGAAAGAAAAGTACATATGAAGTCTATAGAAAGCTATCCATTGCAGAACCTTCTTGTAGTATTGTGAATCTCAAAGTCTCTTCCATAATGAGAGGATTATGTGTTGCTAATAATAAATAAGTTGTTATTATTGCCACATAAAAATAGAGTCCGTAAATATGAACATGGCGGGGATTAGGTTTGTCCACTGATTACATTGAGAACCACAACAACAAGAAGAAAGGAAATCAAGAAATAACTAGAATATCCCATGTTTTCAATTCCTCTTCATCAAAGAGTTTCTTTGGTTTGCCAAGGCTACAATTTTGAGGATCCTTTCCTTTGGTATTTAAGTTGAGGTAAGCTGGTGGGTAAGAGTTAAATCCAGCCATTTCAACTGCAATGAATGAATGAATTAATGACACAAGGGTCAATCGAAATTAGTAAAAATAAAAGATAATTAATTAAGGTAATAAATGAAAGGATATTGGCATGTGAGTGAAAGTTGTTTTTTCAGTGGAAAGAAAAGTACATATGAAGTTTATAGAAAGCTTTACATGGCATAACCTTCTTGTAGGATTGTGATTCTCAAAGTCTCTTCCATAATGAGACGTTCATGCGTTACTAATAATAAATAGGTTGTTATTATTGCCAACATTAAAATAGAGTCCCCAAATATGAACAATGCGGGGACGAGGGTTGTCCACTGATTACATTGAGAACCACAACAAGAAGAAGAAAGAAAATCAAGAAATAACTAGAATATCTCATGTTTTCAATTCCTCTTCATCAAAGAGCTTCTTTGGTTTGCCAAGGCTACAATTTTGAGGATCCTTTTTTTATGTATTTAAGTTGAGGTAAGCTGGTGGCTAAGAGTTAAATCCAGCCATTTCAACTGCATTGAATGAATGAATTAATGAAACAAGGGTCAATCCAAATTAGCAAAAATAAAAGATAATTAATTAAGGTCATAGAGGAAAGGATATAGGCATGTAGCTAAATGTGGTTTTTTGAGGTGAAAGAAAAGTACATATGAAGTCTATAGAAAGTTATCCATTGCAGAACCTTCTTGTAGTATTGTAAATCTCAAAGTCTCTTCCATAATGAGAGTAGTATGCGTTACTAATAATAAATAAGTTGTTATTATTGCCAACATAATAATAGAGTCCGCAAATATGAACAAAGCGGGGATTAGGGTTGTCCATTGATTACATTGAGAACCACAACAAGAAGAAGAAAGGAAATCAAGAAATAACTAGAATATCCCATGTTTTCAATTCCTCTTCATCAAAGAGCTTCTTTGGTTTTCCAAGGCTACAATTTTGAGGATCCTTTCCTTTAGTATTTAAGTTGAGGTAAGCTGGTGGGTAAGAGTTATATCCAACCATTTCAACTGCAATGAATGAATGAATTAATGAAACAAGGGTCAATACAAATTAGCAAAAATAAAAGATAATTAATTAAGATAATAGAGGAAATGATATAGGCATGTGGCTAAACGTGGTTGTTTTTACGGGAAAAAAAGTACATAAGAAGTCTATAGAAGGCTATCCATTGCAGAACCTTCTTGTAGGATTGTCACTCTCAAAGTCTCTTCCACATGGAGAGTATTTTACTTTAATAATAATAAATAAGTTGTTATTGTTGCCAAAATAAAAATAGAGTACCCAAATATGAACAATACAGGGACTAGGGTTGTCCACTGATTACATTGAAAACCACAACAACAAGAAGAAAGGAAATCAAGAAATAACTTGAATATCCCATATTTTCAATTTCTATTCATCAAAGAGCTTATTTCGTTTGGAAAGGCTAGAATAATGAGGATCCTTTCCTTTTGTATTTAAGTTGAGGTAAACTGGTGGCTAAGAGTTAAATCCAGCCATTTCAACTGCAATGAATTAATGACACAAGGGTCAATCCAAATTAGTAAAAATAAAAGATAATTAAATAAGGTAATAGAGCAAAGGATATTGACATGTAACTCAATGTGGTTTTTTTAGGGGAAAGAAAAGTGCATATGAAGTTTATAGAAAGCTTTACATGGCATAACCTTCTTGTAGGATTGTGATTCTCAAAGTCTCTTCCATAATGAGACGATCATGCGTTACTAATAATAAATAGGTTGCTATTATTGCCAACATTAAAATAGAGTCCTGAAATAAGAACAATGCGGGGACGGGGGTTGTCCATTGATTACATTGAGAACCACAACAAGAAGAAGAAAAAATGTAATATTTATCCTCAATTCTCATGAAATAATTATAATTAAATACTAAATAAATGTAATAAAAAATAACAATGTAATTTTTTTAAAAAATAATTTGGCGGGCTAGCGGGTTGGTGGCCTAGCGAGACCTAACCTATCCCGCCATTTTTCGCGGGTTTGACGGGCTTAGACCATTTTGCCTTCACTACATATGCACCTCAGTGCTCCGTTCGACATTGTAAAAAACAAAAAGATATCCTTTCACAACCTCTAACACCAATTTATGAGCACTTCCTTCAAAACATTATTGTGTAGCCAAATATTTTCGGTTCCCTTAGTGTCAATATTAAAATCAACAATTACATATCTTCACTTCGTCCCTGCAGGCAAAAAATATCTATTTTCTTTTTGTGTAGAAAGGGGAGCCTGTGTCAAGAAGTCTAAAGTAAAGTTTATGCCCACAATTGCATCCTCCCATGCCATCTTCGAATAATAAAAAATAATAGAGTTATGATGTGTTGTGCAAGAGGTATTTCCAGACGTGAGGACCTTTGTTGTAGTTATTAATTTGACTATTAAACCTTTGAAGAAAAAATGAGTACACCTTTGTACTTCTTTCAACATCATAGCCAAAACCTTTGAAACCCTATTGTAGAATCTTTTTGAAGTCATAGCGGAGACAAGCAACACGACTATATAATATTTGCTCTCACGTACAAAGACCCATGAATGGGGATTCTTGTGACATCATCCTTTTAAATGGATTCGAGAAGCGCAACTAAGTTTCACCCATATAATTTGATTTTTTTTTGCACATTTTACAGTCCTTTTATTTCCCTTTCTCCTCTGCTATGGTTCATTCTAAGCTAGTTTTGTGCAACCTCGTGGCCCTGCGCGAAAAGAACCTATGAAAATACATAGGGGATTGAAACCATATTAATTCAAGACTCTGTTACGCCAATGTGTTGCATCCTAAAAAGTGTAAAGATAATGAAAAGCGGGTCGGCCCACCAAGTAAAGCGGACCGGGACAAGTAACCCATCCTGTTTTCAGGCAGGTTGATGGGTTAGCTGGATGGCCTGATATAAAAAATTCAAAAAAATAAAAAAGATAAAAATAAAGAATAATAGATTTAAATTATAATTAATATTAAAAAATTATGTAGATTTCTTGGCTTTACGTAATATTTATCCTCAATTATCATAAAATAATTATAATTAAATACTAAATAAATGTAATAAAAAATAACAATGTAATTTTTTTAAAAAATAATTTGGCGGGCTAGCGGGTTGGTGGGCTAGAGAGACCTAACCTACCCTGCCATTTTTCGCGGGTTTGACGGGCTCATACCATTTTGCCTTCCCTGCATGTGCACCTCAGTGCTCCGTTCGACAACGTAAAAAATAAAAATATATCCTTTCACAACCCCTAACACCAATTTATTAGCACTTCCTTCAAAAACATTATCGTGTAGCCAAATATTTTCGGTTCTCTTAGGATTGAGATTAAAATCAACAATTACGTATCTTCGCTTCGTCCTTGCAAGCAAAGAATATCTGTTTTCTTTTTTTCAACATCATAGCTAAAACATTTGAAACCCCCTTGTAGAACTCCTTTTTTTTTTTACTAATAGCGGAGACAAACAAGACGACTATATAATATTTGCTCTCCAATACAAAGACCCAAAGATTGGGATTCTTGTGACACCATTCTTTTAAATGGATTCGAGAAGCACAACTAAGTTTCACCCATATGATTTGAGTTTTTTTATGCAGTATGTTTCATTCTAAGCTAGTTCTGTGCAACCTCGTGGCCCTTCGCGAAAAGAACCTACGAAAATAAATAGGTGATTGAAACCATATTAATTCAAGACTCTATTACTCTTGCATCATAAAAAGTGTAAAGGTGGGGAAAAGCGGGTCGGCCCATCAAGTAAAGCGGACCGGGACAAGTAACCCACCGTTTTTAGGCAGGTTGATGGGTTAGGGGGATGGCCTGGTGTAAAAAAATAAAAAAGTTAAAAATAAAGAATAATAGATTTAAATTATAATAAATATTAAAAAAATTATTTAGATTTCTTGGCTTTATGTAATATTTATCCTCAATTCTCGTGAAATAATTATAATTAAATACTAAATAAATGTAATAAAAAATAACAATGTAATTTTTTTTAAATATATGTTGGCGGGCTAGCGAGTTGGTGGGCTAGAGAGACCTAACCTACCCCGCCATTTTTCGCGAGTTTGACGGGCTCAGACCATTTTACCTTCCCTACATATGCACCTCAGTGCTCCGTTCGACAACTTAAAAAACAAAAATATATCCTTTCACAACCCCTAACACCAATTTATGAGCACTTCCTTCAAAAGCATTATCGTGTAGCCAGATATTTTCGGCTCTCTTAGTGTCGAGATTAAAATTAACAATTACATATCTTCGCTTCGCCCTACAGGCAAAGAATATATGTTTTCCTTTTTTCTGTAGAAAGGGCAACCTGTGTCAACCAGTCTAAAGTAAGTTTATGCCCACAATTGAATCCTCTCATGCAATCTTCGAATAATCAAAAATAATAGAGTACTGATGTGTTATGCAATAGATATTTCCAGATGTGAGGACCTTTGTTGTAGTTATTAATTTGACTATTAAACCTTTGAAGAAAAATGAGTACACATTTGTACTTCTTTCAACAACATAGCCTAAACCTTTGAAACCCTCTTGTAGAACTCCTTTTTGAACTCATAGCGGAGACAAACAAGATGGCTATATAATATTTGCTCTCCCTTACAAAGACCCATGTATGGGGATTCTTGTGACACCATCCTTTTAAATGGATTCGAGAAGCGCAGCTAAGTTTCACCCATATGATTTGATTTTCTTATGCAGGTTTTGTGGTCCTTCTATTTCCCTTTCTCCTCTGCTATGGTTCATTCTAAGCTAGTTCTGTGAAACCTCGTGGCCTTGCGGGAAAAGAACCTATGAAAATAAATAGGGGATTGAAACCACATTGATTCAAAACTCTGTTACGCCAATGTCTTGCATCGTAAAAAGTGTAAAGGTGGTGAAAAGCGGGTCGACCCACAAAGTAAAGCGGACCGGGACAAGTAACCCCCGTTTTAGACAGGTTGATGGGTTAGCGGGATGGCCTGGTATAAAAAAATAAAAAAATAAAAAAGTTAAAAATAAAGAATAATAGATTTAAATTATAATAAATATTAAAAAAATTATTTAGAATTCTTGGCTTTACGTAATATTTATCCTCAATTCTCATGAAATAATTATAATTCAATACTAAATAAATGTAATAAAAATAACAATGTAATTTTTTTAAAAAATAATTTGGCGGGCTAGCGTGTTGGTGGGCAAGAGAGACCTAACCTACCCGGCCAATTTTCGCGGGTTTGACGGGCTCAGACCATTTTGCCTTCACTACATATGCACCTCACTGCTTCGTTCGACAACGTAAAAAACAAAAATATATCCTTTCACAACCCATAACACCAATTTATGAGCACTTCCTTCAAAAACATTATCGTGTAGCCAAATATTTTCGATTCTCTTAGTGTCGAGATTAAAATCAACAATTACATATCTTCCCTTCATCCCTGCATGCAAAGAATATCTGTTTTCTTTATTTTTTTGTAGAAAGGGCAACCTGTGTCAACCAGTCTAAAGTAAAGTTTATGTCCACAATTGCATCCTCCCATGCAATCTTCGAATAATAAAAAAATAATAGAGTTCTGATGTGTTGTGCAAGAGGTATTTCCAGACGTGAGGACCTTTGTTGTAGTTATTAATTTGACTAATAAACCTTTGAAGAAAAATGAGTACACATTTGTACTTCTTTCAACATCATAGCCAAAACCTTTGAAACCCTGTTGTATAATCCTTTTTGAATTCATAGCTGAGACAAGCAAGAAGGCTATATAATATTTGCTCTCCCATAAAAAGACCCATGTATGGGGATTCTTGTGACACCATCCTTTTAAATGGATTCGAGAAGCGCAACTAAGTTTCACCCATATGATTTTATTTTTTATGCAGGTTTTACAGTCATTCTATTTCCCTTTCTCCTCTGCTATGGTTCATTCTAAGCTAGTTCTGTGCATAGGGGTTTGAAACCATATTAATAGGGGTTTGAAACCAAATTAATTCAAGACTTTGTTACGCCAATGTCTTGCATCATAAAAAGTTTAAAGGTGATGAAAAACGGGTCGGCCCACCAAGTAAAGCGGACCGGGACAAGTAATGTAACATCCCATAACTCAGGACCTTTAGATAATCATGAGTTTAATATAAGGATTTGCATTTTAATATTTTGGGAAGGAGTTATGAGAACATTTAAGATAAGACTTAGGCTTAAAAACTAGATTTTTGTAATCTCGCTCAAGCGAGAATAGCTCGCATGAGCGAGTTATGTAGCAAAACTTAGAAATTTAGTTTCTGCATTACTCGCTTAAGCGAGCACAGTTCGCTTAAGCGAGAATTAGGGTACTTTGAGAGACTCTCTGGGACATTTTCACTTAAGCGAGAATGAGCTCGCTTAAGCGAAAATCGTCCAGAGAGGGGGTATTTTCTGGGTCAATCTAGCTCAAGCGAGACAGTTTTGCTTGAGCGAGAATGTGAAGGTTGCATGCAACTGTGTCGCTCGCTCAAGCGAGAACAGCTCGCTTGAGCGAGAATCCACTTGTAGGTACATGATTGTTAAGCGAGAGAGAGAGAGAGATTGGGTTTAGAGAGAGGGAGTGCTTTTGGAGCTTGAAGCGGAAATTAGAGCAAGGAATCATCAATTGACCCACCTTGGATTCGTTCTTCTTCATCCAATTCTAAGTTTAAGTGAGTACAACTCACTTTCCTTGTGGTTTTCTTAATAGTTCTATAAGCATGCTCCCTAATCCTTATTGTAACATCCCGCACTCCAGGAGCTTGTTTATTCAATAAGGATTAGATAATTAACCATGTGTTAGAGATTAAGAAGAAGGTAAGTCAAGAACTTAGGAGTTAAATCTTAGAAGTTAAACCTTTGTGTTAAACCAATCCTAGGAATTGTGTAGCTTTCCAACTCTTAACTTAGTTAACATGTGTGTTCAGTAGGTCTAAACCTTGTAAGATCACTTAGGATTGTGAGTAATAGGTAGGGAAAGGGTAAGATGTGAGTTTGGGACCTTGTTAGAATCATTTTGGGAGTTTTTGGTCCCTGGTAATCGATTACCAGGAGTTGGTAATCGATTACCAGAGAGGTTTGCTAATGGTAATCGATTACAGGGTTTGGTAATCGATTACCAGGTTTCTGGATTCATTGTAATCGATTACCAGAAGTGGTAATCGATTACCAGACCTCCAGGAATGCATTTTGGCCTCTGGTAATCGATTACCAGGGTTTGGTAATCGATTACCAGCAGCATGTATATATATGCTGGTGCGAAAATTCAGCAGAATTCATTTTCTCTTCTTCCCTTTTCGAACCCTAGAGAGAGAGGGAGGGAACCTAGTGAGAGAAACTCTATAACGGAGCTCAAGAACGGAATCGAAGCAAGGAAACATCAAGAGGATCATCATCTAAACATCTTTTCCTCCTTAGATTTCTTCATCAAGTGAGTATAACTCACCCTTAGGGTAGAATTGGTCTCTTATGCATGTCCCCTCTTCTCCCCTCCCTTTCTTGGCTGGATACTTGAATGAAAGTTGATTGTTTGATTGTTTGGATGTTGATTATTTTATTGAGCTTACGAATTGAAATCGAGAGTCGAAATCCTTAGTTTCGAAGTTTAACGAAAATGTCGAAACTTACGAAACTTACGAAACTATCGTATTTCCCTCGATTTCGATTCATCTAAGTATTCTATTGAGTTTATACTCCTTGTTTGTACCGATTGTAGTTAGATTATTGGTTGAAATGAGAATCGAGACGTAGGGTCGTAAAGTCGTAAATAGCGGAAATGTCGATATGTCCCTTGCATGACCCCGAACTCTCGAATCCCTTTCTCTATGATTAAATTGATTGAAATTGTGATGTTATAAATGAGATTGATAAGAGGATGCTTGAATCGAAGGTGAAACGAAGGAATTTCGAAATTACGAAAGTTACGAGACTTGTAAAAGTATCGAAACACTCGAGACGTTCAAAATTCTAGTTGTTACCACCGATTCAAGTAAGCCTAATGTGTATATAATTATGATTGTTAGAGTGTATTGTGATTGAAGTTTGAAAGATGTGGGATAATTCTAATTGGTTAGAACGGAGCGGTTCTTGATATTCTTTAGTTTCGAAACTTTCGAAGCTATCGAAAGTTTCGAAACTATCGTAACATCGAAACGCTCTATTCTTTCCAATTATACTTGATCCGGAATGGAAATTAAGGATTGGTGACTGATTATGATATAGGAATTGATGGGTAGTGGATATGAGTTCACATAGAACGTTGATTCTCTTTAGCTTCGAACGGTCGAACTATCGAGAACGAACTATTCATCAATTCGTATGTCTAATTATTTATTCGGTCAAACACTGGGCTTCAGCCTAAGTGATTCAAGGGCTTCGGTCAAATAAGAAGGCTTCGGCCTAAGTGATTCAAGGGCTTCGGTCAAATAAGAGGGCTTCGGCCTAAGTAGGGTGGGATTCGTCCCCTAGGGAGATATCCCCTGTAGTCTGAGCTCAGGTCTAACTCTAGACGTTGCGTGTACATGGCCTTCGGGCAAAGCATACCATTGCATATTGATATTTTTATGGAAAGAAACTGATTTCATTTACTTTGAGATTGTTACCTATTTATATTCTTGATATTGATTGGCTAACTATGGAGATTATTATGTGAATGAATGCCATGCGTTATTGGATATGATGATGTGAATATAGGCTAGTCCTTCATACATGTATGTCCCCTGCATTCATGCATAGAGTTATACTTGCTGAGACAATAGTCTCACCCCACGTTTCGGGGTTTTTCTTAGTGTGCAGGACGTTACAGACAACTACTGAAGATAAGAGAAAGCTAATGGAGTTTATTATCGTTTGAATAGGAATTTCTTGTAATAGAATTAATTCAGTTGTATAATGAATTGATATTAGATATTGTAAATATGTATGTATGTAATTCTTAGCCAAGGAGGATTCTTTCGGATCTCCGATATGAATTCATGGAATCCTATTACTTTAAGTGTAGGATTCCTTCCTCAAGCTTCTCGTAGACGTGTTTATTTGTATGACTTAAACTAATCGTTGGAGAGTTTAAGTAAATTGCATGACGATATCGAAAATTTAACGAAGTGATTTCAAGAATTACAGGAGTAGTGTCTCCAACGGGCACTATTTCTGAGTTCTAGAAATTAGGGCGTTACATTTTGGTATCAGAGCAGTTCAATCCAATTGGACTGTGGTTAGGTTAGTTGCCCGTGACATACTATGATCTTCTAATATGTTTACTCATCATAGGAACTGATCACTCTTATAATGGGTGACGTATGTGGAGATTATGGTTTGTTGTGTAAGTAAGATACTTGGGTTCGGAAGTTAGGACACTTCTCTAACCAAGTTAGAGCCACCCTTTTTCTTATATAAGAAGGAAGATATGTTAGGTTAAGTACCTAGGAAACCCTTTACCCTAGTAGCCTTATAAAATGTGACCTTAAAATCTTAATAAAAAGTTAGACGCCTTTGAATTAGTTGTTAGTGAGTGGTTTAATATTTGTAGGATGGTTGTGTATGGCTTATTGTGTGATTCCAATTGTGTGGTGTATAAGATTGTTTCTCATGAGTTGTCCTATGTTTGTGACATTAATTGTGATTGTTTTTGTGAGTGCTTGGTATGTGTTGGATGTTGGTGTGGCTTAATAATGATTGATGATGTGGAACTATTTGAGTAATTGTGTATCATGTATGGATGTGCTGAATGCTTGAATGATATTGATGTTTATAGTTAAAACTTCTTTGAGTTAAACCCTTGAGAGGATATGGTAGAAGTAGTGAGGGACTATAGCTTGAGATACCATAGAAATTCCATTTTAGAGAAAAGGGTAAAGGGGGGCTTTAACTTAAGTAGGTTTAAGACCTCACCTAAAGTTATTAAGCTTAGTAGGAATACATCTACACATAGGCATATAGACTCAACCTTAGAAAGGGGAATTAGTGAATTGAGACCTTCCTTTAAAACTAATGAAAGAATAGATGCATCCTTTAGGCCACGTTAAGGGTCGTCGGGAGACGGTCGAGAGAGAGTGAGGATTCTCTCCGCCACCTTATCCCGTTTTGTTTATGGATTACATGAACGGATCCTGAGACTTTTCCAATAGAGTGTGTGGTCATAGAAACCACCACCATCTCACCCTGTTAGTTTGTTACTAGAAAACTTTCTAGTGACCTTAGGAGCAATGCTTCGGTACCCAGCAAATTAAGAGGCCTTTTAGGAAGAAATACACTACCATTAGTAACTGCTAGGAGTTGAAGTTACGTTAGAAAATGAATGAGATAGAAATTCCTAGTGAAGGGTAGTGAGGTTTTTATTGTCTAGTGCTAGAACTCTTCTAGACTTTGTCCTAGTAATATTCTTAGCCCTAGCAAGTGGGTAAATTATGAGAGAAAAACAGTACCTTTAGTTCCTTTTCACCCTTAGAAGAAACACTCTAAATTATTCCATCCGGACCTTTAGAATCATTATCCTAGTTGGTAACCCTAAAGTAGTAACCGGGAATAGAATTGGGTAATGGCCTTAGCTAGGGGAGTCAGGAAGAACCAAACTTCTCAGGAAATCTAACTTAGTAACTCCACCATTCTAGACCACCTATTTTTATTTATTGTTATCAAGAGAAGAGAGAAACCCTAGTTATAGCTCCCTTAAGGAAGAGGAACTAACTTCAAGCGAGCTAGATAACCCCGGTATAGACTATTTTAAGAAAGGGTAGATTTAACCCCGAACTTAAGTTTCACCCAACCTGAAGTTTTGCTTTAACCGTGTATAGATAAGCTTAGCTAGTGTGTTATTAGAGGATAGAACTATTAAGAGGTGCGTTCACCGGGTTAGAACCTTGTAGCATTGGAATCCTTACTCAGTGGAGGACTAGGAAGTGACGTAGATTAGGTCACTCTCCTTTTTCCTTAGAACCCCAAACTCAAATAAGTTCAGCCTAATCGGTAAGGAGATATAGAGAGAGCGGTCCCCTTAGGGGATGGTAAGATAGTAGGGAGAGCCCGTGTTCATGCCGTGACCGGGAGAGGAGACCTCTAAGGTTGTGACTTGAATGTTGTTTTCTTTTTGTGTAATGTGTTCATTTATGTTTTTATGCAAACTTAATCTCTCGGAACACGACGTGAGTGTTGAATGTTTTGATCAACACAAACGTAGTAATTCGAGGGATTGAGTTTTGATGTTCTTAACTAAGTCCTTGTGAGATAAGTGGAAATTTAGAAATATAAAATCTGAAAGAAAACAATAGGTGGATGTTGGATTAGGTATAGAGATAGAAATCTTAATTAGTGGTAACATGAGACTTTGTTCTCATGGTTACGTTTGCTAGGGTGTGTTTTTTCGAGCCCGTTTAGAAAACTTAGAGAGGATAGAGAGTCTTTCTTTATGTCTTTAAGTATGAGTACAGGGAGAGAGTGTGAAGGAAGATTAGAAACCCAAGTTAGATGTAGCCAATTGGGAGCATAGCACCTATATCAGTTAAAGGAGGTCTTTTGATGAGTTAAGAGCTCTAATTAGAGGGGCTTTGAGTTTGGACTCAAGTCTTCAAGGGGGAAGTCAATAGTTAGTGTTTCCGGAGCAGGAGATGAGATGATTCCTTCTAAGAGTGAGTCAGTATCTTTAAGGGGGCTAGCCTAAGGCATCCAGTGTTAGGGGAAATTATCAGAAGGGAGTAGTGGTAGATTGTGTTTTTTAACCTATAGGATGTCGACGAGTCAGTATAGGACTTCAACCAACTAGAACCCCTACTGTCATGAGAAACCCTGAGTGGAAGTGAGAGATTTTAGCAGCGGAAGCATAGTGGGAGTGCCTCGAATCCAAGCTAGATTTGAAGTCATCCAAGTGGTATTAGACCAATTACACAAGTCAGCCCGTTTTCTACCTACTAGAAGTACCTCCTTTCGTAGTAAGTTAGAAATTTTGTATGTTAGGTGTAACATCCCACACTCCAGGAACTTGTTTATTCAATAGGGATTAGATAATTAACCATGTGTTAGAGATTCAGAAGAAGATAAGTCAAGAACTTAGGAGTTAAATCTTAGAAGTTAAACCTTAGTGTTAAACCAATCCTAGGACTTGTGTAGCTTTCCAACTCTTAACTTAGTTGACATGTGTGTTCAGTAGGTCTAAACCTTGTAAGATCACTTAGGATTGTGAGTAATAGGTAGGGAAAGGGTAAGATGTGAGTTTGGGACCTTGTTAGAATCATTTTGGGAGTTTTTGGTCCCTGGTAATCGATTACCAGGAGTTGGTAATCGATTACCAGAGAGGTTTGCTGATGGTAATCGATTACAGGGTTTGGTAATCGATTACCAGGTTTCTGGGTTCATTGTAATCGATTACCAGAAGTGGTAATCGATTACCAAGACCTCCAGGAATGCATTTTGGCCTCTGGTAATCGATTACCAGGGTTTAGTAATCGATTACCAGCAGTGTATATATATATGCTGGTGCGAAAATTCAGCAGAAACTCATTCTCCCTCCCCCCTTCTTCGAACCCTAGAGAGAGAAAGTTAGAGTTCTAGTGAGAGGAAGCTAAGTTTGGAGTTTTGAAGGTAGATTGAAGCTAGAATCAACATTTGGATCATCTCTAATCTTCAAATTCCCTCTTGGATTCATCAATTTGTGAGTAGAACTCACCCTTAGGGTAGAATTGGTCTCCTATGCATGTCCCCTCTTCTCCCCTCCCTTTCTTGGCTTGATACTTGAATGAAAGTTGATTGTTTGATTGTTTGGATGTTGATTGTTTGATTGAGCTTACGAATTGAAATCGAGAGTCGAAATCCTTAGTTTCGAAGTTTAACGAAAATGTCGAAACTTACGAAACTATCGTATTTCCCTCGATTTCGATTCATCTAAGTATTCTATTGAGTTTATACTCCTTGTTTGTACCGATTGTAGTTAGATTATTGGTTGAAATGAGAATCGAGACGTAGGGTCGT
The DNA here is from genome assembly GCA_026901365.1 of Sesbania bispinosa. Classification (NCBI taxonomy): domain Eukaryota; kingdom Viridiplantae; phylum Streptophyta; class Magnoliopsida; order Fabales; family Fabaceae; genus Sesbania; species Sesbania bispinosa. The sequence goes on from QLOH01000091.1 coordinate 1,419,801, forward strand.
AAAGTCGTAAATAGCGGAAATGTCGATATGTCCCTTGTATGACCCCGAACTCTCGAATCCCTTTCTCTATGATTAAATTGATTGAAATTGTGATGTTATAAATGAGATTGATAAGAGGATGCGTGAATCGAAGGTGAAACGAAGGAATTTCGAAGTTACGAAAGTTACGAGACTTGTAAAAGTATCGAAACACTCGAGACGTTCGAAATCCTAGTTGTTACCACCAATTCAAGTAAGCCTAATGTGTATATAATTATGATTGTTAGATTGTATTGTGATTGATGTTTGAAAGACTTGGGATGATTCTAATTGGTTAGAACGGAGCGGTTCTTAATGTTCTTTAGTTTCGAAACTTTCGAGGCTATCGAAATGTTTCGAAACTATCGTAACGTCGAAACGCTCTATTTTCTCCAATTATAATTGATCCGGAATGGAAATTAAGGATTGGTGACTGATTACGATATAGGAATTGATGGGTAGTTGATACGGGTTCACATAGAACGGGGATTCTCGTCAGTTTCGAAATGATCGAACTATCGAGAACGAACTACCTATCAACGTATGTCTAATTAGTTATTCGATCAATTTTGGACTTCGGTCTCTTTGTGAAAGACCATAGCCTTTGGCTATGACTGGACTTCGGTCTCTTTGTGAAAGACCATAGCCTTTGGCTATGACTGGACTTCGGTCTCTTTGTGAAAGAATGTAGGGTGGGATTCGTCCCCTGGGGAGATATCCCCTGTAGTCTGAGCTCAGGTCTAACCCATAATGTGATGTGTTCATGGCCTTCGGGCACAGCATTCCATTGCATACTAATGTTTTTATGGATAGAGATTGATTCCATTTACTATAAAGCTGATAACTAATTATGTTTGGCACTGATTATCTATTATGGAGATTGTTATGTGAATGGATACTATGCCTTGATTGAATATGATGAGGTGAGTGTAGGTTAGTCCTCCATATATGTATGTCCCCTGCATTCATGCATAGAGTTATACTTGCTAAGACATTAGTCTCACCCCACGTTTCGGGGATTTCTTTAGTGTGCAGGAGGTTCCAGTTAGCGAGGAGGACAACAAGGGAAGTGGATGAAGCTGTTTAGTGTTAGGATAGGACCTCTTGTAGTTTTGACTCGGATGTAATATTAATTGATGTTGGATATATAAATGTTTCTATGTGTATTACTTAGCCAAGGAGGCTTTTTATTGATTCCTGTTTAGTCTGTTTAGTTCAAGGGGAGACTCTTCCGGATCTCCGGTATGAATCCCTTGAATCCTATTACCCTAAGGTATAGGTTTCCCTCCTTGAACTTTGTTAAGATGTATTTATTTGCGTAACTTAAACTAATCGTTGGAGAGTTTAAGTAAATTGTATGACGATATCGAAAATTTAACGAAATAATTTCAAGGATTACAGGATTAGTGTCTCCAACGGGCACTATTTCTGAGTTCTAGAAATTAGGGCATTACATTTTGGTATCAGAGCAGTTCAATCCAATTGGACTGTGGTTAGGTTAGTTGCCCGTGACATACTATGATCTTCTAATATGTTTACCCATCATAGGAACTGATCACTCTTATAATGGGTGACGTATGTGGAGATTATGGTTTGTTATGTAAGTAAGATACTTTGGTTCGGAAGTTAGGACACTTCTCTAACCAAGTTAGAGCCACCCTTTTCCTTATATAAGAAGGAAGATATGTTAGGTTAAGTACCTAGGAAACCCTTTACCCTAGTAGCCTTATAGAATGTGACCTTAAAATCTTAATAAAAGTTAGACGCCTTTGAATTAGTTGGTAGTGAGTGGATTAATATTTGTAGGATGGTTGTGTATGACTATGATGTGAATTAAATTGTGTGGTGTACATGATTGCATTCGATGAATGGTTGTATGATTATGACATTGGTTGTGGTGTGCTTTGTGTGAGTGACTTGTATGAGCTAGATGTTTGGTGTGACTTGCTAATGATTCGTAATGTTAAGTTGTTTGAATGATTGAGTAACATGTATGATAGGATGTAATTATGTACTTGTTTGGTAGTGATATCCATAGCTAGGACTTCTTTGGGTTTAACCCTTGTGAGGTCATGGTAGAAGGAGTGAGGGGCTGTAGTTTAAGATACAATAGAAATTCCGTTTAAGGGAAAAGAGTATAGAGGGCTTTAACTCAAGTAGGTTTAAGACCTTACCTAATGTTATTAAGCTTAATAGGAGTACATCTATACATAGGCATATAGACTCAACCTTAGAAAGGGGAATTAGTGAATTGAGACTTTCCGTTAAAACCAATGTAAGACTAGATGCATCCTTTAGGCCACGTTAAGGGTAGTCGGGAGTCGGTCGAGAGAGTAAGGATTCTCTTCGCCACTTTACCTTGTTTTGTTCATGAATTACATGAACGAATCCTTAAACTTTTCAATAGAGTGTGTGGTCATAGCAACCACCACCATCTCACCCTGTTAGTTTGTTACTAGAAAACTTTTTAGTGACCTTAGGAGCAATGCTTCGGTATCCAGCAAATTAAGAGGCCTTTTAGGAAGATATACACTACCATTAGTAACTGCTAGGAGTTGAAGTTACGTTAGAAAATGAATGAGATAGAAATTCCTAGTGAAGGGTAGTGAGGTTTTTATTGTCTAGTGCTAGAACTGTAACATCCCAACTTTTGATAAAGTTAATGGTGAGATTTATAGGTTTTAATGTGGTTTGAATCTTAGGAACTAAGTATAAGGGGTAGGGATGGGTAAGGTAAGTCAAGTAACTTATTTTGAACTAAACCCTTGAGTTTGGGCCACTGGTAATCGATTACAGAGAGCTGGTAATCGATTACCAGAGAGTTGGAAATATGGTAATCGATTACAAAGAGCTGGTAATCGATTACCAGAGAGTTTGAAATATTGTAATCGATTACATAACCCTTGTAATCGATTACCATCAGCCTGGGAACTCAGTAATCGATTACCAAAGTTGGTAATCGATTACCAGGAACCCAGAATGGGTTTTTAGGATATTTTTGCCTTCAGTAATCGATTACTAGAGTTTGGTAATCGATTACCAGAAAAAAATATAAATACCCAGGACGCGTTTTTCAGCAGAATTTTGGAGAGTTTCACTTCTAGAGAGAGAGAGAGGGAACCCTAGAGAGAGAAGTTGCCGGATCGAAGTAGGAACGCCGGAACGGAGCTAGGAACTTCATTTCTTCCTTCTAATCACTTGGATTTCTACAATCATAGTGAGTAATTCTCACTTTTTGCTAGGATTAGAATTGGTCTCTATACCCATGCACCCCCTCCTTCTCTCTTCCGATTCTCTGAATTTACTTGACGTAATTGTTTGTTTGTAATTGAAATTGATTGTTTGAACTATGGGGATGATTTTAATCGGTTAGAAACGGATCGATTCTTGATAATCGATAGTTTCGAAACTTTCGAAATTCTCGAAAGTTTCGAAACTCTCGAAACGTCGAAACGTTCCGTTCTTTTCGATTAACCTCGTGCCGAAATGAGAAACTAAGTGTTTGGGAATTGATTTGGGTTTCGGAATTGATGAGTATACATTGTGGTTGTCGGTTGACATTGAATCTCGTTGGTTTCGAAAGGTTCGAAATGTCGAAATTGTCGAAATTACCGAGATTTCGATATTTATCAATTCCGGAATGCTTAAATCAATTGTCCAATCCAAGTTTCATGATCAAAGGACTTCGGTCAACATGGGGGCTTCGGCCTATGTGAGGGTGGGATTCGTCCCCGGGGGAGATATCCCCTGTAGTTCGAGCTCGAGTCTAACTCTGTATGGTGATTGCTCATGGCCTAGTGGCAAAACATATAGGAGCATCCTTATGCATATGTTATACATAGGTATTTATGAGATATGACGATGATTGTTATAATTGCCTGACATGACTAATTGTTTGCATACATGCATTGAGAATTGTTCACTGAGATTGTATCTCACCACAAGTTATGTGGATTTTGTATAGATGTTCAGGTTCCTCCTCCTCATTGTAATGAGCCTCGGAGATGATTTTGGAAAGCTGAAGACTTAATATTTTGTTGTATATAGTTAGTGGGCGACTTTTGTATCTACACTTGTAGTAGTTATATTTGCCTTGTATTTCGGATTTATGCCTAAACTTGTAGTAACCTTTTGGGACTAGAATTGTAAAATGGACTGTATGACTTTTCATGGTTGGGTAGTTAACTTGATGTAGTTAAAAAGAATGAGATTAGAAAGAATGGGTATTATAACTTGTGTTGAACCAAACTCTTAAGTTTAGGTCACTGGTAATCGATTACAGAAGGCCTGTAATCGATTACCAGAGAACCTTTCCACTGGTAATCGATTACAGAAGGTCTGTAATCGATTACCAGAGAACCTTGCCAATAGTAATCGATTACAGACTTAATTCTCTATGGTTTGATGTAAATTATCCTTTTGTGTTGGGATTGCGATAATTTATAGAACAGGTCGATATTTAAAGTATAATATTCTAAATTCTGGGTTAGGAATTTGGTTTCCAACGGACTAAATTCCTGCTCGAGAATTTAGGGTGTTACAAGAACTCTTCTAGACTTTGTCCTAGTAATATTCTTAGCCCTAGCAAGTGGGTAAATTATGAGAGAAAAGCAGTACCTTTAGTTCCTTTTCACCCTTAGGAGAAACACTCTAAATTATTCCATCCGGACCTTTAGAATCATTATCCTAGTTGGTGACCCTAAGGTAGTAATCGGGAATAGAATTGGGTAATGGCCTTAGCTAGGGGAGTCAGGAAGAACCAAACTTCTCAGGAAATCTAACTTAGTAACTCCACCATTCTAGACCACCTATTTTCACTTATTGTTATCAAGAGAAGAGAGAAACCCTAGTATTAGCTCCCTTAAAGGAGAGGACCAAATTTCAAGCAAGCTAGATAACCCCGGTATAGGTTGTTTTAAGATAGGGTAGATTTAACTTCGAACCCAAGAAAATTTCACCCAACCTAAAGTTTTGCCTTGATCATGTATAGTTAAGCTTAGCTGGTGTGCTATTAGAGGGTTGATCTGTTAGTAAGCGCGTGCACCGGGTTAGAACTCTAGAGCATTAGAAATCCTTGCTTATTAGAGGACTAGGAAGTGACTTAGATTAGATCACTCTCTTTTTTCCTTAGAACTCCAAACAACAAATAAGTTTAGCCTAATCGGTAAGGAGATATAGAGAGAGCGGTCCCCTTAGGAGATGGTAAGATAGTAGGGAGAGCCCGTGTTCATGTCGTGACCGAGAGAGGAGACCTATAAGGTTGTGGCATGAATGTTGTTTTCTTTTTTTCATGTGATGTGTTTATTTATGTTTCTATGCAAATTTAATCTCTCGGAACACGACGTGAGTGTTGGATGTTTTGGTCAACACAAACTTAGTGATTCGAGGGATTGAGTTATTCTGTGTTTATAGCTAAGTACTAGTAAAATAAGTGGAAACTTAGAAATATAAAATTTGAAAGAAAACAATAGGTGAATGTTGGATTAGGTTTGGAGTTAGAACCCTTAATAAGTTGTAGCACGAACATGTTCTTATGATCAGATTTTCTAGTGTGTTGTTTATTCAAGCCCGTTTAGAGAACTTAGAGAGGGTAGAGAGTCTTCCTTTCTTTAGTATGAATACAGGGAGAGAGTTGTGATAGGAGATTGGAAACCCAAGTTTAGATGTAACCCTGGAGAGCATAGTGCCAAGTACAGTTAAAGGAGATCCTTGATGAGCTGGGAGCTCAATTAGAGGGGCTTTGAGTTTGGACTCAAATCTTCAAGGGGGAAGTCAATAGTTAGTGTTTCCGAAGCAGGAGATGAGATGATTCCTTCTAAGAGAGAGTCAGTATCTCTAAAGGGGGTAGCCTCAGGCATCCAGTGTTAGGGGAAATTATCAGAAGGGAGTAGTGGTAGATTGTGTTTTTCAACCTATAGGATGTCGACGAGTCAGTATAGGACTTCAACCAACTAGAACCCCTACGGTCATGAGAAACCCTGAGTGGAAGTGAGAGAGTTTAGCAGCGGAAGCATAGTGGGAGTGCCTCGAATCCAAGCTAGATTTGAAGCCATCCAAGTGGTATTAGACCAATTACACAAGTCAGCTCGTTTTCTACCTACTAGAAGTACCTCCTTTCTTAGTAAGTTAGAAGTTTTGTATGTTAGGACGGATGTCAAACCTTTAATTTTCCTCCAGTGTCAAGTAAGATAGAAATTCTAAGTCCACTCCTGAGTATTAGAATGTTTGTTATCAAGCCTGTGGGGAGGATTTCTGAAAACCTCCTAGTTGAAGTTAACCTTGAGTTCCTTCGCCTTAAGCAATTTTGAGGACAAAATTGTCTTAAGGGGGGTAGAGTGTAACATCCCACACTCCAGGAACTTGTTTATTCAATAGGGATTAGATAATTAACCATGTGTTAGAGATTAAGAAGAAGATAAGTCAAGAACTTAGGAGTTAAATCTTAGAAGTTAAACCTTAGTGTTAAACCAATCCTAGGACTTGTGTAGCTTTTCAACTCTTAACTTAGTTGACATGTGTGTTCAGTAGGTCTAAACCTTGTAAGATTACTTAGGATTGTGAGTAATAGGTAGGGAAAGGGTAAGATGTGAGTTTGGGATCTTGTTAGAATCATTTTGGGAGTTTTGGTCCCTGGTAATCGATTACCAGGAGTTGGTAATCGATTACCAGAGAGGTTTGCTGATGGTAATCGTTTACAGGGTTTGGTAATCAATTACCAGGTTTCTGGGTTCATTGTAATCGATTACCAGAAGTGGTAATCGATTACCAAGACCTCCAGGAATGCATTTTGGCCTCTGGTAATCGATTACCAGGGTTTGGTAATCGATTACCAACAGTGTATATATATATGCTGGTGCGAAAATTCAGCAGAAACTCATTCTCCCTCCCCCCTTCTTCGAACCCTAGAGAGAGAAAGTGAGAGTTCTAGTGAGAGGAAGCTAATTTTGGAGTTTTGAAGGTAGATTGAAGCTAGAATCAACATTTGGATCATCTCTAATCTTCAAATTCCCTCTTGGATTCATCAATTTGTGAGTATAACTCACCCTTAGGGTAGAATTGGTCTCCTATGCATGTCCCCTCTTCTCCCCTCCCTTTCTTGGCTGGATACTTGAATGAAAGTTGATTGTTTGATTGTTTGGATGTTGATTGTTTGATTGAGCTTACGAATTGAAATCGAGAGTCGAAATCCTTAGTTTCGAAGTTTAACGAAAATGTCGAAACTTACGAAACTTACGAAACTATCGTATTTCCCTCGATTTCGATTCATCTAAGTATTCTATTGAGTTTATACTCCTTGTTTGTACCGATTGTAGTTAGATTATTGGTTGAAATGAGAATCGAGACGTAGGGTCGTAAAGTCGTAAATAGCGGAAATGTCGATATGTCCCTTGTATGACCCCGAACTCTCGAATCCCTTTCTCTATGATTAAATTGATTGAAATTGTGATGTTATAAATGAGATTGATAAGAGGATGCGTGAATCGAAGGTGAAACGAAGGAATTTCGAAGTTACGAAAGTTACGAGACTTGTAAAAGTATCGAAACACTCGAGACGTTCGAAATCCTAGTTGTTACCACCGATTCAAGTAAGCCTAATGTGTATATAATTATGATTGTTAGATTGTATTGTGATTGATGTTTGAAAGACTTGGGATGATTCTAATTGGTTAGAACGGAGCGGTTCTTAATGTTCTTTAGTTTCGAAACTTTCGAGGCTATTGAAATGTTTCAAAACTATCATAACGTCGAAACGCTCTATTTTCTCCAATTATAATTGATCCGGAATGGAAATTAAGGATTGGTGACTGATTATGTAACGCCCTAATTTCTAGAACTCAGAAATAGTGCCCGTTGGAGACACTACTCCTGTAATTCTTGAAATCACTTTGTTAGATTTTCGATATCGTAATACAATTTACTTAAACTCTCCAACGATTAGTTTAAGTCATACAAATAAACACATCCACAAGAAGCTTAAGGAAAGAAGCCTACACTTAAAGTAATAGGATCCCATAAATTCGTATCGGAGGTCCGAAAGAATCTTCCTTTAAACTAGATAAATAAACACTAATCATAAATAAACCTTCTAGGCTAGGAATTACATACTTCCATAATTACAATATCTAACGTCAATTCATTACACAACTGAATCAATTCTATTACAAGAATTTCCTATTCTAATAATAATAAGCTCCATTAATTTTCTCTTATCCTCATTAGCTGCCTGTAACATCCTGCACACTAAGAAAGGCCCCGAAACGTGGGGTGAGACTATTGTCTCAGCAAGTATAACTCTATGCATGAATGCAGGGGACATACATGTATGAAGAACTAACCTACATTCACATCATCATATACAATTAAGCATAGTATTCATTCACATAATAATCTTCATAATCGGCCAATCAACATCAATCATATAAATAAACATCAATCTTAGAGTAGATGCGATCAATCTCTTTCAATAAAAATAACAATATGCAATGGTATGCTTCGCCCGAAGGCCATGTACATTCACAGTCTAGAGTTAGACCTGAGCTCAGACTACAGGGGATATCTCCCCAGGGGACGAATCCCACCCTACTTAGGCCGAAGCCCTCTTATTTGACCGAAGCCCTTGAATCACTTAGGCCAAAGCCCAATGGTTGACCGAATAACTAATTAGACATACGAATTGATGAATAGTTCGTTCTCAATAGTTCGAGCCTTTCGAAGCTAAAGAGAATCAACGTTCTATGTGAACTCATATCCACTACCCATCAATTCCTATATCATAATCAGTCACCAATCCTTAATTCCCATTCTGGATCAATTATAATTGGAGAGAATAGAGCGTTTCGATGTTACGATAGTTTCGAAACATTTCGATAGCCTCGAAAGTTTCGAAACTAAGGAACATTAAGAACCACTCCGTTCTAACCAATTAGAATCATCCCAAGTCTTTCAAACATCAATCACAATACAATCTAACAATCATAATTATATACACATTAGGCTTACTTGAATCGGTGGTAACAACTAGGATTTCGAATGTCTCGAGTGTTTCGATACTTTTACAAGTCTCGTAACTTTCGTAACTTCGAAATTCCTTCGTTTCACCTTCGATTCAAGCATCCTCTTATCAATCTCATTTATAACACCACAATTTCAATCAATTTAATCATAGAGAAAGGGATTCGAGAGTTCGGGGTCATACAAGGGACATATCGACATTTCCGCTATTTACGACTTTACGACATACGACTCGATTCTCATTTCAACCAACAATCTAACTACAATCGGTACAAAACAAGGAGTATAAACTTAGTAGAGTACTTAGATGAATCGAAATCGAGGGAAATACGATAGTTTCGTAAGTTTCGTAAGTTTCGACATTTTCGATAAGTTCGAAACTAAGGTTTCCGACTCTCGATTTCAATTCTTAAGCTCAATCAAACAATCAATAATTCAAACAATCACACAATTAACAATCATTCAATTATCCAGCCAAGAAAGGGAGGGGAGAAGAGGGGACATGCAAGGAGACCAATTCCCTAATCTAAGGGTGAGTTATACTCACTCAAGGGTGAAATCAAAGGAGGAATTGAGAGTTTGTAGAGATCCCAAGGGTTGATTCTAGCTCCAATCTACTTCCAAGGCTCCAAAATAGCTTCCTCTCTCTAGAAATCTCACATTCTCTCTCTAGGGTTCGAAGAAGGGGGAAGGGGAAATGAAATTCTGATGAATTTTCGCACCAGCATATATATATATACTGATGGTAATCGATTACCAAACCCTGGTAATCGATTACCAGAGGCAAAAATGCATTCCTGGAGGTCTGGTAATCGATTACCACTTCTGGTAATCGATTACAATGAACCCAGAAACCTGGTAATCGATTACCAAACCCTGGTAATCGATTACCACCAACAGAACTCTCTGGTAATCGATTACCAACTTCTGGTAATCGATTACCTGGGACCAAAAACTCCTAAATTGGTTCTATTAAGGTTCCAAACTCATAACTTACCCTTTTCCTACCTATTACTCATAACCCTTAGTGAACATACAAGGTTTTGACCTACTAAACTCACATGTTATCTAAGCCAAGAGTTGGAATGCTACACAAGTCCTAAGATTGGTTTAACAACTAAGGTTTAACCTCTAAGTTCTGGACTTACCTTCTTCTAAATTTCTAGCACATGGTTGAAAATAGCTAAGTCCTAAATGAATAACCAAGCTCCTGGAATACGGGATGTTACAGATTACGATATAGGAATTGATGGGTAGTTGATACGGGTTCACATAGAACGGGGATTCTCGTCAGTTTCGAAAGGATCGAACTATCGAGAACGAACTACCTATCAATTCGTATGTCTAATTAGTTATTCGATCAATTTTGGACTTCGGTCTCTTTGTGAAAGACCATAGCCTTTGGCTATGACTGGACTTCGGTCTCTTTGTGAAAGACCATAGCCTTTGGCTATGACTGGACTTCGGTCTCTTTGTGAAAGAATGTAGGGTGGGATTCATCCCCTGGGGAGATATCCCCTGTAGTCTGAGCTCAGGTCTAACCCATAATGTGATGTGTTCATGGCCTTCGGGCACAGCATTCCATTGCATACTAATGTTTTTATGGATAGAGATTGATTCCATTTACTATAAAGCTGATAACTAATTATGTTTGGCACTGATTATCTATTATGGAGATTGTTATGTGAATGGATACTATGCCTTGATTGAATATGATGAGGTGAGTGTAGGTTAGTCCTCCATATATGTATGTCCCCTGCATTCATGCATAGAGTTATACTTGCTGAGACATTAGTCTCACCCCACGTTTCGGGGATTTCTTTAGTGTGCAGGAGGTTCCAGTTAGCGAGGAGGACAACAAGGGAAGTGGATGAAGCTGTTTAGTGTTAGGATAGGACCTCTTGTAGTTTTGACTCGGATGTAATATTAATTGATGTTGGATATATAAATGTTTCTATGTGTATTACTTAGCCAAGGAGGCTTTTTATTGATTCCTGTTTAGTCTGTTTAGTTCAAGGGGAGACTCTTCCGGATCTCCGGTATGAATCCCTTGAATCCTATTACCCTAAGGTATAGGTTTCCCTCCTTGAACTTTGTTAAGATATATTTATTTGCGTAACTTAAACTAATCGTTGGAGAGTTTAAGTAAATTGTATGACGATATCGAAAATTTAACGAAATAATTTCAAGGATTACAGGATTAGTGTCTCCAACGGGCACTATTTCTGAGTTCTAGAAATTAGGGTGTTACATCAGGACGGATGTCAAACCTTTAGTTTTCCTCCAGTGTCAAGTAAGATAGAAATCCTAAGTCCACTCCTGAGTATTAGAATGTTCGTTATCAAGCCTGTGGGGAGGATTTCTAAAAACCTCCTAGTTGAAGTTAACCTTAAGTTCCTTCGCCTTAAGCAATTTTGAAGACAAAATTGTCTTAAGGGGGGTAGAGTGTAACATCCCGCACTCCAGGAGTTCGTTTATTCAATAAGGATTAGATAATTAACCATGTGTTAGAGATTAAGAAGAAGGTAAGTCAAGAACTTAGGAGTTAAATCTTAGAAGTTAAACCTTTGTGTTAAACCAATCCAAGGACTTGTGTAGCTTTCCAACTCTTAACTTAGTTAACATGTGTGTTCAGTAGGTCTAAACCTTGTAAGATCACTTAGGATTGTGAGTAATAGGTAGGGAAAGGGTAAGATGTGAGTTTGGGACCTTGTTAGAATCATTTTGGGAGTTTTTGGTCCCTGGTAATCGATTACCAGAGAGGTTTGCTGATGGTAATCGATTACAGGGTTTGGTAATCGATTACCAGGTTTCTGGGTTCATTGTAATCGATTACCAGAAGTGGTAATCGATTACCAGACCTCCAAGAATGCATTTCGGCCTCTGGTAATCGATTACCAGGGTTTGGTAATCGATTACCAGCAGCATGTATATATATGCTGGTGCGAAATTCAGCAGAATTCATTTTCTCTTCTTCCCTTTTCGAACCCTAGAGAGAGAGGGAGAGAACCTAGTGATAGAAACTCTATAACGGAGCTCAAGAACGGAATCGAAGCAAGGAAACATCAAGAGGATCATCATCTAAACATCCTTTCCTCCTTAGATTTCTTCATCAAGTGAGTATAACTCACCCTTAGGGTAGAATTGGTCTCCTATGCATGTCCCCTGTTCTCCCCTCCCTTTCTTGGCTGGATACTTGAATGAAAGTTGATTGTTTGATTGTTTGGATGTTGATTGTTTGATTGAGCTTACGAATTGAAATCGAGAGTCGAAATCCTTAGTTTCGAAGTTTAACGAAAATGTCGAAACTTACGAAACTTACGAAACTTACGAAACTATTGCATTTCCCTCGATTTCGATTCATCTAAGTATTCTATTGAGTTTATACTCCTTGTTTGTACCGATTGTAGTTAGATTATTGGTTGAAATGAGAATCGAGACGTAGGGTCGTAAAGTCGTAAATAGCGGAAATGTCGATATGTCCCTTGCATGACCCCGAACTCTCGAATCCCTTTCTCTATGATTAAATTGATTGAAATTGTGATGTTATAAATGAGATTGATAAGAGGATGCTTGAATCGAAGGTGAAACGAAGGAATTTCGAAATTACGAAAGTTACGAGACTTGTAAAAGTATCGAAACACTCGAGACGTTCGAAATTCTAGTTGTTACCACCGATTCAAGTAAGCCTAATGTGTATATAATTATGATTGTTAGAGTGTATTGTGATTGAAGTTTGAAAGATGTGGGATAATTCTAATTGGTTAGAACGGAGCGGTTCTTGATATTCTTTAGTTTTGAAACTTTCGAAGCTATCGAAAGTTTCAAAACTATCGTAACGTCGAAACGCTCTATTCTTTCCAATTATACTTGATCCGGAATGGAAATTAAGGATTGGTGACTGATTATGATATAGGAATTGATGGGTAGTGGATATGAGTTCACATAGAACGTTGATTCTCTTTAGCTTCGAACGGTCGAACTATCGAGAACGAACTATTCATCAATTCATATGTCTAGTTAGTTATTCGGTCAAACACTGGGCTTCGGCCTAAGTGATTCAAGGGCTTCGGTCAAATAAGAAGGCTTCGGCCTAAGTGATTCAAGGGCTTCGGTCAAATAAGAGGGCTTCGGCCTAAGTAGGGTGGGATTCGTCCCCTGGGGAGATATCCCCTGTAGTCTGAGCTCAGGTCTAACTCTAGACGTTGCGTGTACATGGCCTTCGGGCAAAGCATACCATTGCATATTGATATTTTTATGGAAAGAAACTGATTTCATTTACTTTGAGATTGTTACCTATTTATATTCTTGATATTGATTGGCTAACTATGGAGATTATTATGTGAATGAATGCCATGCGTTATTGGATATGATGATGTGAATATAGGCTAGTCCTTCATACATGTATGTCCCCTGCATTCATGCATAGAGTTATACTTGCTGAGACAATAGTCTCACCCCACGTTTCGGGGTTTTTCTTAGTGTGCAGGACGTTACAGACAACTACTGAAGATAAGAGAAAGCTAATGGAGTTTATTATCGTTTGAATAGGAATTTCTTGTAATAGAATTAATTCAGTTGTATAATGAATTGATATTAGATATTGTAAATATGTATGTATGTAATTCTTAGCCAAGGAGGATTCTTTCGGATCTCCGATATGAATTCATGGAATCCTATTACTTTAAGTGTAGGATTCCTTCCTCAAGCTTCTCGTAGACGTGTTTATTTGTATGACTTAAACTAATCGTTGGAGAGTTTAAGTAAATTGCATGACGATATCGAAAATTTAACGAAGTGATTTCAAGAATTACAGGAGTAGTGTCTCCAACGGGCACTATTTCCTTCTCCATTTTTGTTGATTTTAGAGAGAGAGGGACAAGGTTCTAGTGAGAGAAAGAAGAGGAAAGCTTGGCTAGAGGCTTCTCCAACCATCTCCTAGCTTGGATTCCATCATTTCTCCACCATCCTCTTCCTCCTTCCCCTCCATTATTCCTCCATTTAAGGTGAGTAAATGAAATGAACCTTAAGGTTCTAATATTCATGGACCTTAGAAATTTTCTGATAAAAAGGGTTCTTTTCTTGGCAACACTTTTATACTAATGTAATCAATATTTTTATTTCCTTTCTTTTGCTACGTACGTAACTTTTTCTTTTCTTTTCTTTTCTTTTCTTTTCTTTTATCAAACTTGATAACCACGTAATAATCCTTGCCAAAAATAATACTCACCCTTAGAAAAAACTTGATAAACAAATCACTCATAAATCAAGTATTACGTATAGGAAAATATGGATTTTTGGACCAAAATAACAGTAGAAGTAGAAAACTGAAAATAAAGAAGAAATGAGAAGATAGAAGAGGACGTCACACTTTCAAAGACTTAAAAGATAAGTCCCTGAGAACATACACACAAAGGAAGGAACCTTTGATAAATTCTCAACTCTTGACTAGCAAGAAACTTAGAGAAACACTCTCAAAGTATAGGGTTTTTTTTCAGCATAAAACATTCTAACTTTTATTCATGCATGAAGCAAGTATTTATAGAGTTTACAAGGTGAAACTAGGGTTGTGTAATCAGCCATGTTACACGCCCAAATCATCCCCAAAATGCCCCCTTACATACTTCCCATGCAACCCTAAACTCATTCTAGGAATTAAATAAATTAAAGAGACAAATTAGCTAATAAAACTCAACCTAAGTGAGCTTGTATGGCCGCATTTCCCAACCAGAATTTTGGCACATGTTAGCTACATTAAACCTTGAAAAATAACCACCAAACATGAGATAAAGAGGCCATTCACTCAGCCATAATGTGGCCGCACCAACCAGCCATCAATCTTCAAGATTCCATGCATTTTGTAACTCCCTTCTTCATGACTTGGCCGCCACTTTAATGGTTCTTCATTCTCTCATTTACAACCTTGTTGGCCCCCTTTTTATGACTTAGAATTCAGCCATTTTTAACACATGTTGGCCGCAACATGTAGCTCCAAAATGAGGCTAGGTTCATGCGCACAACAAGCCTTCTCCAGCGGCTATAAGACAAGGCTTTCAATGCCTTTTAACAACATTATATTCTTGTCTTTGTAACCATCAAACTAATAACTCAAAGTTTGTAACTCCTAACTTTTTATTGAAAGCAAATAAACAATAATAATTCAGCAAAATAAAAGAGCACATGGCCGCCCACCATCATCCCATGTGGCCGCCCACAATGCCACGTCATTGCCTTGGAAGTGCTTCAATTATCAGTTGCATTAAATGCAACTGATTCTCCATCAATTAAGCTATCCTCTTCAACTTGAGTGCAATTAATGAACTTAAGACTTCCATTAATGTTTTGCTCGGTTTGAGTCTGGACTTCTTTAATGATGACTTGGAGTGCCTCCTTAGCCTTCCTAGCTTGTGCCCTTGTCATGGGCCCACCCAATCTGTTGACTGCCTGATTGATGTCCACATCACGCCCCCTTCTTGAAAAGGATTTGTCCTCAAATCTGAAGGGTCCTCACCTACATCAAAAAGAGTTAAGTCAGCAACATTAAAGGTTGCACTAACATTATACTCACCTGGCCAGTCTATTTTGTAGGCATTATCATTGATTTTCTCAAGCACTTGGAAAGGTCCATCTCCCCTTGGTTGAAGCTTTGATTTTCTCTGTTCTGGAAACCTTTCTTTTCTCATGTGAACCCATACCCAATCTCCTGGTTGGAACACCATATTCTTCCTTCCCTTGTTTGCTTGTTTGGCATAGCTCTCATTTTTCTTTTCAATTTGAGCTTTAACCTTCTCATGCATTTTCTTGACAAATTCAGCCTTAGCCTGCGCTTCCTTTTGCTTAAACATAGAAATATTAGGCAGAGGTAATATATCAAGAGGAGTTAAAGGGTTGAAACCATACACTACCTCAAAAGGTGAACAGTTAGTAGTACTATGAACAACCCTATTATAAGCAAACTCAACATGAGGCAAACAATCCTCCCAAGAATTAATGTTTTTATTCAAAATTGTCCTAAGCAAAGTACCTAGGGTTCTATTAACCACTTCTGTTTTCCCATCAGTTTGGGGATGGCAAATAGTAGAAAATAGTAACTTAGTGCCAAGCTTTCCCCACAAAGTCCTCCAAAAATGACTCAAAAATTTTGAATCCCTATCACTCACTATGCTTCTTGGTATTCCATGCAGCCTGACTATTTCCTTGAAAAATAAATCTGCTACATGACAAGCATCATCCACTTTCTTGCAAGGTATAAAGTGAGCCATTTTTGAAAACCTGTCAACCACAATAAAAACAGAATCTTTTCCATTCTTTGTTCTTGGGAGCCCCAAAACAAAGTCCATGGAAATATCAGTCCAAGGAAATTCAAGAACAGGCAAAGGAGTATATAAACCATGAGGTTTAACTTTAGACTTAGCCTTTTTGCAAACAATACATTGGTCACATATTTTATGAACGTCATGTTTCATATTTGACCAATAAAAATTATCTTGCAAAATTTCTAAGGTCTTTTGCACTCCAAAATGTCCCATTAATCCCCCTTCATGTGACTCTCTCACAAGCATCTCTCTTATGGAACTTTTAGGCACACACAATTTATTTCCTTTAAACAAAAAATCATTATGCCTTAAGAATCCATTTTCTGATTTTTTTAAACATACCACATACAAATCAGCAAAATCCACATCATCACAATACATGCTTTTCAAAGATTCAAGTCCATACAATTTAGCTTCAAGCATAGCAAGCAAGACATGTCTCCTAGAAAGAGCATCAGCAACTATATTTCCTTTTCCCTTTTTATGCTTTATGACGTATGGAAATTGTTCCAAGAATTCAACCCATTTAGCATGCCTTTTATTTAATTTTCTTTGGCCTTTTAAATACTTCAAAGATTCATGATCACTATGAATTACAAATTCTTTAGGAAGTAAATAATGTTGCCAAGTTTTAAGAGCCCTTACCAAAGCATATAATTCCTTATCATAAGTAGAATAATTAAGCGCTGGTCCACTTAATATTTCACTAAAATAAGCAATTGGATGCCCCTCTTGCAATAAAACAGCACCAATTCCCACATTAGAAGCATCACACTCTAATTCAAAAGATTTTGCAAAATTTGGTAAGGCTAAAATAGGCGCATGTGTGAGCCTATCCTTGAGGGCAGCAAAGGCCGCCTCTTGTTTCTCCCCCCACTTATATCCCACATTTTTTTTAACAATTTCATTGAGGGGTGCAACCAAGGTGCTAAAATCTTTAACAAATCTCCTATAGAAACTTGCTAAACCATGAAAACTTCTGACCTCACTCACAGTCTTAGGCGTTGGCCATTCTTGAATAGCCTTCACCTTTTCTTCATCCACTTGAACTCCCTTGGACCTCACAACAAATCCCAAGAAAACAACATGGTTGGTACAAAAATGCATTTTTCAAGATTAGCATACAAATTTTCTTTACTAAGCACATCCAAAACAGATTTTAGGTGATTATCATGCATATCCAATGAACTGCTGTAGATAAGAATATCATCAAAGTACACAACCACAAACTTTCCTATGAATTCTCTCAAAACATGGTTCATTAGTCTCATGAAAGTGCTTGGAGCATTAGTTAATCCAAAAGGCATAACTAACCATTCATATAAACCATATTTTGTTTTAAAAGTTGTTTTCCATTCATCACCTTCTCTTATCCTAATCTGATTATAGCCACTTTTTAAATCAATTTTACTAAACACACATGCACCATACAATTCATCAAGAAGGTCATCTAACCTGGGAATTGGATGTCTATACTTGATGGTGATGTTGTTTATGGCTCTACAATCAGAACACATCCTCCATGATCCATCTTTTTTTGGTACCAAGATGACTGGTACTGCGCATGGACTCATGCTGTCTCTCACCCATCCTTTGCCAATGAGCTCACTTACTTGCCTCTCAATTTCTTTAGTCTCTTGAGGATTACTCCTATATGCTGGCCGATTTGGCAATGAGGCTCCAGGAATGAGGTCTATGTGAAGCTCAATTCCTCTCAAAGGTGGTAAGCCATCAGGGACATTTTCTGGAAAAACATCCTCATATTCCTGCAAAAGAGATTTAACTATATAAGGCAATTCAAATTTATCAAAAGTGTTAGTAGTCAAAAGATGGTTAGTACTAAACAACAAATAAATTGGTTGTCTTGTACATAACACTCTCCTCACTTCTCTTTCTTTTGCTAAATAAAGCTGTTTGCCCTCTTGATTTTCACTCTTTTTCTTTTGGCTCTCTTCTTTTTCACGTTTTTCATTTTTTCTCTCTTGAGCAATCTTTTCTCTCAATTTATTTTGATCCTCACTAACCTCCCTAGGTGTTAAAGGTCTCAAAACAATTTTTTTATCTTGATACATGAAAGAAATTTTATTGGTAAAGCCATGATGGATAGCTTTAGTATCAAACTGCCACGACCTTCCAAGAAGTATATGGCTAGCCTCCATGGGAACCACATCACAAAGTACCTCGTCTTGATATTTCCCTATAGAAAAAGGAATTTCAGCTTGACTGTGCACTTGTACTTCATCTCCTTCACTAAGCCATTGGAGTCTATATGGCCTAGGATGTGGTTTTGTATCCAAACCCATTTTGTTCACCAATCTGGAACTCACAACATTAGTACAGCTACCACCATCAATAATCACTAAGTAAATCTTACCATTGATTGAACATCGAGTATGAAAGATGTTCTCCCTTTGGTTTACCTCCTTGCCCACGATTTGGCTTCCTAGAAGTCTACTAATCATGTAGACTTCTCCCACATCAGCACCTGTATCATCATCACTGGGCTCCTCCTTTTCATCATCAGATTCACTTGTGTACTCACTATTGTCCTTAAGAAGAATGGTCTTCTTAGTAGGACACTCATAGGCATAATGGCCTCTTCCTTGACACCTGAAACAAGTCACATCCCTTCCTTTCTTTGCACCCTGTTCAACATTTTTATTAGTGGGTTTACCTTGAGAAGTAGATGCTGCTTGGCTTGAGGTTTCTGCTACCTCCTTTTTAATTTTGTCCTTCCAATTTGCAGGCACATTGTTAGAACTTCTCCTGGCAGCTCCTTTTCTTTTTAATTGTTGCTCTACTTGAAGAGCCTTATACAACAAATCCTCCAACTCAACATATTCCTGTAACTCCACAACATCTCTAATATCAGAACTCAAGCCATTTAGAAAACGTACCATGGTGATTTCAGGATCTTCTTCTATGTTGGCTTGGATGAGGATCATCTCCATCTCTTTGAAATATTCTTCCACGCCTCTACTACCTTGAGTGAGTTTTTGCAATTTCAATTTTAACTCTCGTTGGTAGCTAGAAGGTACATATCGTTTCCTCATGATCCTTTTCATCTCAGTCCAAGACTCCACCTCTGGTTCTTCATTTCTGCGCCTCTCCCTTTGTAACTTATTCCACCATATGAGAGCATAGTCAGAAAATTCTGCTGCAGCAAGCTTGGCCTTCTGCGCCTCTGTATAGTGGTTGCAGGCAAATAGATGCTCAATCTTGAGCTCCCACTCCAAATAGGCTTTTGGGTCACTACGACCTTTGAAAGGTGGTATAGTCAGCTTGACCCCTTGTATTCTCCCTTCATCTCTTGGTGGCCTTCCATCCTCAGTATTAGGGGGTGGAGGAGGTGGGGGAGGTGTTTTCTCCAATTCATCCAACCTGTTGTGCAACTCATCATACTGTGCCCTTATCATTTTCTCCAAACGTTGAGAAAGTGCTACAATCTGCAACTGAAGGTCACGATTCTCCACTTGTTTTTCTGCCATAATCAAAGAAAGAAACACGTAACAGAAAAAGAAACAAAAATGATTAACTGTTTAGAAACTCACCACCCTCGTGTTTACACACAATACTGGCTTTTTCTATAACGTAACACTCTTTGCCTTTTTCCACTCTATTTCTCTTTAGGTTTCTTACCACACCAATGAGGATAAAAAAATCAAAGAAATTCCACCACCTGCTGTAGTCAGAAAAAAATAATAAAACAAGAAAAGATAAGAAGAAAAGTAATATTTGTTAGGAAAAAAATTTCAGAAAAATTCTAATAACCGGAGCTCTGATGACCAAATGATATGAACCTTAAGGTTCTAATTTTCATGGACCTTAGAAATTTTCTGATAAAAAGGGTTCTTTTCTTGGCAACAATTTTATACTAAAGTAATCAATATTTTTATTTCCTTTCTTTTGCTATGTACGTAACTTTTTCTTTTCTTTTCTTTTCTTTTCTTTTCTTTTCTTTTATCAAACTTGATAACCACATAATAATCCTTGCCAAAAATAATACTCACCCTTAGAAAAAACTTGATAAACAAATCACTCATAAATCAAGTATTACGTATAGGAAAATATGGATTTTTGGACCAAAATAACAATAGAAGTAGAAAACTGAAAATAAAGAACAAATGAGAAGATAGAAGAGGACGTCACACTTTCAAAGACTTGAAAGATAAGTCCCTGAGAATATACACATAAAGGAAGGAACCTTTGATAAATTCTCAACTCTTGACTAGCAAGAAACTTAGAGAAACACTCTCAAAGTATAGGGTTTTTTTTTTAGCATAAAACATTCTAACTTTTATTCATGAATGAAGCAAGTATTTATAGAGTTTACAAGGTGAAACTAGGGTTGTGTAATCAGCCATGTTACACGCCCAAATCATCTCCAAAATGCCCCCTTACATACCTCCCATGCAACCCTAAACTCATTCTAGGAATTAAATAAATTAAAGAGACAAATTAGCTAATAAAACTCAACCTAAGTGAGCTTGTATGGCCGCATTTCTCAACCAGAATTTTGGCACATGTTAGCTACATTAAACCATGAAAAATAACCACCAAACATGAGATAAAGAGGCCATTCACTCAGCCATAATGTGGCCGCACCAACCAGCCATCAATCTTCAAGATTCCATGCATTTTGTAACTCCCTTCTTCATGACTTGGCCGCCACTTTAATGGTTCTTCATTCTCTCATTTACAACCTTGTTGGCCCCCTTTTTATGACTTAGAATTCAGCCATTTTTAACACATGTTGACCGCAACATGTAGCTCCAAAATGAGGCTAGGTTCATGCGCACAACAAGCCTTCTCCAACGGCTATAAGACAAGGCTTTCAATGCCTTTTAACAACATTATATTCTTGTCTTTGTAACCATCAAACTAATAACTCAAAGTTTGTAACTCCTAACTTTTTATTGAAAGCAAATAAACAATAATAATTCAGCAAAATAAAAGAGCACATGGCCGCCCACCATCATCCCATGTGGCCGCCCACAATGCCACGTCATTGCCTTGGAAGTGCTTCAATTATCAGTTGCATTAAATGCATCTGGTTCTCCATCAATTAAGCTATCCTCTTCAACTTGAGTGCAATTAATGAACTTAGGACTTCCATTAATGTTTTGCTCAGTTTGAGTCTGGACTTCTTTAATGATGACTTGGAGTGCCTCGTTAGCCTTCCTAGCTTGTGCCCTTGTCATGGGCCCACCCAATCTGTTGACTGCCTGATTGATGTCCACATCAGTAAAGCTCACACACTTCCACCCCATCGTGTGTATGTTTCTAATATGAACCCTATCCTTCTATTCCACTTCCCTTTGGTTTGTGGGTGTTGATTTATGGTTGAAATAGAAAATATACATGCTTTGAGGTGACTATTGGTTGTATGTGAAAAACCCTAGGTTAGAATAATTTGGGGATTTTGGGATTCCTTGAGATTGGTTGCTATTGAATGTATTTCTTGATAATTCTATATATTCCTTGTTGATCTTCTAAATTTATATGTAGTCTTGACATGAATGTGTATAGAAACATGAGGATAGGGTGTATGTGGAGGGATTGCTTTAGAACCTTAACTATAATTATTGTATGAAGTTGAATTATTAAATTTACATGATTAGATTTTGTTAGAAGTATTTCCATGATGCTTATGTAAATTTATATGTAATTTTGGCATGACCTGAGTTATATGAGCATATTCCGTTTAAGAGTCAACTTTCATGACATTAGTTACCTGTTATGATTTCTCAGAAAGCATTCTTGATACATTATGCAAAACATTTCTCAAAATAAATTCAAATTTAGCTTCGGCCTAGAAAAAATCAGATTTTTGGCTTCGGCCCAGAATAATTAATAACTTAGCCAGCTTTGGCCGTGAGAAATTGCCTGAAAACTTGACTTCGGTCCAGAATAAGGGTGGGATACGTCCCCAGGGAAGACGTTCCCTGTAGTCTGAGCTCAGTTCTAACTCCAGAATCAGTAAAAAGACCCTGCCAGTTGGGAACAACTGTGAGAATATGGCTGCTGGGCACAGCAGTGAGAATTGCATCATGAGCTTGTTTGTGTATTTAGACTTGTAATATATGTTTTATGATGGTTGCATAGTTAATTTTAATTGCATTTATATGTTCCTTATTGAGTTAAGAAAAGATTTAATTATGAAAGAAGATTAGAGCGATTTATGAGCTTTATGTTGACTTGTGTTCTGTGTTGCACCTCATATGCTTGCTTTCCCCACATTGCCTGCTGCATGCTTTGCTCACTGAGGTCGTAGTCTCACCCCACGTTTCGGGGATATATTTTATACTGTGCAGGGAACTTCCAGCTAATGTTCAGGGACGGATGGAGCTTTTGGAGTGGACTCACCAACTCCTAGTGGTCAAGAGGAGTTTTAGTTTTCACTAGATGTATTGATAGTTCAGTGATGTAATTACATAGAGATGTTATTTGAGATTTAATTGTAGTTTCTAATTAATTGGTATTCCACATAGAAATCTTTAGTTTGGCCATGGAGGCCTATTTGCTATTGAGATGGAATGGTAATTAAGTTATTATTGAACTGTACTGGTTGTTTTGCTGGATTTTAGGTGAAGAAAAAATTGGGAAATGTCCAGCTTTTAGGGGAAACTCTGCCGGATTTCCGGTAGGAGTTTTATGGACCATAACACCCCAACGTGTAGGTCGTTCCCTAGGTTTTAATAAGATTTGTATTGAATGCTATAATGTATGAGTTTTGGGGAAGTCTAAGCAAACGTTGGATTGTTCAAGCAATTCTGTTATTTGTATGCCGATATTGAAAATGGCGCGAAATAATTTCAGAAACTCGGAATAGTGTTTTCCAACGAACATTATTCTTGAATTAAGAAATTAGGACGTTACATTTTGGTATCAGAGCAGTTCAATCCAATTGGACTGTGGTTAGGTTAGTTGCCCGTGACTTACTGTAATTCCACCATGCCTCATGCTTAGTATAGGGACTGATCACCCCACTACTGGGTACGTTGTACGCGGAATTATGGTTAGTGACGAAAATAGGATACCTTGTTAAGGGAGTTGGGACACCTCCCCAACAGGGTTAGAGCCACCCACTTACAATTAGAGGGAGAGAGTGACATAGATTCATTCCCAAGAGTAAGATCTTCTCCTTAGAGATTTTATAGGACCTATCCGTAATCCCTAGTGGACTTGAGGCAAACTTAGAAGGAAACGTAAAGGGTAAGCATTGGAATAGAGTGCATAATTAGTTGCGGTATGCGATTAAGAGAGAGTGACTAGAGGGATTGATGAGTAGGCTCCCTAGTGGGCTAGGAGGATGTCAGTTGCTTGTAATTGAACTTGGATGATGTGAGTTGTTTGGCTAATTATGATGCTCGTTTCTGCTTGAATGAATGCATGACATATTTGTTGTTTTTGTTGCCTGAATTTTTTGTTGTTCTGTACACTTGGTGAAGATTTAAGGAATGAGTTACGATGTCGTTTGCATAACTTGTATGTTAGGTTGCTTGGCTTAGAAGGATGTGTAAGAAGAGGGTTAATGGTACACTTTTAGGGTAAGGCCTGAATGACCTTAGAATTTGGAATTTTGCGGATTTAGGATTTCATGCTTGGTGGGTTGGTAATGATATGAAGGACTCCTGGTAAGTTAGAGGAACCTAATACCCCCGGTAAGGGAGAGTGACCCTAGTTCTTTAGTTAAGTTACGTGTCAATGGATGGATGTAACTCTAGATACGACTGGAGAAATCGAATTAGGGCCTTGACCTTACTTGTAGTTGTCTTAGGCGCTTTAACTCCGGATAGATGTCAATTAAGTAGTCAGTGAATTTAAAATTTGATAGTGATGAGAATACCTAAGTCTTATGTACGAATATTTGGTTTTAGTGTGAAAGGAGCAAGTCCAACCTTGTGTTTCCGGGGTATTAGATTGATCCTTTAGAGTCCTTACCTACTCCTTAGGTCCATGTGTCAGAGAGTTCTTAGATGTAGTTTCGGTTCACTAAGGTATAAGTTAACCAACTAGTTACTTAAGTGTATTCTTACTTCATGAACCATTAGGGGAAATTTAAGTTTGTAGACCATGACTCCATAACCACTTTGTTCTACCTTAGAGCACCCTTCTTACCTTAGGTCCCTTATGGTGTAGAACCTTGCCATCCATGTCTGAGTTATGGTTGGGCACTCTCGCCTAGTGAAGACCCCATGATTAGTTCGGTTATGTTAGAGGGTACAACCCCAGTAGGTAAAGAGGGTAAGTGACATTGAGAACTCAGATGGGTAGAGATACTTAGAAAATTGCAATCATGATCGATTCCTTTCGGTTCGAGGCTCACTCTACAGCTAGCACCTGAATGATAGGATCCCTTGTTGTTTGGTCAAAGTATGTAGAGTAGACGTCTCATAATTATCAAAGTTTTGTACTCAGTACATCATTGTCTGTTTTTAGGATGTAGGCACTCCTGTTACCGATTTTAAAGTTATCTGTGGTAGAGCTAAGTCTACAGGTTAGGCTTCTCGATCCCTTCTCTTTTGATTCCTTAGCGGTAGTACTTTGGCCTTTATAGTTCATGGAAGAAGGAAAATCTTGCAAAATTTAGAATTGTTACTCAGTGCATAACTCCTACGAGGGTCAAAAATCAGTATCTAGTTAGTGTTTTGTTAAAGACTAGTGTTAAGCTTGGTGTTGAACATTCTCCTTCCATTCCTCTTGTTTCTAAGGTTTCGGCCATCGTTCAAGTTTGATGTGTCCCTTGGTCATCAAGGCAATTGGATGTTCCTTCAATTGTTACGGTTGCAAGCTCTAGTCAATAGTTGTTGATACCCTTGTATAGGGCAGGCGTTTGTACTCAGACTCTCTATGTTGGAAAGATAGACAATCATGTTTTCTACGTTTGTGCACATGATGGAGTGATAGGCACAAGCATACCTAAACACTATCATGTTCTGTATAATGGGATTGGTTTTCTCCTGATGGACTGCAGGAGTTTGACCATTCTCTATCATGTGTCTATTAGAGTGGCACCACTTGGATGCACCTTTACATTCGTTAATTTGAGGCCTGTGTGATGACGTTTTAGAAACCAGTGATGAGATGATGTTTCAAACTAGCTAGCTTTTAGAAGTCACAGCGTAGTTTCATGTGGTGGACTTGAACCTTGAGGGTTGTTAGTGAGGGTTGAGCCCTTAAGGGGGGTAGCCTTGTATGAGAAGACAAAGGAACACGCAGTATATCTTAAACAACTTGTAGGTACTCCCAAGGTTTAGTGTGTTGGCTAAGTATTGAGTTAGAAATCATAATTAGGAGTTTGGAAGACCTCAGTTTTACTTTGATTCTGTTATGTAGTCTGATTGCCCCTAGTAATTAAGTTATTTTCGAGTGAGGAGACCAAAGTGAGGCCCCCTTAGAAACCCATGTTAGGATTGTGGTAGAGGAAGGGTAGGTGCTAGGGTTTGTATCCCGAGAAAGAATGAGAGAATTTTTTTGGAGCCGGTGTGAGTCAGGTATAGAACAGTTGGAAGATAGTGACATTCGGGGCGTAGCATATGAGGGTAGCACTAAGAGGATGAGTCTAGGAATACGATCAAACCCTAATTCCTTGTTAGCCATCTTGAAGAATAGAGGTATTAGTGATCGAAAGAAAATTTGGGAGGACTCCTAGTACACAAACATAGTTAAGAATGGAAGTGTGACCCCGCGTTAGGATAATCGGAACAAATTTTGAGGATAAAATTTATTTAAGGGGGGTAGGATTGTAACATCCCAAAAATTAGGGCCTAGAAACTGTAGTCAGAGCTTTAGGCTGTGGATCCGACTAAGTAACAGAGAGTGGGAAGTGGTATGATATGTTGAAGATTTGAATGGGAATTTAGATGGGAATTAGGTAAATGATATAAGAAGATTACAACTATTTAAGAATGAGGAAAGGATATTAGAGGAAGAAGAACTAATATGGAAAGGTATAATAACAGCCAAGAAATTAGGGAATTGATTTATCAAGAATTAGAGTGGGGAAGGGTTTGTATGAGAAGAACTAAATTAGAATAAGGTTTTGGTAGAGAGGAATTAAGTTTGAGGGGGAGAAAAATGAATTGGAACCAAGAGGGACACAAACCGAGGTTATTGCTTAATTTTGGGAGTTAGGCCTAATGACCTTGGTGCACTAATTCGCAGATATCTAGAGCTAAGGATGTCCAATAAAGGTGATTCTACTTTTATTTGAAAGCTAATTTCTGGGGCTTCAGTTTGATATATTATAAGATAATATTCCGAGCACGTTTGAACCTACAATTAACAAGTTTACGCGTTGCCGCGCGCAGAGTGCGCTGTAGCACGCAGATACATGCTGAAGCGCGCTGGAACTCTCTATTGGAGCGTGCTGGAGCGTGCAATACCCTTAGTTACACCACTAAGAATATCACATTTCAAAACGTAACCGTCGAACTTACTGTTTTACAACTTAGAAAATATTGGAATATTTTTTTTTTTGAAAGAGCTTAGCCATCATCAACATATTACTTTCTAGTTCCATTTTAAGTATTCATGAAAATGTACTTTCCTTAAGTCTGAAATTTATTTTCTAAAAACATTTAGACGATTATTACCCTGCATACATACGCAGCATATACACAGCCATGAGACCGATTATAAGAAGGGAATATCACAAATATATACGATGACACAGTATCAAGTGCTCCTCGAGCTAACAAGGTAACTATACAAAACATGAATTCTAGTAGTAGACTAAGTGCATAAAACCTTAAACCAAAATACACAGAAAAGAGATTCCTAAACCAGAGCTGTACTACTAGACTCAAAATGACACTAAACTACTCGTCAGTTTCCGACTCAGTAGAGATCCACCTACATCTCCTCCCGTCAGTGCCTCTGAGATTGATCATCCCAAAGTCCTCTGAGGGGTCATCACTGGAAGGGTCTTCTTCCGGTTCTGCATCCTCAGAATCGTCCTCCGGATCCTCCTCGGGGTCCTCCTCCTCGGATGTAGTATCATCGATCATAATCAGGTCCGGTACACTCGGAGGGGAACGGCTGAAGAAGCCAGGACGTACAGACTGTGAAGGTGACACCTCTGGGCCAGGAGTGTAGCGAGGGGAGTCTGGCTCGTCCATCATTGCCATACGCGAAGACTGTGATGGAGACGACGGAGCGGGACGACGACAACGGTTGAGAAAAGTGGTGTGGCGTCTAAGACCAGGGGGCGTCTCGAACTCTAGGATCACTGGCACGGTGAAATCTAATTCTGGGACCAGGGGCAGGCTGGGGTGAGAAATCGTAACACGCACCTCCCCCGTGAATATGCATCATCTAGGAATGTCGGTTACACGCCACTGGCCCCGTGGCTCCCATTTCAGCTGGACACGCATAGTCGTCATCTTACAGATCTCCAACACCGGCTGCCGACGTGGCGGAAAGACACAACGATAGGAAATAACAGAAGTAGAAAAGGAAGGGTGAGAACATCGCATGAACTCACATCAAGTAGAAAATAGTAACTAATGCATTCACCAGACCTCTTCACAATCGCAATCACAATCACAATCACAATCACAATCACGATCACAATCACAATCACAATCACAATCGCAATCATATAATTTATGTTGTCATGATGCATATAAACTAATGCATGCGGGCCCAGGGAAACCTCACCAACAGCAGAGCACACAGCAACTGCTCAACCATATATGGACAATGTCTCAGGAGTTTGTCTGTACTAGCAAATAAAACAGTACTTAGGAGCATTGCTCAATCTCTGGCCAAGACGATTTTCCATGTCTTCCAGACAACTCACTGATCCATGAAAACTTGAGAGCGACAGGATAGTCAAGCCTGTACCCCGTTATCCAGACAGTAGGGGGCGAGCCTACGTCACCTGAGCCATTCCGGGACTTGACTTATCCTCAGGGTTGGCGTCCCTCTTTTAGGACCCGACTGGTGTTCTTTGCAAAACCCAGTGCACCCGTCCCAACCAGTTTCACACCGTACTATAGTGTTATTTTCATATAGGTCCCAAGGTTTTTAACCTTAATATCATCATTTATGCCTTATGATGCATGTCACACAACAATGCCTACAGCATTCCACCCTCACAGGCAAAGCCTAATGAGTCATTCCACGTCACCACTTCCCCGTGGCACGCCTTGGTCCAAGTCTTTTCTTCACAAGAGAAACCAAATCACACTCTCTTACCAAGCTCCTCAAGTCTTATGTAAAGAGAAAGTGTTGGTTATAATCTTTTAAGATGGTTTGTAATAGTGTTATTGATAACCAATTTCACTTAAGTCCTATAACTTACTAAGACTTATGGATGTGTTTTATGAAAGGCTTTTCTCATCCTAGTTCTCTTTGTATGACTAATTAAGATTAGGTTTAGTCCTTAATCATAACCAATCTTTATTAATCGGATTACAATTAAGCTTTTACTTTCTTTAATTAAGTCTTAATCCTTACTTAAGATCCTAATTAATTTCTAATTATCCCTTAATCTCCTCCTTGATCTTGGATTAGGATTATTAATTACATTTGATTAAGGTTAATTATAATTAATTAGTTCTTAACCATCATTAGCGATTAATTACTTAATTAATGCTTATATTAAGATTAATTATATTTAGACTTAATTAATCTTTAATTAACTTAAATAAATTCGGTTAATTAACTTAGGTGATTAAATTAATTAAGTTCACTAATTAATTCTAAGCTTAATCTTAACAACTTAGATTAATTATTTTTAATTATCTTTTAAATTGAGTTTTTACTTTCTTTTTCAATACTTTGGACTTAAATAAAAATCCTAAAGGTCATTGGACCCATGAGAGCCCATTTTTACTCTTAGTAAATTAAAAATATGACTTTTAAATAGACTTTTGTTTTTATTAATTTAAAAATCCGAATTTAACTATTTATTTTAAAAACTTAACTTATTTGCATTTTAGTCCTTTTTGTTACAATTTTATCTTTTAGTCCTTTTGGATAACTTTGCCCAAAAACATGTTTTAAACATCCTTTTGATCTTTTTAGGATAAAAAAGGACATTCTTGATGAGTTTCATCAAGAGCACTCATGAACATCAAGAACAACCTTGAATGTTCATCCACAACTTCAAACTTTTCCAGAATTTCCAGCCACCATACAATCATTTCAAAATCACAAAGATCATACCAAATCATACCAAAATCACCAATGCACACATTCAAGTTCAACTTCATTTTTAAGCTAAAAATAGCACTTTCTCAAGCATCAATCATCAAGACAATTTTGTAATTCCATCCAATCTCATGCATGTTCATCAAATCATCATCTAAACACATTTCCAACATCAACTAAAATTTTAGAAACATGCAGCAACACAAACACATTAACAAGCAAGTTTTTCTTTTTTTTTCAATAAAATTCCAAGAAAACAGCCAATGTGCAGATCGAATATCACCCAGCCTAGACATCTTATAAACGATCCGACCGTTCAAAATGAAGATTCAAGTGTTATAAACCAGCCACTAAAATTTCAGCCCGATCCAACGGTGAACGAATTCGCAGTCTCCATTTGATGGTCGCTGCTCTATGTAAAAACGGGAAAACTTTCTTTCCAACAAATTTCACAATTTGCATGCATCATCAACCACAATCCAAACATATTTCAAGCATCATAATAAACATAAGAACATGTAAACAACCCAGCTCCAAGAATCCAAAACATTTGCTCAAAGAAAAGCTCAAAAAGATGATTTTTTTCAAGGAAAAACAAGAGAAAAAGACAAGGATTCAAGGGCAAATCCTTGACTCTAGTTACAAATCCTACTAGAGTTCAAGTTCTCCCCCCCTTACCTCAAATCTCCAAGAGAAAATGTGCAGAATTTCTGCTTCAAAACAACCCCCAAAGATGCTCCTTTTAGTCACCAACAATGGATTTTTCAAGGCTAGAAGGCTTAAAATTTAAAGCTTTGGTTCAAAGATGGAACCTTGGCTTGAAGTGTTTAATGGAGATTGAAGATTTTGGGAGAAAATGGGAGGATGTCCACGGCCAAGAGAAGGAGAGAAAGAGAGAAATGAGAGAAAAGACCAAGCTTGCATGTGTGAAAGGGAAAAAGTGATATTTGATGGGTTAAGTGACATAAAGCTTACAATTTGCATGTGGTTTGGAGAAAAACGAAAGAAAATAACAAGTGGCTTCCATGCACCATGCTGCATGTGCACGGTCTTCTAGGGGGAAAAAGAGAAGGTTTGTGCAATTTTTTTCTGGCCCGGATCAAGAGCATTCGGGCCCGGTTCAGGGTACAGGAGGGCAAAAAGGTCATTTTTCACAGAAAAATCCTAAAAATTCCCAGAAAATTCCTAAAAATAGGAAATTCAATTCTAAATCCAAAAATATAAATTTTGATGATTAAAAATAATTTTAATCACTCAAAATCCAATAAAACACTCAAAACGGCAAAAATGGAAAAAACGGTAAAACGCGGGCGTTACAACTCTCCCCCTCTAAAAAGAAATTTCGTCCTCGAAATTTGTGCGTACCTTCTTGAAATAATTGAGGGTGAGACTTCTTCATCCGTTCTTCCAACTCCCAGGTTGCGTCTCCTTTATCAGCTGCACTCCAAATAACTTTTACGAACGGAATTTCCTTCCCTCTCAGCTGCTTTATCCTTCGGTCTCCGATTCGCACAGGTAACGCTTCATAAGGTGCCATTCCGATACTAGGATGGAAACTATTGTTGTAGGTGAACTCGATCAGTGCCAACAACTGATCCCAACTCCCTTTGTGTTCTAACACACATGCCCTCAGCAAGTCCTCTAGGGACTGGATAGTTTGTTCTGACTGACCACCGGTTTGAGGATGATAGGCCGAACTAAGCCTGAACTTGGTTCCTAGAG
The DNA here is from genome assembly GCA_026901365.1 of Sesbania bispinosa. Lineage (NCBI taxonomy): Eukaryota > Viridiplantae > Streptophyta > Magnoliopsida > Fabales > Fabaceae > Sesbania > Sesbania bispinosa. The sequence goes on from QLOH01000091.1 coordinate 1,451,030, forward strand.
CTTGTTGCAGACTACTCCAATATCTAGATGTGAACCTAGGGTCTCTATCTGACACAATACTAGACGGAACCCCATGCAATCTTATTACTTCCTTAATGTACAGCTGGGTCAACTTTTCTAGAGAAGACTTAATATTGATGGGCAGAAAATGAGCAGATTTTGTTAACCTATCGACAGTTACCCATATAGCATCAAAACCTGCCGGAGTTCTAGGTAAACCTACCACGAAATCCATAGATATGCTATCCCATTTCCATTCAGGGACATCCAAAGGTTGTAACTCTCCTGATGGTCTCTGATGTTCAATCCTTGCTTTCTAACAAACCAAACAAGATGCTACATACTCCGCTACTTCTTTTTTTTTCATCCCAGACCACCAAAACATCTTCTTCAGATCTTGGTACATCTTAGTTGCCCCAGGGTGAATACTCAACTTACTTTTATGGGCTTCTTCTAAGATCAGATTCCTTACTTCCATATCATCAGGCACACATATCCTATTTTTGAATTTAACAATACCATCAGTACCTTTATGAAACTCGGATTCTCCTTTCTTAGGAACTAGGTCCTTCAAAACCTGCAAAGATTGATCCTTCTCCTATGCTTTACGAACTTGTTCTAAGAAATTACTTGAAGTCTTCAAGGTTCCCAAAACTACACTCTTAGAACTAAATCCAACATCCAGGTTCAGATCTCTAAATCCTTCTATTAATTCTAGTTCCTTAACCATCATTGCTGACATATGCAAGGATTTCCTACTTAGAGCATCAGCCACTACAATAGCTTTCCCAGGGTGGTACTGCAGACTAAAATCATAATCCTTTAAGAACTCCATCCATCTCCCCTGCCTCATATTCAGCTTTTTCTGATCAAACAGATACTTCATGTTTTTTATGATTGCTAAAAACTTCAAACCTAACGCCATATAGGTGGTGCCTTCAAATCTTCAGGGAAAAAACTATGGCTGCTAACTCTAGATCATGCGTAGGGTAATATACTTCGTTGTGTTCATAATTGCCTAGAGGCATAAGCCACTACTTTTCCATTTTGCATCAACACACAGCCTAATCCTTGTTTTGAAGCATCACAGTATACTTCAAAACTCTCTTGTGGGTCAGGTAAGACTAACACAGACACAATAGTTAACCCTTTTTCCAATTCCTGAAAACTATCATCATCTTTTGGATCTACACAAAACACTAGTACAAAAATATGGATTTTTTAGCGAGTTTTTAAATCGGCTATAAATTACCCGATTTAAAAAGTGAGGCGGTGACATTTTTGAAATAAAGTGATCATTATATAAATCGGCTTAAAATTATCCGATTTAAATTTGTTTTTTTTACATCGGTGGATATGGTCACCGATTTAACAAATCTAAGTAAAATTAAAAAAAAAACAATTATAAAGTTTTTAAATCGATGGTATATGTCCCCGATATAAAGTTCTCAGCGCGCACTTCGTCCCTCCTTCCCTCCTTCACTCATTCTTCAATCCCTCTGTCACACATTCCTCTGCGCCATTGCTTCGCCCTTCCCCTCCACTGCTTCGCCCTTCCCATTTACTGCTTCTTCTACTCTCTGTTATAGTGCGAAAGTGTGACGGTGCCGCCGGTGTCGTCACTTCTCACAGCTCCGTCGATTCGCACTGAGTCGTCACTTCGCACGGTGAGTAATCCATGTCTCTCTCTATCTTTCAGTACAAATCCATATCACAAATTGGTAATGGGAATGTAATATTTACTGTGTAATAGGGTTAGGGGTTAGGATTTTTTACAGAGGGTTTGTTCATGGGTTTAGAGATTTGGAAGACTCGTCTCTGCATTACCTTCCCTTGTTAGAGTCGTTCTGATTTCACAGCCTTTCTGGTTCGGTCTGGCTGGTATTCTAATTGGGTCTCACTGCTTTTCTGAGAAGCGAAGGAGTTGTAAACCCATTTTAAGGTACGAACCCTTCTCTTTTGCTTTTCTGACAATAACGTTTGTATATATGTTAAGAATAATCAATATCTGTTGTTTGTGATATCCTTTTAAGCTTTTCTAATAAGAAGTTATCAATCATCAGTAAAAGCCTAAAAGGCTATCATCCATTGAATTTGTGTTGAACTTTTTTGTTTGGGTTTGTATTAATTCCTTATGAACCATAACACTGAGTTTAGATTTCGACTTATTTATTTCCCTTTGGAATATATGATCATGATTGTGTGCTATTCTGTATTAATATTGGTTTGTTTGATTGAGATACTTCCTGCTATATATTGTACTGTTTTATGTAAAACAAGGAAATGGCATCCAAGAACTCTCAAGGAGAATGGTCACTGCATTGAGCCCAAGTAGTGCCCAGATGCCAGCTAGAATCATAGTAATTTTCCATAGTCATCACAATGGAAACAATTCTAAAGTTTCTCCCATGCTTTCTGAGCTTTCTGAGCTACTGTTTGCTGCACTAATAATGGGTGATCTTCTTCTTATCTTTGATAGCGATTGGTGTGATGTGATAAGCAATAACTGAATTTATTGGTAGCATAATTGTTATTAAGATGTATGCATAACTGAATTCTTCTTAGTCTATAGTACCTGAATTTATTACTTATAAGATGTATGCATAAATGTTAATAAAAAGATGTATTGGTAGCATTACATAAACTCTGAATGTATATATTATATTGTGCTATTGGTAGAGGTAGAGGTAGGCAAGCACAATATAAATTACATTATAAAATTAAACATGCTCTGTTTTATCCACAAGATATTTCACGTTTGTAGTAAGGTCTGCAATCTCCATCGGTACTCTTCCTGTTTGCTCACCTGCAAATGTCAAACTTGCATATTATTTGTTACCCTTCTTCTAGCAGTTTATGGATTTCCTACGAGGTGATTTTATTTACCCCTAAGATATATGAAGATATCCACAAATAAATGGGGCTTGTAGCACACTGTTTAAACTTTAAATCCTAACATGAAATTAGATGGATAAATTCTTTGGTAATTTTGCTCTGTGCTTTTTTTTAAGGTGAATTAAACTCAGCTAAATTTAAGTAACATGAAGTTAGTTGCTAATTGTGCTGAGTACTGATGAGGGTTTGTGTACTTTTATTTGTTTAACTACTGAACTTGTAAGTGAACATGCTAGACACAGGGAAATTTGTTGATCCTATAATACTTTTAGAAAAATTTTATTTATTTATTTTTTCTTCTATGCTTTTTTGGGTATGCAGTTGGGTTCAAGATGAAAATTTTGCATGGTGGATTTAGCTTTTAGCTTTTGTGGCTTGCAGTATAATGCTTGGCATTAATTTACATTGTTTCTTAGAGGTTTCATTAGTAAATGACTCCGCCGCTTATTAAAATTCTAGCAGTTAATGTAGCAAGTTTCTCCTTTATAGGGGCTACATTTTCTGGCCCCTAAATAGCTAAAGGAGTATGGTTTGTATTTCATTGCTTACATTTTTTTGGGCATGTCAAATTTCAGGATTTGAAAGCTAGATTTAGAGTATATGCTGTATTTGGAGAAGTGGAAAAGAAAAATGCATGGGGTGCGCTATTTGATGTAGAGGATCCATGATCTAAATTCCCAAAGTATAAAGGGAAGTTCTTGGATGTATATCAAGCACTAGAAGTTGCTAGATATGATATTCAGTATTGTGCTTACCATCATGCTCCTCCATGAAAAGGTTTCAACTGCTTAATGTTATTGTCTTATATTTTCAAATCAAATTTGATGCTTGAATGGATCATGGTGTTTGTTGATAGTTGGTCTTTGTGAATTTGGACATCTATATTCAGATTAGCGTGTCAGTAGAGTACTGCTTTTATTTGACTACCCCATTTTCTATAATGAGCTATGCATAGATTACTATATATATAAAAGTGTCTTTTTTATTAGTGTGGGACTATATATATATATATATATATATATATATATATAGTAGGGATTACGTTACTAATAGGACTAACTCTAGTCAAAGCTTAATAACTATTTATAAGTACAAATTTAATAAAATCATTTAAAAATGTTAACATGCCATACTATAGTATTAAATTATACGTTACTGTAAACTAGAATGGTTTCTTATCATCATGAAACACGAGAATATCCATTACATTTATATATATATATATATAAATTTAATTAATTTGTGATGCTCGTCCTATCTCAATTTGATCAATTTGTAGTTTTTTTTCCTATTCTATGGATTACTTTGAATGCTAATGTACATATTAAGTTGCACATTTGCATTATAATTTCAAGTGAAGTTGCATCAGGAAAAAACATGAAATTTTCTGGATTTCCTTTCTTTTAAAGGAATTGTGGTTAAAGTGAATCCTGGGATGCTTTAACTAAGTTATCATGTACAGTTGCGTGGTGCTCAAGCTGCTAAGCAATTTGCTGTTTTGCTCTGTCAAAGTGATTCGAAGATCATTACATCCTCTCTTTGTAGGCACAATCATTACATCCTCTATGGAAACATAAATCAAATAAATAATAGCATTCTTAATATTATAAAAAAATCACAAATATAAAATTAGGACAGATTACAGAGATCAATTACACAATGCATAATCGACTAAGGGAGTGACTCACAGGTGGCCGGATTCTCTATAATATGTTTTTTATTTATTTTTTAAATTAATGATTACTGGAGTTGGTCTTTTTGAGAAGTAAGAAAAGAATGGAATTTAAAAATTCAGAGCTAGAGATAAAGGGGCTGCTTGCAAAATGGTCGGCATCATTGCCTCGGCCCAAAAAGGAGAAAATAGGGAAACAATGTGAAAGAAAGGGTTTAACCATGTATGTGTATACCAATCTGCCATACTGTATTATTGTTTATTTTGACTATGAAAGTTAGTTAGTTATATTGTTTATTTTGGAATGTTTTTTTATATATATTGTCCTTCTATTTATTTAAAATATTTCATTATTGACCTTTATTTTGTTATCTTAACAGGCACATGGATGATCCATCTAGCAATCCTCCTTCACACAGTGGATTGCATACTCAGCCTACACAAAAGAAGGGTAGGCGTGCCACTAGGTTAAAAGAATTAACCCTTAATCGTAATGTTGATCAGAAGATATCAATTGAGTTTGATCAATCGACCGGAAATCCTTTAGGGCCAAACAGGAAGACTTTCAAGAGTTATGTGGGCCTCTTTGGACGTAGTAAGGCTAGTATTTTGAAGAATGAGTGGGAGGATGTAGAGATGAGCGTGAAGAATCATATTTGGGATAGCATCACGGTATATAGCTAACTCTCTTTGTTCATAACTATTGTATTCCTTCATATTATAACCGTAGACTAACTTTTTTTGTCATGTAATATAGCTCACTTACGATGTTCCTAATACTGAATTTTTGAGGAGGAAATGGATTTCCTTTGCTGGGGAACGCTGGAGGGCCTTTAAGACCTAGCTAACTGGTAGATACATCTATGGGTCCTTGAAGGACAAATCTCCTTGTGGGGAGTATCAGTTCCTTGATGAAGAGACGTGGCAGAGATTTGTTGATAGCCGACTAGACCCTGCCTTTCAGGTTAGGAGGACTTATAATTGTATATTTGGTAGTTGTAATTTTCTTCTTTCCTAATTGAAATGTTGATTTATTTATAATAGGAGAAAAGAAAAAAGGCTCAACAACTTCAAGCCAAGAATGTCCACCCCCACAGATTGTCTCGTGGGGGATATGAGTTGCTTGAAGAAAGAATGATGCAGGAGAAATTGAAAGAACGTCAGCAAGCATGTGAATCAAACCCATCTGAGGTTGTTTCTCCACCATCTCCTCCATCACGTCATGAGAAATGGAAGAGGGCGCGACTCAAAAAGAATGGTGAATATACAACTGAGGAGACTCGAGGTGTTGCTAAGAAGATTGTATGTAAATAATTCAACAATGTTTGTAATTGTAACATGCTTACACGTTCTGAATATATTTGTGACAAATATATCGTTGTAGGATTCTCTAGTTGAACAAAGCTCACAAGGAACCTTTGTGTCAACTGGAAGAGATGATATCCTCACCACAGCCATTGGGCAACCGGAGCACCCTGGTCGTGTCCGTACTGCTGGTAGAGGTGTGGGTCTTCGTCAATATTTTGGACCACCATCACGCTCTGGCCCCGGTGCAAAGGTTGTCACAGAGGACCAGTTAAAGACGATCACAGAAAATATTACGCAGAAGGTCACAGAAAATATTGAACATAAGCTTAGAGAGGAGTTCACACAAAAACTAGCAGAAGGTCTAGCCTCTTTGGGTACTTCTCAAGGTAACACAAATTTGAAACCATCTCCTTCTCATATACATGTCAGCACAAAAGGCAGTTGTTCTCCTGAAGTTCCACCGGAAGAGAATCAAGTTGAAATCCCAGAATTATGTGAGCTTTATGTTGAGGATCCTCTCCATGTAGTTGCAACTGGCAATGTGTACAACCTGGGGCCAACCATACACCACAAGCAAATAGAGAATGATAAGGTGCAAGAGACTTACTTCCTTGTTATTGTTACAATTAATCATGTATTTTATTCATTAGTTTAATAACAAAGTTACTTATATAGGTGAGAGTTGTAGTTGAGCGAGTGAAAGATGCAAATGCTAGAGTCCCTGTGCCCACTGACGAGGTTCAAACAGTGGGGCAGGCCCCTAATCATTTCATCTCATGGCCGAGAAGACTGGTGAAACTTGTTTCAGACAAGGTATTCATGTTGAAATGTATATCATTTTTGTCTTTTGTCATATTAAATTTAAAATTATATCATTTTTACTAATGTTTTCTCAATGTTTAGGAAATTCCTATATTTGATAAGGATGTTCCGCCCAAAAAAGGACAACCTCAACTTGATCCGATTACACGATTGTGTATCTTGGCAGTGAAGTGTACAGAAAAACCTATATAGCTTTTTTTGGAACCTGATGTGATAGGAAAGCCCGATAGCATCCCCTTCTATATTTGCTCCAAGGATATTATGGAATTCGCTCTGGGAAACCAACAACTTTGCATAACAGTTCTACAATTGTGGTTAATGTGAGTGAATTTTTATTTGTAGGTTACTTTAACTTCTTATGAAACTCTTACAATTATCAACTTTTTAATATCTTAGGTATTTGCATCGGCTTTGCATCTCAAAGGGGATCAGTGATTTGAATGGATTCATTGACCCTTTTTTCACTCAGAGTGGCGTGAACAAAGAAGGAGACATTCAGATGTACATTCAGAGTGTTATATGTGATGGAGGAAAAAAGTGTTACCTCTTTCCTTACCTTGATGAGTAAGTAAAATTTCGTAAGTGATTTAAAATTATGTCTGAATTTGACTAATTATTACTCAATTTTGCAGAGAACATTGGCAATTGATAGTTATTTGTCCTAGGCAAAATCTTATTGTCTTTTTGTGCTCATTGTGGAGAAAACCTAGTAAAGCTTTAACTCGCATACTTGATTTCTAAGTTTTAAATTGTATTGTATACAAATTGCATTCCGATATGCTTCATGATACTCTATAATATTTACTTTTGTTGTTTTTTTAATCTTAGAGCTATGGATGCATGGCATGATCTCTTGAAAGGTAAGCGCTCGACAAATAGAAAGAAGACAACATGGATTTGCCCTCATGTTAGTAGTTTATTACTCAAGATGTATCCCAATTATAATATTAATATTTACTAATTATATTCACTTTCTATATTCATTTGCAGGCTCAAACACAAACTGGGAACACAGAGTGTGGATTTTATGTCATGAGGCATATGTTAAACATTGTCTGGACAACCATTACTGATTCATGGAATAAAGGTAATTGAATTTTCAAAAGTAAAAATGGTTATGTTCATTTCTAGCTTATTAGCTTATTTTTTGTTTAATTTTTACTTACAGAGATTCACAATTACGGATCCATTTTCTCAAGAGGAAATCAAAGACATCCAGATACGTTGGTCAAATTTTATAGATCAATTTTCTGATTTGGAGTAGTTGATGATCTGTTTTATATATAGAGTATAGGACTTGACATGGTTTTTTTGCTTCCATACTAATGGACTTGGCATAGTTTATGATCTTGTTTATAATGATGGACATAGTTTATGATGTTGGACATAGTTTATGATCTTGTTTGTAATGCACATCTATCTTTCATGTTGATTTTTGTTTTGGTGATGTTATGCCTCTGGATCTATTTTTGCTGCTGGGTTGATAACAGGTTTAAATGAACTTAAGGGAAACAACTAAAAACAAACCAAACTAAAAAAAAAAACTCAACTTTCTAGATCGGGTAATGCAACAGACGATTTAAAAAATGACTTTTCTAAATCGGGTAATGCAACAGACGATTTAAAAATGACTTACAAAATCGACTGGCTTAAACAATCCGATTTAACAAGTGACTTTTTAAATTGATGTTTACCATAGCCGATCTAAAAAAGACTTTCTAGATCGGCTATTACAAAACAACCGATCTAGAAAATAACTTATTACATCGGTGACACAACCAATTTAAAATGTGATGACTTTTTATACTGGTTGTTTCTATACCGCCTCGTCATCCGATTTAAAAAGCCTTTTTTAACCGATTTAAAAAGCCTTTTTTGTACTAGTGAAAGTTGGTCTTCCCTAATCATGCGGGTCAACGTGGTTGCTATCCTAGAAAAATTCTTAATAAACTTATGGTGGTAACCAGCTGACCCTAAAAAGCTTCTCATAGTAATGCAGTTTCTACCTTAGCTGGGTCTATACTAACTTCTCCACTAGAGATCTCATGACCTAGGTAGTTCACTTCCTCCAACCAAATTCACACTTAGGTAACTTAACACACAATTTTCTATTCCTCAAAGTTATTCCAAAGAATTCTACACTTCCCGACGGGTCCTAGAAATAGGAGAGATCATCGCACAAAAGAATAAGGATAGGTTGACCTAAATGAGGTTAAAAAAACTAGGTTCACTAGGGAGGGAAAAGAACATTAATGACAACCAATCCAGATGGAATCATCAAAAACATGTAGCATTCATGGTAAAGTCCAAAGCAGATAATAAGATTACCTATAGTCTCGGTATATATATGGAAGCAATCTATCTTAGGAAGTATTATTATTGTTCTTTATGGTTATATACTTCTAGGGTTTGTATCTGTCCCCTAGGGTAACCTTACGCGAAGTGTCATCTACTTATGTCTGGTACTATTCCAATCCAATCTCCAAAATCCTGCCTAACTATTTACTAGTTTATATATCTTTCTTTGAAGGTCTAAGTCCATTAAGATCAATGCGCAAACCAATCCTATAACAATTAATAAGATTATACTTAATCAACATACTTGTAATCCAAATTCAATCTGATCATTTACGAGATTTCAATCACATATTTATTTCAAGCTACAGAAGCGTCAATCAAGCATAACCCTTAATCATCAAGGTCAACACCTACCATAATCCCTCATTAATTGTCATCTCTATTATTTCTACTAACCTCATGGAAGTGTCATTCTTAGACTCCACAATTGTAGTTCTTGTAGTTCCTATCGGTAAATCTAATTCTCCGTCACATGATTCCTTTCTTCAACCTCCTGCTTAATCTTGATACTTAATAGATCCTTTGCTTAGTCATATCCTATCATCCGACTAACATTGCTTAAGAATTACATCTTGTGCTATTGGTCTCAATTTTTTTTTTTGGCTTCTTTTTATCTCAATCGAGTTTTCCATTTTCTATAAACCCTTATTTAATCAATCCGTTAGAGATAGCAATCATGCTCTAGTGTGTCTATCAAACTTCAATCACGGTACTCATTCCATGGTTAAATCCTTTAGACTTCAAGTCCATCAACAGGGTATCTAATTATGCCTTAATTGCTAAGATCAATCTCCTACATGTGTATATGACATCCTTATTCTAGACTCCATCATTAATTATCCTGAGTATATTCCAAATCATCAATCACTTCTAACTTGATTTACCAAATTATATATACATTATCAATAACTGACTCCTCAAGAGCTATTAGCACCCATCCTTAAATCTCGGAACCTTAATAATCAAACCTCAATGATCAATCACCTTAAGTTTACAACCTCGAGTTCATCATCGATCCCTAAGGTTTCTCATATAAAGGAATATACATCTAATCTTGGTGGTTATCCTACTCTAACTTTTGATACTTCACTCAACATTTCAAACCACAAGCTAAATCAACTATTGGCTACACTAATATACGATCTCGGGACCTAGAGGTCTTAGCAAACTCGTTTCAGAAGCTTAATTACTTAGTTCAATCATACTACCCTAATCCTAATAAGGGTGTTAAGCTTATTCTTTTATGAGGTGTGATATTATGCTACCCCGTCTCCTTCCCAGGAGATTGCCCATCCCAGGATTGCCTCTTTCTGCCATGGAATCCTGTATTCGCAGAACAAGTCAACTTCTTCCGTCTTATGCAGGATCATTCAAGCAAGAATAAGCAACACTACACACAGATCCTCATATTACTAAGATAGTAAGATGAGAGCAACCAATTCACATAAGGCAAACCATTCACACAACATCAAACAATCAACACAGAGCAAACACAGAGAAAAGAGTATTATAGGCCATACCGGAGGCCGAAAGGAAAGAACAGCTCTGATAACACTAAATGTGACACCCTTAGTTACACCACTAAGAATATCACATTTCAAAACGTATCCGTCGAACTTACTGTTTTACAACTTAGAAAATATTGGAATATTTTTTTTTTTGAAAGAGCTTAGCCATCATCAACTTATTACTTTCTAGTTCCATTTTAAGTATTCATGAAAATGTACTTTCCTTAAGTCTGAAATTTATTTTCTAAAAACATTTAGACGATTATTACCCCGCATACATACGCAGCATACACACAGCCATGAGACCGATTATAAGAAGGGAATATCACAAATATATACAATGACACAGTATCAAGTGCTCCTCGAGCTAACAAGGTAACTATACAAAACATGAATTCTAGTAGTAGACTAAGTGCATAAAACCTTAAACCAAAATACACAGAAAAGAGATTCCTAAACCAGAGCTGTACTACTAGACTCAAAATGACACTAAACTACTCGTCAGTTTCCGACTCAGTAGAGATCCACCCACATCTCCTCCCGTCAGTGCCTCTGAGATTGATCATCCCAAAGTCCTCTGAGGGGTCATCACTGGAAGGGTCTTCTTCTGGTTCTGCATCCTCAGAATCGTCCTCCGGATCCTCCTCGGGGTCCTCCTCCTCGGATGTAGTATCATCGATCATAATCAGGTCCGGTACACTCGGAGGGGAACGACTGAAGAAGCCAGGACGTACAGACTGTGAAGGTGACACCTCTGGGCCAGGAGTGTAGCGAGGGGAGTCTGGCTCGTCCATCATTGCCATACGCGAAGATTGTGATGGAGACGACGGAGCGGGACGACCACGACGGTTGAGAAAAGTGGTGTGGCGTCTAAGACCAGGGGGCGTCTCGAACTCTAGGATCACTGGCACAGTGAAATCTAACTCTGGGACCAGGGGCAGGCTGGGGTGAGAAATCGTAACACGCACCTCCCCCGTGAATATGCATCATCTAGGAATGTCGGTTACACGCCACTGGTCCCGTTGCTCCCATGTCAGCTAGACACGCATAGTCGTCATCTTACAGATCTCCAACACCGGCTGCCGACGTGGCGGAAAGACACAACGATAGGAAATAACAGAAGTAGAAAAGGAAGGGTGAGAGAACATCGCATGAACTCAGATCAAGTAGAAAATAGTAACTAAAGCATTCACTAGACCTCTTCACAATCACAATCACAATCACAATCACAATCACAATCAAAATCACAATCACGATCACAATCACAATCACAATCACAATCGCAATCATATAATTTATGCTGTCATGATGCATATAAACTAATGCATGCGGGCCCAGGGAAACCTCACCAACTGCAGAGCACACAGCAACTACTCAACCATATATGGACAATGTCTCAGGAGTTTGTCTATACTAGCAAATAAAACAGTACTTAGGAGCATTGCTCAATCTCTGGCCAAGACGATTTTCCATGTCTTCCAGACAACTCACTGATCCATGAAAACTTGAGAGCGACAGGATAGTCTTGCCTGTACCCCGTTTGCCCGACAGTAGGGGGCGAGCCTACGTCACCTGAGCCATTCCGGGACTTGACTTATCCTTAGGGCTGGCGTCCCTCTTTCAGGACCCGGCTGGTGTTCTTTGCAAAACCCAGTGCACCCGTCCCAACCAGTTTCACACCGTGCTATAGTGTTATTGTCATATAGGTCCCAAGGTTTTTAACCTTAATATCATCATTTATGCCTTATGATGCATGTCACACAACAATGCCTACAGCATTCCACCCTCACAGGCAAAGCCTAATGAGTCATTCCACGTCACCACTTCCCCGTGGAACGCCTTGGTCCAAGTCTTTTCTTCACAAGAGAAACCAAATCACACTCTCTTACCAAGCTCCTCAAGTCTTATGTAAAGAGAAAGTGTTGGTTATAATCTTTTAAGATGGTTTGTAATAGTGTTATTGATAACCAATTTCACTTAAGTCTTATAACTTACTAAGACTTATGGATGTGTTTTATGAAAGGCTTTTCTCATCCTAGTTCTCTTTGTATGACTAATTAAGATTAGGTTTAGTCCTTAATCATAACCAATCTTTATTAATCGGATTACAATTAAGCTTTTACTTTCTTTAATTAAGTCTTAATCCGTACTTAAGGTCCTAATTAATTTCTAATTATCCCTTAATCTCCTCCTTAATCATGGATTAGGATTATTAATTACATTTGATTAAGGTTAATTATAATTAATTAGTTCTTAACCATCATTAGCGATTAATTACTTAATTAATGCTTATATTAAGATTAATTATATTTAGACTTAACGTCACCTTAGGATTGTCTTAGGGGTTCTGAGAGAAAAGAAATTGTTTGCTAATCCTGTAAAATGTGAGTTTTGGATGGACAGGGTCCATTACTTAGGACATGTAATTACTAGAGAGGGAGTATCAATTGATCCTAGTAAGGTAGAAGTCGTCCTTGAATGGGAAAGGCCTAAGACCGTTACGGAAATTAGGAGTTTCCTAGGATTGGCCGGCTACTACCGAAGATTCATTAATGGACTCTCCCGTTTAGCCTTGCCTCTCACGAGATTGACTCGAAAGGGTCAAGTCTTTGTGTGGAACAAGAAGTGTGAGCAGAGCTTTTTAGAGCTCAAAGAGAAGTTAACCACCTCTCCAGTACTGGCGTTGCCGAATTTGTCTAGAACTTTTGAGGCTTATAGTGACGCCTCAGGCAAGGGTTTAGGGTGTGTTTTGATGCAGGAAAGGAGAGTGGTAGCTTATGCTTCTAGGAAGTTGAGGCCTCATGATGAAAATTATCCTACTCATGATTTAGAATTAGCTGTTGTGGTTTTTGCCCTCAAAATTTGGAGGCATTTCCTGTTTGGTGTGAGATTTGAGGTCTTTAGTGATCATACGAGTTTGAAATATCTCATTGATAAGAAAGAACTCAACATGAGGCAGAGGAGGTGGATGGAGTTTCTTAAGGACTATGACTTTGAGTTGAAGTACCACCCGGGCAAAGCCAATGTAGTGGCTGGTGCTCCCAGTAGGAAATCCCTTCATGTGTCATCCCTGATGGTACATGAAATGAGCCTCTTAGAAGACTTTGGAATTTGAGTCTTAGTGTTGAGATTGGTGAAAATAGTATCAGGTTGTGCAGGCTAGAAATCACTAGTGAGCTTTAAGCTCTGATCAAGGAAGCTCAAGGTTTGGACCCGGATCTTTAAAGTAAAAAGGGACAATTAGGGTTTTCTGAGTCAGAGGATGGGATGGTTCTCTTCCAAGGAAGAGTCTGTGTCCCTAAAGGGGGGTAGTGTGAGGCAGTTAGTTTTAGAAGAGGCCCACAGGGACAAGTTTTCTATACATCCTAGCACTACCAAGATGTATCAGGACTTGAAGAGGATGTTTTGGTGGGATGGTATGAAGAAGGAGATAGTTGAGTATGTTTCTAAGTGTCTAACCTGTCAGCAAGTTAAAATAAAACACCAGAGGCCATCAAGAACACTCATGCCATTAGAAATTCCTGAGTGGAAGTGGGAGAGTATAGCCATGGACTTTGTGGTAGGTTTACCTCGAGTCCAGGCTGGTTTTGATGCCATCTGGGTCATTGTGGACCGATTAACTAAATCAGCCCATTTTCTCCCAGTTAGGAATACCTATTCCCTGGATAAGTTAGCAAATCTGCATGTTAGGGAGATAGTTAAACTCCATGGCATTCCATCTAGCATCATATCTGATAGGGACCCTATAGGTTCACCTCTAGGTTCTGGAATGCACTTCACCGGTCTTTCGGGACTAAACTTAGGTTCAGCACCGCATACCATCCTCAGACTGATGGCCAGTCTGAGAGAACCATTCAAACCTTAGAGGATATGCTTAGAGCCTGTGTTAGAGGAGTCAGGCAGTTGGGATAGGTACCTACCCCTCATTGAGTTTTCCTATAATAACATATTTCGTAGCAGTATAGGCATGGCACCATATGAGGCCCTGTATGGTAGGAAGTGTAGATCTCCTCTTTGTTGGTTTGAGGTTGGTGAGAAAGCCCTGTTAGGTCCAGAGTTAGTACAGGAAACTACTGAGAAAATTAAGATCTTAGGGAGAAGCTTGCAACTGCCCAGAGCCGGCCAAAGAGCTATGTTGATAATAGAAGGAAGGATTTAGAGTTTGAGGAAGGAAGCCATGTTTTTTTAAAAGTAACTCCTGTCACCGGTGTTGGAAGAGCACTCAAAACCAAAAAGTTGAATCCTAGGTATATTGGTCCATTTCAGATTCTGCAAGGCGTTGGCCCTCTGGCCTACAGGATTGCCCTTCACCTCATTTGTCAAGAATTCATAATGACTTTCATGTATCTAAGTTGAGAAAATACATTCATGATCCTTCTCATGTTTTGAACTTTGAATCAATAAAATTTTGGGACGATCTCTCAATTCCTTCAAGGCCTACACAGATTGGAGGCAGAAGTGCCAAAACCCTGAGGAACAAGACAGTTCCTTTGATTAAGGTAATTTGGAAGGGCCTTTCACCGGAAGAAGCAACTTGCGAAAAAGAAGAAGTCATTCGGGAACAATTTTCAGAACTTTTCAGTTGAGGTAGTGTGTTTTACCTTTTATGTCTTTAATCAATTTTGGGGACAAAATTGCATGAAGGGGGTAGAAATGTAACATCCCATAAGTTAGGACCTTTAGATAATCATGAGTTTAATGTAAGGGCTTGTATAATAATGTTTAGGGAAAGAGATATAGGAACAATTAAAATAAATCTTAAACAAATAACTGGAATTTTGTAATTTCAATCAAACGAGAATAGCTCGCTTGAGCGAACAGGCCCTAAGGGCCTGTTTCGTTTGCATTTTCATTTCCTGTTTCCATTTTCTGTTTCTTGTTTCCTGAAATTTTACAAAGGAAAAACTGAAAATTGTGGAAACAAAAATTTGTTGTTTCCAGCATTTCCAGTTTTTTCTTTGTAAAATTTCAGAAAACAAGAAACAGAGTGAAAACAGGAAATGGAAACAGGAGGGGATATTTTCTGGGTCATTCTCGCTCAAGCGAGACAGTTTTGCTTGAGCGAGAATGTGAAGGTTGCATGCAACTGTCTCGCTCACTCAAGCAAGAATATCTCGCTTGAGCGAGAATCCACTTATAGGTGTAGGATTCTAAACTTAGAACAAAATCAACTCACTTTCTTCTTCTTCTTCTTAGTTAGAGAGAGAGAGAGACTGGGTTAGAGAGAGGAAATGGTTTGAAGCTTGAAACGGGGTTTTGGAGCAAGGAATCATCAATTGATCCACCTTGGATTCGTTCTTCTTCATCCAATTCCAAGTTTAGGTGAGTACAACTCACTTTATATGTGGTTTTTTTCTTAATACCTCTATGAGCATGCTCCCAAATCCTTATCTTCCCTTCTCTTAATAGAGATTGTTGATAGTAATTGTATTCTTGTAACTAGATTAGGGTATATTTGATGAATTGGAAATTAGAATTTGAGAATAGGGGTTGAATGATATTTTTAGGTTCGAAACTATCGAAATGCTTGTATTGATTGTGTATGAAACTCTGAATTTGTTATACTATCATGTTTATGATAATTGGAACTTTTAAGCCGAATTCGTCCGTGAGTAATTCAAGCAAGCCTTTGCGCTGTGAGTAAAAGAATTAATTCATTATTCTGAAAACACGACTTCGGTCCAGTTTCGGTGGGAGTCTTCCCCGGGGAAGATATTCCCCGTAGTCTGAGCTGAGTTCTAACTCTAGAAAGAGATAAGAACATGCCTGTTGGGCACAGCAGTGAGTGCATCATGCTTTCATATTAGTTTGTTTGGTAATCGTTATGAATTCTTATGGCTTATGGATTGACATTGATATCTGTTCCCTACATTCATGCATGTGATTTGTATTCACTGAAATTTTTATCTCACCACGCGTTATGTGGATTATTTAGTTGAGTAGGTACAACCTCGACCAGACTCTCAGTCCGGGAGATGAGGTGAAAGTGGGATGGACTTCTTATTTCTTTTTGTTTGTTTTGAGATGATGTAACCTGTCTGTATATACTTATTATAGTCAAGTTTGTGTTTGGTTTAGAAGATCCTTTGTAAATTCTAGTGACTTGGTGTACAGGATAAATCTATGATTATGTGAATAATGATTGGACTTGTTATGGCTTGTGTAATTCTTAGAATTGTTCTCTGAGTTGTTGAATTTTCGTTGGATACTTGACAATTTAGCGAACATGTTGATATCAGAATTGTCACGTTATAAATTCTAAGTTAGGAATTTGGTTTCCAACGAACTAAATTCTGATTTAGAAATTTAGGGCGTTACAGAAAGGGCAACCTGTGTCAACCAGTCTAAAGTAAAGTTTATGCCCACAATTGCATCCTCCCATGCAATCTTCGAATAATAAAAAATAATAGAGTTCTGATGTGTTGTGCAAGAGGTATTTCCAGACGTGAGGACCTTTGTTGTAGTTATTAATTTGACTATTAAACTTTTGAAGAAAAATGAGTACACCTTTGTACTTCTTTCAACATCATAGCCAAAACCTTTGAAACCCTCTTGTAGAATCTTTCTAAACTCATAGCGGAGACAAGCAAGACGACTATATAATATTTTCTCTCCCATACAAAGACCCATGTATGGGGATTCTTGTGACACCATCCTTTTAAATGGATTCGAGAAGTGCAGTTAAGTTTCACCCATATGATTAGATTTTTCTATGCAGGTTTTACAGTCCTTCTATTTCCCTTTCTCCTCTGCTATGGTTCATTCTAAGCTAGTTCTGTGCAACCTCGTGGCCATGCGCGAAAAGAACCTATGAAAATACATAGGGGATTGAAACCATATTAATTCAAGACTTTGTTACGCCAATGTCTTGCATCATAAAAAGTGTAAAGGTGATGAAAGGCGGGTCGACCCACCAAGTAAAGCGGACCGGGACAAGTAACCCACCCCGTTTTAAGGCAGGTTGATGGGTTAGCTAAATGGCCTGGTATAAAAAAATATAAAAAATAAAAAAGTTTAAAATAAAGAATAATAGATTTAAATTATAATAAATATTAAAAAAATTATTTAGATTTCTTGGCTTTACGTAATATTTATCCTCAATTCTCGTGAAATAATTATAATTAAATACTAAGTAAATGTAATAAAAAATAACAATGTAATTTTTTTAAAGAATAATTTTGTGGGCTAGCGGGTTGGTGGGCTAGAGAGACCTAACCTACCCCACAATTTTTCGCAGGTTTGACGGGCTCAGACCATTTTGCCTTCCCTACATGTGCACCTCAGTGCTCCATAAAAAACAAAAATATATCCTTTCACAACCCCTAACACCAATTTATGAGCACTTCCTTCAAAAGCATTATCGTGTAGCCAAATATTTTTGGTTCTCTTAGTGTCGAGATTAAAATCAACAATTACATGTCTTCACTTCGTCCCAGCAGACAAATAATATCCGTTTTCTTTTTTTCTATAGAAAGGGAAACATGTGTCAACCAGTCTAAAGTAAAGTTTATGCCCACAATTGCAGCCTCCCATGCAATCTTCGAATAATAAAAAATATAGAGTTCTGATGTGTTGTGCAAGAGGTATTTCCAAACGTGAGGACCTTTGTTGTAGTTATTAATTTGACTATTAAACGTTTGAAGAAAAATGAGTACACCTTTGTACTTCTTTCAACATCATAGCCAAAACCTTTGAAACCCTCGTGTAGAATCCTTTTTGAACTCACAGCGGAGACAAGCAAGACGACTATATAATATTTGCTCTCCCATATATAGACCCATGTATGCGAATTCTTGTGACACCGTCCTTTTAAATGGATTCCAGAAGCGCAGCTAAGTTTCACCCATATGATTTGATTTTTTTATGCAGGTTTTGCAGTCCTTCTATTTCCCTTTCTCCTCTACTATGGCTCATTCTAAGCTAGTTTTGTGCAACCTTGTGGCCCTGCGCGAAAAGAACCTATGAAAATAAATAGGGGATTGAAACCATATTGTTTCAAGACTCTGTTACACCAATGTCTTGCATCATAAAAAGTGTAAAGGTGGTGAAAAGCGAGTCGGCCCACAAAGTAAAGTGGACCGGGACAGGTAACCCCCGTTTTTAGACAGCTTGATGGGTTAGCGGGATGGCATGGTATAAAAAAATTAAAAAAATAAAAAAGTTAATGATAAAGAATAATATATTTAAATTATAATAAATATTAAAAAAATTATTTAGAATTCTTGGCTTTACGTAATATTTATTGTAACGCCCTAATTTCTCAACTCAGAAATAATGCCCGTTGGAGACACTATTCCTGAATTTCTTGAAATCATTTGGTTAAATTTCCGATATCGTCAAACAAAAAGCTTAGGCTTTCCAACGATTAGCTTAAGCAGTTACAAACATACATTGAAATCCCTAAATAAGTATAAATCTTACATATACATCAATAATCCACTAAAACTTAATTACATCAGGATCTACTTCTAATAAATCAAACTCCATCTGAAAAAGAACTCGACTGAACAATTCCTCTTCCTGCTCTATCAATATCTAGGGTTCCCTGCACAACTAGAGAAGATTCCTGAAACGTGGGGTGAGACTACAGTCTCAGCAAGTACAACCAAGCATATAAAGTGTGGGAAATCAAACGACATTTATCAAACATCACATGTGACATATTTACAAACTAAATACATAAAATATATTTACCAATAGTTAATAACAAACTAAAAGCAATATATAACTTAATTATTATGAACTGATGAATGATGCGAATCATGATGCTCATGATGCACTCACTACTGTGCCCAACAGGCATGATCTTATCACTTTCTGGAGTTAGACCTGAGCTTAGACTACGGGAACCGGCTTTCCCGGGGACGAATCCCACCCAAGCTAGACCGAAGTCGTGTTTTAAACATAATTACTTAATCTTTTTACTCACAACGCAAAGGCCAGCTTGAATTACTCACGGTCGAAACCGAATTAAAATGTTATAATGCTAAATATGCTCCATGAAAACTCAATTATCAAATACCCATACTTCATACTCATAAAACTATGTTTAGAGATACCATTTCCTTAACAACTCAAATAGCCAATTTACACAATTATACCAACATAATTCCAACAAAATTCCTATATTCATGCTCCTAAATTATACAATTGCAATAAAGTGGATACAAACCCTAAATCCTAAGAGGTTTTTCCTAACCTAAATCATACAAGAACCTTTGGTAACTACCAAGTATTCAAATTTACAAAATAAGAAGAGGATTTAAGAATAAGGATCATGCTAGGGTATTCAACCATATAATGTGAAGGTGGGTGAGTTGCACTCACCTAAAGGGTACTCAAAGAGGAGAAATTGAAGTAAAGGAGAAGCTTGAAGTGAAGATCCATCCTCCTATCCAAGCCTTCAAGCCCCAAAACACCCAATTCCATCAAGAAAACCCCTTCCTCTTTCTAAACTCTCTGACCTCTCTAGAATCTCAAAGGAGGAAACTAAAGAATCTGATGTTGGAAAAAATCGCTAAAAACCTACTTAAGTGTGTTCTAGCTTAAGCTAAATATTCCTGCCTGGGCTAGAAAGTTGGTTGCATGTTGTCAGGCCATTCTAGCTTAAGCTAATCATTTCTCGCCTAAGGTAAAAAGTCCAGAGAACATGCACAAACACAGAATCAGAGGCTAGCTTAGGCTAAACATTTCTAGCCTAAGCTAAAAATGTCCAGAGAGCGTGTACAAAATCCCCTGATTCTAGCTTAAGCTAGCTGGATCTCGCCGAAGCTAAACTTGCAGAAACTGAAAGTGTAATCTTTTCTGCATATTTAGCTTAAGCTAGCCCATTCTAGCCTAAGCTAAAATACTGATTTTTGATTTTTAAGTTTCTTTGCCTTAATTACATTTCCAAACTTTCCAAACTATTTTCCTCACTTACTTAACACATAATTAACCTTCTAAATTCTACCTTAAATACATAAATTCCTAAAATTCGGATGTTACATTTATCCTCCATTCTCGTGCAATAATTATAATTAAATACTAAATAAATGTAATAAAAAATAACAATGTAATTTTTTAAAAAAATAATTTGGCGGGCTAGCGGGTTGGTGGGCAAGAGAGACCTAACCTACCCCGCCATTTTTCGCCGATTTGACGGGCTCAGACCATTTTGCCTTCACTACATATGCACCTCACTGCTCCGTTTGACAGCGTAAAAAACAAAAATATATCCTTTCACAACCTTTAACACCAATGTATGAGCACTTCCTTCAAAAACATTATCGTGTAGCCAAATATTTTCGGTTCTCTTAGTGTCGAGATTAAAATCAACAATGACATTAGGTTAATCTTTAATTAACTTAAATAAATTAGGTTAATTAACTTAGGTAATTAAATTAATTAAGTTCACTAATTAATTCTAAGCTTAATCTTAACAACTTAGATTAATTATTTTTAATTATCTTTTAAATTGAGTTTTTACTTTCTTTTTAAATACTTTGGACTTAAATAAAAATCCTAAAGGTCATTGGACCCATGAGAGCCCATTTTTACTCTTAGTAAATTAAAAATATGACTTTTAAATAGACTTTTGTTTTTATTAATTTAAAAATCCGAATTTAACTATTTATTTTAAAAACTTAACTTATTTGCATTTTAGTCCTTTTTGTTACAATTTTTTCTTTTAGTCCTTTTGGACAACTTTGCCCAAAAACATGTTTTAAACATCCTTTTGATCTTTTTAGGATCAAAAAGGACATTCTTGATGAGTTTCATCAAGAACACTCATGAACATCAAGAACAACCTTGAATGTTCATCCACAACTTCAAACTTTTCCAGAATTTCCAGCCACCATACAATCATTTCAAAATCACAAAGATCATACCAAATCATACCAAAATCACCAATGCACACATTCAAGTTCAACTTCATTTTTAAGCTAAAAATAGCACTTTCTCAAGCATCAATCATCAAGACAATTTTGTAATTCCATCCAATCACATGCATGTTCATCAAATCATCATCTAAACACATTTCCAACATCAACTAAAATTTTAGAAACATGCAGCAACACAAACACATTAACAAGCAAGTTTTTCTTTTTTTTTTCAATAAAATTCCAAGCAAACAGCCACTGTGCAGATCGAATATCACCCAGCCTAGACATCATATAAACGATCTGACCGTTCAAAATGAAGATTCAAGTGTTATAAACCAGCCACTAAAATTTCAGCCCGATCCAACGGTGAACGAATTCGCAGTCTCCATTTGATGGTCGCTGCTCTATGTAAAAACGGGAAAAATTTCTTTCCAACAAATTTCACAATTTGCATGCATCATCAACCACAATCCAAACATATTTCAAGCATCATAATAAACATAAGAACATGTAAACAACCCAGCTCCAAGAATCCAAAACATTTGCTCAAAGAAAAGCTCAAAAAGATGATTTTTTTCAAGGAAAAACAAGAGAAAAAGACAAGGATTCAAGGGCAAATCCTTGACTCTAGTTACAAATCCTACTAGAGTTCAAGTTCTCCCCCCCCTTACCTCAAATCTCCAAGAGAAAATGTGCAGAATTTTTGCTCCAAAATAACCCCCAAAGATGCTCCTTTTAGTCACCAACAATGGATTTTTCAAGGCTAGAAGGCTTAAAATTTAAAGCTTTGGTTCAAAGATGGAACCTTGGCTTGAAGTGTTTAATGGAGATTGAAGATTTTTGGGAGAAAATGGGAGGATGTCCACGGCCAAGAGAAGGAGAGAAAGAGAGAAAGAGAGAAATGAGAGAAAAGACCAAGCTTGCATGTGTGAAAGGGAAAAAGTGATATTTGATGGGTTAAGTGACATAAAGCTTACAATTTGCATGTGGTTTGGAGAAAAAAGAAAGAAAATAACAAGTGGCTTCCATGCACCATACTGCATGTGCACGGTCTTCTAGGGGAAAAAGAGAAGGTTTGTGCAATTTTTTTCTGGCCCGGATCAAGAGCATTCGGGCCCGGTTCAGGGTACATGAGGGCAAAAAGGTCATTTTTCACAGAAAAATCCTAAAAATTCCCAGAAAATTCCTAAAAATAGGAAATTCAAGTCTAAATCCAAAAATATAAATTTTTATGATTAAAAATAATTTTAATCACTCAAAATCCAATAAAACACTCAAAACGGCAAAAACGGCAAAAACGGTAAATGGAGGGATTGCTTTAGAACCTTAACTAGAATTATATGGTCTTGTGAATTTATATGTAGTCTTGAAATGAATGTGTATAGAAACATGTGGATAGGGTGTATATGGAGGGATTGCTTTAGAACCTTAACTAGAATTATTGTATGAAGTTGAATTATTAAATTTACTTGATTAGATTTTGTTAGAGGTATTTCCATGATGCTTATGTAAATTTATGTGTAAATTTGGCATGCCCTGAGTTATATTAGCATATTCCGTTTAAGAGTAAACTTTCATGACATTAGTTACCTGTTATGATTTCTCATAAAGCACTCTTTATGCATTACGCAAAACATTTCTCAAAATCAATTCAGATTTGGCTTCGGCCCAGAAAAAATCAAATTTTTGGCTTCGGCCCAGAATAATTAATAGCTTAGCCGACTTCGGCTGTGAGAATAATTAAGTCGGCTTCGGCCGTGAGAAATTGCCTGAAAACTTGACTTCGGTCCAAAATAAGGGTGGGATACGACCACAGGGAAGACGTTCCCTGTAGTCTGATGGGTTTCTGGAAAGCGAACCACAAATCCATTAGTATAATAGTAAGAAGAGCATCGTATCCACAGGGAACGGTTAATCTATGTAGACTGTGATCTATTTATCAAGAGAAAGCACGGTTTACAGAGTATAGTTGCGGAATTGTAAATAGGAAGTAAATATCAATTGGAATTAGAAAGGAATAGTTAAAGGAACTTTACTTGGATTAGGATTGAACTTCATCTCATCGCACCCCTCATGTATGTCGAGACTACCTACTACTTATAGGCTTTGAATTATAACGTTGTAGACAAACTATATTGCTAATGACCCCGAGTTACCAGGCGCCCCTCACACTCAAAGGTAATCCATGCGGGCTCTCCCAAGCGACAGACTTACCCTCGGCTTATTTTGCTCTCTTTTATTTCGTTTGTTAAAGAACTAATTGATAAACGAGGCCTAATGTTGTAGACGCACCTTCGCTCAAGTACTGTCACTACCCTCACTCATCAGGATACATCTATGTTCGGATCCTGGATTCACAATCAACTAACTCTTTGCTATCGGTTTATCAATACCAAGCTTAATGGTCGGATGCCCTTCATTATGGTACTCACACTACCCATCAATCATCAGTAAACACCCTTGTTTCAGTCAATGGTTAACCGAGTATTCTCATTCACTCAGAGGTTGAGTTTCCTATGTCTAGGCTCCCCCAAACTCAATCCTAGTCTTAACGTAAATTACAAACTAGCCTATAACTCCGGCGCAAGCGCGGAAGTTAGGAATAAGCACAGAACGAGATTACCAGCACTATAATTAGGGAACTGCATAAATAAAATAGATAGAGTTCAACATACACTTTGGAATGGAATCGATTACATTCAATCCTAATGGAGAGTTAACTGCACGAGGTAGCCATACAAACCACCAAAGATGCTGTCACTATCTTCAATCCTTGTGAATCGCTCCTCCTCTCCTACTCTAAACTTAGCTTTAGTACATTATCATTGAAATATAGACTGGATTACAATGATCGTGCACACTTGGGGTTGGTGCAAGAGGTTCCTATTTATAGACTAAGGAAAGACACAACAATTTGGGAAGAGATCTATCTAAAAACGGCAACAGGGACCAAATCAGCGTAACCTACGCTCCAGGATGCGCTACAGCGCAGGATGAGGCGCAACTTCCAGAGAGTATGCGCTTCACCTGCGCTATAGCGTGGGGTGAAGTGCAGGTAGCGTCTTGCAGCTCCAACTTTCTCTTTTTAATCTTGATCTCTCCCCGAGACTGGTTTTAGCAGATTTGTCTTTCCTTATTTCCCTTTTCTTGGTGAAATCCTTGTATCTATTGAGCAATCTTTGATTTAATTGGGAAACTTGTCTGCATAATCCTTGATTGATTGGCAGTGATCTCCTCATTAATGGCTTCAAATCTTCTTTAAATCTTCATTAAATATCTTCAATCAATCTCAAATCTTGTAGACATCTCCCTCATTTAATGCTATCTATCCTTCAAATCAAATCTTTGCAATATCCTGCAAAAATCAGCAATATTTCTATCAAAATAGCATCAAATTCAAATCTTAGATTAATAAATACAATTTATCTAATATTTAATAAAAAGGGATTAAATTGGGGCAAAATTATCATTTTATCCTTGATAAGTGAAATAAAAAGTGCTCTAATTTATCAACTAATTTTCACTTATCATAGTCTGAGCTCAGTTCTAACTCCAAAATTAGTGAAAAGACCCTGCCGGCTAGGAACAATTGTGAGAATATGCCTGCTGGGCACAGTAGTGAGAATTGCATCATGAGCATTTTTGTGTATATAGACTTGTATTATATGTTTTATGATGGTTGCATAGTTAATTTTAGTTGCATTTATATGTTCCTTATTATAAGAAAAGATTTAATTATCAAAGGAGATTAGAATGATTTATGAGCTTTATGTTAACTTGTGTTCTGTGTTGCACCTCATATGCTTGCTTTCCCCACCTCATATTTTAGTCTGTGCAGGGAACTTCCAGCTAATGTTCAGGGACGGATGGAGCTCTTGGAGTGGACTCACCCGCTCCTAGTGGTCAAGAGGAGTTTTAGTTTTCACTAGATGTATTGATAGTTCGATGATGTAATTACATAGAGATGTTATTGGAGATTTAATTGTAGTTGCTAGTTAATTGGTGTTCAACATAGAAATCTTTAGTTTGGCCATGAAGGCCAATTTGCTATTGAGATGGAATAGTAATTAAGTTATTATTGAACTGTACTGGTTGTTTTTAGGGCAAACTTTGCCGGATTTCCGGTAGGAGTTTTATGGACCATAACACCCCAACGTGTAGGTTCGTTCCCTAGGTTTTAATTAGATTTGTATTGAATGCTATAATGTATGAGTTTTATGGAAGTGTAAGCAAACATTGGATTGCTTAGGCAATTGTGATATTTGTATGCCGATATCGAAAATGGCGCGAAATAATTTTAGAAATTCGGAATAGTGTTTTCGTAACGTCCTAATTTCTGAATCCAAGAATAATGTCTGTTGGAATCACTGTTCCCGAATTTCTGAAATTATTTCGTGCCATTTTCGATATCGGTAAATAAATCATACATCGCTTAGGTAGTCCAACGTTTACTTAAGCCTTCACTACATTTCACTCTACAATACAACATAAAACATTGTTTTCAAATCTAAGGGAAAAGAACCTAGACACGGGGGTCATGGTTCCCCAAAACGCCTACCAAAAATCCGGCAGAGTTTCCCCTGAAAACTGGACATTTCCCAATTTTCAGCTTCACCTGAAAACCAGCAAAACCACCACTACAATTCACATTAATATGATTTCTAATCTATGTCCAATAGAAATGGACCTCCGTGGCCAACTACAGGTTCTACACCAAAAACCAATTAACTGTAACTACACTTAACCCTTTATTGAAGAATTATATTAATTTACATCATCAAATTAATAACTACACTAAAGAACTTCAAAGACCGTCTCCATAATCTACCTCGAGTCAGTCTTCAGCTCCCTTGCTGAGAAACAAGACGTTGACCTGCACATAGGCATGGAACATGACAGACAGACAAACATGGAACATGATTACACATAGGCACATTATAGCATATAGATCATGAGCTACAATGAAATCAATGAAAGCATGTTGTACTGAAAGAAAAGTTCATAAGTTGGTCAAGAAAACAATAAATGCAGAGTCAGTCTGAAGTGTTTTAACCCAAACACCCAGGGTTCTATTCACTGTTACATAATTTAGCAGAAAAGGGCGTGAGGGTTTTCTTCAAAAACCTGATCCCTTTCTTTTTTTTCAAATAAATAAAAAGAATAAATAAATAATTTTATTTTATTTATGCTTTAATTTGTTTCATTTTTTTCCTTCCTGATCGATGTGTAGGTATCTCTTTGTTACTTGGTCGGAACCACAGCCTAAAGCTCTCACTATAGTTTCTAGGCCCTAATTTTTGGGATGTTACAATTTTCCAATGAACATTATTCTTGAATTAAGAAATTAGGACGTTACAATCAATATCCGTTCCCTGCATTCATGGATGTGATTTGTATTCACTTAGATTTTTATCTCACCACGCGTTATGTGTATTATTTAGTTGAGCAGGTACCACCTCGACCAGACTCTCAGTCCGGGAGATGAAGTGCAAGTGGGTTGGACTTCTTACTTCTTTTTGTTTGTTTTGAGATGATGTAACTTGTCTGTATATACTTATGATAGTAAAGTCTGTGTTTGTTTTAGAAGATCCTTTGTAGATTCTAGTGACTTGATGTACAGGATAAATCTATGATTATGTGAATAATGGTTTGACTGGTTATGTCTTGTGTAATTCTTAGAATTATTCTCTGAGTTGTCGAATTTTCGTTGGATACTTGACAATTTAGCGAACATGTTGATATTGGAATTGTCACGTTATAAGTTAGGAATTTGGTTTCCAACGAACTAAATTCTGATTTAGAAATTTAGGCCGTTACATTTTGGTATCAAAGCAGTTCAATCCAATTGGATTGTGACATTAGGATATTTTTGTGGTTTGCTAACGATTCCTTATGTATTATTTTGTGAATTGAGAGACTGATCACCTCGATATTTACTTGATGATATGTAGAGAATCATGGCAGGTGGCAGGAGATGTCGTCCAAGGGTCAGTCACCCTTCCTCCTCATCTTCATCTTCTCAGGGTCCTACTCCGGATCCAGTAGCTGCAGCCCTTCAAGCACTCACTCAAATAATGGGGGGAACAACTAAATTCTAATCGAGCTCAAGCAGAAGCGGCACGGGAACAAGCTGCCACCAATGCAGCAATGCTCCATGAGATGACTAAGAGGCAAACGGAGCCACCACCACCCCTACTGGAAATCCTTTTGCTCTTGGATTATCTGAGTTTCGGAAGCACAATCCTCCACAATCCAAAGAGGCTATTTCTACTTCTCTTGTATGTTCTCAATGCCCTATTGTTATACAAGGGAGAATCTCGAAGATTGATCTGATTTGTTTACCTTTAAGGGACATGGATGTTATTCTAGGAATGAATTGGTTATCTTCCAATCAGGTCATGTTGGATTGTTTTAATAAGAAAGTTGTATTTCCCCCTTTTCCTCCTCCTTCGAGGGAGAGACTACCTGTGCTTTTGTCCAGTGTCACCCAAGTAACCCAATGCCTTAGTGACGGGAGTGATTGTTTCATTATGTTACTTTCCTCAACTCTAGAGTCTAAAGTACATTTGAGCGGTGTAGCCACGGTTCGGGAGTTTCAAGATGTTTTCCCTAATGAAGTTACGACCTTACCCCCGGACCGAGAGATAGAGTTTACCATAGATTTAGTACCAGGTTCAGGACCCATTTCTAAGGCACTATATTGAATGTCTCCACTAGAACTTAGTGAACTTAAAACTCAACTAGAGGATCTCATAGCTAAAGGGTTCATTAGGCCTAGTGTATCACCCTGGGGAGCTCCTGTGCTTTTAGTGAAAAAGATAAATGGGAGTATGAGATTGTGTGTAGATTATAGACAACTGAACAAGGTTACCACCAAGAATAAGTATCCCCTACCCAGAATAAATGATCTTTTAGACCAACTTAGGGGCGCCTCAGTGTTTTCTAAGATAGATTTGAGATCAGGATACCGCCAGATCAAAATCAGGAAGGAAGATATCCCTAAAACAACTTTTAGGACAAGGTATGGCCACTACGAGTATTTAGTAATGACATTTGGTGTTACTAATGCTTCTGAGGTATTCATGGACTACATGAATCGAATCTTCTGGCCCTTTTTGGATCAGTTTGTTGTTGTGATCATTGATGACATCCTAATCTATTCTTGTAGCCTAGAAGAACATGAACGTCACCTTAGGATTGTCTTAGGGGTTCTGAGAGAAAAGAAATTGTTTGCTAATCCTGTAAAATGTGAGTTTTGGATGGACAGGGTCCATTACTTAGGACATGTAATTACTAGAGAGGGAGTATCAATTGATCCTAGTAAGGTAGAAGTCGTCCTTGAATGGGAAAGGCCTAAGACCGTTACGGAAATTAGGAGCTTCCCTTCATCCTACCGGCAAAGAATATCTGTTTTCTTTTTCCTTGTAGAAAGGGCAACCTGTGTTAACCAGTCTGAAGTAAAGTTTATGCCCACTATTGCATCCTCCCATCCAATCTTCAAATAATAAAAAATAATAGAGTTCTGATGTGTTGTGCAAGAGGTATTTTTAGACGTGAGGACCTTTGTTGTAGTTATTAATTTGACTATTAAACCTTTGAAGAAAAAATGAGTACACCTTTTGTAACATCCCGCAAATTAGGAGCTTTAATAACTCATTAGGCTAAAAATAAAGAGGATTATGTATTAGTAATTAAGGGAAGGTAAGTTGAAGAATTGAAGGTTTAAACTTGAGTTTAAAACTAAGTTAGAATTCCATTCAAGTTAAAATGAAGGGTTTTGGGTTGCTGGTAATCGATTACAGAGAGTCTGTAATCGATTACCCGAGAGCTAGTTTTTAGGTAATCGATTACTCACAGGTTGTAATCGATTACTTGAGGGCTGAGTTTTTGGTAATCGATTACCAAGGGTTGTACTCGATTACCAGATTCCCAGAAACGTTCCCTAGTGTAATTTTCACCTCTGGTAATCGATTACATCATTACTGTAATCGATTACCAGCTGTCCAGTATAAATAGCCAAACATGCAAAATTAGATTTTCAGCATTTCTTTCTTCTTCTTCCCCGCGCCCTAGAGAGAGAGAGTGTGAGCATACAGAGAGAGAACGTGATTTTGGAGCTTTGGATGGAAATTGAAACAAGGATCGTCAATTGGATCACTTCAATTCCTCTTTCTCCTCTTGAATTTCTAGATTTGGTAAGTATAACTCACACACCCACTTTCCCCTTTGATTTTGATTTCTCCCTAATGTATGAACCCCCACTCTTTAATTCTTCTTCTATATGATTATTGTGGTTAGATTAGTAATGTATGCATGAGATTGAGTAGTTTGGTTAGTATTTTCATTGAAAACCTTAGGGTAGCGAGATTTACGAAAGTAGCGAGATTACGAAATTGACGAAATGCTCAATGTATGAACCCTACCCCTTCGATTCCCTTTCTATTTGGTTAAATTGATTGGATTTATGATGTTTGTACTTGAGTTGAGTAATTAATGTTAGGGTTGCTTGGAAAGTCTTTGAATGTCGAAGTTACGAAGCTTTAGAAATGTTTGAAATCTCAGTTCTCTTATCGATTCATGTGTGCTAGTTTGATCATGAGTTAATTAAGTCGGCCTTGCGCTGTAAGTTAAGAATCAGGTTCAGTTGAGGGCGTGTGCGCCAAGTTCAGTTGAGGGTGTGTGCGCCAAGTTCAGTTGAGGGCGCGTGCGCCAAGTTCAGTTGAGGGCGTGTGCGCCGAGATCAGTTGAGGGCGTATGCGCCATAGCCCGTTGGCTGGGTTATGCCGATTATGTGTCTTTATGTTTAAGATGTTTAATTAGTATGTATATTGATAAGTGAAAAATAGTTGAGAAATTAGTATATATTTTATTTCACTTATCAAGGACAAAATGGTAATTTTACCCCATATTTATCCCTTTTTATTTAATATTTAATAATTTATATTTATTAATCCTAGTTTTGACTTTGATGCTATTTTAATAGATTTATTGCTAATTTTTGCAGGATTCTTGCAAAGATTCAATTCAGAAATTAAATGGCATTAAATGAGGAGGATTTATGCAAGATTGTAGATTAATTGAAGACAATTAATTAAAGATGTGAAGAAGATTTGAATCATTAATGAGGAGATCAGAGCCAATCAATCAAAGATATTGCAGACAAGCTTCCCAAATAAACAAGGATTGTACAATAAATATAAAGATATCAGAAAATAAAGGGAAACAAGGAAAGGCAAACAAGCGAAAACCAGTCTCGGGGAGAGATCAAAAGAGGAAAGTTGAAGGTGCAGACGCTAGCTGCACTTCACCCCACGCTATAGCGCAGGTGAAGCGCAACTCTCTGGAACCTGCGCTACAGCCTGCGCTGTAGCGCAGCTTAAAGCGCAGAACACGCAGATCACGTCCTAGTTGTTGTTTTTAAGAAGATCTCTTCCCAAATTTGCTTTGTCTTTCCTTATCTATAAATAGAAACCTCTTGCGTCAGTCCTAAGGGTGACGAGATTAGGAAGTTACAGATTTAGTGAATTTGTAATGTATTCTAGCTAAGTTTAGAGTAGGAGAGGAGGAGCGCTTCACGAGGATTGAAGATGGTGACAGCGTCTTCGATGGTTTGTATGGCTACTTCATGTAGTTAACTCTCCAGTGGGATTGGATGTAATCAATTCTATCCTTGAGTGTATATAAATGCTATATTATTGTGTGAATAAGGTCCCTATCTATAATGGTGGTAGTTTTATTCTGTGTTTATTCCTAATTCCCACACTTGTGTCTGGAGTTATAGGCTAATCTTTTCTATTCTTATAGTTTAGATTAGGAGTGAGAGTGGGGGAGCGGATTGTGAAGAAACTCACTCTCTGATTGAATAAGATTACTCGATACTCTGTGACTGAAACATGAGTGTTACTAATGAGCGATGGGTAGTGTGAGTACTCTAGCGAAGGCGTTTAAAGGATAGGCCTTAGTATCGATAGCAAAGGGTTAATTGTTTTTCAATCCTGGAGTCGAGAGGTGAGTATATCTAATGAGTGAAGGTAGTGACAGTACTGGAGTGAAGGTATATTCAGTTCATAGGGCCACGTATTTCAATTAATTCTTTACAAACAGAACAAAAGAGAGCAAAATAAGCCGAGGGTAATCCTGTCGCCTGGGAGAGCCCGCATGGATTACCTTTGAGTGTGTGAGGCTGCTGGTAACTCGGGGTCTTAGCAATAAAGTTTGTCTACATATTTTATAGAGTATACCAACATAAATAAGTAGTCTTTACATGCACAATGGGTGTGATGAGATGAAATCCAATCCTGATCCAAGTAAAGTGTCTCTAACTCTACCTTTCTAATTCCAATTAATTGTCTACTTTCTTACCATTCTGCAATCATACTCTCTAAACTATTGCTTTCCCTTGATAAATACGATTTCGTTCTACATAAATAACCGTTCCCTGTGGATACGATACTTTTACTTACTATTATACTGCTGGTTTTGTGGTTCGCTTGCCAGAACACCATAACTTGAATATCCCATGTTTTCAATTCCTCTTCATCGAAGAGCTTCTTTGGTTTGGCAAGGCTACAATGCTAAGGATCCTTTCCTTTGGTATTTTAGTTTAGGTATGATGGTGGGTAAGTGTTTAATCCAGCCATTTCAATTGCACTGAATGAATGAATTAACGAAACAAAGGTCAATCCAAATTAGCAAAAAAAAAAGATAATTAATTAAGGTAATAGAGAAAAGGATATAGGCATGTAGCTAAATGTGGTTTTTTGAGGTGAAAGAAAAGTACATATGAAGTCTATAGAAAGCTATCCATTACAGAACCTTCTTGTAGTATTGTGAATCTCAAAGTCTCTTCCATAATGAGAGGATTATGCGTTGCTAATAATAAATAAGTTGTTATTATTACCAACATAAAAATAGAGTCCGCAAATATGAACAATGCGGGGATTAGGATTGTCCATTGATTACATTGAGAACCATAACAAGAAGAAGAGAGGAAATCAAGAAATAACTAGAATATCCCATGTTTTGAATTTTTCTTCATCAAAGAGATTCTTTGGTTTGGCAAGGCTACAATTCTGAGTTTCCTTTCCATTGTTATTTAAGTTTAGGTAAGCTGGTGGGTAACAGTTTAATCCAGCCATTTCAATTTCATTGAATGAATGAATTAATGAAACAAGGGTCAATCCAAATTAGCAAGAATAAAAGATAATTAATTAAGATAATAGAGGAAATGATATAGGCATGTGGCTAAACGTGGTTGTTTTTAGGGGAAAGAAAACTACGTAGGAAGTTTATAGAAAGCTATCCATTGCAGAACCTTCTTGTAGGATTGTCACTCTCAAAGTGTCTTCCATATGGAGAGGATTTTGCTTTACTAATAATAAATAAGTTGTTATTTTCGCCAAAATAGAAATAAAGTACCCAAATATGAACAATGCAGGGACTAGGGTTGTCCATTTATTACATTTAGAACCACAAGAAGAAGAAGAAAGGAAATCAAGAAATAACTTGAATATCCCATATTTTCAATTTCTATTCATCAAAGAGCTTATTTGGTTTGGCAAGGCTACGATCATGAGGATCCTTTCCTTTTGTATTTAAGTTGAGGTAAGCTGGTGGGTAAGAGTTAAATCCAGCCATTTCAACTGCAATGAATTAATAATACAAGGGCCAATCCAAATTAGTAAAAATAAAAAATAATTAATTAAGGTAATAGAGGAAAGGATATCGACATGTGACTGAATGTGGTTTTTTAGCGAAAAGAAAAGTACATATGGAGTTTATAGAAAGCTTTACATGGCATAACCTTCTTGTAGGATTGTGATTCTCAAAGTCTCTTCCATAATGAGAAGATCATGCGTTATTAATAATAAATAGGTTGTTATTATTGCCAACATTAAAATAGTGTCCCCAAATATGAACAATGCGGGGATGAGGGTTGTCCATTGATTACATTGAGAACCACAACAAGAAGAAGAAAGAAAATCAAGAAATAACTTGAATATCCCATGTTTTCAATTCCTCTTCATCGAAGAGCTTCTTTGGTTTGGCAAGGCTACAATGCTAAGGATCCTTTCCTTTCGTATTTTAATTTAGGTATGTTGGTGGGTAAGTGTTTAATCCAGCCATTTCAATTGCATTGAATGAATGAATTAATGAAACAAGGGTCAATCCAAATTAGTAAAAAAAAAGATAATTAATTAAGGTAATAGAGAAAAGGATATAGGCATGTAGCTAAATGTGGTTTCTTGAGGTGAAAGAAAAGTACATATGAAATCTATAGAAAGCTATTCATTGCAGAACCTTCTTATGGTATTGTGAATCTCAAAGTCTCTTCCATAATGAGAGGATTATGCATTGCTAATAATAAATATTGCCAACATAAAAATAGAGTCCGCAAATATGAACAATGCGGGGATTAGGGTTGTCCATTGATTACATGGAGAACCACAACAAGAAGAAGAAAGGAAATCAAGAAATAACTAGAATATCCCATGTTTTCAATTCCTCTTCATCAAAGAAATTCTTTGGTTTGGCAAGGTTACAATTCTGAGGATCCTTTCCTTTGGTATTTAAGTTTTGTTGTAGTATTTTTATTAAATAATAACGGTTGATACGATTATAACGTTATTGCCTTATTAGTTTGGAAATAAATCAACGTGCATATAATTGCTATTAAAGGTTATTATTGTCATTGATGAATAATCAATTTGAATCTCCAAATTGATAACAATTTATAACTATCAGAATTATAAAGCATTAATTCTTTAACGTTTTAAAATAAAACTTGTAACGTTTCCGGTTTTAATATATGAATCCATTTAAAGGTGTGATGATCAGGTTTTAGTTTTTTAGTCGTGTAAAATTTATATTATAATAATTGTATTATATATTATATAAGTTAGTCAGTTAACTAGAAGAGTATATCTCTTAATCTTCCTTTTACACTCTAAATCATCTCTAAATAATTCTGGGCAATAGAAAGGTGTTGGCTGTGGAACTCGGTCTCTGTTCTGTGCAGGAAAAAAGAGACTAAATCAGTGATAGCTGGGCTGTTGTATCCTGGAGTTGAACGCGTCAAGACCTACTGCACCGTTGGAGGAAGAACATCTCCCGTGGTGGCGTGAATCACCTTAAAGAGAGCGAAAAGGCGCCTCATCCCACTATCATTGTTTATTTTAATTTTTATTGTAATTTCTTAATTTTTCTTCTTTAGATGTAATTTATTCCAACAATTTTAAGGTGATTTTTATATTAAAAAAATGGAGAACATGGTGGAGGAGACACAAGAGTTCCAAATGACTGCCCATGAAATGGAGTCTGTAAATAGTAACATTGAAGATGCCTTGCTCGTGACTGCCATTATTCCTGTAGAAGAAAAAGAATAAGCAAGTCAAAATGCTCTATGGACACAAAATGGAAGCAACAACTTTGTTACTAAGGTAAATTCCCTTGGTTCTCATAATATGAGTAATAGTGCTAAATTAAAGCCTAAGAAGAATTTTTTCAAGATAAAAAGGAATCCATTTCCTTATAAAAAAGGGAACTTCACCCAAAAGAATGCACCTTTCCCTAGAGTGGCCCAAACTTCAAATGAGGCATGTTTTGTATGTGGCAAAATTGGCCATGTTGCTAAAAGTTGTAGATTCCGGAAACGTGGGCTTGTTGCACAAGCCAACGTGACCGAAGAGCAATTTGTGGCTATGATAACTGAGATAAATGTTGTTGAGAACTCTAAGGGATGGTGGGCAGATTCAGGTGCTACTAGGCATGTCTGCCATGACAAAGATTGGTTTAAAAAATATACTCCATATGAAACTCCAAAGGAGGTCATGCTTGGTGATTCTCATACTACCAAGATTTTGGGTGAAGGTGAGGTGGAGCTTAATTTTATCTCTGGACGAATTCTGAAATTGACTAACGTGCTTTATACACCTCATATGAGAATGAATCTTATGTCTTCTTTTCTTCTAAATAAGGTTGGTTTTAAGCAAGTTATAGAATCTGGTAATTATATTATTTCTAAGAATGGAATTTTTGTGGGGAAAGGTTATACATGTGATGGAATGTTTAAGTTGAATGTTGTGATTGATGAAAATGCTACAGTTTCTGTTTATATGCTTTCTTCTTTAAATTTTTGGCATGAACGTCTTTGTCATATAAATGATAAATATGTTTTGAGAATGAGTAATTTAGGACTTATTCCTAAACTTAATAAAAATTTTGAAAATTGTGAAATTTGTAGCAAAACTAAGATTACAAAAAAATCTCATAAAAATGTCATAAGAAATTCTGAAATTTTAGATTTAATTCATTCTGATATTTGGGAGTTTGATGGAATTTCAACACGTGGTGGTAATAGATATTTTATTACATTTATAGATGATTTTACAAAAGTTACATATGTTTATTTGATGAAACATAAAAGTGAAGCTTTTGAAATGTTTAAAATATATTTAAATGAGGTTGAAAATAATTTTGGAAGAAAAACAAAATGTTTACGTAGTGATAGAGGAGGAGAATATATTTCTTCTGAGTTTGATTCTTATATTCAGTCTTTAGGGATTGTTCATGATATTACTCCTCCTTATTCTCCACAATCTAATGGAGTTGCTGAAAGAAAAAATAGAACTTTAATTAATTTAACTAATTCTATGCTTGTTCATGCTCATGTACCTTTTCAATTTTGGGGTGAAGCAATTTTATCTGCTAATTATGTGCTTAATAGAATACCTCATAAGAGTTCTAATAAGACTCCATATGAACTATGGAGAGGTCATAAACCTAATCTAAATTATTTTAGAATTTGGGGTTGTTTGGCTTACGTAAAAATTGTTGATCCTAAAAGAAGTAAATTAGGTGTACAAGCTTCTACTTGTGTATTTATCGGTTATTCTCTTAATAGTTCAACTTACAGATTTTTTGATGTTAATAATAAAACTGTGATTGAGTCAGTTAATGCTATTTTTCATGAAAATAAATTTCCTTTTAAATTAGAAAATAGTGGGGATAAAGGAAATAAAATTTCTCACGAACCTAGTTCTTCTACTTCATTACAAGTTGAAAATCAAACTGAAATTTTACCATGAAGAAGTAAAAGAACTAGAATTGAAAAAGATTTTGGTTCTGATTTTCTAGTTTATAATGTTGAAAATACAATTACTTTTGAGGAAGCTTTAGCATCACCTGACTCATCTTTATGGAAAGAAGCAATTGATGATGAAATGGAATCAATAATTTCTAATAAAACTTGGAAATTAGTAGATTTACCTCCTGGTTCTAAAACAATTGGTTGTAAGTGGTTCTTGAGAAAAAAGTTGAAGCCTGATGGTACAATTGATAAATTTATGGCAAGGCTTGTAGCTAAAGGTTTTACACAAAAAGATGATATAGATTTCTTTGATTTTTCTCCTGTTACACGTATTACTTCTATTAGATTGTTAATAGCCATTGCATCTATTTATAATTTAGTAGTACATCAAATGGATGTAAAAACAGCCTTTTGAATGGAGATTTAGAGGAAGAAATATATATGGATCAACCTGAAGGTTTTATTGTGGCTGGCCAAGAAAATAAGGTATGTAAATTAAATAAATCTTTGTATGGGTTGAAACAGGCACCAAAACAATGGCATGAAAAATTTGACTTGTGTATGATTGAAAATGGTTTTAGAAACAGTGAATGTGATAAATGTTTATATTACAAGTCAAATAAGGATTTACATGTTATAATCTGCTTATATGTGGATGATTTATTAATATTTGGTTCTAATTTGTCTATTGTTTGTGAAACAAAGAATTTACTTCATAAAAGTTTTGAAATGAAGGATCTTGGAGAAGCAAATGTTTTACTTGGAATGGAAATTACTAGAAAAAATGATGGTATTTTTCTAGATCAAGCACACTATGTGGATAAAGTTTTGAAAAAATATAATTATGAAAATTGCAATATTGTATCTACTCCTTTTATTCCAAATGTTCATTTAGAAGCTACTTTAGATGATAATTCTATTGTCAATCAAAAGGGGTATGCTAGTATAGTTGGAAGCTTGAGATATTTGACTGATTGTAATAGACCTGATATTGCATATGTAGTAGGTTTACTTGGTAGATTTACTAGTAAACCAAATACTGAGCATTGGCATGCAGTTGATAGACTTATGAAATATTTAAAAGGCACAAAAAGTTATGGTTTATTCTATCAGCGATACCCTACTATGCTTGAAGGTTTTTCAGATGCAGATTGGAATACTCAATCAGGCGATTCTTTCTCTATTACTGGTTATATATTTACTTTAGGTGGTTGTGCAGTTTGTTGGAAATCTAAAAAGCAACAAATAATCGCAAAATCAACCATGGAAGCTGAATTAATTGCTTTGGCTTTGGCTAGTGAGGAGGCTAGTTGGTTGAAAGATTTATTGGGTGAAATCTCTTTCTGGGAGAGACCAATTCCACCCATTTTGATGCATTGTGATAATACTGCTGCCATTGGTAGAGTACAAAATCGTTATTATAATGGTAAATCGAGACATATAAAGAGGAAGCATAGTTTGGTGAGATCATATTTAAGTAATGGTACCATTCATGTGTCTTATGTGAATACAAATGATAATCTTGCTAATCCTCTTACAAAACCTTTAAATAGAGAAAAAGTTGTGAAAATGTCTATAGGGATGGGATTAAAGCCAAAAGAATAAAAACTACCCTTGAGGATACCCAACCTAGTGATTAGAGATCCTAAAAGCTAGGTTCAAAGGGAACAACGAATCTTGGAGTAGTTTGTAAAAGATGCAATATAAATCATTTTTTTCATCCCTATAAGTAATATGCATCTTTTCTGCAACGTAAAATAAGGTTGAGTTTTTCAAAACTATTAATGAAATTTGTAGCTCAATAAGAGTGGGATGTTTAAAGTTGCAGAGACATCCTTGACAAATTTCACCTATATGAGTATTGGGGTGGGGCCGCTCCTAAAGAGATGTTGGGCTTATATATATTCTCTTAAAGTACTCATGAATCCAGGATGTAGCACAAAGGCCGAAATGTGTGAAGCTTATGAGTTCAAGATTGACACCGAAATATTATGTGCATGATATAACACTTGTATCCTTTGATGAAGCCATAGTTCAATACTGTAAGATCACTACTGGCTCTGGACCAAGTATTATAGAATTGCTAAATAAAAGTTCAAAGCAATGCTACTTTCATGATACATAATATTTCTTCTATGCCCAATAAAATTTAAACAATTATTTTATAAAAATAAGTGGGGAATTGTTGTAGTATTTTTATAAAATAATAATGGTTGATACGATTATAACGTTATTGCCTTATCAGTTTGGAAATATATCAACGTGCATATAATTGCTATTAAAGCTTATTATTGTCATTGAT
The DNA here is from genome assembly GCA_026901365.1 of Sesbania bispinosa. NCBI lineage: Eukaryota > Viridiplantae > Streptophyta > Magnoliopsida > Fabales > Fabaceae > Sesbania > Sesbania bispinosa. The sequence continues at coordinate 1,489,848 of QLOH01000091.1, forward strand.
GAATAATCAATTTGAATCTCCAAATTGATAGCAATTTATAACTATCAGAATTATAAAGCATTAATTCTTTAACGTTTTAAAATAAAACTTGTAACGTTTCTGTTTTTTATATATGAATCCATTTAAAGGTGTGATGATCAGGTTTTAGTTTTTTAGCCGTTGAAAATTTAGATTTTAATAATTGTATTATATATTATATAAGTTAGTCAGTTAACTAGAAGAGTAATGGTACTAAAAATAGAGATGAACAATGAAGGGATTAGGGTTGTCCATTGATAACATTAAGAACCACATCAAGAAGAATAAAGGAAATCAAGAAATAACTAGAATATCCTATGTTTTCAATTCCTCTTCATCAAAGAAGCAAAGAGCTTCTTTGGTTTGGCATGGCTACAATTCTGAGGATCCATTCCTTTGGTATTTAATGTAACACCCGCATTTTACCGTTTTTGTCGTTTTTGCCATTTTGAGTGTTTTATTGGATTTTGAATGATTAAAATTATTTTTAATCATCAAAATTTATATTTTTTGGATTTAGAATTGAATTTCCTATTTTTAGGGAATTTCTGGGATTTTTTGGGGTTTTTTGTGAAAAATGACCTTTTTGCCCCTCCCGTCCCTTGACTCGGGCCCGAATACTCTTGATCCGGGCTAGAAAAATTGCACAAACTTTTTCTTTTTCCCTCCTAGAAGACCGTGCAATACAGCCTTGGTGCATGGGAGACACTTGTCTTTCCTTTCCTTCCATTGAAACCTTGTGTAAGAAAAAGTGATGTGATGACATTTATTACACCATTTTCTCCTTTTCTTACATGCAAAGCTTAGGAACTCTTTCATTTTCTCTGTTTTCTTCCTCCTTGGCCGTGAGCTACTCACCCTTTTTCTCTCAATTTTTCATCTTCCCTTAAAGACATCAAGCCAAGGTTCCATCTTTGAACCAAAGCTTCAAATTATAAGCCTTCTAGCCTTGAAAAATCCTTGTTGGTGACAAAAAGGAGCATCTTTGGGGGCTGTTTTTGGGAGCAAAAAATCTGCACCTATTCTCTTGAGAGATTGAGATAAAGGGGGTGAGAACTTGAACTCTAGTAGGATTTGTAACTAGAGTAAAGGATTTGCCCTTAAATCCTTGTCTTTTTCTCTTGTTTTTCCTTGAAAAAAATCACTTTTTGAGCTTTTCTTTGAGCAAAAGTTTCGGATTCTTGGAGCTGGGTTGTTTACATGTTTTTAAGTTTATTATGATGCTTGGAATGTGCTTGGATTGTGGTTGTTTATGCATGCAAGCCAAGAATCAATTTTGAGAAAAATTCCCACTTTTTTCTCCTATAGCTCTCGGCCTAGAGAGAGTAAGGGGCTGCATGTGTTTTAAAATTTTTTTGGCACGTGTAATGTGTTTGTATGATGAATCTATGAACATGCATGAAGTTGGTTGGATGTATACAATTGTTTTTGATGATTGATCTTTGAAAAATGATGTTTTTGAGCTTGAAAATGGAGTTATGAACTTTAAAATGTATGTGGATGATTTTGGGTGAATTATTATGATATTTGGTATTTAGAATGTTTGTTGATGATTGTGTAAGAGTTTGGTGAAGATTGAATGTTGGGAAAACTTTGAAGTTTTGATGAACATTCAAGGTTGTTCTTGATGTTCATGAGTTGTTCTTGATGAAACTCATCAAGAATACCTTTTTGATCTTAAAAAGGTCAAGTGAATGTTGAAAACATGTTTTTGGGCTTAATGGTCCAAAAAGGACTAAAAGATAAAATTGTAACGAAAAGGACTAAATTGCAAATAAGATAAGTTTTTAACATAAGTAATAAAATTCGGATTTTTAATTTAATTAAAATAAAAGTATATTTAAAAGTCATATTTTTAAATTATTATGAATAAAAATGAGTTCTCATTGGTCCAATAACCTTTAGGCTTTTTGTTTAGGTCCAAAGCCTTCAAAAAGAAAGTCAAAACTCAATTTAAAAGGTAATTAAAAATAATTAAAGAGTTTGGACTTAAATGAGTGTTGATCTTCAATACTAATCTAAGTTGTGAAAATTAAACTTAGAATTAATTAATGGACTTAATTAATTTAAATCACCTAAGTTGATTAACCTAATTTATTTGAGTTAATTAAGGATTAATTAAGTCTAAATATAATTAATCTTAATATAAGTGTTAATTAAGTAATTAATCGCTAACGACGGTTAAGAACTAACTGATTATGATTAACCTTAATCAAACATAATTAAAAATCCTAATCCAAGATTAAGGAAGAGATTAAGGGATAATTAGAAATTAATTAGGATCTTAAGTAAGGATTAAGACTTAATTAAAGAAGATTAAGATCAACTGTAACCCGATTAATGAAGACTAGTTATGATTAAGGGTTAAGCCTAACCTTAACTAGTAATGCAAAGAGAACTAGGATAAGTAATGCCTTTCATAAGACACATCCATAAGTCTTAGTAAATCATAGGACTTAAGGGGATATGATTATCAATAACGTTAGCGCAAACTAACTTAAAAGATTATAACCAACGCTCTCCCTCTACATAAGACTTGAGGAGCTTGGCAAGAGAGTGTGAGTTGGTTCTCTTTGTAAAGGAAAGGCATTGAATCAGGGCCGTGCCACGGTAAAGTGGTGACGTGGAACGATTCAATGGGCTTTGCCTGTGAGGATGAAACGCTGAAAGTATTAATTATGTGACATGCATCATAAAGCACAAATGATGATCAAGGTTTAAAAGCCTTACGACCTATATGGCAATAACACTCTAGTACAGTGTGAAACTGGTAGGGATGGGCGCACTGGGTTTTGCAAAGAACACCAGCGGGTCCCATAGAGGACGCCAGCCCTGAGGATAAGTCGAGTCCCGAAATGGCTCAAGTGACGTAGGCTCGCCCCCTACTGTCGGGCAAGCGGGGTACAGGCTTGACTATCCTGTCGCTCTCAAGTTTTCATGAATCAGTTGAGTTGTCTGGAAGACAGGGAGAATCGTCTTGGCCAGAGATTGAGCAATGCTCCTAGTACTATTTGCTAGTACAAAGAGACACCTGAGACATTGTCCACATATGGTCGGGCAGTTGTTGTGTGCTCTGCAGTTGGTGATGTTTCCCCGGGCCCTCATGCATTAATTATATGCCTCATGACAGCATAGACTTCATTCTTGTGATTGTGATTGTGATTGTGTGAAAATTTTTTGGATGCTCTAGTTACTGTGTTCTACTTGATATGAGTTCATGTGATGTTCTCCCCCTTCCTTTTTCTACTTTTGTTATTCTCCATCGTTGTATTTCTCCGTCACGTCGACAGTCGGTATTGGAGAGCTTCAGGATGTCCACTATGAGGGTCCAGCTGAGGTGGGAGCCACGGGGCCAGTGGCGAGTCACCGAAATCCCTAGAAGCTGTGTGTTTACGGGGGAGGTGCGTGTTACTATTTCTCATCCCAGCCTGCCCCTGATTCCATAGATGGTCTTCACAGTGCCGGTGATTCTGGATTTCAAGACGTCACCCGGACTTAGGCGTTACACCACTTTCCTTAACCACCGCCGTCGTTCCACTCTGTCTTCATCACCACAGTCTTCACAGATGGCAACCATGGACCTGCCAGATTCCCCCCGTTATTCTCCCCGTTCGGAGGCATCACCTCCAAAGCCAGTGCGTCCTGGTGTTTTTGGTCGTTCCCCTCCGAGCGTGCCAGACTTGATTTTGATTGACGACACTACATCTGAGGATGAGGAACCAGAGGAAGACCCAGAGGAGGACTCTGAGAGTGAGGAACCGGAAGAAGATTCTTCCAGTGACGACCCCTCAGAAGACTTTGGAATGATCAACCTTGGAGGCACTAGAGGGAGAAGCTGCGGGTGGAACTCTGCTGAGACGGATGACGACGAGTAGGGTAGTTTGGTTGGGGTAGTTGTGAGTCTAGTGTGTAGCAGTTCTGAATTTATGGCCTCTTATTTTGTTTTGGGTTGAGGTCTTATTATTACATTCTACTGCTAGAACTCTTGTTTTGTATGGTGGTGTTGTTACCCCAGGGATCACTGTGACACTATGGTATGTATGTATATATGTTCATTACATTTCCTTCACATGATCGACTTTATATTTGCATGTATGTCGTGTGTGTATGTGGAATGATCGAATCGTCTAGATGTTTTTAGAAAATGAATTTCAGACTTAAGGAAGGTACATTTTTATGAATACTTAAAATGGAACTAGAAAGTAATAAGTTGATGATGGCTAAGCTCCTTGAAAAAAAAAATATTCCAGTATTTTCCGAGTTTTAAAACAGTAAATTCGACGGTTACGTTTCGTAATGTGATATCCTTAGCAGTATAACTAAGGGTGTCGCATTTAGTGGTATCAGAACTGTTCTTTCCTTTTGGCCTCGGGTATGGTCTCTAATACCCTTCTCTCTGTGTTTACTCTGTGATTGATTGTTTGTTTGTATGGATTGATTACCTTGTGTGAACTGTTTGCTCTTATATTACTACCTTTGTAATATGAGAAATTGTGTGTAGAGTTATTTGTTCTTGCTTGAATGGTTCTGCATGAAACGGAAGAAACTGACGTACTTTGTGAATGTAGGATTCCATGGCAGGAAGAAATAACCCTGTGATGAACGATCTCCTGGGGAGAATCGCGGATGTTCTAGAGAACCAACAACAGATTATGAATGAGATGAACCAAGCTCGCGATCAGAACAACGTTCCTGATGCTTATCGTGGACTGTCTACCTTCAAGAAGAACAATCCACCACAATTTAAAGGAGGTCATGACCCTGATGGATCTCAGCTTTGGTTAGAAGAGTTAGAAAAGATTTTCTTGGCTATGGGCTGTCCTGACGAGCAGAAGGTAACTTTTGTTGTGTTTATGATGGTTGGGGAAGCTCAGCACTGGTGGGAGTATGCCAGGCGTCAGTTGGAAGCTACCGAAAGATTGATTACCTGGAATCTGTTTAAGGAGACTTTTCTCCAGAAGTATTTTCCCATGGATCTGAGGAAGCGCAAGCAAATAGAATTTCTAAAGTTGGAGCAAGGAAGCATGATTGTTGGGGAATATGCAGCAAAATTTGAGGAGTTATCCAAGTTCTGCCCGTACTTCCAGAACACGATAGATGAAGGATCCAAGTGTTCCATGTTTGAGAGTGGTTTGAGACCAGAGATCAAGCAGGCTATTGGGTATCAACAGATCACCGAGTTCTCTAAGATGGTCAATATGTGTCGGATTTTTGAAGATGACACCAAGGCGAGGCAAGCTCAGTGGAAGCATTCTGGACCACAGAGGAACAAACCCAAGATTTCACAAGACAAAAGAAAGCCTTACTTCGTCCCAAGAAACAATTCTGGCTCATCATCGGGAAGCGCCGCAAGACCACAGTCAGTGGTTGCTAGCAGAGCCAGCCCGACAAACAGTACCGGTAACAACTCCGTCAGTTGTCCGCGCTGCAGGAAGAACCACCTCTTGAGGGATTGTCCCTACAAGAACCAACCTGTCCACCTACCCACCGGAAGAGTTTGCTTCCATTGCAACCAAAGTGGCCATTTTAAGAAGGAATGCCCCCTTTTGAGAGGAAATGGTAGTGGTAGTAGTGCTGCAAGTGCACCTGTCTCAAATCTGAATGCACAAGCTGGGAGGCCTAGAACCAGAGGCAGAGTGTTCACCATGAACGATGCTGAAGCTGCTGAATCCGAGGATCTGATCCAAGGTAAGTGCGTCATAAGTGGAATTCCTTTAATTGTATTATATGATTCGGGTGCGACGCATTCTTTTATTTCTCTAGAGTGTGTGAAATGATTGAAATTGCCTGTTGTTAAATTACCCTACGATCTTGTTGTTTCTACTCCTACTGCTAAGCCTGTAATCACTTCATCAGCTAGTTTGAACTGTCCAATCACCATTGATGATAAAACTTTTTCTGCTGATTTGATTTGTTTACCTCTTTCTCAGCTTGATATTGTTTTAGGGATGGACTGGTTATCTTCCAACTGAGTCCAACTTGATTGTTATAATAGAACTGTTGTGTTTGATTCCTTTTCTCCTTCTACTACTGATTCTGTGAGTACGAGATTCTTGTCCGCCAACCAAGTGAATGCTTCTTTGAGAGAAGGAGCTCAAATCTACATGATACTTTCTTCTTGGAGGAAGAGCGGGAATCTGACATTAGTAAACTGCCTGTGGTGAGAGAATTTCCTGAAGTATTCCTTGAAGACATTCTTGGTTTGCCGCCAGAGCGAGAAGTAGAGTTTAACATAGAGTTAGTACCTGGAACCGGACCTATTTCTATAGCTCCGTATAGGATGTCCTCTTTAGAGTTAGCTGAGATGAAGAAACAGCTAGAAGAGTTGTTAGAAAAGCAGTTTGTTAGGCCTAGTGTGTCCCCTTGGGGAGCACCAGTGTTGTTAGTTAAGAAGAAAGATGGTAGCATGAGACTGTGTGTAGATTATCGTCAGCTTAATAAGGTGACGATAAAGAATAGGTATCCTTTGCCTAGGATAGACGACTTGATGGATCAATTGAGAGGAGCAACTGTATTCTCAAAAATTGACCTTAAGTCATGTTACCACCAAATACGTGTTAAGTTTGAGGATATTCCGAAGACGGCTTTCAGAACACGCTATGGGCATTATGAGTATTTAGTGATGCCATTTGGTGTGACCAATGCGCCAGCAGTCTTCATGGATTATATGAACCGAGTTTTCCATCCTTACTTGGACAAATTCGTTGTGGTCTTCATAGACGACATCCTCATATATTCCAAGAGTGAGGAAGAGCATGCAGAGCATCTTAAGATAGCTTTACAGACCCTGAGAGATAGGAAGTTGTATGTTAAGTTATCTAAGTGTGAATTTTGGCTGAAGGAGGTGAATTTCCTAGGACATGTGATCTCTTGTGGAGGAGTTAGCATAGACCCAGCTAAGGTAGAAACTGTGTTACAGTGGGAGGCACCTAAGACTGTGACGGAGGTGAGAAGCTTTTTGGGGTTAGCCGGTTACTACCGTAAGTTTATTGAGAATTTTTCTAGGATAACAACTCCGTTGACCCGTCTGATTAGGAAAGATCAACCCTTCGTCTGGAGCCAGAAGTGTGAAGATAACTTTCAAGAGTTGAAAAGGAGGTTAAATTCTGCACCTGTCTTAGTTTTACCTGACCCATAGGAGAGTTTTGAAGTATACTGTGATGCTTCAAAACAAGGACTAGGCTGTGTGTTGATGCAAAAAGGGAAAGTAGTGGTGTATGCCTCTAGGCAACTGCGAACACACGAAGTGAACTATCCTACGCATGATCTAGAGTTAGCGGCTATAGTCTTTGCCCTGAAGATTTGGAGGCACCATCTGTATGGCGCTAGGTTTGAAGTCTTTAGTGACCATAAGAGCTTGAAGTATCTGTTTGATCAGAAAGAGTTGAATATGAGGCAGAGGAGATGGATGGAGTTTTTAAAGGATTGTGATTTTAGCCTGCAATACCACCCTGGGAAAGCCAATGTGGTGGTTGATGCTTTGAGTAGGAAATCTTTGCACATGTCAGCAATGATGGTTAAGGAGCTGGAGTTGATAGAAAAGTTTAGAGACCTGAACCTAGATGTTGGATTTGGTCCCAAGAGTATAAGACTGGGAACCTTGAAGATTTCAAGTGATTTCTTGGGGCAAGTTCGTGTAGCAAAGGAAAAGGATCAATCTTTGCAAGTTTTGAAGGACCTAGTTCCTAAGAAAGGAGAATCTGAGTTTCATAAAGGTACCGATGGTATTGTTAGGTTCAAGAATAGAATATGTGTACCTGATGATAAGGAATTAAGGAAACTGATCTTAGAGGAAGCTCACAAAAGTAGGTTGAGTATTCACCCTGGGGCGACTATGATGTACCAAGATCTGAAGAAGATGTTTTGGTGGTCGGGGATGAAAAAGGAAGTAGCTGAATATGTAGCATCTTGTTTGGTTTGTCAGAAAGCTAAGATTGAACATCAGAGACCATCAGGAGAGTTACAACAATAGTTTCCATTCTAGTATTGGAATGGCACCTTATGAAGCCCTGTATGGTAGAAAATGTAGGACACCTTTGTGTTGGTTTGAGTCTGGCGATGGCCTAGTGTTGGGGCCTGAGATGATTCAGCAAACCACGGAGAAAATCAAGATGATTCAGGAAAGGATGAAAATATCACAGAACAGGCAGAAGAGTTACTATAATCGGAGGAGGAAACCCCTCGAATTCAAAGATGGAGATCACGTGTTTTTGAGAGTTACACCAACGACTGGGGTTGGTAGGGCAATGTGATCTCGAAAACTTACACCTAAATTCATTGGTCCCTACCAAATTTTGAAAAAAATTGGTCTTGTTGCTTACCAAATTGCCTTGCCGCCTTTTCTTTCAAATCTTCATAATGTGTTCCATGTGTCACAACTCCGAAAGTATATTCCTGACCCTTCGCACGTCATAGAACCCGACGTAATACAATTAAAAGAAAATTTAACTTATGAGGTGTTACCGGTGCAAATCGGAGACCGAAGGATTAAGCAGTTAAGAGGAAAAGAGATTCCGTTGGTAAAGGTTATTTGGAGTGCGACCGATGAAGGAAATGCAACATGGGAATTGGAAGAACAGATGAAGAAGTCTCACCCTCAGTTATTTCAAGAAGGTACGCACATATTTCGAGGACGAAATTTCTTTTTAGAGGGGGAGAGTTGTAACACCCGCGTTTTACCGTTTTTGCCGTTTTTGCCGTTTTGAGTGTTTTATTGGATTTTGAATGATTAAAATTATTTTTAATCATCAAAATTTATATTTTTGGATTTAGAATTGAATTTCCTATTTTTAGGGAATTTCTGGGAATTTTTGGGGTTTTTTTTGTGAATAATGGCCTTTTTGCCCCTCCTGTCCCTTGACCCGAGTCCGAATACTCTTGATCCGGGCCAGAAAAATTGCACAAACCTTCTCTTTTTCCCTCCTAGAAGACCGTGCAATACAGCCTTGGTGCATGGGAGACATTTGTCTTTCCTTTCCTTCCATTCAAACCTTGTGTAAGAAAAAGTGATGTGATGACATTTATTACACCATTTTCTCCTTTTCCTACATGCAAAGCTTAGGAACTCTTTCATTTTCTCTCTTTTCTTCCTCCTTGGCCGTGAGCTACTCACCCTTTTTCTTTCAAAATTTTTCATCTTCCCTTAAACACATCAAGCCAAGGTTCCATCTTTGAACCAAAGCTTCAAATTATAAGCCTTCTAGCCTTGAAAAATCCTTGTTGGTGACTAAAAGGAGCATCTTTGGGGGCTGTTTTTGGGAGCAAAAAATCTGCACCTGTTCTCTTGAGAGATTGAGGTAAAGGGGGGGAGAACTTGAACTCTAGTAGGATTTGTAACTAGAGTAAAGGATTTGCCCTTAAATCCTTTTCTTTTTCTCTTGTTTTTCCTTGAAAAAAATCACTTTTTGAGCTTTTCTTTGAGCAAAAGTTTCGGATTCTTGGAGCTGGGTTGTTTACATGTTTTTAAGTTTATTATGATGCTTGGAATGTGCTTGGATTGTGGTTGTTTATGCATGCAAGCCAAGAATCAATTTTGAGAAAAATTCCCACTTTTTCCTCCTATAGCTCTCGGCCTAGAGAGAGTAAGGGGCTGCATGTGTTTTAAAATTTTTTTGGCACTTGTAATGTGTTTGTATCATGAATCTATGAACATGCATGAAGTTGGTTGGATGTATACAATTGTTTTTTATGATTGATCTTTGAAAAATGATGTTTTTGAGCTTGAAAATGGAGTTATGAACTTTAAAATGTATGTGGATGATTTTGGGTGAATTATAATGATATTTGGTATTTAGAATGTTTGTTGATGATTGTGTAAGAGTTTGGTGAAGATTGAATGTTGGGAAAAATTTGAAGTTTTGATGAACATTCAAGGTTGTTCTTGATGTTCATGAGTTGTTCTTGATGAAACTAATCAAGAATACCTTTTTGATCTTAAAAAGGTCAAGTGAATGTTGAAAACATGTTTTTGGGCTTAATGGTCCAAAAGGACTAAAAGATAAAATTGTAACGAAAAGGACTAAAGTGCAAATAAAAGTATTATGAGTAAAAGAATATTTAAAAGTCATATTTTTAAATTATTATGAGTAAAAATGGGCTCTCATTGGTCCAATAACCTTAAGGCTTTTTGTTTAGGTCCAAAGCCTTCAAAAAGAAAGTCAAAACTCAATTTAAAAGGCAATTAAAAATAATTAAAGAGTTTGGACTTAAATGAGCCTTCTAAGTGTTTAGACTTAATTAATGGACTTAATTAATTTAAATCACCTAAGTTGATTAACCTAATTTATTTGAGTTAATTAAGGATTAATTAAGTCCAAATATAATTAATCTTAATATAAGTGTTAATTAAATAATTAATCCCTAACGACGGTTAAGAACTAATTGATTATGATTAACCTTAATCAAACATAATTAAAAATCCTAATCCAAGATTAAGGAAGAGATTAAGGGATAATTAGAAATTAATTAGGATCTTAAGTAAGGATTAAGACTTAATTAAAGAAGATTAAGATCAACTGTAACCCAATTAATGAAGACTAGTTATGATTAAGGGTTAAGCCTAACATTAATTAGTAATGCAAAGAGAACTAGGATAAGTAATGCCTTTCATAAGACACATCCATAAGTCTTAGTAAATCATAGGACTTAAGTGGATATGATTATCAATAACGTTAGCGCAAACTACCTTAAAAGATTATAACCAACGCTCTCCCTCTACATAAGACTTGAGAAGCTTGGCAAGAGAGTGTGAGTTGGTTCTCTTTGTAAAGGAAAGGCATTGAATCAGGGCCGTGCCACGGTAAAGTGGTGACGTGGAATGATTCAATGGGCTTTTCCTGTGAGGATGAAACGCTGAAAGTATTAATTGTGTGACATGCATCATAAAGCACAAATGATGATCAAGGTTTAAAAGCCTTACGACCTATATGGCAATAACACTCTAGTACAGTGTGAAACTGGTAGGGACGGGAGCACTGGGTTTTGCAAAGAAAACCAGCGGGTCCCATAGAGGACGCCAGCCCTGAGGATAAGTCGGGTCCCGAAATGGCTCAAGTGACGTAGGCTCGCCCCCTACTGTCGGGCAAGCGGGGTACAGGCTTGACTATCCTGTCGCTCTCAAGTTTTCATGAATCAGTTGAGTTGTCTGGAAGACAGGGAGTCTTAGCCAAAGATTGAGAATGCTCCTAGTACTATTTGCTAGTACAGACAGACTCCTGAGACATTGTCCACATATGGTCTGTGTGCTCTGTAGTTGGTGATGTTTCCCCGGGCCCTCATGCATTAATTATATGCCTCATGACAGCATAGACTTCATTCTTGTGATTGTGATTGTGATTGTGAAAATTTTGTGGATGCTCTAGTTACTGTGTTCTACTTGATATGAGTTCATGTGATGTTCTCCCCCTTCCTTTTTCTACTTTTGTTATTCTCCATCGTTGTATTTCTCTGTCACGTCGACAGTCGGTATTGGAGAGCTTCAGGATGTCCACTATGAGAGTCCAGCTGAGGTGGGAGCCACGGGGCCAGTGGCGAGTCACCGACATCCCTAGAAGCTGTGTGTTTACGGGGGAGGTGCGTGTTACTATTTCTCATCCCAGCCTGCCCCTGATTCCAGAGATGGTCTTCACAGTGCCGGTGATTCTGGAGTTCGAGACGCCACCCGGACTTAGGCGTTACACCACTTTCCTTAACCGCCGCCGTAGTTCCACTCCGTCTTCATCTCCACAGTCTTCACAGATGGCAACCATGGACGTGCCAGATTCCCCCCGTTATTCTCCCCATTCGGAGGCATCACCTCCACAACCAGTGCGTCCTGGTGTTTTTGGTCGTTCCACTTCGAGCGTGCCAGACCTGATTTTGATTGACGACACTACATCTGAGGATGAAGAACCAGAGGAAGACCCGGAGGAGGACTCTGAGAGTGAGGAACCGGAAGAAGATTCTTCCAGTGACGACCCCTCAGAAGACTTTGGAATGATCAACCTTGGAGGCACTAGAGGGAGAGGCTGCGGGTGGAACTCTGCTGAGACGGATGATGATGAGTAGGGTAGTTTGGTTGGCGTAGTTGTGAGTCTAGTGTGTAGTAGCTCTGAATTAGTGGCCTCTTATTTTGTTTTGGGTTTAGGTCTTATTATTACATTCTACTGCTAGAACTCTTGTTTTGTATGGTCGTGTTGTTACCCCAGGGATCACTGTGACACTATGGTATGTATGTATATATGTTCATTACGTTTTCATCACATGATCGACTTTATATCTGCATGTATGTCGTGTGTGTATGTGGAATGATCGAATCGTCTAGATGTTTTTAGAAAATGAATTTCAGACTTAAGGAAGGTACATTTTTATGAATACTTAAAATGGAACTAGAAAGTAATAAGTTGATGATGGCTAAGCTCCTTCAAAAAAAAAATTCCAGTATTTTCCGAGTTTTAAAACAGTAAATTCGACGGTTACGTTTCGTAATGTGATATCCTTAGCAATATAACTAAGGGTGTCGCATTTAAGTTTCGGTAAGCTGGTGGGTAACAGTTTAATCCAGCCATTTCAATTACGTTGAATGAATGAATTAATGAAACAAGGGTCAATCCAAATTAGCAAAAATAAAAGATAATTAATTAAGGTAATAGAGAAAAGGATATAGGCATGTAGCTAAATGTGGTTTTTTGAGGTGAAAGAAAAGTACATATGAAGTCTATAGAAAGCTATCCATTGCAGAACCTTCTTTTATTATTGTGAATCTTAACGTCTCTTCCATAATGAGAGGATTATGCGTTGCTAATAATCAATAAGTTGTTATTATTACCAACATAAAATAGAGTCCGCAAATATGAAAAATGTGGGGATTAGGGTTGTCCATTGATTACATTGAGAACCACAACAAGAAGAAGAAAGGAAATCAAGAAATAACTAGAATATCCCATGTTTTCAATTCCTCTTAATCAAAGAGATTCTTTGGTTTGGCAAGGCTACAATTCTGAGGATCCTTTCCTTTGGTATTTAAGTTTAGGTAAGATGGTGGGTAACAGTTTAATCCAGCCATTTCAATTTCATTGAATGAATGAATTAATGAAACAAGGGACAATCCAAATTAGAAAAATTAAAATATAATTAATTAAGATAATAGAGGAAAGGATATAGGTATGCGGCTAAACATGGTTGTTTTTAGAGGAAAGAAAAGAACGTAGGAAGTCCATAGAAAGCTATCCATTGCAGAAACTTCTTGTAGGATTGTCACTCTCAAAGTCTCTTGCATATGGAGAGGATTTTGCCTTACTAATAATAAATAAGTTGTTATTTTTGCCAAAATAAAAATAAATTACCCAAATATGAACAATGCAGGGACTAGGGTTGTCCACTTATTACATTGAGAACCACATGAAGAAGAAGAAAGGTGTAACGCCCTAATTTCTAGAACTCAGAAATAGTGCCCATTGGAGACACTACTCCTGTAATTCTTGAAATCACTTCGTTAAATTTTCGATATCGTCATGCAATTTACTTAAACTCTCCAACGATTAGTTTAAGTCATACAAATAAACACGTCTACGAGAAGCTTGAGGAAGGAAGCCTACACTTAAAGTAGTAGGATTCCATGAATTCATATCGGAGATCCGAAAGAATCCTCCTTTTAAACTAAACAGACTAAAACAGGAATCAATAAAAAGCCTCCTTGGCTAAGAATTACATACATACATATTTACAATATCTAATATCAATTTATTATACAACTGAATTAATTCTATTACAAGAAATTCCTATTCAAACGATAATAAACTCCATTAGCTTTCTCTTATCTTCAGTAGTTGTCTGTAACGTCCTGCACACTAAGAAAAGCCCCGAAACGTGGGGTGAGACTATTGTCTCAGCAAGTATAACTCTATGCATGAATGCAGGGGACATACATGTATGAAGGACTAGCCTATATTCACATCATCATATCCAATAACGCATGGCATTCATTCACATAATAATCTCCATAGTTAGCCAATCAATATCAAGAATATAAATAGGTAACAATCTCAAAGTAAATGAAATCAGTTTCTTTCCATAAAAATATCAATATGCAATGGTATGCTTTGCCCGAAGGCCATGTACACGCAACGTCTAGAGTTAGACCTGAGCTCAGACTACAGGGGATATCTCCCCAGGGGACGAATCCCACCCTACTTAGGCCGAAGCCCTCTTATTTGACCGAAGCCCTTGAATCACTTAGGCTGAAGCCTTCTTATTTGACCGAAGCCCTTGAATCACTTAGGCCGAAGCCCAGTGTTTGACCGAATAACTAATTAGACATACAAATTGATGAATAGTTCGTTCTCGATAGTTCGACCGTTCGAAGCTAAAGAGAATCAACGTTCTATGTGAACTCATATCCACTACCCATCAATTCCTATATCATAATCAGTCACCAATCCTTAATTTCCATTCCGGATCAAGTATAATTGGAAAGAATAGAGCGTTTCGACGTTACGATAGTTTCGAAACTTTCGATAGCTTCGAAAGTTTCGAAACTAAAGAATATGAAGAACCGCTCCGTTCTAGCCAATTAGAATTATTCCACATCTTTCAAACTTCAATCACAATACACTCTAACAATCATAATTATATACACATTAGGCTTACTTGAATCGGTGGTAACAACTAGGATTTCGAACGTCTCGAGTGTTTCGATACTTTTACAAGTCTCGTAACTCTCGTAATTTCGAAATTCCTTCATTTCACCTTCGATTCAAGCATCCTCTTATCAATCTCATTTATAACATCACAATTTCAATCAATTTAATCATAGAGAAAGGGATTCGAGAGTTCGGGGTCATGCAAGGGACATATCGACATTTCCGCTATTTACGACTTTACGACCCTACGTCTCGATTCTCATTTCAACCAATAATCTAACTACAATCGGTACAAACAAGGAGTATAAACTCAATAGAATACTTAGATGAATCGAAATCGAGGGAAATACGATAGTTTCGTAAGTTTCGTAAGTTTCGTAAGTTTCGACATTTTCGTTAAACTTCGAAACTAAGGATTTCGACTCTCGATTTCAATTCGTAAACTCAATCAAACAATCAACATCCAAACAATCAAACAATCAACTTTCATTCAAGTATCCAGCCAAGAAAGGGAGGGGAGAAGAGGGGACACGCATAGGAGACCAATTCTACCCTAAGGGTGAGTTATACTCACTTGATGAAGAAATCTAAGGAGGAAATGATGTTTAGATGATGATCCTCTTGATGTTTCCTTGCTTCGATTCCGTTTTTGAGCTCCGTTATAGAGTTTCTCTCACTAGGTTCTCTCCCTCTCTCTCTAGGGTTCGAAAAGGGAAGAAGAGAAAATGAATTCTACTGAATTTTCGCACAAGCATATATATATATGCTGCTGGTAATCGATTACCAAACCCTGGTAATCGATTACCAGAGGCCAAAATGCATTCCTGGAGGTCTGGTAATCGATTACCACTTCTGGTAATCGATTACAATGAACCCAGAAACCTGGTAATCGATTACCAAACCCTGTAATCGATTACCATCAGTAAACCTCTCTGGTAATCGATTACCAACTCCTGGTAATCGATTACCAGGGACCAAAAACTCCCAAAATGATTCTAACAAGGTCCCAAACTCACATCTTACCCTTTCCCTACCTATTACTCACAATCCTAAGTGATCTTACAAAGTTTAGACCTACTGAACACACATGTTAACTAAGTTAAGAGTTGGAAAGCTACACAAGTCCTAGGATTGGTTTAACACAAAGGTTTAACTTCTAAGATTTAACTCCTAAGTTCTTGACTTACCTTCTTCTTAATCTCTAACACATGGTTAATTATCTAATCCCTATTGAATAAACAAGCTCCTGGAGTGCGGGATGTTACAAAAGGAAATCAAGAAATAACTTGAATATCCCACATTTTCAATTTCTATTTATTAAAGAGGTTATTTGGTATAGCAAGGCTACGATCATGAGGATCCTTTCCTTTTGTATTTAAGTTGAGGTAAACTGGTGGCTAAGAGTTAAATCCATCCATTTCAACTGCAATGAATTAATAATACAAGGGCCAGTCCAAATTAGTAAAAATAAAAGATAATTAATTAAGGTAATAGAGGAAAGGATATCGACATATGAAGTTTATAGAAAGCTTTACATGGCATAACCTTCTTGTAGGATTGTGATTCTCAAAGTCTCTTCCATAATGAGATGATCATGCGTTACTAATAATAAATAGGTTGTTATTATTGCCAACATTAAATAGAGTCCCCAAATATGAACAATGCGGGGATGAGGGTTGTCCATTCATTACATTGAGAACCACAACAATAAAAAGAAAGAAAATCAACAAATAACTTAGTATCCCATATTTTCAATTCCTATTCATCAAAGAGCTTCTTTGGTTTGGCAAGGCTACAATGCTGAGGATCCTTTCCTTTGGTATTTTAGTTTAGTTAAGCCGGTGGGTAGGAGTTTAATCCAGCCATTTCAATTGCATTGAACGAATGAATTAACGAAACAAGAGTCAATCCAAATTAGCAAAAATAAAAGATAATTAATTAAGGTAATAGAGGAAAAGATATAAGCATGTAGCTAGATGTGGTTTTTTGAGGTGAAAGAAAAGTACATATGAAGTCTATAGAAAGCTATCCATTGCAGAACCTTCTTGTAGTATTGTGAATCTCAAAGTCTCGTCCTTAATGAGAGGATTATGCATTGCTAATAATAAATAAGTTGTTATTATTGCCAACATAAAAATAGAGATGAATAATGAAGTGATTAGGGTTGTCCATTGATAATATTGAGAACCACAACAAGAAGAAGAAAGGAAATCAAGAAATAACTAGAATATCCCATGTTTTCAATTCCTCTTCATCAAAGAAGCAAAGAGCTTCTTTGGTTTGGCAAGGCTAAAATTCTGAGGATCCTTTCCTTTGGTATTTAAGTTTAGGTAAGCTGGTGGGTAACAGTTTAATCCAGCCTTTTCAATTTCATTGAATGAATGAATTAATGAAACAAGGGTCAATCCAAATTAGCAAAATAAAAAGATAATTAATTAAGATAATAGAGGAAAGGATATAGGTATGCGGCTAAACGTGGTTGTTTTCAGGGGAAAGAAAAGTACGTAAGAAGTCTATATAAAGCTTTCCATTGCAGAACCTTCTTGTAGGATTGTCACTCTCAAAGTCTCTTGCATATGGAGAGGATTTTGCTTTATTAATAATAAATAAGTTGTTATTTTTGCCAAAATAAAAATAAAGTACGCAAATATGAACAATGCAGGGACTAGGGTTGTCCACTTATTACATTGAGAACCACATGAAGAAGAAGAAAGGAAATCAAGAAATAACTTGAATATCCCACATTTTCAATTTCTATTCATTAAAGAGCTTATTTGGTTTGGCAAGGCTACGATCATGAGGATCCTTTCCTTTTGTATTTAAGTTGAGGTAAACTGGTGGCTAAGAGTTAAATCCAGACATTTCAACTGCAATGAATTAATAATACAAGGGCCAATCCAAATTAGTAAAAATAAAATATAATTAATTAAGGTAACAAAGGAAAGGATATCGGCATGTGACTGAATGTGGTTTTTTAGGGGCAGAAAAGTACATATGAAGTTTATAGAAAGCTTTACATGGCATAACCTTCTTGAAGGATTGTGATTCTCAAAGTCTCTTCCATAATGAGACGATCATGCGTTACTAATAATAAATAGGTTGTTATTATTGCAAACATTAAAATAGAGTCCCCAAATATGAACAATGCGGGGATGAGGGTTGTCCATTGATTACATTGAGAACCACAACAAGAAGAAGAAAAAAAATCAAGAAATAACTTGAATATCCCATGTTTTCAATTCCTCTTCGTCAAAGAGCTTTTTTTTGGTTTGGCAAGGCTACAATGCTGAGGATCCTTTCCTTTGGTATTATAGTTTAGGTAAGCTGGTGGGTAAGAGTTTATTCCAGCCATTTCAATTGCATTGAATGAATGAATTAATGAAACAAGGGTCAATCCAAATTAGCAAAAATAAAAAATAATTAATTAAGGTAATAGAGAAAAGGATATAGGCATGTAGCTAAATGTGGTTTTTTGAGGTGAAAGAAAAGTACATATGAAGTCTATAGAAAGTTATCCATTGCACAACCTTCTTGCATTACTGAGATTCTCAAAGTCTCTTCCATAATGAGAGGATTATCCGTTGCTAATAATAAATAAGTTGTTATTATTGCCAACATAAAAATAGAGATAAAAAATGAAGGGATTAGGGTTGTCCATTGATTACATTGAGAACCGCAACAAGAAGAAGAAAGGAAATCAAGAAATAACTAGAATATCCCATGTTTTCAATTCCTCTTCATCAAAGAAGCAAAGAGCTTCTTTGGTTTGGCAAGGCTACAATTCTGAGGATCCTTTCCTTTGGTATTTAAGTTTCGGTAAGCTGGTGGGTAACAGTTTAATCCAGCCATTTCAATTGCATTGAATGAATGAATTAATGAAACAAGGGTCAATCCAAATTAGCAAAAATAAAAGATAATTAATTAGGTAATAGAGAAAAGGATATAGGCATGTAGCTAATGTGGTTTTTTGAGGTGAAAGAAAAGTACATATGAAGTCTATAGAAAGCTATTCATTGCAGAACCTTCTTGCAGTGTTGTGAATCTCAAAGTCTCTTCCATAATGAGAGGATTATGCGTTGCTAATAGTAAATAAGTCATTATTATTGCAAACATAAAAATAGAGTCCGCAAATATGAACAATGCGGGGATTAGGGTTGTCCATTGATCACATTGAGAACCACAACAAGAAGAATAAAGGAAATCAAGAAATAACTAGAATATCCCATGTTTTCACATCCTCTTCATCAAAGAGATTCTTTGGTTTGGCAAGGCTACAATTATGAGGATCATTTCCTTTGGTTTTTAAGTTTAGGTAAGCTGGTGGGTAACAGTTTAATCCAGCCATTTCAATTTTATTGAATGAATGAATTAATGAAACAAAGGGTCAATCCAAATTAGCAAAAATAAAAGATAATTAATTAAGATAATAGAGGAAAGGATATAGGCATGTGGCTAAACGTTGTTGTTTTTAGGGGAAAGAAAAGTATGTAGGAAGTCTATAGAAAGCTATCCATTGCAGAACCTTCTTGTAGGATTGTCACTCTTAAAGTCTCTTCCATATGGAGAGGATTTTGCTGTACTAATAATAAATAAGTTGTTATTTTTGCCAAAATAAAAATAAAGTACCCAAATATGAACAATGCAGGGACTAGGGTTGTCCACTTATTACATTGAGAACCACAAGAAGAAGAATAAAGGAAATCAAGAAATAACTTGAATATCCCATATTTTTAATTTCGATTCATCAAAAGAACTTATTTGATTTGGCAAGGCTACGATCATGAGGATCATTTCCTTTTGTATTTAAGTTGAGGTAAGCTGGTGGCTAAGAGTTAAATCCAACCATTTCAACTGCAATGAATTAATGACACAAGGGTCAATCCAAGTTAGTAAAAATAAAGATAATTAATTAAGGTAATAGAGGAAAGGATATTGGCATGTGACTGAATGTGATTTTTTTAGGGGAAAGAAAAGTACATATGAAGTTTATAGAAAGCTTTACATGAAATAACCTTCTTGTAGGATTGTGATTCTCAAAGTCTCTTCAATAATGAGACGATCATGCGTTACTAATAATAAATAGGTTGTTATTATTGCGAACACTAAAATAGAGTACCCAAATATGAACAATGCGGGGACGAGGGTCGTCCATTGATTACATTGAGAACCACATCAAGAAGAAGAAAGAAAATAAAGAAATAACTTGAATATCCCATGTTTTAAATTCCTCTTCATCGAAGAGCTTCTTTGGTTTGGCAAGGCTACAATGCTAAGGATCTTTTCCTTTGGTATTTTAGTTTAGGTAAGCTGGTGGGTAAGAGTTTAATCCAGCCATTTTAATTGCATTGAATGAATGTATTAATGAAGCAAGGGTCAATCCAAATTAGCAAAAAAAAAGATAATTAATTAAGGTAATAGAGAAAAGGATATAGCCATGTAGCTAAATGTGGTTTTTTGAGGTGAAAGAAAAGTACATATGAAGTCTATAGAAAGCGATCCATTGCAGAACCTTCTTGTAGTATTGCGAATCTCAAAGTCTCTTCCATAATGAGAGGATTATGCGTTGGTAATAATAAATAAGTTGTTATTATTTCCAACATAAAAGTAGAGTCCGCAAATATGAACAATGCGGGGATTATGGTTGTCCATTGATTACATTGAGAACCACAACAAGAAGAAGAAAGGAAATCAAGAAATAACTAGAACATCCCATGTTTTCAATTCCTCTTCATCAAAGAGATTCTTTGGTTTTGCAAGGCTACAATGCTGAGGATCATTTCCTTTGGTATTAAAGTTTAGGTAAGCTGGAGGGTAACAGTTTAATCCAGCCATTTCAATTTCATTGAATGAATGAATTAATGAAACAAGGGTCAATCCAAATTAGCAAAAATAAAAGATAATTAATTAAGATAAAAGAGGAAAGGATATAGGCATGTGGCTAAACGTGGTTGTTTTTAGGGGAAATAAAAGTACGTAGGAAGTCTATAGAAAGCTATCCATTGCAGAACCTTCTTGTAGGATTGTCACTCTCAAAGTCTCTTCCACATGGAGAGGATTTCGCTGTACTAATAATAAATAAGTTGTTATTTTTGCCAAAATAAAAATAAAGTACCCAAATATGAACAATGCAGGGACTAGGGTTGTCCACTTATTACATTGAGAACCACAAGAAGAAGAAGAAGGGAAATCAAGAAATAACTTGAATATCCCATATTTTTAATTTCTATTCATCAAAGAACTTATTTGGTTTGGCAAGGCTACGGTCATGAGGATCATTTCCTTTTGTATTTAAATTGAGGTAAGCTGGTGGGTAAGAGTTAAATCCAACCATTTCAATTGCAATGAATTAATAATACAAGGGTCAATCCAAGTTAGTAAAAATAAAGATAATTAATTAAGGTAATAGAGGAAAGGATATTGACATGTGACTTAATGTGGTTTTTTTAGGGGACATAAAAGTACATAAGATGTTTATAGAAAGCTTAACATGGCATAACCTTCTTGTAGGATTGTGATTCTCAAAGTCTCTTCCATAATGAGACGATCATGCGTTACTCATAATAATTAGGTTGTTATTAATGCCAACATTAAAATAGAGTCCCCATATATGAACAATGCGGGGATGAGGGTTGTCCATTGATTGCATTGAGAACCACAACAAGAAGAAGAAAGAAAATAAAGAAATAACTTGAATATCCCATGTTTTCAATTCCTCTTCATCGAAGAGCTTCTTTGGTTTGGCAAGGCTACAATGCTAAGGATCTTTTCCTTTGGTATTTTAGTTTAGGTAAGCTGGTGGGTAAGAGTTTAATCCAGCCATTTTAATTGCATTGAATGAATGTATTAATGAAGCAAGGGTCAATCCAAATTAGCAAAAAAAAAAGATAATTAATTAAGGTAATAGAGAAAAGGATATAGCCATGTAGCTAAATGTGGTTTTTTGAGGTGAAAGAAAAGTACATATGAAGTCTATAGAAAGCGACCCATTGCAGAACCTTCTTGTAGTATTGCGAATCTCAAAGTCTCTTCCATAATGAGAGGATTATGCGTTGGTAATAATAAATAAGTTGTTATTATTGCCAACATAAAAGTAAAGTCCGCAAATATGAACAATGCGGGGATTATGGTTGTCCATTGATTACATTGAGAACCACAACAAGAAGAAGAAAGGAAATCAAAAAATAACTAGAACATCCCATGTTTTCAATTCCTCTTCATCAAAGAGATTCCTTGGTTTTGCAAGGCTACAATTCTGAGGATCCTTTCCTTTGGTATTTAAGTTTAGGTAAGCTGGAGGGTAACAGTTTAATCCAGCCATTTCAATTTCATTGAATGAATGAATTAATGAAACAAGGGTCAATCCAAATTAGCAAAAATAAAAGATAATTAATTAAGATAATAGAGGAAAGGATATAGGCATGTGGCTAAACGTGGTTGTTTTTAGGGGAAAGAAAAGTACGTAGGAAGTCTATAGAAAGCTATCCATTGCAGAACCTTCTTGTAGGATTGTCACTCTCAAAGTCTCTTCCATATGGAGAGGATTTCGCTTTACTAATAATAAATAAGTTGTTATTTTTGCCAAAATAAAAATAAAGTACCCAAATATGAACAATGCAGGGACTAGGGTTGTCCACTTATTACATTGAGAACCACAAGAAGAAGAAGAAAGGAAATCAAGAAATAACTTGAATATCCCATATTTTCAATTTCTATTCATCAAAGAGCTTATTTGGTTTGGCAAGGCTACGATCATGAGGATCCTTTCCTTTTGTATTTAAGTTGAGGTAAGCTGGTGGGTAAGAGTTGAATCCAGCCATTTCAACTGCAATGAATTAATAATTCAAGGGCCAATCCAAATTAGTAAAAATAAAAGATAATTAATTAAGGTAATAGAGGAAAGGATATCGGCATGTGACTGAATGTGGTTTTTTTAGGGGAAAGAAAAGTACATATGGAGTTTATAGAAAGCTTTACATGGCATAACCTTCTTGTAGGATTGTGATTCTCAAAGTCTCTTCCATTATGAGACGATCATGCGTTACTAATAATAAATAGGTTGTTATTATTGTCAACATTAAAATAGAGTCCCCAAATATGAACAATGCGGGGATGAGGGTTGTCCATTGATTACATTGAGAAACACAACAAGAAGAAGAAAGAAAATAAAGAAATAACTTGAATATCCCATGTTTTCAATTCCTCTTCATCGAAGAGCTTCTTTGGTTTGGCAAGGCTACAATGCTAAGGATCCTTTCCTTTGGTATTTTAGTTTAGGTATGTTGGTGGGTAAGAGTTTAATCGAGCCATTTCAATTGCATTGAATGAATGAATTAATGAAACAAGGGTCAATCCAAATTAGCAAAAAAAAAAAAATATAATTAATTAAGGTAATAGAGAAAAGGATATAGCCATGTAGCTAAATGTGGTCTTTTGAGGTGAAAGAAAAGTACATATGAAGTCTATAGAAAGCTATTCATTGCAGAACCTTCTTGCAGTTTTGTGAATCTCAAAGTCTCTTCCATAACGAAAGGATTATGCGTTGCTAATAATAAATAAGTCGTTATTATTGCCAACATAAAAATAGTGTCCGAAAATATGAACAATGTGGGGATTAGGGTTGTCCATTGATTACATTGAGAACCACAACAAGAAGAAGAAAGGAAATGAAGAAATAACTAGAATATCCCATGTTTTCAATTCCTCTTCATCAAAGAGATTCTTTGGTTTGGCAAGGCTACAATTTTGAGGATCCTTTCCTTTGGTATTTAAGTTTAGGTAAGTTGGTGGGTAACAGTTTAATCCAGCCATTTCAATTTCATTGAATGAATGAATTAATGAAACAAGGGTCAATCCAAATTAGCAAAAATAAAAGATAATTAATTAAGATAATAGAGGAAAGGATATAGGCATGTGGCTAAACGTGGTTGTTTTCAAGATTTGAGGAATTTAGTCCCTAAGAAAGGAGAATCTGGATTTTTGTAAGGGAACTGACGGAATTGTTAGATTCAAGGGTAAAATATGTGTGCCTAGTGATAAGGGAATAAGGACACTGATCTTAGAAGAGGGTTATAAGAGAGGATTGAGTATTCACCCTGGAGCAACTAAGATGTATCAGGATCTGAAGAAAATGTTTTGGTGATCTGGAATGAAAAAGGGAATAGCTGAGTATGTAGCATCTTGTTTGGGTTGTCAGAAGGTTAAGATTGAACGTCAGAGACCATCGAGAGAGTTGCAACCTTTAGATGTCCCTGAGTGGAAGTGGGATAGCATATCTATGGATTTCGTGGTAGGTTTACCTAGAACTCCGGCAGGTTTTGATGCTATATGGGTAATCGTTGATAGGTTAACAAAATCTGCCCATTTTCTACCCATCAACATTAAGTTTTTTCTCTAGAAAAGTTGACCCAGTTATACATTAAGGAGGTAATAAGGCTACATGGGATTCCGCCTAGCATAGTGTGAGATAGAGACCCTAGATTTATATTCAGACTTTAGGGAAGTCTGCAGCAAGTATTAGGAACCAAGATTAAGATGATTCAGGGAAGGAGATTCCATTGGTGAAGGTTATTTGAAGCACAATTGATGAAGCAAACGCAACCAGGGAGTTGGAAGAGCAAATTAGGAAATCTCACCCTCATTTATTTCAAGAAGGTGCGCACAAATTTCGAGGACGAAATTTCTTTTTAGAGGGGGAGAGATGTAACACCCGCGTTTTTACCGTTTTGCCGTATTGTGTGTTTTTTTTTTAAATTTTGAGTGATTAAAATTATTTTTAATCATCAAAATTTATATTTTTGGATTTAGAAATAAATTTCCTATTTTTAGGGAATTTCTGGGAATTTTTGGGATTTTTCTGTTAAAATGACCTTTTTGCCCCTCCTGTCCCTTGACCTGGGCCCGAATACTCTTGATCCGGGCCAGAAAAATTGCACAAACCTTCCCTTTTCTTCCTAGAAGACCGTGCATAATGCAGCCTTGGTGCATGGGAGACACTTGTATTTTTCTTTCTTTTCTCCAAGACTTCAAAAAGAAGCAAGCCTTTATGACACATCAACTCACCTTTCTCTCTCATTTTTCCTACTTGCAAGCTTAGAAACTCTTTCATTTTTCTCTCTTTTTCTTCCTCTTGGCCGTGAAGCTCTCTCACATTTTCTCTCAAAATTTTTCGTCTTCCCTTAAACACATCAAGCCAAGGTTCCATCTTTGAACCAAAGCTTTAAACACCTAGCCTCCAAACCTTGAAAAACTCTTGTTTGGTGATCAAAGGAGGGATCTTTGGAGCTGCTTTGTGAGCTGTTTCTGTACCTTATTCTTGAGGAAATTCCTTAGGTAAGGGGGGGGGGAGAACTTGAACTCTAGTAGGATTGGTGACTAGAGTCAAGGATTGCCCTTGATCCTTGTCTTGATCATCTTTTTCTCTTGAAAAAAAATCATTTTTAGAACCTCTTTTTGGAATGAAATATTTCGGATTTCTTGAGCTGGGTTGTTTACATGTTTTTGAGTTTATTTTGATGTTTGAAAAGTGCTTGGATTGTGGTTGTTGATGCATGCAAATTGTGAAATTGGTTGGAAAGAAATTTTTCCTGTTTTTACATAGCGCAGCGACCATAAGATGGCGACTGCAGATCCGTTAACCGTTGGATCGGGCTGAAACTTTAGTTGCTGGTTTACAACACCTGAATCCTCATTTTGAACGGTCGGATCGTTGATACGATATCTAGGCTAGGAGATATTCGGTCTGCACAGTGGCTGTTTATTTGGGATTTTATTGAAAAACTTGCTTGTTAGTGTGCTTGTGTGGCTGCATGTTTCTAAAATTTTAATTGATGTTGAAAATGTGTTTTGATGATGGATTTATGAACATGCATGAAGTTGTTGAATTTATGAAATTGTTTTGGATGTTTGATTCTTGAAAAATGATGTTTATGAGCTTGGAAATAAAGTTATGAACTTGAATGTGTATGGATGATTTTGGATGATTTAGCATGATATTTGTTGTTTATAATGCTTGTTGATGATTGTGATGAAATTTGGTAAAGTTTGGATGTTGTTGGAAAAATTGATGTTTTGATGAACATTCAAGGTGTTCTTGATGTTCTTGAGGTTGTTCTTGATGAAACTCATCAAGAATGCTTTTTGATCTTGAAAAGGTCAAGTAAGTGTGGAAAATATGTTTTTGGGCCTAGATGGTCCAAAAGGTTAAAACACTAAGGTTACTAAAAGGATTTTAATTTAATAAATAAATTTTGGAAAATATAAAAAGAATCAAATTCGGATTCCAAGTTTAAGCCAAATAAAAGTCAACACAAAAGTCAACATTTTGACTTGTCATGTGTAAGAGTGGGCTCCTATGAGTCATCCAACCTTTGGGCCCTTGGTTCAGGCCCAAAACCTTCAAAAAAGAGAGTCAAAGACTCATTAAAAGTCAACCAAAAATAATTTATGAAATTGGGCTTAGGTTAGAGTTGGACTTCAACTCTAATCCAAGCTATTAAGATTGAAACTTAGAAATTAATTAGTGGGCTTAGTTAATTTAATTATCCAAGTTAATTAGTCTAATCTACTTAATTTAATTAAGTGAAGAATAATTAATTAAGGCTAAAGTTAATTAACCTTAATGAAGATTAATCTTAATCTTAATCATTAATTACTAATGAGGTATTAATTAAGTAATTAAGCCTTAATGATGACTAAGAACTAATTAATTATGATTAACCTTAATCAAATATAATTAAAAGCTTAATCCAAGATTAAGGAAGAGATTAAGGGATAATTAGGAATTAATTAGGACCTTAAGAAAAGATTAAGACTTAATTAAGGAGGATTAAAATTGATTATAGTTCAGTTAATGAAGACTAATTATAATTACAGGTTAAACCCAATCTTAATTAGACATACAAGACAAATTAAGATAGGAAATACTATCCATAAGACACAATCATAAGTCTTAGTGAATTATAGGACTCAAGTGGAAATGAATATTGATTCAAAGAAAAATATTAGTACAAACTACCTTAAAAGATTATAACCAACACACTCTTTTTGCATAAGTCTTGAGAAGCTTAGTGAGAGAGTGCGGTTCCAACCCAACATAGGGTTTGGTTTTCCTTGAAGGGAAGACATTTAATCGGGTCGTACCACGGGTAAGTGGTGACGTTGAATGATTCGATGGGCTTTGCCTGTAAGGACTGTGTATGCTAAGAAAGCATTGTTTGGTTTTCCATTAAGAAAAGACATTGAATCGGGCCGTACCACGGGTATGTGGTGACGTTGAATGATTCGATGGGCTTTTCCTGTAAGGATGTGAATGTTGTAGGCATTGTTATGTGACATGCATCATAAAGCATTGCTGATGTTCAAGGTTGAAAACCTTACGACCTGTATGGCAGTGACACTTTGGTACAATGTGAAGCTGGTTGGGAAGGGTGCACTGGGTTTTGCAAAGAACGCCAGCGGGTCCGGTAAAGGACGCCAGCCCTGAGGATAGTCGAGTTCCAGAAAGGACATCATGAGACGTAGGCTAGCTCCCTACTGTCGAGTCCGAAGGGGGCAGGCTTGACTATCCTGTCGCTCTCATGGTTTCGGGGTCAGTTGAGATTGTCTGGAAGTCAGAAAAAATTGGCCAAAAGAAAATATAAGTACCGTGCTAGTACAGACTCTAACTCCTGATACGTTGTACATATATGGTCGGGCAGTTGCTGTGTGCTCTGCGGGTGGTGATGTTTCCCTGGGCCCTCATGCATTAGTCATTGCATTATAGTTGCAAGGCCGCACTCACATGAGTATGTTATGATGATGTGTTTGTGATTGCTTGTTGATTGAATTGTGTGGATATTTTGTGTGTGTGCTCTAGTTCACTATATCCTACATGCTGTGAGTTCATGCGATGTTCTCACCCTTCTTTTCTATCTCTTCTTGTTATGCCCTTCTCGTCACGTTGATAGTCGGTATCGAAGACTTCAGCCATGACATTAATGCAAGTGCGGCTAAGGTGGATGCCGAGGGGCACCTCGAGGGTGATGGATATCCCGCGCAGATGCGAGTTCACGGGGGGAGTCCGTGTCATCATTTCTCATCCCGGACTTCCACTTGTACCAGAGATGGACCTTATCGTTCCTGTGACTCTCGAGTTTCCGACGCCACCTAACTTGGTGCGCCATTCTACTTTTCGCCCCTCCCGTCGTCGTCCCACTTCTTCGACATCATCTACATCGTCGCGGATGGCAACTACGGATGGTCCGGAATCCCCCAGATACTCTCCCACTTCCGAGGGATCACCTTTTCAGTCCAAGCGTACTGATGCGCGAGGACTCTCTGATGAGATGGATTTGATCGTAATTGATGACACTTCAGAGGAGGACGAGGACCCGGAGGAGGATTCTTCTGGCGATGTTCCCTCAGAGGATTTTGGGATGATCACCATCGTAGACGCTGGGAGGAGAAGCAGTAGGGTGTTCACTACTGAGTCGGGAGATGAGGAGTAGTTTAGTAGTACAACTCTGGTTTAGGAACCTCTTTTCTGTATTTTGTTCGAGGTTTTATGTATTTTAGTCTACTACTAGAACTCCTATTCTGTTAATATCTTTGTATTACTTAGGGAGTACATTGCTATGTATATATGACTCATGTATGGTTTTATTTTCATGTGATAATTCTGTAGTCTTACGTATGATGTATGTTTACCTATTGTGGTAACTATATTTCGGTGTTTTGGAGATTGGTTTCACCATTAAGGAAAGGATGTTTTATGAATACCTAAAATGAAATCAGAGATGTGCTAGGTTGATAATGACTAAGTCCCTTTAAAAAAAAAAGAATTCCGCACTTTAACAATTTGTAAGTAATATTTTCCGTTGGTCACGTGTAACACATGTGGCATTCTTAGTGGTAACTTGGGGTGTCGCAACCAACATTAAAATAGAGTCCCCAAATATGAACAATGCGGGGATGAGGGTTGTCCATTGATTACATTGAGAACCACAACAAGAAGAAGAAAGAAAATCAAGAAATAACTTGAATATCTCATGTTTTCAATTCCTCTTCATCAAAGAGCTTATTTGGTTTGGCAAGGCTACAATGTTGAGGATCCTTTACTTTGGTATTTTTGTTTAGGTACGATGGTGGGTAAAAGTTTAATCCAGCCATTTCAATTGCATTTGAATGAATAAATTAATGAAACAAGGGTCAATCCAACTTAGCAAAAATAAAAGATCATTATTTAAGGTAATAGAGAAAAGGATATAGGCATGTAGCTAAATGTGGTTTTTTGAGGTGAAAGAAAAGTACATATGAAGTCTATAGAAAGCTATCCATTGCAGAAACTTCTTGTAGTATTGTGAAACTCAAAGTCTCTTCCATATGGAGAGGATTTTGCTTTACTAATAATAAATAAGTTGTTATTTTTGCCAAACAAAAAATAAAGTACCCAAATATGAACAATGCAGGGAATAGGGTTGTCCACTTATTATATTGAGAACCACAAGAAGAATAAGAAAGGAAATCAAGAAATAACTTGAATATCCCATATTTTCAATTTCTATTCATCAAAGAGCTTATTTGGTTTGGCAAGGCTACGATCATGAGGATCATTTCCTTTTGTATTTAAGTTGAGGTAAGCTGGTGGCTAAGAGTTAAATCCAGCCATTTCAATTGCAATGAATTACTGACACAAGGATCAATCCAAGTTAGTAAAAATAAAGATAATTAATTAAGGTAATAGAGGAAAGATATTGGCACGTGACTGAATGTGGTTTTTTTAGGGGAAAGAAAAGTACATATGAACTTCATAGAAAGCTTTACATGGCATAACCTTCTTGTAGGATTGTGATTATCAAAGTCTCTTCCATAATGAGACGATCATGCGTTACTAATAATAAATAGGTTGTTATTATTGCCAACATTAAAATAGAGTCCCGAAATATGAACAATGCGGGGATGAGGGTGATCCATTGATTAGATTGAGAACCACAACAAGAAGAAGTAAGAAAATTAAGAAATAACTTGATTATCTGGTGTTTTCAATTCCTCCTCATCAAAGAGCTTCTTTGGTTTGGCAAGGCTACAATGTTGAGGATCCTTTACTTTGGTATTTTTGTTTAGGTACGATGGTGGGTAAGAGTTTAATCCAGCCATTTCAATTGCATTTGAATGAATGAATTAATGAAACAAGGGTCAATCCAACTTAGCAAAAATAAAAGATAATTAATTAAGGTAATAGAGAAAATGATATAGGCATGTAGCTAAATGTGGTTTTTTGAGGTGAAAGAAAAGTACATATGAAGTCTATAGAAAGCTATCCATTGCAAAAACTTCTTGTAGTATTGTGAAACTCAAAGTCTCTTCCATATGGAGAGGATTTTGCTTTACTAATAATAAATAAGTTGTTATTTTTGCCAAGAAAAAATAAAGTACCAAAATATGAACAATGCAGGGAATAGGGTTGTCCCCTTATTAGTTTGAGAACCACAAGAAGAATAAGAAATGAAATTCAAGAAATAACTTGAATATCCCATATTTTCAATTTTTATTCATCAAAGAGCTTATTTGGTTTGGCAAGGCTACGATCATGAGGATCATTTCCTTTTGTATTTAAGTTGAGGTAAGCTGGTGGCTAAGAGTTAAATCCAGCCATTTCAACTGCAATGAATTAATGACACAAGGGTCAAGCCAAATTAGTAAAAATAAAGATAATTAATTAAGGTAATAGAGGAAATGATATTGGCATGTGACTGAATGTGGTTTTTTTAGGGGAAAAAAAGTACATTTGAAGTTTATAGAATGCTTTACATGGCATAACCTTCTTGTAGGATTGTGATTCTCAAAGTCTCTTCCATAATGAGACGATCAAGCGTTACTAATAATAAATAGGTTGTTATTATTGCGAACATTAAAATAGAGTACCCAAATATGAACAGTGCGGGGACGAGGGTTGTCCATTGATTACATTGAGAACCACAACAAGAAGAAGAAAGAAAATAAAGAATTAACTTGAATATCCCATGTTTTCAATTCCTCTTCATCAAAGAGCTTCTTTGGTTTAGCAAGGCTACAATGTTGAGGATCCTTTCCTTTGGTATTTTAATCTAGGTAAGCTGGTGGGTAGGAGTTTAATCCAGCCATTTCAATTGCATTGAACGAATGAATTAATGAAACAAGGGTCAATCCAAATTAGCAAAAATAAAAGATATTTAATTAAGGTAATAGAGGAAAAGATATAGGCATGTTGCTAAATATGGTTTTTTGAGGTGAAAGAAAAGTACATATGAAGTCTATAGAAAGCTATCCATTGTAGAACCTTCTTGTAGTATTGTGAATCTCAAATCTCTTCCATAATGAGAGGATTATGCGTTGCTAATAATAAATAAGTTGTTATTATTGCCAACATAAAAATAGAGTCCGCAAATATGAACAATGCGGGGATTAGGGTTGTCCATTGATTACATTGAGAACCACAACAAGAAGAAGAAAGTGTCACACCTTAAATTTCATAAGCAAGAATTTGATCCGTTGGAAACCAAATTCTTGACTCCGAATTTATAATGTTACATTTCAATATCGACCCGTTCTATAAATCATCCACAATTCCAACTAATCGAGATAATTTAAAGTGAACAAAAGAAATTGAAGTCTTTTATACTAAACATAATGCTACCCATTCATTCATAACAGTCCATTTTTACAACTAAATTAAAGTGGCGTTCACAAGTCCTTACATACCAAAAGGGTTTAATTTACACAATAAGTTCCACTAACTACTAAGCTACCGTACTTGAGTTATAATGAACGATTCATAAATACATTCAATTACAATATAACCAAAATAAAGAACATCATCATCTTCCACAGACACCATAACCATCTCATGGTTGTGCATTCCGAGAAGGAGGAGGCACCTGAACATCTATAATCCACATAACGCGTGGTGAGATAAAAATCTCAGTGAATAAAACTCTATGCATGTATGCAAAACAGTTATTTATGACAATTAAGGCATTTCATTCATAATTCATAACTTAACAAATGCATAAGGATGCTCTTGTATGTTTTGCCACTAGGCCATGTACACATCACATTACAGAGTTAGACTCGAGCTCGAACTACAGGGGATATCTCCCCTGGGGACGAATCCCACCCTCACATAGGCCGAAGCCCCATATTGACCGAAGTCCTTTGATCATGAAACTTGGATTGGACAATTGATTTAAGCATTCCGGAATTGATGAATATCGAAATCTCAGTGATTTCGACAATTTCGACATTTCGAACCTTTCGAAACCAACGAGATTCAATGTCAACCGACAACCGCAATGTATACTCATCAATTCCGAGACCCCAAATCAATTCCCAAACACTTAGTTTATCATTTCGGCACGAGGTTAATCGAAAAGAACGGAACGTTTCGACGTTTCGAGAGTTTCGAAACTTTCGAGAATTTCGAAAGTTTCGAAACTATCGATTATCAAGAATCGATCCGTTTCTAACCGATTAAAATCATCCCCATAGTTCAAACAATCAATTTCACTCACAAACAAACAATTACGTCAAGTAAATTCAGAGAATTGGAAGAGAGAAGGAGGGGGTGCATGGGTATAGAGACCAATTCTAATCCTATCAAAAAGTGAGAATTACTCACTATGATTGTAGAAATCCAAGTGATTAGAAGGAAGGAATTGTTGAGTCTCAAAAATATCATAAAGAGGTTTATGATGTTTTAAAGACTGAAATTTCTCTAAGTTTTAATGATCAACAAATTCAACTTAAGTTGTTTCTCATAAGATACAATTGTCTAAATTGTTTATCTATGATTTTCAGCAAGAAGCCTACTATATAAGACTAAGTATTGGATCCGTCTGAAGAAGCTGATGCTGTCTGAAGATGATCAACCCGTCTGAAGCATCAAAGCCGTCTGAAAGCTTTTGATGACGTGGCATCTCTTGTCTGAAGCTGTGACAATCCATGTACCTCTGCACGTTTTTCACGCATGTTCTCTGCTACAAACAGCTGACACCTGTGCAATGCAATTCAAGCACGTTCTCTGTCACAGCGTGTCCTCTGCTACGCAGCAATTGCAACAGCAACAAAGAGCACCTTTTTGGCAGGAGCAAACCTTGTAAAAATGTCAGAAATTGTCAGGGAATATCAGAATATGTCAGAGAATATTCTGTACTGCAGCAGCTGTCTCACAACGGCTAGCATTGATTTCACAAACCTAAGAGTCTTAAATGATTCAAATCATTTGGTTATAAATACCCCTCATTTGAAGACCAACAGAGAGAGAGCAACATAGCAAAAGAACAGAAACTCTGCAAGTTTTTCGCTGAAACACTCTGATAGATTTTTATTATCTTTGTTCACACATATTGTATTATCCTGAGCATACCTCAGTCATCTTTGTACATCTGTAACTGTTTAAGTCTCAAAACTGATATAGTTTGTGAGCTTAAGCATTTCTCTCATTTGTATTTCCTTTTGAGCCTGGAGAGGCCTGTCTGAAAAAGAATACTTGTGTTGTTGAGCCTGGAGAGGCTTGTCTGAAAAAGAATACTTGTGTTGTTGGGCCTGAAGAGGCTTGTCTGAAAAAGAGTACTTGGTTGTAGAGCCTGAAGAGGCTTGATAGAAAAGAATACTTGTAATCTTGCAAGATTAAGAGAAAATCCAAGTGCTAGTTGGCATTGGGACTGGACGTAGCTCACAAGTGGTAGTGAGTGAACCAGGATAAATTCTGTGGCTAAGTTTCTCTTCCCTTATCTTTGTCATTTCAGTTTTAAACTAATTAAGGGGACTGGATATTTTATTTAATATTTTAAAAAGAAGAAACTTCGTTTAGAACCATTTTAAAGCAGTCTGAAACCAACTTCAGACAGCTAACTAAAAACTTCAAACAGCCTTCTAGTAACCTGTCTGAAAATCTGTTTTTGTAAATCTGTTTTCGAAAAGCTTCTTAAAATATTTAGAAACACTATTCAACCCCCCCTTCTAGTGTTTCCCTGTGTTCCTACAGTTGGTACCAGAGCTCTACTCAGGGTTGATACACCTAACAAGTGTCTGAGGACTGAAAGATCCACATGGAAGCTTCAAACAGTAACAGGCAATACATCACACGAGGAGCCTCTATCACAAGATCTCCAGCTTTCAATGGAGAAGATTATCACTACTGGAGAGATAGAATGAAGTTGTTCATTGAAAGCACAAACATTGATGTTTGGGATGTGGTCACTGATGGAGACTATGTGCCTATGCTAAATGATGTGCCTATACCTAAGACTGAATGGACTGTGGAGCAAAAGGCTAGAGTCCAGATGAATGCTAAGGCCAAACTCTATCTGATATGTTCTTTGAACAAATCAGAATATGAGAAGGTTCATGGATGCACCTCTGCCAAGGAGATTTGGGATACTCTTGCAGCAGCCCATGAAGGTACTGAGACTGTCAAGCAATCGAAGATAAGTATGCTCATACATCAGTATGAGATGTTCAAGATGGAAGAATCTGAAACCATTGACCAAATGTTTGGAAGGTTTCAGACCATAACAAATGGACTCAGGTCCTTAGGCAGAACATACAACACTGGAGATAATAACAGAAAAATCCTAAGGAGCTTGCCTAAGTCCTAGAGACCCAAAGTTACTGCCATTCAAGAGGCAAGAGATTTGAATTCTCTTAGAGTGGAAGAACTGTTGGGATCTCTTAAGGTCCATGAGCTTGAGCTTGGAGAAGATGACAACAAGAGAAAATCTCTAGCCCTAAACTCCAAGACCAAACAGTCTAGGCATGGCAACATCAAGGCTATGCAAGCTGAGGCAGCTTCAGAGGGAGATGAAGACTCTGAAGATAGCTCAGAAGATGATGATGATCTTGCTCTTCTAAGTAGGAAGATCAAGAGAATGCTACAGAACAGAGGAAGATTAAGAAAGAATCAACCTTCAACCTCAAAAGGAGGTAAGTCAGGTAAAGACATACAAACTGACAAGATTATTTGTTTTGAGTGTAAGCAACCAGGGCACATGAAGGCTGAATGTCCAAAACTAAAGAAAAACAACTTCAAGAAAAAGAAGTTTTTCAAGAAAAAGAAAGGTCTCATGGCAACATGGGAGGATCTGGATGAATCAACTTCAGAAGAGGAGGAAGACACCTCAGAAGAGGCAAATCTGTGTCTCATGGCAAGCCTACCATCTTCAGACAGTTCTGAAGCTGAGATGTGTTTAACAGGACAAAGGAGACCCCACAAATGGTACCTGGACAGTGGGTGCTCGCGACACATGACAGGAGAAAGGTATTTGTTCCAAAACCTTAGACCTAAGAAAGGAGGAGTGGTCACCTTTGGTGGAAATCAGCAAGGGAAGATCACTGGCATAGGGACTATAGGTATAATTCCTTCATCCCTCATTAAAAATGTTCTTCTTGTGGAAGGACTACAACATAATTTACTGAGCATAAGCCAATTATGTGACAGTGGTTATGTAGTATCCTTTACCAAGGAAGGATGCATAGTCAAAGACTCCTCTGATCAAACATTTTTTACTGCTAAGAGACACAGCAATGTGTATAAAATTGATCTAGAGGATCTAG
Organism: Sesbania bispinosa; assembly: GCA_026901365.1. Lineage (NCBI taxonomy): Eukaryota > Viridiplantae > Streptophyta > Magnoliopsida > Fabales > Fabaceae > Sesbania > Sesbania bispinosa. The sequence goes on from QLOH01000091.1 coordinate 1,525,052, forward strand.
CAAGTCAAAATGTAAAATGCTTCATTTCTGTTGAAGATGAAAAACAGATTTGGCATCAAAGACTTGGGCATGCCAGCTTGAGATTAATCTCAAGATTAGCAAAACACAACCTTGTTAAAGGATTGCCCAAGCTCTCATACAAATCTGACATTTTATGTGATAGCTGTCTGAAAGGGAAACAAACAAGACACTCCTTCAAGAGTAAAGATGTTGTTTCAACTAGCAGACCACTAGAACTTTTACACATTGACTTGTTTGGTCCTATTAGAACAGAAAGTCTTAGTGGAAAGAAATATGGTTTGGTCATCGTTGATGACTATTCTAGATTCACATGGGTGATATTCCTTAGAAACAAGGATGAGACTTTTAAGAATTTCACAATATTTTGTAAAAAGGTACAGAATGAAAAGGGATTCTGTATTTCTGTCATAAGAAGTGATCATGGTGGGGAGTTTGAGAATGCAAATTTCAAATTGTTCTGTGATGAGAATGGGATCTCACACAATTTCTCTGTGGCAAGAACACCTCAACAGAATGGGGTTGTTGAGAGAAAGAACAGAAGTTTGCAAGAGATGGCAAGGACCATGCTCAACTCAAGCAACTTACCTAGAACCTTCTGGGCAGAAGCTGTTAACACAGCTTGTTACCTTCAAAACAGAATATTGGTAAGACCAATTCTGAAAAAGACTCCATATGAATTATGGAAAGGAAGAAAACCCAACATATCATATTTGCACATCTTTGGATGTGAATGTTTTATACTGAACACCAAAGATGATCTTGGAAAATTTGATGCAAAGTCTGATAATGGATTTTTCATTGGATATTCTGAAACATCTAAAGCATATAGAGTGTATAACTCTAGAACTTTAACTGTTGAAGAAACCATTCATGTAAAATTCAATGATAACAAAGAGACTGATAGGGACTTATCAGATCTAGAAGATGATTTTGCAGGAATGGAGCTGAATGATCACAACGATTTGAAGGATGAGCACCTGTCTGAAGCTCCTGTTGTTTCTGAACCTCTTCAGACAAATGTTGAGTCTCAGACAGATGTGATGTCTCCTCATAAAACTGATTGGAGATACAAGTCACATCATCCAAAAGAGCAAATCATTGGCAGCACTTCAGAAGGAGATAAGACAAGATCAAAATTCAGACATTTGAATTCTCTTGCTCTCCTGTTTGAAATTGAGCCAAAGAGCATTGATGAAGCTCTGCATGATGAAGGGTGGATCCTAGCCATGCAAGAGGAGCTAAATCAATTTGCTAGGAGTGATGTCTGGACCCTTGTTCCTAAACCCCATGGGAAAACAATTATTGGAACCAAATGGGTGTTCAGAAACAAGCTGTCTGAAGAAGGCAAAGTTATCAGAAATAAGGCAAGGCTAGTAGCTCAAGGTTATAACCAGCAAGAAGGTATTGACTTCACTGAAACCTTTGCCCCAGTGGCCAGGTTAGAAGCAATTAGAATTCTTTTATCTTATGCTGTAAACAATGGCATCAAACTATATCAAATGGATGTCAAAAGTGCCTTCCTCAATGGTTTCATTGAAGAAGAGGTTTTTGTTAGACAACCCCCTGGTTTTGAAGACGTAACTTTTCCTGAACATGTGTTTAAACTCAAGAAAGCTCTCTATGGTCTGAAACAAGCCCCAAGAGCTTGGTATGAAAGACTGAGCAGTTTTCTTGCAACTAATGGTTTTGAAAGAGGAAAAGTTGACACAACTCTTTTTAGAAAACAGTCTAACAAGGATCTTATACTTGTCCAAATATATGTTGGTGACATTATTTTTGGTTCAACTAATTCTTTATTGTGCAAAGAATTTTCTGAGTTAATGCAATCTGAATTTGAAATGAGCCTAATGGGTGAACTAAAGTTTTTCCTTGGACTTCAGATTAAGCAAGATTCTGATTGTATATGGATCCATCAAGAGAAATATACAAATGAAATGCTTAAAAAGTTCAACCTAAGTGATTGCAAACCCATGTCAACTCCAATGCATCCTTCTGCATCTTTAAATAAAGATGATAATGAAGAACCAGTAAATCAAACTTTGTATAGAGGAATGATTGGTTCATTATTGTATCTAACAGCAAGCAGGCCTGACATCATGTTCAGTGTGTGCCTGTGTGCTAGATTTCAATCTGATCCAAGAATCACTCACTACAAAGCTGTAAAAAGAATTTTCAGATATCTTAAAGGTACTACTAATCTTGGTCTGTGCTATAAGAAAAGTAAGGATTGCAAGTTAGTAGGATACTGTGATGCTGATTTTGCTGGAGACAGAGTTGAAAGAAAAAGCACCAGTGGTGGATGTCACTTCTTTGGAGAAAATATGATCAGCTGGTCAAGCAAAAGGCAAAGCACAATTGCATTATCAACAGCTGAAGCAGAATACATCTCAGCAGCCAGTTGTTGCTCACAACTATTATGGGTGAAGTATCAACTTGAAGATTTTAATATTGCAATATCTGTTATACCTGTGTTATGTGATAATACCAGTGCCATTAATTTATCTAAAAATCCCATTCAACATTCTAGGGCTAAACATATAGAAATCAAACATCATTTCATTAGAGACTATGTTCAGAAAGGTGTTTTTGATATTCAGTTTATTGATACAGAGCATCAATGGGCTGATATATTCACAAAACCTCTAACTGAAGATAGGTTTAAGTTCATCAGAGATAAACTGAACATTCATGCATTGTGAGTATGTATGAAAAATAATGTGTCTGAAACTTCAGCCTGTCTGAAACATGTGACCTGTCTGAAGTTTTGGTCGTCTGAAATTAACTAGGATGTCTGAAATCTTGCACTTGTCTGAAATGAACAAATGACGTGGCAATAAAGGGGCGGTTTAAATCCACTTTGCACGTTACCCTATGTTTGCGCGGCCAGTTTCTGCCATCATTGCCTCAGAGGTCTATAAGTACTGGAAGGCAGTGAGTCCTTGGTACGTTACAGCTCACTACCCTCTTAAAACCTTTGCTATTCTTCATCTTCAAGAAAGCACTTTCTCTCTCAAGTTCTTTCCATCCTTCAACAATGGCACCAAAGAAGTCTGGAGCTGATAATATTGTGAAGACCAAGGGTGTCTTTCTGGAAGAACTTGAAGCACTAGGAATGGATCTTCATGCAGAATTTCAAGCTGCTGGGTGGCTTGAATACTTCAACAAAAATCGTTCACATTGGCATGAGCAGAGTATACTTGATTTCTGGGCCACAGCCAGAGGAATCCCTAACCCTCAAGGCATCTACACTACCATCAAGGCTAATGTGCTCGGCACATCTATCTTTATTGATGAAGACATCTTGGCCATTGTCTGTGGTGTCAAGACTGAAGGTGCTGTCTTCTCTCCTGGCTGGGAATCAAGAAATGGAGGTCAGAAGCATTTTACTGAGTTTTTATATGGAACTTCCTCTCCTGCTAGTCTGGATGCAAAGAATATGTCAGATAAGGCTAGGGTTTTGCATGCTATCTTGGGGAACTCTGTAATCCCTAAAAGTGGCAGCAGAAACCATGTGTCTGAACTGGAAAGATTCTGCCTTATTCATCTTCTGAAGAAGCAGAAGATAAATCTTCCAAATATCATCATGTACCACCTTCAGAAGAGGCTGAGAGACTCTGCTGGAAGTTTTCCTCACAACACCATCATCACCAAGGTGTTGTTGCATTTTAAAGTTCCAGTTCACCAGCTCTTTGATCACCACTCAATTCCTATGTTTGGTGAATCAAATCTAAAGAGCATGAAGATCAAGCTGACTCCAAGGCCTCCATCGCCAACCATGAAAGAAAGTTTGCTAATGGAGAAAGCTCAGAGGAGAAGTTCCACTGTGCAGATTCTGGAAAATGAACTAAAAGGAGATATCAGAAGACATGAGTTCAAGCCCTCAAAGGCGTCACCTCAACCTAAGCTGAAGAAGCTACCTGTAAGAAGCTCAGCCAAGATAGCTTCTGCATCTGTACAGATTCAAGCATCTGAACCTGTTCAGAAACCTTCTCAACGGTTGTCTGAAATTGTGGGTCAGGTGTCTGAACCTGCACAATCCTCAAAGCCTACTTCTATAATGGAAGGACAGGCTGTGGATATTGATGCAGTTGCGGCTCAACCTCTTGCTGCATGCTCCTCTGATCCTGAACTGATTCAGGTTGCTGCTTTGGCTACTGCCATTGAACAAGAAGAGTTAGAACTGAAAGAAGAGCAAGAGAGAAATGACAGAGCTCTTGCAATTGCCTCACAGCTTGCTTATGCTGAGGATGACAAGCAAGCAGTCATTGCTGAAGCCTCAAAGAAAAGAAAGAGGTCAAGTGCACCTCAGAGGAAGAAGAAGAAGGGTAAACTACTTCAGACAGTGTCTGAAGTTAGGATTACCAGAAGTACTGCTTCTCATCTAGAAGAAGCAGACATGGATGGAAGGTATCAAAATTTTGTAAAGGCTAATCAATACTTCAAGAGAAGAAGGGCTCTTTCCTCTGAAGAAAGAGAAAGGGAGGATAAGGAAGCCAAGGAAAGGGAAGAAAAAGAAAGAGCTGCTAAAGCTCAAGATGCTGTTGCTCCCAAGCCTTACAAAAGGATCAAGGTGAGATTTGATAATGTAACTCCCTCACCTCCTTCATCATCCTGAAAAGCAACCTTCTCCACCTATCTCCCAACCTCTAACAACCTTACAGAAACTTTCATTACCCTCTGAACCTTTCATACCATTTGAACCCTCATCACCTACACTCATCATACCATCAGACAACCTGTTGTCTGAACCCCCTGCACCTCAAGAAAACCAAGTTCTTGAACCCACATCTTCACCATCCAAACCCCTCTCACCTCTGTACATACAGCTATCTGATAGCTCATTATCTTCACCTTCATCACCTTCCTCACCATCATCATCTCCACCTCACACACCTTTACCTCCTTCACCACCCTCATCTGTTCATCAATTCAACCTTTCAGCTGAGATTGCAGCCTTATGCAAGAGACTGACAAGAACCTCCTTTGGCTCTTGTCCTTTGCCAAAATTCCAGCATCTGTCTGAAGAGCTGCATCACTTTAGAACAGCCCCTGCTGTCTCACTTCATCAGGGTCTCTCTAAGAAAACTGTGTCTGATGAAAGGGCTTTATATTCCAACAATGCTGATGGTTTGGAGAAGATAAGGAAGGGTGTTGTCCCTCCTAAACATACTTGGGATCTTATCAATCCATTCTCTGAAGACTCCTGGAAGCTGAATAATGAAGAATGGCTAATGGTAAGAATGCTGAACACAGAAGCTGAATTGTTCCAAAGGGACTTGGCTAGAGGAGTTGGAATGATAGGCTACAGGCCTCCTAGAACCAGTTCAATCAGGCCTTCAACCAAAATCTTGGTGAAGCCTGATAGAATTGTTCCTAGGTATCCCCTCAAAGAAGGTCAAGATGAAAAATTGAAGGGTACTAAGGTATATTCTGTATCAGCACCCCTGTCTGAAGTCATGACTGCTTCAGAATGGGAAGGTCTTCCTAAGTTTATTATGTCAGAAGGAGGCGGCTTGAATCACCTGCTGGAAAACTGGATATGGGAATCTTACTCGAAGATCAGAGAAGCTGCCTGGGTCTTCTTCTGGGTGTAGTGATCCTGATGCTGAATCTGCAATGGGTGTTGGACACTTCACAAATGTTCAGTACCATTTCTTAAGAGATCACTTTCCCCCACAGGCAGATTCATTCAACCAAGCTTGGGTGCTTCTGAAGTATGTTGGGACCTTTTTCTGTCCAGTCTACAATCCTTCAGAATATGGCTTACAGCCTGGATTTGGAGTTTTGAGATTTGTTTGTCCCTACCTTCAGCTCATCCTAGTTGAGTCTGAACCTGACCTGTTTGAAGAAAACCAGAAGCTGAAATCAAAGGTCAAGGCCCTTGAGAAGAGATGTGAAGAATCTGAGAGGAGATGTGAAGTCTCAGAAAAGAAAGCACAAAAGGTTATTCAGAATCAGCAAGAAATTCTTCATGAGCAACAGCTAATAAGAAGTGGTCAACAAGAGTTGAAGTCTTCTATTGAAGCTGCAATAGACAAGGCCAAGGAAGAACTGATCTCCTTTCTGTCTGAAGCCCTGCTGAAGAAGAAGGACTAATTTATTGCCATTGTCTTATGTTCATATTTCTGTTTCAAGTGCTGATTGTCTGTTTAATCCTTACATCATTTTAATACAATCAGTGTTTTTATTCCATCTCATGTGTTCATGATCCTTGCTCTGATACTTGTTTTTACTCTATCTGTAGTTCATACTCCTGTTTGTTTTATTGATCTGTTACTGTTTTTGCTCTATAATTCCCTTTTGATTGATGACAAAAGGGGGAGTATTAAATCTAACAAAATCTGGAGTGATTACAGGATTCAGGGGGAGTACATGAAATAGTCCAAAGCTGTGCTGTCTGAACTTCTGAGAAAATCATATATAAAAAGCATCAAAAAGGATATATTTGTCCCAGGGGGAGCTAAATCTTAATCTCTCAATTTTGCATAATTTAAGTTAAATTTGTCATCATTAAAAAGGGGGAGAATGTTGAGTCTCAAAAATATCATAAAGAGGTTTATGATGTTTTAAAGACTGAAATTTCTCTAAGTTTTAATGATCAACAAATTCAACTTAAGTTGTTTCTCATAAGATACAATTGTCTAAATTATTTATCTATGATTTTCAGCAAGAAGCCTACTATATAAGACTAAGTGTTGGATCCGTCTGAAGAAGCTGATGCTGTCTGAAGATGATCAACCCGTCTGAAGCATCAAAGCCGTCTGAAAGCTTTTGATGACGTGGCATCTCTTGTCTGAAGCTGTGACAATCCATGTACCTCTGCACGTTTTTCACGCATGTTCTCTGCTACAAACAGCTGACACCTGTGCAATGCAATTCAAGCACGTTCTCTGTCACAACGTGTCCTCTGCTACGCAGCAATTGCAGCAGCAACAAAGAGCACCTTTTTGGCAGGAGCAAACCATGTAAAAATGTCAGAAATTGTCAGGGAATATCAGAATATGTCAGAGAATATTCTGTACTGCAGCAACTGTCTCACAACGGCTAGCATTGATTTCACAAACCTAAGAGTCTTAAATGATTCAAATCATTTGGTTATAAATACCCCCTCATTTGAAGACCAACAGAGAGAGAGCAACATAGCAAAAGAACAGAAACTCTGCAAGTTTTTCGCTGAAACACTCTGATAGATTTTTATTATCTTTGTACACACATATTGTATTATCCTGAGCATACCTCAGTCATCTTTGTACATCTGTAACTGTTTAAGTCTCAAAACTGATATAGTTTGTGAGCTTAAGCATTTCTCTCATTTGTATTTCCTTTTGAGCCTGGAGAGGCCTGTCTGAAAAAGAATAATTGTGTTGTTGAGCCTGGAGAGGCTTGTCTGAAAAAGAATACTTGTGTTGTTGAGCCTGAAGAGGCTTGTCTGAAAAAGAGTACTTGGTTGTAGAGCCTGAAGAGGCTTGATAGAAAAGAATACTTGTAATCTTGCAAGATTAAGAGAAAATCCAAGTGCTAGTTGGCATTGGAACTGGACGTAGCTCACAAGTGGTAGTGAGTGAACCAGGATAAATTCTTTGGCTAAGTTTCTCTTCCCTTATCTTTGTCATTTCAGTTTTAAACTAATTAAGGGCACTGAATATTTTATTTAATATTTTAAAAAGAAGAAACTTCGTTTAGAACCATTTTAAAGCAGTCTGAAACCAACTTCAGACAGCTAACTAAAAACTTCAGACAGCCTTCTAGTAACCTGTCTGAAAATCTGTTTTTGTAAATCTATTTTCGAAAAGCTTCTTAAAATATTTAGAAACACTATTCAACCCCCCTTCTAGTGTTTCCCTGTGTTCCTACAGGAATGAAGTTCCTAGCTCCGTTCCGGCGTTCCTACTTCGATCCGGCAACTTCTCTCTCTAGGGTTCCCTCTCTCTCTCTCTCTAGAGATGAAACTCTCCAAAATAATGCTGAAAAACGCGTCCTGGGTATTTATATTTTTGTCTGGTAATCGATTACCAAACCCTGGTAATCGATTACTGAAGGCAAAAATATCCTAAAAACCCATTCTGGGCTCCGGGTAATCGATTACCAACTTTGGTAATCGATTACTGAGTTCCCAGGCTGATGGTAATCGATTACAAGGGTTATGTAATCGATTACCACGATCCAACCCCTCTGGTAATCGATTATAGACCTTCTGTAATCGATTACCATTGGCAAGGTTCTCTGGTAATCGATTACAGACCCTCTGTAATCGATTACCAGTGGCCTAAACTTAAGAGTTTGGTTCAACACAAGTTATAATACCCATTCTTTCTAATTTCATTCCTTTCCTTACTTCCTTAGGGTTCATACCATAACATTAACCTATAAATCTCAATTAATCCTATCTAAAGTGGGATGTTACAGAAAGGATATCAAGAAATAACTAGAATATCCCATGTTTTCAATTCCTCTTCATCAAAGAGATTCTTTGGTTTGGCAATGCTACAATTCTGAGGATCCTTTCCTTTGGCATTTAAGTTTAGGTAAGATGGTGGGTAACAGTTTAATCCAGCCATTTCAATTTCATTGAATGAATGAATTAATGAAACATGGGTCAATCCAAATTAGCAAAAATAAAAGATAATTAATTAAGATAATGGAGGAAAGGATATAGGCATGTGGCTAAACGTGGTTGTTTTTAGGGGAAAGAAAAGTACGTAAGAAGTCTATAGAAAGTTATCCATTGCAGAACCTTCTTGTAGGATTGTCACTCTCAACGTCTCTTCCATGTGGAGAGGACTTTGCTTTACTAATAATAAATAAGTTGTTATTTAGCCAAAATAAAAATAAAGTTCCCAAATATGAACAATGCAGGGACTAGGGTTGTCCACTTATTACATTGAGAACCACAAGAAGAAGAAGAAAGGAAATCAAGAAATAACTTGAATATCCCATATTTTCAATTTCTATTCATCAAAGAGCTTATTTGGTTTGGCAAGGCTACGATCATGAGGATCATTTCCTTTTGTATTTAAGTTGAGGTAAGCTGGTGGGTAAGAGTTAAATCCATCCATTTCAACTGCAATGAATTAATGACACAAGGGTCAATCCAAGTTAGTAAAAATAAAGATAATTAATTAAGGTAATAGAGGAAAGGATATTGGCATGTGACTGAATGTGGTTTTTTTAGGGTACAGAAAAGTACATATGAAGTTTATAGAAAGCTTTACATGGCATAACCTTCTTGTAGGATTGTGATTTTCAAAGTCTCTTCCATAATGAGACGATCATGCATTATTAATAATAAATAGGTTGTTATTATTGCCAACATTAAAATAGAGTACCCAAATATGAATAGTGTGGGGACGAGGGTTGTCCATTGATTACATTGAGAACCACAACAAGAAGAAGAAAGAAAATAAAGAATTAACTTGAATATCCCATATTTTCAATTACTCTTCATCAAAGAGCTTCTTTGGTTTGGCAAGGCTACAATGTTGAGGATCCTTTCCTTTGGTATTTAGTTTAGGTAAGCTGGTGGGTAAGAGTTTAATCCAGCCATTTCAATTGCATTGAACGAATGAATTAATGAAACAAGGGTCAATCCAAATTAGCAAAAATAAAAGATAATTAATTAAGGTAATAGAGGAAAAGATATAGGCATCTTGCTAAATGTGGTTTTTTGAGGTGAAAGAAAAGTACATATGAAGTCTATAGAAAGCTATCCATTGTAGAACCTTCTTGTAGGATTGTCACTCTCAAAGTCTCTTCCATGTGGAGAGGATTTTACTTTACTAATAATAAATAAGTTGTTATTTTTGTCAAAATAAAAATAAAGTTCCCAAATATGAACAATGCAGGGACTAGGGTTGTCCACTTATTACATTGAGAACCACAAGAAGAAGAAGAAAGGAAATCAAGAAATAACTTGAATATCCCATATTTTCAATTTCTATTCATCAAAGAGCTTATTTGGTTTGGCAAGGCTACGATCATGAGGATCATTTCCTTTTGTATTTAAGTTGAGGTAAGCAGGTGGGTAAGAGTTAAATCCAGCCATTTCAACTGCAATGAATTAATGACACAAGGGTCAATCCAAGTTAGTAAAAATAAAGATAATTAATTAAGGTAATAGAGGAAAGGATATTGGCATGTGACTGAATGTGGTTTTTTTAGGGTACAGAAAAGTACATATGAAGTTTATAGAAAGCTTTACATGGCATAACCTTCTTGTAGGATTGTGATTTTCAAAGTCTCTTCCATAATGAGACGATCATGCATTATTAATAATAAATAGGTTGTTATTATTGCCAACATTAAAATAGAGTACCCAAATATGAATAGTGTGGGGACGAGGGTTGTCCATTAATTACATTGAGAACCACAACAAGAAGAAGAAAGAAAATAAAGAATTAACTTGAATATCCCATATTTTCAATTACTCTTCATCAAAGAGCTTCTTTGGTTTGGCAAGGCTACAATGTTGAGGATCCTTTCCTTTGGTATTTTAGTTTAGGTAAGCTGGTGGGTAAGAGTTTAATCCAGCCATTTCAATTGCATTGAACGAATGAATTAATGAAACAAGGGTCAATCCAAATTAGCAAAAATAAAAGATAATTAATTAAGGTAATAGAGGAAAAGATATAGGCATCTTGCTAAATGTGGTTTTTTGAGGTGAAAGAAAAGTACATATGAAGTCTATAGAAAGCTATCCATTGTAGAACCTTCTTGTAGGATTGTCACTCTCAAAGTCTCTTCCATGTGGAGAGGATTTTACTTTACTAATAATAAATAAGTTGTTATTTTTGTCAAAATAAAAATAAAGTTCCCAAATATGAACAATGCAGGGACTAGGGTTGTCCACTTATTACATTGAGAACCACAAGAAGAAGAAGAAAGGAAATCAAGAAATAACATGAATATCCCATATTTTCAATTTCTATTCATCAAAGAGCTTATTTGGTTTGGAAAGGCTACGATCATGAGGATCATTTCCTTTTGTATTTAAGTTGAGGTAAGCTGGTGGGTAAGAGTTAAATCCAACCATTTCAACTGCAATGAATTAATGACACAAGGGTCAATCCAAGTTAGTAAAAATAAAGATAATTAATTAAGGTAATAGAGGAAAGGATATTGGCATGTGACTGAATGTGGTTTTTTTGGGGGATAGAAAAGTACATATGAAGTTTATAGAAAGCTTTACATGGCATAACCTTCTTGTAGGATTTTGATTTTCAAAGTCTCTTCCATAATGAGACGATCATGCGTTACTAATAATAAATAGGTTGTTATTATTGCCAACATTAAAATAGAGTACCCAAATATGAACAGTGCGGGGACGAGGGTTGTCCATTGATTACATTGAGAACCACAACAAGAAGAAGAAAGAAAATAAAGAATTAACTTGAATATCCCATCTTTTCAATTACTCTTCATCAAAGAGCTTCTTTGGTTTGGCAAGGCTACAATGTTGAGAATCCTTTCCTTTGGTATTTTAGTTTAGGTAAGCTAGTGGGTAAGAGTTTAATCCAGCCATTTCAATTGCATTGAACGAATGAATTAATGAAACAAGGGTCAATCCAAATTAGCAAAAATAAAAGATAATTAATTAAGGTAATAGAGGAAAAGATATAGGCACCTTGCTAAATGTGGTTTTTTGAGGTGAAAGAAAAGTACATATGAAGTCTATAGAAAGTTATCCATTGTAGAACCTTCTTGTCGGATTGTCGCTCTCAAAGTCTCTTCCATGTGGAGAGGATTTTACTTTACTAATAATAAATAAGTTGTTATTTTTGCCAAAATAAAAATAAAGTTCCCAAATATGAACAATGCAGGGACTAGGGTTGTCCACTTATTACATTGAGAACCACAAGAAGAAGAAGAAAGGAAATCATGAAATAACTTGAATATCCCATATTTCCAATTTCTATTCATCAAAGAGCTTATTTGGTTTGGCAAGGCTACGATCATGAGATCATTTCCTTTTGTATTTAAGTTGAGGTAAGCTGGTGGGTAAGAGTTAAATCCAACCATTTCAACTGTAATGAATTAATGACACAAGGGTCAATAAATCAGTTTAAGTATTTAAACATGATTATAAGACTTATCATCCTTAAGTTTTAATGATTAACAAATAAGATTATATTAATAATTAACAAATAAGATTATATTAATGATTAACAAATAAGTTTGTATAAGATTATGTAAACAGATTCTACTGAGAAAGGTATTGGTTTGTTGATTGTGTTTCAGGTCAGAATAATTATCTGAAGAAGAAGATAATCAGAATCACATTCAGAAGATCAGAATCAGAAGAACTAAATGAAGAATCCTAAGAAGAGTAATCCACAACAAGGTTGAAGCAATTTGAAGAAGTAATCGATTGAAGAATTGAAGACTCGAAGACTTGAAGATTTGAAGATGATCTAAAGCAGTCTTGAAAATGAAAGATGAAGATGTCATAATCAAGAAACGATCTCTTAGAGACGTTGCAAAGCGTAAAGCACACTCCATCAAATGGAGTACACTCATCTCAGTAGATAAAGCTAGACATGCTTTTCTACCTCGATCAAAGTCTTGCACAAATAAGGAAATACTGCAAATACTTTCTGCAACGCCTGCTGCACCTGCAACAAAAGGACTTGCGTGCGCAGACCTACTGCATCTACACCTGCTGATGTCCAGAATGGGTTAGAAGACTAAACAAAAGCAAGCAAAAAAGATGGTTGAATAAAATACATACAATTCAACATCTTTATCTCAGAAGAAGAAGATACAAGAAGAAGAAGAAGAAGAAGATACAAAGAAGAATGAAGCTACAATCCTCTTATCATAAGGAAGAAGCCTTCTGAAGTTTCAACCAGTCCGAAGTGTTGAAGTCATTTGAAGGACGCAACCCGTCTGAAGTATTGAAGCTGTCTGAAGCATCAACCCGTCTGAAGTGTTGAAGCTGTCTGAAGTTTCAATCTGTCTGAAGTCTCAATCTATCTGAAATATTGAGGCCTTCTGAAATCCGACGTGGCACTACTCGCTGAAGACTATGAAGACCTTTTGCTCTCTGAAGATTGCTGAGAAAAGTCATTCTTTGCTACACGTTTCCTTCTCAAGCATATTTATGGAAATGAACACAGAGACCTTTCCTGGTGCTTTTGAATTTCATACACCACTGAGGAAATCTCTGCAACGCAGCATTCGCAGCAACAACGGTGGCAGCTTTATAGCAGCACCTACGTTGTACTATGTCAGACATGTCAGAGCCCTCAAAAGCGTGTTTCACAATGGATTAAGGAGGATTCAATGCTATCTCTAAACGTTAGTATTTCAATGGATATTTCCTCATTTATACAATCCAAAAGAAAGCTGGAGAAAGCTGGAGAAATTCAAGAGAGAGAATACGCAGATTAATATCAAGAAACATCTCTCACAAAGAAGCACAAAACGAGTGTCAGAACGGGATCGTCTGTACACCTATTCGCTTAAGGAGAAGCAACCGTTTGAGAAGCTATTAAACAACGACTATATGAGCCACATCATCATCAGCTCAACGGTATTATGAATCACCTTCAACGACTATATTCAAGAAGAACATATAAATAGCCTTAAGAAAGAATATGAAGATGCTGATCGAGAGGATCAATCAAGTTGATCGACAGAGTTGGTCGGTCCAACTAGTTGTTGTTATTGTTAACAAAACCAAGTTGGCATGATTGCCCAACAAGTGGTGGGAGTTAGATTAACTGCCCAACCAAATAGAGTTAACTAGGCTGAGTGCCAAATGGGTAACAAGAGTTGATTTGAGCTAAAGTGGATCATCAATATGTCAACAAAGTTTGATCAGAGAGTTGGTTCTCGAATCAATCAGGCTACTGACTAGCTGGTCAGTTAGTCATGTTGTTCAGTTGATCTGTTTGATCAATTAAGTTTGTTGTTGGTCTGAAGACAACCATGCTGAGCAAATGACTATCAAACTGGGTACGGTTTGAAGCTTTGAAGATACCTTGGTATTCCAATGATACGAGTGAGAATGTAACCCATGGAAACCATTGGTTAGAGGATAAGGCTGAAGCTTAATTTCATATCTTAGTTAGCCTACTCTCAGAGGATGTATTCCTCATAGAAAAGACAGGGATTGTATTTAATTCAAACACCTGTATCACTGTCTATCCTTGTATTTAGTTTGTAATGACTGTATCCTGAGTATGTACTCAGTAATCTCTATGTACAAGAAGAATCTGAGTTGAGAGGTTCTAGCGAACATCTAACTTAGATTGAGTAGTAATACTCTACACTTGAATAAGTGTCTGAGAGCCTGGAGAGGCTTGGTGAAACAAAGTACACTTGGTCTAGAGCTTGGAGAGGCTCGGTAGAAAAGACTACTGCATAGGTTGCCTGGAGAGGGAGTTGAAAACAAAGAAATACTCTGTTGGTCTGGAGAGGCCGTGAGGAATACTCGATAGACCATGTGTGCCTAAGAATACTCGGTTGGTCTGGAGAGGCCGTGAAGAATACTTGGTCGGTCTGGAGAGGCCGTGAGGAGTACTCGGTTGGCCTGAAGAGGCTGTGAAGAATACTTGTATCTGTGGTTTCAGATAGTGGAAAATCCAGTGGTGGTTTGCCACTGGGACTGGATGTAACTCACGGTGATGTGGGTGAACCAGGATAATTTTTGTGCCTAAGTTTCCTTTCCCTTAATCTCTTTTATCTTTAGTTCTGCATTTACTTTGGGGATTGAAAAGTATTTTCATAATCACTATAACATAACAATTTGACTCAAACAAGTTTTCAAAGATAATTAAAACTCAAATCTCTATCATATCGTTTGAGATATTACAGAGAATGTATCTTGAAGAAGTTCTGAAATAGGTGTCGGAAGTGAGTCTCTAAAGAACTCAGTTCAGAACCAGAATTAAACTTCAGACAATCTTCAGTCTGATGAAGTATTTTAGAAACCATTCTAAAAGATACTCCTTGTAATAATCTTCAGAAGATACTTTGAGGAACTTTCATTTAAAACAATCTTAAGATCGTTTTGAAAGATTATCAATCTTATAATTCTTATTTTCTGCATGTTTCATTTAAACTCTAATCTTAAGATTGGTCTTTAAACGTTGTTCTTTTTAAATGATATATTAAATCAAAGATTTCCAAAATTATTCAATAAAGTTTTAAAACACTATTCAACCCCCTCTTCTAGTGTTTCCTGTGGTTTTAACAATAAGTTGTATTAAGCTCGAAATAGGAAGACTTGGAAATCAAGTAAACAAGGTCGAAGGTGGCACAACCATTTGCCAATCGAAAGGAAAAGTTTATTGATATAAAATGAGTACAATGAATTGATTTCCTGAAGAAATAAGTTTTTCCTATTCGAACTACATGCCCATGCCCTAGATTATTTTGGCAGGTATTTGCCTCGAATTGAAGTAGGCATTGATATTCGATGCACCCTGCCAGTATCATGTTATCGAATGGGGAAGACGCCAGAAGTTCTGGAGTTAAGGAGAAAAGGCTCGAAGCTTGGATCTTCCAAATAATCCAGTTGTTTCAGCTTTTCATCTTCATCATCCTCTTCTTTGACCTTTCCCTCTTCAGCATCTTCCTCTTCCGTTCCTTCCCCTACCCCCAAGGATCAGAAGACTGGGCGCAGAGCAAGCATGTGATTTCCTGCCTCATCGTTGTAGCTGGAACCAAAGAGGTGGAAGTAGTACTAGACCTTACAAGAGGTTAAGGCCTGATAGTTTGGCTGTGCTGTTCGACCTGAAGTTCTAAGTTCCTTCGAAGTGACTTTTAATGTTGGACATCCTGACGGCCTGAGATCCAAAAGAGTTGGAAGTTTCAGGCCGTACAGGACAGCCAATATCAAGAGTCCCTCCATTAGAATAGAAGGTAATGTTGCGCCTTCCCTGGGACTATGACTTTTATAAGAGACAAGTTTCGATAACTCTGATGAGGTCACTTCTGTGAGCCAATGGGAAACATTCCCAAGCACAATGACCAAGGTGGTTGGTGGTCAAGAAGGTTTGAATGGCCAGTGGTTCGAAAGAGAAAGAAAGAAAATCACGCTCGAAAGGAGGCTCTTAGAGGGAAGGTTTCTTTTGCTTCGAGTAAGGAGTTCTGAAGTGAACCCCAGTTTGAAAGCATGGAAGGCTGAGGGGTTCGAAGTTGCATGGATGCGTTCGAGAATAGTGAAGTAAGGACCAATACGTTCGAAACGGAAGTTACTCTAAGATATTATTTAGCAGTTATTGGCAGCCACGTTACTGGGAGCAGTTACTTAAAGGAAAACCAACGTT
This sequence comes from Sesbania bispinosa, assembly GCA_026901365.1. Taxonomy (NCBI): domain Eukaryota; kingdom Viridiplantae; phylum Streptophyta; class Magnoliopsida; order Fabales; family Fabaceae; genus Sesbania; species Sesbania bispinosa. Next base: position 1,541,344 of record QLOH01000091.1, read on the forward strand.
TACATGAGAGAACGTGGGACAAGGCACCAACTCCAGGAGCGGTTGATGCAAGCCCATAGGTTGAATACAGTTACAAGGGTGAGAACTATAAATAGGAGAATCCTCCACAGATCAATGGTCCACAACCTGAACACTCAAAAGCACCCTGAAAAAGCCGTAGCATCCACCGTCGCGATCAAGGCACAATACTAGCAAGCTTAGAGAGAGTAGGGACATGGCAGACCAAAACCTCTTTATTTTTCTTGCTACCTTTATGTTTTTAAACTGTTCTATGTATTTTGTTGTGCGTTCTTCTACACTTTTATAGGCTAGGAATTCATCACCCAGTGACTAATTCGTCAGTTACTTGTTCTTGTAGTTTACCATTTTCTTTTAATGCAAGTAAAGGCCTTATCAGAGGCTGTTATTTCAATTCCAAATCCTGTTTCCTTTCATTGTTCTTACGGTAGTTACTGTTCGATTCCCCTATGTATTTGACACTAGGTAGAGCCCACCTTAAACAAATTGAGATACATTTGTTTACCAAAAAATTAAGATAAACAAATTGGCACGCCCAATGGGACCCTTTCAGTAAGTGTTGCATGAATCTTAGGAGTGGTAAGAGAACCATGACCAGTAAGAACAAAAATGGTTCTGAACACTCATCAGGGAGTTCCTCAACCAATGAACCACCTTCTGATGGCCACAATGCTAGCCAAACCCCTCAGAGGGGTATAGGAAGGTATACGAGTGATGAGGTACCTGTGGGTACTCTCCCACAGCCTGAGGAGCCTGTAGTTAGCCAAGTAAGGGCATATGAACCCCTTAGGACAGAAGGACCACCCCCTGGTTTCCAAGCCCAGAATATGATGGCAACCCTAGGAATGCCTCAGAGTGTGTATACTAACCCGTTAGCAACACACGTTATTCCTAGAAATAACAGAGGCTCACCAGAAACGTGGTCCAACCAACTAGGATTCACACCTTTTACCAACGTTGCCTTATAATCCATGAGGCAACAGATGGACGAGAGTAACCATGACATGGTTAATATGTTAACTCACCAAATGGCCACTGTAATAACCCCAATGGTTACAACTACCAACCAAAATTATCAGATGCTGGCTAGACAAATGGGTAGAATTGCTTAGATTTTTGGTGATGGGTTTGATACAGAGGGCTTTGAGGGGCAGGAGGTCAATCGAAGAGAGCCTCAAGTCGGAGTAGACTTGAATGAGCCTGGTCGAGCACGACCAATACTAGTGGCTCGAAACCAAGACCCTGATCAAGTGGTCGAAAGGGTTAGGCAGATGAATCTTGGGGGGCAACACAATGTTGCCAATGTGGTCGAACAAGTGTTAAATAGGCATGGCTTTAATGTAGGTTATGCTAATCAACCTTTCTTTGTTTCAGCCTTTCCCCATGATGTCTTGAGGGCAGAGTTGCCCAGAGGACTCAAAGTTCCAAAATTCTCTAAATTTTCGGGGGAAATAGGAGAATCAACAGTGGAACATGTAGCTAGGTACCAAATAGAGTGTGGAGACTTAGCTAATGATGATTTGCTGAAAATGAAGTATTTTCCAAGTTCATTGACCAAGAACGCATTCACTTGGTTCACAACCCTCACCCCAAACTCGATCAAAAACTGGATCCAGTTGGAAAGAGCATTCCATGAGCAGTTCTTTAGGGGTGAGAGTAAAGTCAGTTTAATGGACTTGATGGGTATCAGAAGATCACCCAATGAGACCATAGAAGACTACCTGAATAGGTTCAGGCAGTCCAAGGCTAGGTGTTTTACCCCTGTACCTGAACATGAACTGGTTCAGATGGCCACTGGAGGTCTCGAATTCTTTATAAGAAAGAAACTCATCAACCTCCCTGTTCGAGACATGGCTCAATTGGCTGATAGAGTTAGAAAAATAGAATAGATAAAAGCTGAGAAAGCAAAATATAAGAAAGTAGAAAGGATAGGGAGAAAGGATAAGATAGCCTATGTAGTGGCTTACAATAATGAAAGTGATTCGAATAGTGATGTCGAAGAGAATGAAATTAATGTGACTGAGTTAAATCCTGGACCTTCCTATGTGTGCCCTTCACTTAGACCTGCTAAAGAAGGGTCTACTTCATCTTCGAGTGATAAGTTTAAGAAACCAGCATATGGTTTCAATGTGACTAAGGCTGACCAAATTTTTGATATTTTGCTAAAAGATAAACAAATCATCTTGAGTGATTATCATAAAATTCCTACGCTCGAACAGAGAAAGGGAAGAAAATATTGCAAATATTATAATGTTTATGGTCATCTAACCAATCATTGTGTTCATTTCAGGGACTTAATTCAGAAGGCAATTGCTGAAGGGAGACTGAAGTTTGAAGAGAAGATGAAAGGAACAATGAAGGTAGACACAGACCCCTTCGACAACAAGGTTCATTATGTTGAGCCTCTAGAAATCAACATGGTAGAGTTCGAACCAGTGAATGCAAGGGCCACTGACATGGCCATTGATGTCTTCGAAAAGGAGGTGAAAGATATTTACCCCTCAACTGACGAGACCATAATTGAGTATCTGAGCAGGAATCAGAATGAAGATAGACATGTGATGCTCTGTCCTAGGTGCAGCGCAATCTTCGATGCTGATTCTACCAAGACCTTTGAGGAAGCTTCGAGCAAGAAGCGCCAATTGAAACAAAGGTTGGGGCCTCAGAAATATGAAGAGGGGCAGAAAATGTTCAGAGCAATGAAGGGAATGGGCAGGGGCATGCCCGGTCAAGAAAACACTTTTATCCCTCCACAAAAGGTACTTTCGAACAAATGGGTTAGGCAGGTTCCAGCCAAACCAAAGGGCCAAGCAAAATAACAACCAGTGGCGCAGCAGACAGGAACCTCCCAAACTTCAAAGGGGAAGGAAATAATGGTCCTGCCATCCAAGGAGGTTCGACCACCAAGGGAGAGCTAGTATCATTTCAGCCAGTATTCCAAAGCAAAGGGTTCGATGACCAGGACCCAATGGCGCAGGGCCCAAAGATTGTACAGGGCCAGGATGGAATAGATAGAGGCAGAATGTGCCAAGATCCCACAGAGTATCAAAAGAGGACATGAAGCCTCATCTTCGAAGGCTCAACATGATCTGCGTGAGCAAATCAATGCTGCGAAGGTAAAAGAGATGGAGGAAGATGATCTTCTTACTGAAGAATTCAAATCAGGATTCCCTGATTCGATCCAGGAAATATGTGGAATAGTTTCGATATTACCAACTGAATTTGCTCAGCAGGTACAAAGATTGGAGAATGAAGAGGACTTCGAAGATGAATGTCTCCAAACCCCAGTCATGCTGAACCAGGCAGAAGAGACCAAGAAGGAAGTGGTCAGTATAACAAAACCTGCCCCAGGAGATATGGCTCATATGAAGCCATTATACATCAAAGCCTTTGTCGAAGGAGACCCTATTAACAGGGTGATCATTGATGGAGGAGCAGCTATTAACCTCTTACCAAAGACTACTTTCGACAAACTGGGTAAGACCAGCAGGGACCTTCTCCCACATAACAATGTAATTACTGATTTTGCAGGTAAACCATCAGGGTCAAAAGGCATTGTAGCATTAGACTTAATGGTGGGTGGCCAGATGAGGACTACCATTTTTGTGGTGATCCAAACAATATGTTATTGGGTAGAGAGTGGATTCATGGTATGCGGGATGTGCCATCTACTGTTCACCAGAAACTGTTCCTTTGAGATCAACAAGGAAATCCCATAGTGGTCAAAGCAGACCAAGAGGTTTATACTATGGAACAAGGATTGGTAGAAATGGATTTTGACAAGAACTTGGCTCACATCAGCCCTTATGAACTCGACTCAAAATCAGCAATCTGTTCAGCCAAAGTGCCTTATTCAGTAAGGTTAGATCCCATTAAAGGATTCACTTTGAAGAGAGAGGTCGATCTTGATACGGCCTTAGAAATATTAGGTGATTCATAGAAATCATAGATATCTTCATGAAAAGAGTAGCGGCCTGATAAGTGAAAAATAGTTGATAAATTAGTATATATTTTATTTCACTTAGCAAGGATAAAATGGTAATTTACCCCATATTTACGCATTTTTATTTAATATTTAATAATTTGTATTTATTAATCCTAGTTTTGAATTTGATGCTATTTTAATAGATTTATTGTTGATTTTTGCAGGATTTTTGCAAAGATTCAATTCAGAGATTAAATGGCATTAAATGAGGAGGATTTATGCAAGATTGGAGATTGATTGAGGATAATTAATTAAAGATTTGAAGAAGATTTGAATCATTAATGAGGAGATAGAGCCAATCAATCAAAGATATTGCAGACAAGCTTCCCAAATAAACAAGGATTGCACAATAAATACAAAGATATCAGAGAATAAAGGGAAACAAGGAAGGGAAAACAAGCGAAAACCAGTCTTTGGGAGAGATCAACAATTTAAAAGAGGAAAGTTGATGCTGCAGATGCTAGCTGCGCTTCACCCCGCGCTATAGCGCAGGTGAAGCGCAACTCCCTAGAACCTGCGCTACAGCCCGCGCTGTAGCGCAGCTTGAAGCGCAGAACACGCAGATCACGTCCCAGTTGCTGTTTTTAAAAGTATCTCTTCCCAAATTTGCTTTGTCTTTCCTAAACTATAAATAGAAACCTTTTGCAACACAGTGAGTAACAAGGGGAGTAATGTAGTCAGTAGATAGTCATTGTAATTCATTGATTATGTACCAAGGCTAAGTTTAGAGTAGGAGGGGAGGAGCGCTTCACGAGGATTGAAGATGGTGACAACGTCTTCAATGGTTTGTATGGCTACTTCACGTAGTTAACTCTCCAGTAAGATTGGATGTAATCGATTCTATCCTTGAGTGTATATAAATGCTATATTATTGTGTCAATAAGGTCCCTATCTATAATGGTGGTAGTCTTATTCTGTGTTTATTCCTAATTCCCACGCTTGCGTCTGGAGTTATAGGCTAGTTTGTAATTAACGTTATGACTAGGATCGAGTTTGGGGGAGCCTAGACATAGGAAACTCAACCTCTGATTGAATAAGGTTACTCGGTGCTCTGTGACTGAAACATGGGCGTTTCTAATGAGCGATCGGTAGTGTGAGTACTCTAGCGAAGGGCGTTCACAAGGCTAAGCCTTAGCATCGATAGCAAGAAGTTAGTTTATTATGAATCCAGGACCGGAACATGGATGTATCTTAGTGAGTGACGGGTAGTGACAGTACTCTAATGAAGGGTGTGTCCACAGGATGAGGCCTCGTTTATCAACTAGTTTCTTACAAACGAAATAATAAAATAAAGAGCAAATTAAGCCGAGGGTAAATGTGTCGCCTGGGAGAGCCCGCATGGATTACCTTTGAGTGTGAGGGGCGCCTGGTAACTCGGGGTCATTAGCAACAAAGTTTGTCTACATATTTTATAGTGTATACCTGTAGGAACACAGGGAAACACTAGAAGGGGGGTTGAATAGTGTTTCTAAATATTTTAAGAAGCTTTTTGAAAACAGATTTACAAAACAGACTTTCAGACAGGTTGCTAGAGGGCTGTTTGAAGTTTTTCAGATAGCTGTCTGAAGTTGGTTTCAGACGGCCTTAAAATGGTTCTAAAAGAAGTTTCTTCCTTTTTAAAATATTAGATTAAATATTTACTCCCCTTGATTAGCGTAAAACTGAAATGACAAAGATAAGGGAAAGAGAAACTTAGCCACATAATTTATCCTGGTTCACTCACTACCACTTGTGAGCTACGTCCAGTCCCAATGCCAACTAGCACTTGGATTTTCTCTTAATCTTGCAAGATTACAAGTATTCTTTTCTATCAAGCCTCTTCAGGCTCTACAACCAAGTATTCTTTTACAAACAAGCCTCTCCAGGCTCAACAACACAAGTATTCTTTTTCAGACAAGCCTCTCCAGGCTCAACAACACAAGTATTCTTTTTCAGACAAGCCTCTCCAGGCTCAACAACAATTACAGTTGAATGGAAAGTGCTTAAGCTCACAAACTATGACAATTTTGAGACTTAAACAAATACAAATGTACAGAGAAAAACTGAGGTATGCTCAGGATAAATAACTTTGTTTGTACAAAAATGTATGAAATAAATCAGAGTGTTGCAGCAAAAATCTTGCAGGGTTTTTGTTCTTTTTCAAATCTTCTCTCTCTACAGGTTTTCAAATGAGGGGGTATTTATACCCAAATGATTGGCCCGTTGAAGACTCTCATGCTTGTGAAATCCATGCTAGCCGTTGTGAGACAGCTGCTGCAGTACAGAATATTCTCTGACATATTCTGATATTCCCTGAAAAATTATGACACTTTTACAATATTTGCTCCTGCCTAAGGTGCTCTTTGTTGCTACTGCAATTGCTGCGTAGCAGAGGACACGTTGTGACGGAGAACGTGCTTGAATTGCATTGCACAGGTGCCAGCTGTTTGTAGCAGAGAACGTGCGTGAAAAACGAGCAGAGGTACAAGGATTGTCACAGCTTCAGACAAGAGATGCCACGTCATCAAATGCTTTCAAACGGCTTTGATGCTTCAGACGGGTTGATCATCTTCAGACAGCATCAGCTTCTTCAGACGAATCCAACTCTTTATGATATCTTTTAGACTCAACATTCTCCCCCTTTTTAATGATGACAAATTTAACTTAAATTGTGCAAAAATTGACATATAAAGATTAGCTCCCCCTAAGACAATTGTATCCTTTTACTGATACAGGTTAGGATAAAATGTTGCTTTTCTTTCACAAGATTAGACATCTTTGATCTTTTCCAGTACTCCCCCTGAATCCTGTAATCACTACAGATTTTTGTTAGAATTTAATACTCCCCCTTTTGTCATCAATCAAAAGGGAGCCACAGAGCAATAACAGCAACAGTGCAATCATGCAGACAGGGTAATACAGGAAATAAGATAAAACAATTATCAGAGCAACACATGAAATAATCAAAAACTGATTGGATTAAAAATGTAAGGATGTGAAAATAATTAACAATCAGACACTTTGTAGAAATTAACATGAACAAAAGACATAGGCAGATAATCAGTCCTTCTTCTTTAGCAAAGCTTGAGACAGAAAGGAGATCAATTCTTCCTTGGCCTTGTCTATGGCAGCTTCAATAGATGACTTCAACTCTTGTTGACCACTTCTTATCAGCTGTTGTTCATGGAGAATTTCTTCTTGATTCTGAATAACCTTTTGTGATTTCTTCTCTGAGACTTCACATCTCCTCTCAGATTCTTCACACCTCTTCTCAAGGGCCTTGACCTTGGATTTCAGCTTCTGGTTCTCTTCATACAGGTCAGGTTCAGACTCAACAAAGATGAGCTGAAGGTAGGGACATACAAATCTCAAAACTCCAAAACCAGGCTGCAAGCCATATTCTGAAGGATTGTAGACTGGACAGAAAAAGGTCCCAACATACTTCAGAAGCACCCAAGCTTTGTTGAATGAATCTGCCTGTGGGGGAAAGTGATCTCTTAAGAAATGGTACTGAACATTTGTGGAATGTCCAACACCCATTGCAGACTCAACATCAGGACCACTACACCCAGAAGAAGACCCATCATCTTCTCTGATCTGCCAATAAGAATCCCACATCCAATTTTCAAGCAAGTGATTCAAGCCTCCTCGTTCTGAGATGATGAACTCAGGTAGACCTTCCCATTCTGAAGCAGTCATGGCTTCAGACAGGGGTGCTGATACAGAGTAGATCTTAGGACCCTTGTATTTCTCATCTTGTCCTTCCTTGAGGGGATACCTAGGAACAATCCTATCAGGTTTCACCAAGATTTTGGTTGAAGGCCGGATTGAACTTGTTCTAGGGGGCCTGTAGCCCATCATTCCAATTCTTCTAACCAAGTCTCTTTGGAATAACTCAGCTTCAGTGTTCAGCTTCCTTACCATGAGCCATTCCTCATTATTCAGCTTCCATGAGTCTTCAGAAAATGGGTTGATAAGATCCCATGTATGACCAGGAGGGACAACACCCTTCCTTATCTTCTCCAATCCATCAGCATCATTGGAGTATAAAGCTCTTTCATCAGTCACAGTCCTCTTAGTGAGACCATGATGTAGTGAGACAGCAGGGGCTGTTCTAAAGTGTTGCAACTCTTCAGACAGATGCTGGAATTTTGGCAAAGGGCAAGAGCCAAAGGAGGTTCTTGTCAGTTTCTTGCAAATGGCTGCTATCTCAGATGAAAGGTTGACTTGATGAACAGATGGAGGTGGTGAGGATGGTAAAGGTGTAAGAGGTGGGGATGAGGATGGTGAGGATGGAGATGATGGTGTGGAAGATTGAGGTGAAGGTTGAGGTTGGGGTTGAGATAGCTGTATGTACTGAGGTGAGGGGGGTTTGGATGATGAAGGTATGGGTTCAAGAACTTGGTTTTCTTGAATTGCAGGGGGTTCAGACAGCAGTTTGTCTGATGGTATGATGCGTGTAGGTGATGAGGGTTTAGATGGTATGAAAGGTTCAGATGGAGATGTATTTATCTGTAAGGTTGGTAATGGTTGAGAAGGAGGTGGAGATGGTTGTTTTTCTGGTGAGGTGGGTTTTGATAAGGGTTGAGGTTGCTTTTCTGGTGATGAAGGAGGTGAGGGAGTTACATTATCAAATCTCACCTTGATCCTCTTGTAAAGTTTGGGAGCAGCAACTTCTTGAGCCTTATAAGCTCTTTCTCTTTCTTCCCTTTCCTTGGCTTCCCTATCTTCCCTTTCTCTTTGCTCAGATGAAAGAGCCCTTCTTCTCTTAAAGTAATGATCAACCTTTACAAATTTCTGATATCTTCCAGCAATATCTGCTTCTTCTAGTTGAGAAGCAATACTTCTGGTAACCCTAACTTCAGGCACTGTCTGAAGTAGTTTACCCTTCTTCCTTTTTCTTTGAGGTGCACTTGACCTCTTTCTTTTCTTTGTAGCCTCAGCAATGGCTGCTTGCTTGTCATCCTCAGCATAAGCAAGTTGTGAAGCTATTGCAAGAGCTCTGTCAGTCCTCTCTTGCTTTTCCTTCTGTTCTAACTCCTCTTGCTCAATGGCAGTAGCCAATGTAGCAACCTGAATCAATTCAGGGTCAGAAGGACATGCAGCTAGAGGTTGAGCAGCAACTGCATCAGTATCCACAACTTCTTCAGCCTGTCCTTCCATTATAGAAGTAGGCTTTGAAGATTGTGCAGGTTCAGACACCTGACCCACAATTTCAGACAACCTTTGAGAAGGTTTCTGAACAGGTTCAGATGTTCAATTCTGCACAGATGCAGAAGCTATCTTAGCTGAGCTTCTCACAAGAAGCTTCTTCAGCTTAGGTTGAGGAGATTCCTTTGAAAGGTTGAACTCATGTCTTCTAATATCACCCTTGAGTTCATTTTCCAGAATCTGCATTATAGTATTCCTCCTCTGAGCTTTCTCCATCAGTAAGCTTTCTTTCACGGTGGGAGAGGGAGGCCTTGGAGTCAGCTTAATCTTCATGCTCTTCAGATTTGATTCACCAAACATAGGGATTGAGTGGTGATCATAGAGCTGGTGAACTGGAACTTTGAAGTGCAACAACACCTTGGTGATGATGGTGTTGTGAGGAAAACTCCCAGCAGAGTCTCTCAACCTCTTCTGAAGGTGGTACATGATGATATTTGGGAGGTTGATCTTTTGTTCTTCAGAAGGTGGATGAGACAGAATCTCTCCAGTTCAGACACATGGTTTCTGCTGCCATTTTTAGGGATTACAGAGTTCCCTAAGATAGCATGCAGAACCCTAGCCTTGTCTGACATGTTCTTAGCATCCAGACTTGCAGGGGAAGAAGTTCCATACAAAAATTCTGTAAAGTGCTTCTGACCTCGATTTCTTGATTCCCAGCCAGGTGAGAAGACAGCACCTTCAGTCTTGATACCATAGACGATGGCCAGGATGTATTCATCAATAAAGATAGACGTACCAAGCACATAAGCCTTGATGGTGGTGTAGATGCCTTGAGGGTTAGGGATTCCTCTGGCTGTGGCCCAGAAGTCAAGAATACTCTGCTCATGCCACTGTGAACGATTTCTGTTGAAATATTCAAGCCACCCAGCTGCTTGAAATTCTGCATAAAGGTCCATCCCCAGTGCTTCAAGATCTTCCAGAAAGACACCCTTGGTCTTCACAATGTTATCAGCTCCAGACTTCTTAGGTGCCATTGTTGAAGGTTGGAAAGAACTTGAGAGAAAAATGCTTTCTTGAAGATGAAGAGTAGCAAAGGTTCTGAGAGAGTAGAGAGCTGTAACGTATCAAGGACTCACTGCCTTATGTACTTATAGACCTCTGAGTTAATGATGGCACGAACTGGCTGTGCAGACATAGGGAATCATGCGAAGTGGAAGAGACAAATTAAATGAAATTTAAACCGTCCCTTTATTGCCACGTCATTTGTTCATTTCAGACAAGTGATAGATTTCAGACATCCAGTTAATTTCAGACGACCAAAACTTCAGACAGGTCACATGTTTCAGACAGGCTGAAGTTTCAGACACATCATTTTTCATACACACTCAAAATGCATGAATGTTCAATTTATCTCTGATGAACTTAAATCTATCTTCAGTTAGAGGTTTTGTGAATATATCAGCTCATTGATGCTCTGTATCAATAAACTGAATATCAAAAACACCTTTCTGAACATAGTCTCTAATGAAATGATGTTTGATTTCTATATGTTTAGCCCTAGAATGTTGAATGGGATTTTTAGATAAATTAATGGCACTGGTATTATCACACAACACAGGTATAACAGATATTGCAATATTAAAATCTTCAAGTTGATACTTCACCCATAACAGTTGTGAGCAACAACTGGCTGCTGAGATGTATTCTGCTTCAGCTGTTGATAATGCAATTGTGCTTTGCCTTTTGCTTGACCAGCTGATCATATTTTCTCCAAAGAAGTGACATCCACCACTGGTGCTTTTTCTTTCAACTCTGTCTCCAGCAAAATCAGCATCACAGTATCCTACTAACCTGCAATCCTTACTTTTCTTATAGCATAGACCAAGATTAGTAGTACCTTTAAGATATCTGAAAATGCTTTTTACAGCTTTGTAGTGAGTGATTCTTGGATCAGATTGAAATCTAGCACACAGGCACACACTGAACATGATGTCAGGCCTGCTTGCTGTTAGATACAATAATGAACCAATCATCCCTCTATACAAAGTTTGATTCACTGGTTCTTCATTCTCATCTTTATTTAAAGATGCAGAAGGGTGCATTGGAGTTGTCATGGGTTTGCAATCACTTAGGTTGAACTTCATAAGCATTTCCTTTGTATATTTCTCTTGATGGATCCATATACAATCAGAATCTTGCTTAATCTGAAGTCCAAGGAAAAACTTTAGTTCACCCATTAGGCTCATTTCAAATTCAGATTGCATTAACTCAGAAAACTCTTTACACAATGAAGAATTAGTTGAACCAAAAATAATGTCATCAACATATATTTGGACAAGTATAAGATCCTTGTTAGACTGTTTTCTAAAAAGAGTTGTGTCAACTTTTCCTCTTTCAAAACCATTGGTTGCAAGAAAACTGCTCAGTCTGTCATACCAAGCTCTTGGGGCTTGTTTCAGACCATAGAGAGCTTTCTTAAGTTTAAAAACATGTTCAGGAAAAGATACATCTTCAAAACCAGGGGGTTGTCTAACAAAAACCTCTTCTTCAATGAAACCATTGAGGAAGGCACTTTTGACATCCATTTGATATAGTTTGATGCCATTATTTACAGCATAAGATAAAAGAATTCTAATTGCTTCTAACCTGGCCACTGGAGCAAAGGTTTCAGTGAAGTCAATACCTTCTTGCTGGTTATATCCTTGAGCTACTAGCCTTGCCTTATTTCTGATAACTTTTCCTTCTTCAGACAGCTTGTTTCTGAACACCCATTTTGTTCCAATAATTGATTTCCCATGGGGTTTAGGAACAAGGGTCCAGACAACACTCCTAGCAAATTGATTTAGCTCCTCTTGCATGGCTAGGATCCATCCTTCATCATGCAGAGCTTCATCAATGTTCTTTGGCTCAATTTCAGACAGGAGAGCAAGAGAATTCAAATTTCTGAATTTTGATCTTGTCTTAACTCCTTCTGAAGTACTGCCAAAGATTTGCTCTTTAGGATGATGTGACTTGTATATTCAATCAGGTTTATGAGGAGGTATCACATCCGTCTGAGACTCAACATTTGTCTGAAGAGGTTCAGAAATAGCAGGAACTTCAGACAGTTGCTCATCCTTCAAGTTGTTGTGATCATTCAGCTTCATACCTGCAAAATCATCCTCTAGATCTGATAGTTCCCTATCAGTCTCTTTGTTATCATTGAATTTTACATGAATAGTTTCTTCAACAGTTAAAGTTCTAGAGTTATACACTCTATATTCTTTAGATGTTTCAGAATATCCAATGAAAAATCCATTATCAGACTTTGCATCAAATTTTCCAAGATCATCTTTGGTGTTAAGTATAAAACACTCACATCCAAAGGTGTGGAAATATGATATGTTGGGTTTTCTTCCTTTCCACAATTCATATGGAGTCTTTTTCAGAATTGGTCTTACCAATATTCTGTTTTGAAGGTAACAAGCTGTGCTAACAGCTTCTGCCCAGAAGGTTCTTGGTAAGTTGCTTGAGTTGAGCATGGTCCTTGCCATCTCTTGCAAACTTCTGTTCTTTCTCTCAACAACCCCATTCTGTTGAGGTGTTCTTGCCACAGAGAAATTGTGTGAGATCCCATTCTCATCACAGAACAATTGGAAATTTGCATTCTCAAACTCCCCACCATGATCACTTCTTATGACAGAAATACAAAATCCTTTTTCATTCTGTACCTTCTTACAAAATATTGTGAAATTCTTAAAAGTCTCATCCTTGTTTCTAAGGAATATCACCCATGAGAATCTAGAATAGTTATCAACAATGACCAAACCATATTTCTTTCCACTAAGACTTTCTGTTCTAATAGGACCAAACAAGTCAATGTGTAAAAGTTCAAGTGGTCTGCTGGTTGAAACAACATCCTTACTCTTGAAAGAGTGTCTTGTTTGTTTCCCTTTCAGACAACTATCACACAAAATATCAGATTTGTATGAAAGCTTGGGTAATCCTTTAACAAGGTTGTATTTTGCTAATCTTGAGATTAATCTCAAGCTGGCATGCCCAAGTCTTTGATGCCAAATTTGTTTTTCATCTTCAACAGAAATGAAGCATTTGACATTTTGACTTGCTAGATCCTCTAGATCAATTTTATAAACATTGTTGTGTCTCTTAGCAGTAAAAAGTGTTTGATCAGAGAAGTCTTTGACTATACATCCTCCCTTGGTAAAGGATACTAGATAACCACTGTCACATAATTGACTTATGCTCAGTAAATTATGTTGTAGTCCTTCCACAAGAAGAACATTTTTAATGAGGGATGAAGGAATTATACCTATAGTCCCTATGCCAGTGATCTTCCCTTGCTGATTTCCACCAAAGGTGACCACTCCTCCTTCCTTAGGTCTAAGGTTTTGGAACAAAGACCTTTCTCCTGTCATGTGTCGCGAGCACCCACTGTCCAGGTACCATTTGTGGGGTCTCCTTTGTCCTGTTAAACACGTCTGCAACAGGAATGATCAAGTTTTTAGGTACCCATGTTCTTTTGGGTCCTGTTTTGTTAGCTTTGGGTCTTGCTTTTCTCTTGTGCTTGGACTGAATCACATTGTGTCCAGGCTTACCACAGTGAGAACACCCAATAACCTTCTTTTTGCCTTTAGAAAAATTTAAGACAGTAGGAGGTTCAGACATCTTGTGATAAAAAAAACCTAGTCCACTTTTGTCAGAGGAATGTCTTTGATTTCCAAGCATTATGTTTAAATTTTTAGTTCCTTTGACAAACTTGGCTAAGTCATTTGTCAGTTCTACAATCTGTTTCTGAAGTTTTTTATTTTCTTCAGACACAGCTTGTGAACTATGGTTTTCAGTCTCAAGGACCTTTTCCTTGAGCATAATATGTTCTATTTCAAGAGACTCATATTTGTTACACATTTCTGTGTGAGCCTTGGATAGATTCTTATAATCTAGGAACAGTTCCTTGGAACTTTCCACCAGATCATCATACATTTCTTGCAAAGTAAGAGGGAATACCTCAGCTTCAGAGCTGTCTGAAGATGGTAGGCTTGCCATGAGGCACAGATTTGCCTCTTCTGAGGTGTCTTCCTCCTCTTCTGAAGTTGATTGATCCAGGTCCTCCCATGTTGCCATGATACCTTTCTTTTTCTTGAAAGACTTCTTCTTCTTGAAGTTGTTTTTCTTTAGTTTTGGACACTCAGCCTTCATGTGCCCTGGTTGCTTACACTCAAAACAAATAATTTTGTCAGTTTGTATGTCTTTACCTGACTTACGTCCTTTTGAGGTTGAGGGTTGATTCTTTCTGAATCTTCCTCTGTTCTGCAGCATTCTCTTGATCTTCCTACTTAGAAGAGCAAGATCATCATCATCTTCTGAGCTATCTTCAGAGTCTTCATCTCCCTCTGAAGCTGCCTCAGCTTGCATAGCCTTGATGTTGCCATGCCTAGACTGTTTGGTCTTGGAGTTTAGGGCTAGAGATTTTCTCTTGTTTCCATCTTCTCCAAGCTCAAGCTTATGGACCTTAAGAGATCCCAACAGTTCTTCCACTCTAAGAGAGTTCAAATCTCTTGCCTCTTGAATGGCAGTAACTTTGGTTCTCCAGGACTTAGGCAAGCTCCTTAGAATTTTTCTGTTATTATCTCCAGAGTTGTATGTCCTGCCTAAGGACCTGAGTCCATTTGTTATGGTCTGAAACCTTCCAAACATTTGGTCAATGGTTTCAGATTCTTCCATCTTGAACATCTCATACTGATGTATGAGCATACTTATCTTGGATTGCTTGACAGTCTCAGTTCCTTCATGGGCTGCTGCAAGAGTATCCCAAATTTCCTTGGCAGAGGTGCATCCATGAACCTTCTCATATTCTGATTTGTTCAAGGAACATATCAGATAGAGTTTGGCCTTAGCATTCATCTGGACTCTAGCCTTTTGCTCCAAAGTCCATTCAGTCTTAGGTATAGGCACATCATTTAGCATAGGAACATAGTCTCCATCAGTGACCACATCCCAAACATCAATGTTTGTGCTTTCAATGAACAGCTTCATTCTATCTCTCCAGTAGTGATAATCTTCTCCATTGAAAGTTGGAGGTCTTGTGATAGAGGCTCCTTCTGTGATGTATTGCCTGTTACTGTTTGAAGCTTCCATGTGGATCTTTCAGTCCTCAGACACTTGTTAGGTGTTTCAACCCTGAGTAGAGCTCTGGTACCAACTGTAGGAACACAGGGAAACACTAGAAGGGGGGTTGAATATTGTTTCTAAATATTTTAAGAAGCTTTTCGAAAACAGATTTACAAAACAGACTTTCAGACAGGTTGCTAGAGGGCTGTCTGAAGTTTTTCAGATAGCTGTCTGAAGTTGGTTTCAGACGGCCTTAAAATGGTTCTAAAAGAAGTTTCTTCCTTTTTAAAATATTAGATTAAATATTCAGTCCCCTTGATTAGCGTAAAACTGAAATGACAAAGATAAGGAAAAGAGAAACTTAGCCACAGAATTTATCCTGGTTCACTCACTACCACTTGTGAGCTACGTCCAGTCCCAATGCCAACTAGCACTTGGATTTTTTCTTAATCTTGCAAGATTACAAGTATTCTTTTCTATCAAGCCACTTCAGGCTCTACAACCAAGTATTCTTTTACAAACAAGCCTCTCCAGGCTCAACAACACAAGTATTCTTTTTCAGACAAGCCTCTCCAGGCTCAACAACACAAGTATTCTTTTTCAGACAACCCTCTCCAGGCTCAACAACAATTACAGTTGAATGGAAAGTGCTTAAGCTCACAAACTATGACAGTTTTCAGACTTAAACAAATACAAATGTACAAAGAAAAACTGAGGTATGCTCAGGATAAATAACTTTGTTTGTACAAAAATGTATGAAATAAATCAGAGTGTTGCAGCAAAAATCTTGCAGGGTTTTTGTTCTTTTTCAAATCTTCTCTCTCTGCAGGTCTTCAAATGAGGGGGTATTTATACCCAAATGATTGGCCCGTTGAAGACTCTCATGCTTGTGAAATCCATGCTAGCCGTTGTGAGACAGCTGCTGCGGTACAGAATATTCTCTGACATATTCTGATATTCCCTGACAAATTCTGACACTTTTACAAGATTTGCTCCTGCCTAAAAGGTGCTCTTTGTTGCTGCTACAATTGCTGCATAGCAGAGGACACGTTGTAACAGAGAACGTGCTTGAATTGCATTGCACAGGTGCCAGCTGTTTGTAGCAGAGAACGTGCGTGAAAAACGAGCAGAGGTACAAGGATTGTCACAGCTTCAGACAAGAGATGCCATGTCATCAAATGCTTTCAGACGGCTTTGATGCTTCAACGGGTTGATCATCTTCAAACAGCATCAGCTTCTTCAGACGGATCCAACACTTAGTCTTATATAATAGGCTTCTAGCTGAAAATCATAGATAAACAATTAGACAATTGTATCTATGAGAAACAACTTAAGTTGAATTTGTTGATCATTAAAATTTAGAGAAATTTCTGTCTTTAAAACATCATAAACCTCTTTATGATATTTTTGAGACTCAACAATACCAACATAAATAAGTAGTCTTTATATGTACAATGGGTGTGATGAGATGAAATCCAATCCTGATCCAAGTAAATTGTCTCTAACTCTTCCTTTCTAATTCTATTATCATTAAATCAGTTCTTTACATACAACAATTCTCTCTAAACTACTGCTTTCTTTTGATAAATACGATTTTGGTCTACATAAATAACCGTTCCCTGTGGATACGATAACTTACTTACTATTATACTGCTGGATTTGTGGTTCGCTTGCCAGAAACCCATCACGGCCTACATGGCCGAATCTAAAGGTGAAGTTCCTCCAAATCCGGAAAAAGAAAAAGCAAAGGGAAATGAGGATCATCACAAGCAGTTGCAAGCTCAAGAAGGAGATCCAGTTCGACTGGATTTCATATATGATGAAGATGACATAAACGTCGAATACGGCCATGAGAAGGTTCCCAGAATCGAAGCACAAGATCAACTCGAAGAAGTGAACCTGGGAACGGCCGAAAATAAAAGACCAACCTTCATCAGCGCTAAAGTAGATCCAAAAATCAAGACTCAGTTGGTTGAGATCCTTAGGCAATACAAAGATTGTTTCGCTTGGGAATATGAAGAAATGCCAGGGCTGGATCGTGCTTTGGTCGAGCACAGGTTACCTACATTACCTGGGAAGAAACCTGTAAAACAACCTCCTCAAAGGTTCGCACCAGAAGTAGTTTCGAAGATAAAAAAGGAAATCGAAAGACTCCTCAGGGCCAAATTCAAAAGAACTACCAGGTACGTAGATTGGCTCTCGATGTAACATCTCGCACTCCAGGAGCCTGTTTATTCAATAGGGATTAGATAACTAACCATGTGTTAGAGATTAAGAAGAAGGTAAGTCAAGAACTTAGGAGTTAAATCTTAGAAGTTAAACCTTAGTGTTAAACCAATCCTAGGACTTGTGTAGCTTTCCAACTCTTAACTTAGTTAACATATGTGTTCAGTAGGTCTAAACCTTGTAAGATCACTTAGGATTGTGAGTAATAGGTACGGAAAGGGTAAGATGTGAGTTTGGGACCTTGTTAGAATCATTTTGGGAGTTTTTGGTCCCTGGTAATCGATTACCAGGAGTTGGTAATCGATTACTAGAGAGGTTTGCTGATGGTAATCGATTACAGGGTTTGGTAATCGATTACCAGGTTTCTGGGTTCATTGTAATCGATTACCAGACCTCCAGGAATGCATTTTGGCCTCTGGTAATCGATTACCAGGGTTTGGTAATCGATTACCAGCAGTATATATATATATGCTGGTGCGAAAATTCAGCAAAAACTCATTCTCCCCCCCTTCTTCGAACCCTAGGGAGAGAAAGTGAGAGTTCTAGTGAGAGGAAGCTAATTTTGGAGCTTTGAAGGTAGATTGAAGCTAGAATCAACATTTGGATCATCTCTAACCCTCAATTTCCCTCTTGGATTCATCAATTTGGTGAGTATAACTCACTTTTAGGTTAGAATTGGTCTCCATGCCTGTCCCCTCTTCTTCCCTCCCTTTCTTGGCTAAATATTGGAACAATTGATGATTGTTTGGTTGAATTGTATTGTTGATTGTTTGATTGAAGTTACGAATTGAAATCGAGAGTCGAAATCTTTAGTTTCGAAGTTATCGAAAATGTCAAAACTTACGAAATGAACGAAACTTACGAAACTAACGTATTTTTCCTCGATTTCGATTCATATAAGTATTCTTTTGAGTTTACACTCATTGTTTTCATTAATCTTGGTTAGATTGTTGGTCGAATATGAGAATTGAGTCGTATGTTCGTAAGTCTCAATTAGCGTAGTTGTCGAGATATCCCTTGCATGATCCCGAATTCTCGAATCCCTTTCTAATTCATCAAATTGAATGCATTTGTGATGAGATTGATAAGATGGTGCTTGGATCGAAGGTAAAACGAAGGAATTTCGAAGTTACGAAAGTTACGAGACTTGCGAAAGTATCGAGACACTCGAGGCATTCGAAAACCTAGTTTTACCATTGATTCAATTATGCCTAATGTGTATATAATTATGATGGTGAAATTGTATTGTGACTGATGTACGAAAGATATGGGATAATTCTAATTGGTTAGAACGGAGCGGTTCTTGATATTCTTTAGTTTCGAAACTTTCGAAGCTATCGAAAGTTTCGAAACTATCATAACGTCGAAACGCTCTATTCTCTCCAATTATACTTGATCCGTAATGGATATTAAGGATTGGTAACTGATTATGATATAGGAATTGATGGGTAGTAGATATGGGTTCACATAGAGCGCTGATTCCCTTTAGTTCGAAAGGATCGAACTATCGGGAACGAACTACTTATCAATTCGTATGTTTAATTATTTAGTCAATCAAGTGTCGAAAGACAAAGGACTTCGGTCACCTAAAGGACTTCGGTCAATTATGTGGAGTGGGATTCGTCCCCTGGGGAGATATCCCCTGTAGTCCGAGCTCGGGTCTAACTCTTTATGCGATGTGTACATAGCCAACGGCAAAGCATTTAGTGCATCATAAAGCATATGATTACTGTGAATGTTAAGTTTTAGTATATGACATGGGATTGATTATGCTTAAATTGATACAATTATTATATTTGGCATTGATTGTCTATTGTGGAGATTGTTATGTGAATGGATAATATGTCTTAATTGAATATGATGATGTGAGTATAGGTTAGTCCTCCACATATGTATGTCCCCTGCATTCATGCATAGAGTTATACTTGCTGAGACATTAGTCTCACCCCACGTTTCGGGGATTTCTTTAGTGTGCAGGAGATTCCAGTTAACGAGAAGGGCAACAAGGGAATTGGATGGAGTTGATTAATATTAGGATAGGACCGCTTGTAATAAATTAATCTGGATGTAATTTTATTGATGTTAAATATTGTTAAATGTTTTATGTAAGTGTTTCTTAGCCAAAGAGGCTTGTTTATGATTAAAGTTTAGTTATCCAGTTTCAGGGAAGGTTCTTCCGGATGTCCGGTATGAACTTATGGAATCCTATTACTTTAAGTATAGGTTTCTTTCCTTAAGCTCCTTTTTGATGTATTCATTGTGTGACTTAAACTAATCATTGGAGAGTTGAAGTAAATTGTATGACGATATCGGAAATTTAACGAAGTAATTTCAAGGAATACAGGATTAGTGTCTCCAACGGGCACTATTTCTGAGTTCTAGAAATTAGGGCGTTACATTTTGGTATCAGATCAGTTCAATCCAATTGGACTGTGGTTAGATTAGTTGCCCGTGACTCACTATGATCTTCTAATACGTTTACTCATCATAGGAACTGATCACTCTTATGATGGGTGATGTATGTGGAGATTATGGTTTGTTATGTAAGTAAGAAACTTTGGTTCGGAAGCTAGGATACTTCCCTAACCAAGTTAGATCCACCTCTTTTCACGAATAGGAAAGGAAATATCTTAGGATAAGTGCTTAGGGAACCCTTACTCTAGGAGCCTTATAGAATTTGATCTCAAAAGCCTAATAAAAGTTAGACACCCTTAAGAAAGTTAGTGAGGAGTGATTTAATATTTGAAGGATGGTTATGTATGACCTATGATGTGATTTCCATTATGTGGTGTGCATGATTGCATCTGATGAATGGTTGTATGATTATGACATTGGTTGTGGTGTGCTTTATGTGAGTGATTTGTATGAGCTAGATGTTTGGTGTGGCTTGCTAATGATTGATGATGTTGAATTGTTTGAATAATTGTGTATCATGTATGGATGTGCTGAATGCTTGATTGATAGTGATATCCATAGCTAGGACTTCTTTGGGTTTAACCCTTGTGAGGTCATGGTAGAAGGAGTGAGGGGCTGTAGCTTAATATACAATAGGATTTCCATTTAGAGGAAAAGGGTATAGAGGGCTTTAACTCAAATGGGTTTAAGACCTTACCTAAAGTTATTAAGTTTAGCAGGAATATATATATATACACATAGGCATCTAGACTCAACCTTAAAAAGGGGATTAGTAAAATTGAGACCTTCCGTTAAAACCAATGTAAGACTAGATGCATCCTTTAGGCCACGTTAAGGGTAGTCGGGAGTCGGTCGAGAGAGTAAGGATTCTCTTCGCCACTTTACCTTGTTTTGTTCATGAATTACATGAACGAATCCTTAAACTTTTCCAGTAGAGTGTGTGGTCATGGCGACCACCACCACCTCACCTTGTTAGTTTGGGATTAGAAAACTCTCTAGTGACCTTAGGAGTAATGCTTTGGTACCCTAGCAAATTAAGAGGCCTTTAAGGCAGGAATACACTACCATTAGTAACTGTTAGGAGTTGGGGCTACGTTAGAAAATGAATAGGATAGAAACTCCTAGTGAGGGGTAATGAGGTTTTTATTGTTTAGTGTTAGAACTCTTCTAGAAATTATCTTAGTAATATCTTTAGCCCTAACGAGTGGGTAAGTTGTGAGAGAAAACAGTACCTCTAATTCCTTTTCACCCTTAGGAGAAACACTCTAAGTTATTCCACCCGGACCTTTAGAATCACTATCCTAGTTGGTAACCTTGAAGTAGTAACCGGGAGTAGAATCGGGTAATGGCCTTAGTCAGGGGAGTTAGTAAGAATCAAACTTCTCAGGAAATCCAACTTAGTAGCTCCATCGTTCTAGACCACCTATTTTCACTTATTGTTATCAAGAGAAGAGAGAAATCCTAGTATTAGCCCCCTTAAGGAAGAGGAACCAAATTTCAAGCAAGCTAGGTAACCCCGATATAGGTTGTTTTAAGATAGGGTAGATTTGACCTCGAACCCAAGAAAATTTCACCCAACCTAAAGTTTTGCCTTGATCATGTATAGTTAAGCTTAGCTAGTGTGCTATTAGAGGGTTGATCTGTTAGTAAGTGCGTGCACCGGGTTAGAACTTTAGAGCATTAGAAATCCTTGCTTATTAGAGGACTAGGAAGTGACTTAGATTAGATCACTCTCCTTTTTCCTTAAGACTCCAAACAACAAATAAGTTCAGCCCGACCAGTAGGGTGATATAGAGAAAGATCCCCTTAAGGGATGATAGGAGAATAGGGAGAGCACGTGTTCATGACGTAACCGGGAAAGGATACCTCTAAGGTTGTGTCATGAAATATTGTTCTCTTTTTTTTTTCATGTGAAGTGTTTATTTATGTGATTATGCGAACTTAATTTCTCGAAACACGACGTGAGTGTTGAATGTTTTGGTCAACACAAACTGGGTGATTCGAGGGATTGAGTTATTTTGTGGTTATAGCTAAGTACTAGTAAAATAAGAGGAAACTTAAAAATATAAAATTTGAAAGAAAACAATAGGTGAATGTTGGATTAGGTTTGGAGTTAGAACCCTTAATAAGTTGTAGCATGAAAATGTTCTCATAATCAGATTTTCTAGTGTGTTGTTTATTCAAGCCCGTTTAGAGAACTTAGAGAGGGTAGAGAGTCTTTCCTTATGTCTTTAGTATGAATACAGGGAGAGAGTGTGAAGGAAGATTAGAAACCCAAGTTAGATGTAGCCAATGGGGAGCATAGCACCTATGTCAGTTAAAGGAGATCTTTTGGTGAGCTAAGAGCTCTAATCAGAGAGGCTTCGAGTTTGGACTCAAGTCTCCAAGGGGGGGAAGTCAACAGTTAGGGTTTATAGAGCATGGGATGGGATGATTCCTTCTAAGAGGGAGTCTGCATCTCTAAGGGGGGTAGTCTCAGGAAACCAGTGATAGAGGAAGTTATCAGAAGTGAGTTTTAGGTGCATCCTGGACCTACCAAGATGTACCAGGATTCGAAGGGAGTTATAGTAGGTCGTGCCTTTCAACCTTTATGTTGTCAGCTAGTCAGTATAGGACTTCAACCAACTAGAACCCCTACTGTCATGAGAAACCCTGAGTGGAAGTGAGAGAGTTTAGCAGCGGAAGCATAGTGGGAGTGCCTCGAATCCAAGCTAGATTTGAAGCCATCCAAGTGGTATTAGACCAATTACATAAGTCAGCCCGTTTTCTACCTACTAGAAGTACCTCCTTTCTTAGTAAGTTAGAAGTTTTGTATGTTAGGACGGATGTCAAACCTTTAGTTTTCCTCCAGTGTCAAGTAAGATAGAAATCCTAAGTCCACTCCTGAGTATTAGAATGTTCATTATCAAGCCTGTGGGGAGGATTTCTGAAAACCTCCTAGTCGAAGTTAACCTTAAGTTCCTTCGCCTTAAGCAATTTTGAGGACAAAATTGTCTTAAGGGGGGTAGAGTGTAACATCCCGCACTCCAGGAGCCTGTTTATTCAATAGGGATTAGATAATTAACCATGTGTTAGAGATTAAGAAGAAGGTAAGTCAAGAACTTAGGAGTTAAATCTTAGAAGTTAAACCTTAGTGTTAAACCAATCCTAGGACTTGTGTAGCTTTCCAACTCTTAACTTAGTTAACATGTGTGTTCAGTAGGTCTAAACCTTGTAAGATCACTTAGGATTGTGAGTAATAGGTAGGGAAAGGGTAAGATGTGAGTTTGGGACCTTGTTAGAATCATTTTGGGAGTTTTTGGTCCCTGGTAATCGATTACCAGGAGTTGGTAATCGATTACCAGAGAGGTTTGTTGATGGTAATCGATTACAGGGTTTGGTAATCGATTACCAGGTTTCTGGGTTCATTGTAATCTATTACCAGAAGTGGTAATCGATTACTAGACCTCCAGGAATGCATTTTGGCCTTTGGTAATCGATTACCAGGGTTTGGTAATCGATTACCAGCAGTATATATATATATATGCTGGTGCGAAAATTCAGCAGAAACTCATTCTCCCTCCCCCCTTCTTCGAACCCTAGAGAGAGAAAGTGAGAGTTCTAGTGAGAGGAAGCTAATTTTGGAGCTTTGAAGGTAGATTGAAGCTAGAATCAACATTTGGATCATCTCTAACCCTCAATTTCCCTCTTGGATTCATCAATTTGGTGAGTATAACTCACTTTTAGGTTAGAATTGGTCTCCATGCATGTCCCCTCTTCTTCCCTCTCTTTCTTGGCTGAATATTGGAACAATTGATGATTGTTTGGTTGAATTGTATTGTTGATTGTTTGATTGAAGTTACGAATTGAAATCGAGAGTCGAAATCTTTAGTTTCGAAGTTATCGAAAATGTCGAAACTTACGAAATGAACGAAACTTACAAAACTATCGTATTTTTCCTCGATTTCGATTCATATAAGTATTCTTTTGAGTTTACACTCATTTTTTTCATTAATCTTGGTTAGATTGTTGGTCGAATATGAGAATTGAGTCGTATGTTCGTAAGTCTCAATTAGCGTAGTTGTCGAGATATCCCTTGCATGATCCCGAATTCTCGAATCCCTTTCTAATTCATCAAATTGAATGCATTTGTGATGAGATTGATAAGATGGTGCTTGGATCGAAGGTAAAACGAAGGAATTTCGAAGTTACGAAAGTTACGAGACTTGCGAAAGTATCGAGACACTCGAGGCATTCGAAATCCTAGTTTTACCATTGATTCAATTATGCCTAATGTGTATATAATTATGATGGTGAAATTGTATTGTGACTGATGTACGAAAGATATGGGATAATTCTAATTGGTTAGAACGGAGCGGTTCTTGATATTCTTTAGTTTCGAAACTTTCGAAGCTATCGAAAGTTTCGAAACTGTCGTAACGTCGAAACGCTCTATTCTCTCCAATTATACTTGATCCGTAATGGAATTTAAGGATTGGTAACTGATTATGATATAGGAATTGATGGGTAGTAGATATGGGTTCACATAGAGCGCTGATTCCCTTTAGTTTGAAAGGATCGAACTATCGGGAACGAACTACTTATCAATTCGTATGTTTAATTAGTTAGTCAATCAAGTTTCGAAAGACAAAGGACTTCGGTCACCTAAAGGACTTCGGTCAATTATGTGGAGTGGGATTCGTCCCCTGGGGAGATATCCCCTGTAGTCCGATCTCGGGTCTAACTTTTTATGCAATGTGTACATAGCCAACGGCAAAGCATTTAGTGCATCATAAAGCATATGATTACTGTGAATGTTAAGTTTTAGTATATGACATGGGATTGATTATGCTTAAATTGATACAATTATTATATTTGGCATTGATTGTCTATTGTGGAGATTGTTATGTGAATGGATAATATGTCTTAATTGAATATGATGATGTGAGTATAGGTTAGTCCTCCACATATGTATGTCCCCTGCATTCATGCATAGAGTTATACTTGCTGAGACATTAGTCTCACCCCACGTTTCGGGGATTTCATTAGTGTGCAGGAGGTTCCAGTTAACGAGAAGGGCAACAAGGGAATTGGATGGGGTTGATTAATATTAGGATAGGACCGCTTGTAATAAATTAATCTGGATGTAATTTTATTGATGTTAAATATTGTTAAATGTTTTATGTAAGTGTTTCTTAGCCGAAGAGGCTTGTTTATGATTAAAGTTTAGTTATCCAGTTTCAGGGAAGGTTCTTCCGGATGTCCGGTATGAACTTATGGAATCCTATTACTTTAAGTATAGGTTTCTTTCCTTAAGCTCCTTTTTGATGTATTCATTGTGTGACTTAAACTAATCGTTGGAGAGTTAAAGTAAATTGTATGACGATATCGGAAATTTAACGAAGTAATTTCAAGGAATACAGGATTAGTGTCTCCAACGGGCACTATTTCTGAGTTCTAGAAATTAGGGCGTTACACTCGAATATTGTTCCAGTTATTAGGAAAAATGGCAAGTTGAGAGTGTGTATTGATTTTAGAAACCTTAATGAGGCAACACCCAAGGATGAATATCCAATGCCCATAGCTGATATGCTAATCGATTCAGCAACATGAATCAAAATGCTAAGCCTACTTGATGGCTATTCTAGTTACAACCAGATTTTTATTGCAGAAGAAGATATTTCTAAAACTGCATTTCGTTGTCCTGGGCCACTGGGTACCTTCGAATGGGTAATGATGCCTTTTGGACTAAAAAATGCTGGGGCCATATATCAAAGGGCCATGAACCTGATATTTCATGACTTCGTTGCCGAATTTATGCAGGTTTATATTGATGATGTAGTGGTCAAGTCGAGGACCAAAGTTCAACATCTAGAACACCTAAGATGTTCGTTCGAAAGGATGAGGCAACATGGTTTGAAGATGAATCCCTTGAAATGCGCCTTTGGGGTCTCTGCAGGAAACTTCCTGGGTTTCTTGGTCCAGCAACAAGGAATCGAAGTGGATGCAAATAAGACTCAAGCAATCATCAACACGAAGCCCCCAACAAACAAGAAACAGTTGCAGAGTTTACTGGGAAAGATTAATTACCTAAGGAGGTTCATCTCGAACCTGTAAGGAAAGACAAGAATCATTTCCCCATTGGTCAAGTTAAAGAAAGGGGAAGAATTCGAGTGGAAGGAAGAACATCAAGTGGCTTTCGATTCAATCAAGGAATACTTAGTCAAACCTCCAGTAATGACTCCCCCAGTTCGAGGAAGGCCACTTCGATTGTATATTTCTGCATCTAAAGAGACCCTTGGTAGTATGTTAGCCCAAGAGGATGGTAGTGGCTTCGAAAGTGTGATATATTATCTAAGTAGAAGCCTTAGTGATGTAGAAAAGAGGTATTCACCTGTAGAAAAGTTATGTTTATGCCTTTATTTTGCATGTACAAAACTTAAGTACTATTTGAAACATGCAGAGGTTTTTGTAAGTTCTCATTTTGATGTAATTAAGTACATGTTAGTTAAGCAAATACTTCATGGAAGAATTGGGAAATGGGCATTAGCATTAACGGAATTCTCTTTAAAATACTTGCCTTTAAAGGTTGTAAAGGGACAAGCCCTTGTAGATTTCTTGGTCGAGCTCGCTACTGTTGGAATCGAAGAAATTAACTTTATCGGTGTCAAACCCTGGAAGCTATTCTTCGATGGTTCTAAACATCTTAAAGGTAGCGACATTGGTATGCTGATTATATCTCCTACGGAGGTAATGACCAAAGTGATGTTTAAAATCAATGGGGACTGTTCGAATAACGAGATCGAATACGAAGCGTTAATCGCGGGACTAGAATTGTTGTTGAACCTTGAAGTGTCCCATATTCACGTAGTGGGAGATTCTCAATTGGTTATAAACCAATTGAAAGGGATTTATAAATGTTCCAGCTCGAAGTTGGCAAAGTATTTTGCCAGAGCTAAAGTTTTGCTAAACCATTTCGAAGAGGTAATTCTGGAACATGTTCCTCAAATTCAGAACGAGGTGGCTAACGAATTAGCCCAAGTTGCTTCTGGATACAAAGTTAAACCAGAGCTCTTCGAAAATCTCATCGAAACCAACACTCCATTAACAAAGGAGGAGAGAGTGGTTTGGAATTTAGACATCCTCACCCCTTTAGACTGGAGGAAGCCTCTCGTAGATTATCTAAAGGATCCATCACAGCCAGTCGAGAGGAAGATTAAACTTAGGGCCTTAAATTACACTATTCTGGGAAATGAATTATACAAGAAGTCGAATGGAGGACACCTGCTCAGATGTTTAGGGGAGGCAGAAGCATATCTTGCCCTCGTAGAGGTTCACGAAGGCATATGTGGAGCCCATCAAGCAGGGGAGAAAATGAAGTGGATGTTGCTGAGATATTGCTATTTCTGGCCGTCGATGTTGAAGGATTGCCATGACTTTGCGAAAGGATGTGAAGAATGTCAAAAGCATGGTAATCTACACCATGCCCCTGCAGCAGAACTCCATTCTATAATTAAGCCTTGGCCATTTCGAGGATGGGCCCTCGACTTAATATGTATGATTCATCCCCCTTCTTCGAAGGGCCATAAATTTATTTTAGTAGGGGTAGAGTATTTCACTAAGTGGGTCGAAGCCATTCCCCTAAAAGATGTAGGCCAGAAAGAAGTGATAGACTTCATCGAAGAACATATAATTCATAGGTTCGACATCCCTGAAACCATAACCACAGATCAAGGGACTATGTTTACAGGCCGGAAAGTGGCTCAATACGCTAAGTCTAGAAAAGTCAAACTTCTTACTTCTACCCCATACTATGCACAAGCAAATGGCCAAGTCGAGGCCACCAATAAGATTCTAATAGGGTTGATCAAGAAGCACATAGGACATAAACCTAGAAATTGGCATGAAACACTTAGCCAGGTGTTATGGGCTTACAGAAATTCTCCAAGAGAGGCCACTATGGCTTCCCCATATAAATTAGTGTATGGGCATGAGGTTGTTTTGCCTTTAGAAATCAACCTTGAATCTCTTCGAATCCAGAGGCACCATGAATTGCCTACTCAAGATTATCTGAGCCTAATGTCTGATCAATTAGATACACTTGATGAAGAAAGATTAGTTGCATTGGAGAATATAATCAAGCAAAAACAAAGAGTGGCTCGTTTTTATAATCGAAGAGTTAGTAATAAGAATTTCCAAGAAGGTGATTTAGTTTGGAAAGTGCAATTACCTTTAGGAAAAAAGTCACCACGATTCGGTAAGTGGATCCCTAGTTGGGAGGGACCATTCGAAGTTAAAAAGGTGTTGTCAAATAACGCATATACTATCCGGGACGTTACTTCGAATTGCGTGATTCGGGCCATAAATGGCAAACATTTAAAGAAATATAAACCAACCATGCACGAAGTAAAAATTTGTCCTAAATAGATGATAAATTATAGGCCAAACATGGCCAATACAAGTTAAACAAAAATCTGAAACAGGTACAAAAATAAAAATAATAATAAAGAGAAGTGCCTTTAAACAGATTTTTAGTCTTGAAATCGAGGTACTCCTTCTTGGCCTTCTCCAGAGTGGCTTCGAGGGTGGCATGGTCATTCTGTGCTACTTTCAAACTCTTGTAATAGTTTATGAGTTCGCTGGAATCGTCCTTGGCCACTTTCTTCAGATCCTCTTGACGCTTTTGACCTCGATCAACAGCTTCGGAGAGCATATCCCTTTCTTTGACCTTAAGAGCTACCTTCTTCCGTAACTCTTCGATCTCCGAGTCCAAAACTCCAAGTTGCGTAGTGCCTTGTTCTAAGGTAGTGGAGCATGCTTCGAATTTAGTTTTGTGCTCAATAAGTTTGTTCTTTAGGGCGGCCTCCTGATTCACGATCTCATCTTGTTTGGCCTCGTTGGCATGAAGCTTGTTTATGGTTGCAGTGAAAGTATCATACCAAGCATAAAAAGCTCCAATGGCTTCATCCAATTCGACAGGAATGGCTCTCAACTCAGCGAAGACCTCCCTGATTTCTCTGTCAAGATCATCATTGAGGACTGCAATGAGGTCTTGGGAAAAGTCCAAATGTCGAAGCCTACTTACCAACCCTTGAACTTTTTGGTGAGTACTGGACTCAGAGGTCTTAGCGCTGCGGCTTGTCGAAGCAGCTTGAATCGAACTAGCCAATAGCTTGTTGATGATAAAGAAAGGGTCATCTTCAAGTCTCTGGATAAGAGTCTCGAGATTGACCTCTGGGGCAGAAGCCTTAGAAAGTGAAGGGGTTCGCGTTTCTAGTTGATTTGGAGCCAAAGTAGTATCAAGAGTTTGAACATCAACCTCTTTCAAAGTCTGAGGTTCTTGCTGCTTAGGACTTGAGGCAAGAGCATTTTTGGGGTCTTCAGTTCCTTTGAGAAGAGTTCGCTTAAGGGAACCTTCAGAAGGCGTTTGGTCGAGCCCTTCATCAACATTTTCATGAGCAGTAAAAGATGGGGTTGAAGGAACTTCACTCTGAGCATTCGGGTCAACTCCTTGCTCATGTGCCTTCTCCATAGTCGAACCCCCATCTGTTTGTTGTTTATGAGGAGTTGGAGTTCGAGGAGATTCAGTAGCTTTGGGATCAAGAGCAATCTCGGTGGTTTTACTTGTAAGGAGATCTTTCTCAGAAGTGGTTCCTCCAGGTTGCACTTTTTCTTTTCCCTTCGTTGAGGCAGCCTTGACAATCTTGGTGATGGTCACATCATCATCATCAGTTGAAGAGTCAGAGGCTCCTTCCCCTTCTTCTTCTTCTTCTTGCTCAGAAACTGCAACATGGTCCTCCTCTTCTTCTTCTTCTTCTTCTTCTTCTTCATTCTCCTCATGGGTTTGACCTTCAGAGTGGTCAGGGAAAGTAACTTCTTGTTCCTCTTTAGTGGTTCGACCCCCTGCAGGCTCAAATCTTAGAACCCAGTTCGACCCAGGATATTGCAAAGCAAGAGGAAGAGAATTTAAAAAGATATATATACTGGAAGAACTAGAACCTGTGGAACATCCTTGGTGGGTCGAATCAGACAGTACCTGGAGGGAGAGAATGTGTAATTTAATAGGAGAAATCGAATTTAACCTCAAAGGAGGGTTAGGCCAAGGCTTACCACATTATTGGCCTTCCAAGAATTCCTGATGTTTGGAGCAACGTGCTTAATCTTTTTCTTTGGGACAGTTTCCTTCGAAAAAGAAAACTCGAATGAGGCATTTGAGAGTAACCCAATAAAGTGAAAAGTTGGGGTGTTTACCTTAGTAATTTGAAGATTGAGAGAAGAGACATGCTCCTGAGTTTCGAGTTCAGTGGTCTCATCCAACACAGGAAGGTTCGTTCCTTGACCAGAAGCAGCAGCTGGCTCTTTGTTGAGAGGATCAGTACCCTGAGTAACAACAGCTTGAGTCTGCACAGGAGTAGACTGGGTCCCTTTCTCAGAAGTGGTAACAGCAGGGTTTTTCCGTTTCCTTGAAGCGCCAATGGCTTTTGACGTAGGAGGCTTCGAAGCCTGTTTGACTTGGGTTTTTTCCTGCCATAAATTCGACGTAAGTAGAAATGGAGAAAAGAGAGAAGTTCGAAGAAGATGTAAGTTTCAAGCATACCTTCTCTTTTTGAGGCTTTTTCATTTTGCCAGAATCAGTTGTGTCAGTCGAAGCGACCCTTTTGCCCTTTTTAGTGGCCTTCGACCTTTTGGAGTCCATGGAATCCCCAGCATCTTTCGAAGCTGAAAACAACAATATGAAGTCAAGGGAAGCATTTAAAGCGAAAAAGAAAATGAAAGGGAATTTTACTCAAGAATACCTTGGCGTTTTTGCTTCACTGGTTCAGGATACTCTCGTTCAAGAATGACTCTAGAGAGAAAGTCATCCTTCGAGCACGCCATCTCCTTGTAAAAGCTTCGCCACCAAAAATTGAAAGCAGCAGTGCAATAGATGGCAGGAGTAAAGTCAGTAGGCACATATGGTGGCTTGGTTGCTTCGAACTCCCTGATCATTAGAATCACTTCATCTGATGAGGTGCAAGGGGCAATGTTGTGCCCTTTAAAGAGGGGAACAGGGATATCCTGGCAAAGGCCAAATTGCCTAGCCACAAGGGTTGGCTGATAGTGCATCAGGTAGGGAATGCCTTGATCATAGTGTGGGAATATCAACTGATTCCTTAACATTTCGCTCCACCTTTCGTCTTGAGCAGCTTGGTCAGCAGGATACATGGCGACCAAGGGTTGATGAGCCCACCTGGGGCCAAAAGTTCTTTCGGCATATGGTGCAAGTGTGTCTTCGAATCTTGTCTGATCGAGGAAATAAGACATGCGTGCCTTGATTCGACCCAGTTCCTCAGCAGGGGGGCAAAGAAAAGTGAAACCCAAATTCTTGCCTGTAGGCTCGAAGATATTAGAGACTTCAACAGGGAGCCTAATATCCTTTGGGAACATGGCTCGAAGCCAATAGTCTAGAAGCTAGAAAGGGCCATAGAAGTCGCTCAGCGGTTTGGGAAGCTTGTAAAAACCTTGTACATCAGAAAGACAAAGGTACAAGTGGCCAAGAAGTAACTTGGCTAAATTAATTTTTCTACCTTCATGAAGGCAGACAGCTAAAGGATAGAGACCATAAGGGACTTGGAGAGACCTGACACAAAACACAAAATTGGCTAACCAAAGCCATAGGAAAGCAATGTGTTCTTCCTCAGAGACATCATGGGAATCTTTGTTATGATTACTAGAAATAAAGGCTTGGTAGGTCATCTTTTTAGGGTCAACTTTCTTATATTCATAGTCAGTAGGCCTAGTGTTAGGAAGGTAGGTTTCTCCTCGAGGCTCTAAACCGGTTATGACAGCAACATCCAATAAGGTAGGGGTAATCATCCCACAAGGAAGGAAGAAAGTGTAGGTACCTCGATCCCAAAAGGGAATTGCAGCAAGGATGAGCTCAAAATCATATTGCATAGGTTGTATGGAGAGTTGGATCAAATCGAAGATGCCCAATTCCTTCCATAGCTTCTCCTTCACAGGTTGTACCTTGTCCAACCAGCTGAGGTACCCCTTTTTGGTTACCATAGGGGAAGACCTGAAGGCTTTTCTTTCTGGTTTAGCAACATCAGCTCGTACTTCATCAGCGAAAGCTAGAATCTTCTCTGATGGGTATAGAGCTTGATAGGCCTGGAAATTGACGGTCTTGGAAGGAAACTCATAGGGGCCAAGAAAACCCATACGCAGGCCATTAATGTTGGTAGGAACAATGACACTGGACTCCCGTACCTTCAAGCTCTCTTCAGTGGCCTCAGGCTCAGGTACGAAGGTCTCGTTGTCTCTGACAACCGTTCTGCCATCTTCAGCCGCCAGAGGAGTCGAACAAGAAACCTGATAGCTCGCACTCGGGAAGGTTAGGGTAAGAGAAGAGGACGCCATTACAGTGTTGAGGTAGCAAATGGTGTGAAAAACCCAGGAAAGCAAGGATTTTTTAGCTGAGGGTTTTTGAAACGTGAGGAACAAGATAGAAAGCTGAGAGAAGAGTTTTTATTAAAAGCTATTGCAAGGTAAAGGAGGGAAAACCAAGAGTCATTGGCGGTTACAAGCCCAACTAACATTAGTGGAAGCCCAAAAGTTCTCAGTCATTGGGATCGTGGGAAAGAGAAAAGAAACCTTAAATGTCCCTGAGCTAGTAAAAAGGTGACACGTGCAAAAAATGCATTAGCTTCTAAGATCAACTCGAAGCTATGTATTTTGGGGGGAATTTGTTAGGCGTAAAAGTAAATTCGAAACGAGGTAATTCGAATGGATAAGTTGTATTAAGCTCGAAATAGGAAGATTTGGAAATCAAGTAAACAAGGTCGAAGGTGGAACAATCATTTGCTAATCGAAAGGAAAAGTTTATTGAGATAAAATGAGTACAATGAATTGATTTCCTGAAGAAATAAGTTTTTCCTATTCGAACTACATGCCCATGCCCTAGATTATTTTGGCAGGTATTTGCCTCGAATTGAAGTAGGCATTGATATTCGATGCACCCTGCAAGTATCATGTCATCGAAAGGGGAAGACGTCAGAAGTTCTGGAGTTAAGGAGAAAAGGCTCGAAGCTTGGATCTTCCAAATAATCCAGTCGTTTCAGCTTTTCATCTTCATCATCCTCTTCTTTGACCTTTTCCTCTTCAGCATCTTCCTCTTCCGTTCCTTCCTCTACCCCCAAGGATCAGAAGACTGGGCGCAGAGCAAGCATGTGATTTCCTGCCCCATCATTGTAGCTGGAACCAAAGAGGAGGAAGTAGTACCAGACCTTACAAGAGGTTAAGGCCTGGTAGTTTGGCTGTGTTGTTCGACCTGAAGTTCTAAGTTCCTTCGAAGTGACTTTTAATGTTGGACATCCTGACGGCCTGAGATCCAAAAGAGTTGGAAGTTTCAGGTCATACAGGACAGCCAATATCAAGAGTCCCTCCATTAGAATAGAACTTTTATAAGAGACGAGTTTCGATAACTCTGATGAGGTCACTTCTGTGAGCCAATGGGAAACATTCCCAAGCACAATGACCAATGTGGTTAGTGGTCAAGAAGGTTGGAATGGCCGGTGGTTCGAAAGAGAAAGAAAGAAAATCACGCTCGAAAGGAGGCTCTGACAGGGAAGGTTTCTTTTGCTTCGAGTGAGGAGTTCTGAAGAGAACCCCAGTTCGAAGGCATGGAAGGCTGAGGGGTTCGAAGTTGCATGGACGCGTTCGAGAAGAGTGAAGTAAGGACCAATACGTTCGAAAGGGAAGTTACTCTAAGATATTATTTATTAGTTATTGGCAGCAACGTCACTGGGAGCAGTTACTTAAAGGAAAACCAGCGTTTACATGAGAGAACGTGGGACAAGGCACCAACTCCAGGTGCGGTTGATGCAAGCCCATAGGTTGAAGATGGTTACAAGGGTGAGAACTATAAATAGGAGAATCCTCCACAGATCAATGGTCCGCAACCTTAACACTCAAAAGCACCCTGAAAAAGCCGTAGCATCCGCCGTCGCGATCAAGGCACAATACTAGCAAGCTTAGAGAAAGTAGGGACATGGCAGACCAAAACCCCTTTATTTTTCTTGCTACCTTTATGTTTTTAAGTTGTTCTATGTATTTGTTGTGCGTTCTTCTACACTTTTATAGCCTAGGAATTCATCACCCAGTGACTGATTCGTTAGTTACTTGTTCTTGTAGGTTACCATTTTCTTTTAATGCAAGTAAAGGCCTTATCAGAGGCAGTTATTTCAATTCTAACTCATGTGACCTTTCATTGTTCTTACGGTAGTTACTGTTCGATTCCCTTAAGTATTTGACACTAGGTAGAGCCCACCTTAAACAAAGAAAGATCCGTATCTCATCCTAGATTGCTCTGAGATACATTTTTTACCAAAAAATTAAGATAAACAGAACCACAACAAGAAGAAGAAAGAAAATCAAGAAATAACTTGAATATCCCATGTTTTCAATTCCTCTTCATCAAAGAGCTTCTTTGGTTTGGTAAGGCTACAATGCTAAGGATCCTTTCCTTTGGTATTTTAGTTTAGGTAAGTTGGTGGGTAAGAGTTTAATCCAGCCATCTCAATTGCATTGAATGAATGAATTATTGAAACAAGGGTCAATCCAAATTAGCAAAAAAAAAGATAATTAATTAAGGTAATAGAGAAAAGGATATAGGCATGTAGCTAAATGTGGTTTTTTGAGGTGAAAGAAAAGTACATATGAAGTCTATAGAAAGCTATTCATTGCAGAACCTTCTTGCAGTGTTGTGAATCTCAAAGTATCTTCCATAATGAGAGGATTATGTGTGGCTAATAATAAATAAGTCGTTATTATTGCCAACATAAAAATAGAGTCCGCAAATATGAACAATGCGGGGATTAGGGTTGTCCATTGATTACATTGAGAACCACAACAAGAAGAGGAAAGGAAATTAAGAAATAACTAGAATATCCCATGTTCTCAATTCCTCTTCATCAAAGAGATTCTTTAGTTTGGCAAGGCTACAATTCTGAGGATCCTTTCCTTTGGTATTTAAGTTTAGGTAAGCTGGTGGGTAACAGTTTAATCCAGCCATTTCAATTTCATTGAATGAATGAATTAATGAAACAAAGGTCAATCCAAATTAGCAAAAATAAAAGATAATTAATTAAGATAATAGAGGAAAGGATATAGGCATGTGGCTAAACGTGGTTGTTTTTAGGGGAAAGAAAAGTACGTGGGAAGTCTATAGAAAGCTATCCATTGCAGAACCTTCTTGTAGGATTGTCACTCTCAAAGTCTCTTCCATATGGAGAGGATTTTGCTTTAAGAATAATAAATAAGTTGTTATTTTTGCCAAAATAAAAATAAAGTACCCAAATATGAACAATGCAGGGATTAGGGTTGTCTACTTATTACATTGAGAACCACACGAAGAAGAAGAAAGGAAATCAAGAAATAACTTGAATATCCCATATTTTCAATTTCTATTCATCAAAGAGCTTATTTGGTTTGGCAAGGCTACGATCATGAGGATCCTTTCCTTTTGTATTTAAGTTGAGGTAAGCTCGTGGCTAAGAGTTAAATCCAGCCATTTCAACTGCAATGAATTGATGACACAAGGGTCAATCCAAATTAGTAAAAATAAAGATAATTAATTAAGGTAATAGAGGAAAGGATATTGGAATGCGACTGAATGTGGTTTTTTTAGGGGAAAGAAAAGTACATATGAAGTTTATAGAAAGCTTTACATGGCATAACCTTCTTGTAGGATTGTGATTCTCATAGTCTCTTCCATAATGAGACGATCATGCGTTACTTATAATAAATAGGTTGTTATTATTGCCAACATTAAAATAGATTAGGAGCTCTAATAATTCATTAGGCGGAAAACACTACAAATATGAACAGCCCGCATATTAGGAGTTCTAATAATTCATTAGGCGGAAAACAAAGGATTATGTATTAGTAATTAAGGAATGGAAAATTGAGGAATTAGGGGTCAAAAAACTTAATTATAAAACCAAGTTCGGGATTTTGTCTAAGTAAATTTAGTGAGTTTGAGTTGCTGGTAATCGATTACAGAGAGTTTGTAATCGATTACCAAAGAGCTGAGTTTTTGGTAATCGATTACCAGGGGATGGTAATCGATTACCCGAAAGCTAAGTTTTTATTAATTGATTATGTAATCGATTACCCGAGAGCTGAGTTTTGGGTAATCAATTACCAAGGGTTGTAATCGATTACCAGATTCCCAGAAAGGTTTTCTAGTGTCATTTTTGCTGCTGGTAATCGATTACAGTGGGTCTGTAAATGATTACCGACACTTATATATATAAAACCGGTCACTTAAACAGATTGCATGTCATTGTTTATCTTCTTCTTCTAACCTAGAGAGAGAGAAAGAATTCTAGAGAGAGAAGTGCAACCAAAGCTTAGGAAAGGAGAATTGAAGCAAGCAATCTACTCCTCCTTCTCTTACAAGTGTGAATTTCAAGCATAGGTGAGTACAACTCACTCGAATGTTTGTGTTTTGATAGCTCTATGTGAATGTTCCCAATCTCTTTTCTTCCCCTTCCTAATGTGATAGATTCTTGGATTGAAATGGTGTGTTTCTAGCTCATTAGAGTAGTAATCAATAGTTTGAACTTTTGGTTTGAAAATGAGTATTGAAATTCCTTAGTTTCGAAACTATCGAAACTTTCGAAACTGTCAAAACTATCGAATATGTGTTCCCCTTCTCAATATTATAGATTCTTGATTGGAATTGTGTATTTCTAACTGATTTAGAATGGTAATTGATGAATTGAACCTCAGGTTTTGGAAATGAGTATTGGAATTCCTTAGTTTTGAAACTATTAAAACCATCGAAATTGTCGAGACTGCTTATTGATATTAAACTAGTGATGATTGTATGATAATTTAAGTGATTAAGTATAATTGCATGTTGAATTTATGTTAGGAACCTTAGGTTATGAAACTTACGAGATTTCGAAATACATTATTTCTCAGTTTTTGGTACTTTCAATTATAAGTCAGTTTCGACCATGAGTTTAATAAGTCGGCCTTCGTGCTGTGAATTAAGAAAATTGAATAATTATGCGAAAACTTGACTTCGGTCCAGTAATGGGTGGGATTCGTCCTCGGGAAAGATGTTTCTCGTAGTCTGAGCTCAGTTCTAACTCCAGTTTAAGTGATAAGATCATGCCTGCTGGGCACAGCAGTGAGTTGCATCATTAGTGCATTTACTTATTTTTAGTTATGATTATAGATGCATATTAGTTAGTAATTGATTTTTCCCACACGACATATCAGTTTATTTGAATCGTATTCTATGGAGTTTGTTTAATTGTTAATTGTTATTGATATGTGCTCCCTGCATTCATGCATGTGGTTGTATTCACTGGGATTATATCTCACCCCACGTTTCGGGGATATATTGTAACACCCGCGTTTTTACCGTATTGCCGTATTGTGTGTTTTATTGAATTTTGAGAGATTAAAATTATTTTTAATCATCAAAATTTATATTTTTGAGTTTAGGAATGAATTTCCTATTTTTCTAGATTTTTAGGAATTTTTTTGGGAATTTTTGGGAGTTTTGGTGCAAAATGACCTTTTTACCCCTACACTTTTTGGAACAGGACCAAAATGCCCTTGATTTGAATCACAAAATCTACAACATTTCATCAATTCCCTCACTTAAAACACTCCAAAACCGTGAGCCATGTGACGGTATGGCACATTACGTGTCTTATACATTTCCTTAGTCAAAGAAGTAAGAAAGCCATCATTCTTTCTTACACTTGCACCTTACCTCCTCATTTGCATGCAAACCACTTCTCACTCTTCATTTTCCTCTCTTCCAAACCGTGACCTTTCATCACTTTCTCTCCATCTACTTCATTTTCTTTCCTACACAAACTTGGTGAAAGGTTCCATTTTTGAACCTTAAACCTCAAAATCTAGCCTACATCCTTTGAAGAAACTTACTTGGGTGATCAAAAGGAGCATAAAGAGGGTCTGTTTTGAAGTTGTGGCTGCACCTAATTCTTGAAAATTTTCCTTAGGTAAAGGGGGGAGAACTTGAACTCTAGTAGGATTGGTGACTAGAGTCAAGGATTGCCCTTGATCCTTGTCTTGATCATCTTTTTCTCTTGAAAAAAATCACTTTTGGAACCTCTTTTTGGAGTAAAATGTTTCAGATTTCTTGAGCTAGGTTGTATGTGTGTTTTGAAATTTATTTTGATGCTTGAAAAGTGCTTGGATTGTGGTTGTTGATGCATGCAATTTGTGAAATTGGTTGGAAAGAAATTTTTCCCGTTTTACATAGAGCAGCGACCATACAATGGAGACTGCAGATGCCTTCACCGTTGGATCGAGCTGAAATTTTAGTGGCTGGTTTACAACTCCTGAATCTTCATTTTGAAAGGTCGGATCGTTGATACGATGGCTAGGCTAGGAGATATTTGGTCTGCACAGTGGCTGTTTATTTTGGGATTTTATTGAAAAACTTGCTTGTTAATGTGCTTGTGTGGCTGCATATTTATAAAATTTTAGTTGATGTTGGAAATGTGTTTTGATGATGGATTTATGAACATGCATGAAGTTGTTGAATTTATGAAATTGTTTTGAATGTTTGATTCTTGAAAAATGATGGTTATGAACTTGAATATGTGTATGGATGATTTTGGATGATTTAGCATGATATTTGTTGTTTATAATGCTTGTTGATGATTGTGTTGGATTTGGTAAAGTTTGGATGTTGTTGGAAAAAATGGAGTTTTGATGAACATTCAAGGTGTTCTTGATGTTCTTGTGTTGTTCTTGATGAAACTCATCAAGAATGCTTTTTGATCTTGAAAAGATCAAGAAGTTTTGGAAAACATGTTTTTGGGCTTTGGTGGTCCAAAAGGACTAAGGAAAAATTTTACAAACAAAAAGGGTTAAAGTGCAAAAAGGGAAAAACTTTTACAATAATAAAAGAACTAAATTCGGATTTCCAACTTAACCCAAGTAAAAGTCAACCCAAAAGTCAATGTTTTGAGTTGTTATGAGTAAAAATGAATTTCTAAGAGTTATCAAACCTTTGGGCCTTTGGTTTACACCCAAAACCTTCAAAAAAAGTGAGTCAAGGACTCATTGAAAGTCAACCAAAAATAATTTATGAAATTGGGCTTAGGTTAGAGTTGAACTTCAACTCTAATCCAAGCTATTAAGATTAAAACTTAGAAATTAATTAGTGGGCTTAGTTAATTTAATTATCCAAGTTAATTAATCTAATCTACTTAATTTAATTAAGTGAAGAATAATTAATTAAGGCTGAAGTAAATTAACCTTAATGAAGATTAATCTTAATCTTAATCATTAATTACTAATGAGGTATTAATTAAGTAATTAAGCCTTAATGATGACTAAGAACTAATTAATTATTATTAACCTTAATCAAATATAATTAAAAGCTTAATCCAAGATTAAGGAAGAGATTAAGGGATAATTAGGAATTAATTAGGACCTTAAGAAAGGATTAAGACTTAATTAAGGAGGATTAAAATTGATTATAGTTCAGTTAATGAAGACTAATTATAATTACGGGTTAAACCCAATCTTAATTAGACATACAAGACAAATTAAGATAGGAAATACTATCCATAAGACACAATCATAAGTCTTAGTGAATTATAGGACTCAAGTGGAAATGAATATTGATTCAAAGAAGAATATTAGTACAAACTACCTTAAAAGATTATAACCAACACACTCTTTCTGCATAAGACTTGAGAAGCTTAGTGAGAGAGTGCGGTTCCAACCCAAGATAGGGTTTGGTTTTCCTTGAAGGGAAGACATTGAATCGGGTCGTACCACGGGTAAGTGGTGACGTTGAATGATTCGATAGGCTTTGCTTGTAAGGACTGTGTATGCTGAGAAAGCATTGTTTGGTTTTCCTTTAAGGAAAGTCATTGAATCGGGCCGTACCACGGGTATGTGGTGACGTTGAATGATTCGATGGGCTTTGCCTGTAAGGATGTGAATGTTGTAGGCATTGTTATGTGACATGCATCATAAAGCATTGTTGATGTTCAAGGTTGAAAACCTTACGACCTATATGGCAGTGACACTTTGGTACAGTGTGAAACTGGTTGGGAAGGGTGCACTGGGTTTTGCAAAGAATGCCAGCGGGTCCGGTAAAGGACGCCAGCCCTGAGGATAGTCGAGTTTTAGAAAGGACATCATGAGACGTAGGCTAGCTCCCTAATGTCGAGTCCGAAGGGGGCAGGATTGACTATCCTGTCGCTCTCATGGTTTCGGGGTCAGTGGAGATTGTCTGGAAGGACGCATAAAAGATTTGGCCAAAAGAAAATGAATGAGCAATGCTCCTTGTACTGATTGCTAGTACAGACTCTAACTCCTGATACGTTGAACATATATGGTCGGGCAGTTGCTGTGTGCACTGTGGTGGTGATGTTTCCCTGGGCCCTCATGCATTAGTCATTGCATTATAGTTGCAAGGTCACATTCACATGAGTGTGCTATGACGATGTGTTTGTGATTGCTTGTTGATTGATTTGTGTGGAAATTCTGTGTGTGTGCTCTAGTTCATTATATCCTACATGCTGTGAGTTTATGCGATGTTCTCACCCTTCCTTTCTATCTCTTGTTGTTGTATTCTTCTCGTTACGTTGATAGCCGGTATCAGAGACTTCAGTTATGACATCAATGCAAGTGCGGCTACGGTGGATGCCGAGGGGCACCTGGAGGGTGACAGACATCCTTCGCAGATGTGAGTTCACGGGGGAAGTTCGTGTCATCATTTCTCATCCCGGACTTCCTTTTGTACCAGAGTAGGACTAGTGTGGTTTGAGTCTAGGTAGTAGCAGCTCTGAGTTAGCGGCCTCTTCTTTTGTATTTTGTTTGAGGTCTTGATTATTTTGGTCTACTACCAGAACTCGTATTTTGATGTAGATATTTGGGTGGCTTGAGAGATACTCTGGTGATATGTTTATATGCATATATTTCATGTCATTTTCCCTTTCTTATGCTGATTTTATAACTTCATGTATGGTGTATATGTGTGCGATGTGGTAACCGTCTAGACATTTTTGGAAAACAAGTTTTGAAATTAAGGAAAGGATATTTCATATATACTTAAAAGGGAATTAGAGAAGTAATAGGTTGATGACGACTAATCCCTTTTCAAAAAAAATATTTTCGTATTTTGACGTTTCTAAAAACTGTAAGTTCAATGGTCACGTGTCATATGTGATGTTCTTAGTGGTAAAACTAAGGGTGTCGCATTTAGGTGGTATCGGAGCTGTTCTTTCCTTTTGGCCTCGGGTATGGTCTATAATACCCTTCCTTCTGTGTTTGCTCTGTGTTGATTGTTTGTTTGTGTTGATTGTTTGCTTTGTGTGAATTGGTTGCTCTTATATTACTACCTTTGTAATATGAGAATCTGTGTAGCGTTACTTGTTCTTGCTTGAATGGTTCTGCATGAACGATCTTGATGACACACTGCTAGAAGCTTGGACCTGCAAGACCTACATTAGAGGAAATGCACCAACTTTTGGCCTGAGCTTCAAGCAAGGAAGAGTTAGAGAAATTAGTGTCCTACAAATAAAGGGTCACTACCCTACAAAATAAAGGTCACTACCCTACAGAAGGACACCTTGACCCTGGATAGGACCCTTGTCCTATGGACCACCCTTAATTAGGACTCTCTTATATTTTCTTTTTATTTGATTGTATTTTTCTTTTAATTCATCCTACTTGGGTGATAATTGTATGGGTTTATTGGTTAGTAGGTTGCCTTGCTATAAGGCTTATGAGGTCATGGGTTCTATTTCCACATAGGATAGAAATTAGACTCATCTTGTATTTTCCCACTTGTTTGGGCGCCTTTTTGGAGGTTTAATGGCTTAAGGCTTAGCTTAGCCATAAGCCTTTAGGGGCATGGGTTCAAATCCCATGTAGGATGGGTTTTCACCCATCTTTTATTTTCTTCCCCTTTTATTTTCCTTTTTGGCCGCCCCCTCCCTCTCTTTTTCCTATAAATAGGAGCCTCCCCTCATGTAATTGATAACTTTGATGAATAGTAAAGGCATTATGCCAAATTTTCTCCTCCTTTGAGAGTTGAGTGAGGCTTGGTGGTTGTTGCTTAAACCATGGTGAGACTTATCTAATTCTCCTGAATTAGTGGCGTCTGGCGATTGAACTTATCTGCTGCAAGAAGGGACTTGCACCAGTGGCGTTCTACACTTCTTTCTCTTCCACTTTTTCTTTCATTTTCCTTCATTTTCTTGCACTTTCTCACGCAATTATAACTGCTGCCCAGCACCTATAATTCGTGAATTACTTGTTGATTTTCGGTTCTAATTGGTTTGTTTTGCTCAATTCTAGATCCTGTGCAATTCCTGTCATCAGATCTCCTGGGGAGAATCGCGGACGTTCTAAAGAACCAACAACAAACGCTGAACGAGATGAATCAAGCTCGTAATCAGAATCAGAACAACATTCCTGACGCTTACCATGGGTTGTCTACCTTCAAGAACAACCCGCCGCAATTCAATGGAGGCCATGACCCTGATGGATCGCAATTATGGTTAGAAGAATTGGAGAAGATTTTCTTGGCTATGGGCTGTCCTGACGAGCAAAAGGTAACATTGGTTGTGTTCATGATGGTTGGGGAAGCTCAGCACTGGTGGGAGTATGCCAGACGTCAGTTAGAGGCTACTGGGAGGCTGATTACCTGGAATCTGTTCAAGGAAACTTTTCTCCAGAAATAGTTTCCAACCGATCTGAGGAAACGCAAGGAAGTGGAGTTTTTGAAATTGGAGCAAGGGAGCATGACTGTTGGGGAG
The DNA here is from genome assembly GCA_026901365.1 of Sesbania bispinosa. Classification (NCBI taxonomy): domain Eukaryota; kingdom Viridiplantae; phylum Streptophyta; class Magnoliopsida; order Fabales; family Fabaceae; genus Sesbania; species Sesbania bispinosa. The sequence continues at coordinate 1,584,019 of QLOH01000091.1, forward strand.
TATGCAGCGAAGTTTGAGGAGTTGTCCAAGTTCTGCCCATACTTCCTGAACACCGTAGATGAGGGATCCAAGTGCTCTAAATTCGAAAATGGATTGAGGCCAGAAATCAAGCAATCCATTGGCTATCAGCATATCACTGAATTCTCTAAGATGGTCAACATGTGTCGTATCTTCGAGGATGATACCAAGGCAAGGCAAGCTCAGTGGAAGAATTCTATCCGGCAGAGGAACAAACCCAAAGTCACACAAGAAAGGAGAACGCCTTACTTCGTTCCTAGGAATAACTTTGGTTCATCATCTGGAAGCGCGGTGATACCGCAATCCATGATTGCTAGTGGAGGAAGTCCAGCAAGCAGTACCGGTAACAACTATGTTAGTTGTCCACGCTGTAAGAAGAATCACCTCCTGAAGGAATGTTCGATCACGAACCCGATTTCAAACCAGTCTAGCGAACGTGCATGCTTTCATTATGGACGATCACGCCATATCAAGAGGGATTGCCCTGCTTGGAAGGGAAGTAGTAGCAATGTTGCAAGTGCACCTATGTCGAATCTGAATGCACAAGCTGGAAGACCCAGAACAAGAGGCAGAGGGTTCACCATGAGTGGTGCTGAAGCTGCTGAATCCGAGTATCTGATCCAAGGTAAGTGTATCATAAGTGGAATTCCTTTAGTTGTATTGTATGATTTGGGGGTGACACATTCTTTCATTTCTATGGATTGTGTGAAATAATTGAGAGTGCTTGTTGTTAAATTACCCTATGATCTTGCTGTTTCTACTCCTACTGTTAAACCTGTGATCACTTCATTAGCCTGTTTGAACTGTCCAATCACCATTGGTGATAAAACTTTCTCTGCTGATTTGATTTGTTTAATCCTTTCTGATCACAGGAATTGCACAGGATCTAGAATTGAGCAAAACAAACCAATTAGAACCACAATCAAGCAATAAAATCACGTTTTATAGGTGTTGGGCAGCAGCTATAAATGCTTGAGAAAGCACAATAAAATAAGGGAAAATGAAAGAAAAAGTGGAGAGAAAAGAAGTGGAGGGACGCCACTGAAGCAAGAATCCTCCTACAGCAGATAAGTCCAATTGCCAGACGCCACTAATTCAGGCGAATTAGATAAGTCTCACCATGGTTTAAGCAACAACCACCAAGTCTCACTCAACTCTCAAGAGAGGAGAAAATTTGGCATAATGCCTTTACTATTCATCAAAGTTGTGAATACATGGAGAGAAGGCTCCTATTTATAGGAGAGGAGGGTGAAGGGGGCGGCCAATACATGGAATAAAGGGGAGAAAAATAAAAAGATGGGTGCAAACCCATCCTAAGGAGGATTTGAACCCATGCCCCTAAAGGCTTATGGCTAAGCTAAGCCTTAAGCCATTAAACCTCCAAAAAGGCGCACAATCGTGTAGGAAAATACAAGATGAGTCAAATTTCTATCCTATGTGGGGATAGAACCCATGACCTCCTAAGCCTTATAGCAAGGCAACCTACTAACCAATAAACCCACTAAAGATAGCTCCCAAGTAGGAAGAAATAAAAGGAAAATACAAAAAATAAAAAGAAAATACAAGAGAGTCCTAATTAAGGGTGGTCCATAGGACAAGGGTCCTATCCAGGGTCAAGGTGTCCTTCTGTAGGATGGTGACCTTTATCTTGTAGGGTAGTGACCCTTTATTTGTAGGACACTAATTTCTCCAACTCTTCCTTGCTTGAAGTTGGTGCATATCCTCCAGTGAAGGTCTTGCAGGTCCAAGCTTCTAGCAGTGTCATCATTCCCTCCCTCTTGAAAAGGATTTGACCTCAAATCTGAAAATTCAGAAAGGAGCCATAAAAATAATGAACTGGGTAGAAGAAGGAGATGGACGACAAAATATAGGAAGTAAGAAGATGCTTCCCTTCGCTTTTGGAGAGTAGAGTCAGAGATCCATAAGTAGAACATCTTCCTTGAGCCTAGACAACAAGAAGAAGACCCATAAGGATTGTTCCAAAGCAAGTAAAGTGAAGGCTCATAACAAAAATACTTGGGGATCATAAAGATTAGCCAAAGAAAAACATATGATATGAACAAGAGGTATTTGAGAAAAGGGTTAGAAAACTCCCTCAATGGAGATTGAACCATCTTGTCCATGTACTCTATGGATTTAGATCCTGGATCAAAGACTAATCTTTTGAAGCCATCCCTTGCAAGTAAGAGAAGTAAGTGGTCATGGAGAAGGCTTCGGAAATTAATTCCACATAAGTACAAAATGTGTTTCAATGTACAACATTCATCAAAATATTCTACACTATGTTCCCAAATAAATGCACAAGTGAAACTATGTGGCATGAATGTTTTAATATTTTTCAATAACATCCCAACATTTTTATTGAACATAACACATGCATCTTGAGTATGATTGTAAAAAGGGTAGTGCATATGTTCATGCCATGATGTATTCATGCAAGTTTGTTCACGAGGCATATCCATTCTAGTGCACTTATTCAAGTAATATGACACCTTTTGCATATTATCATATGTATTCATGTAAGGTGAAACATTAAAAGAATCACTTTGAACAAGCACACTATGAAGCATATCATCATGTAAACAAGTTTTCTCACATGTGATAGCTTCATCCAAATTTTTATCCTTTTTACTAACTAGTTCAAGAGCATAATACACATCTTTGTATGAAATAATTATTTGAGGCCCAAAATGTGTATTCAACTTATAAACCCAAACCAAATGTGCATGCATATTCAATCCAACTTTGATACCATTCCTATCATGCAATCTAAATTGATCAAAGGAATTGACTAAACATGTATCTCTAGAAAGTTTCATGGTACTCTTAGACTTAGTTGGCTTTCCTAAGCATGCAATAGGTTTCAAAGCATCATCAAATTTGTTAAATTCTTTTGGACATGTATTGCTTTGTGGCATATAATCGTGCATAAAAAGAGGCATGTCATGCATAAAGAAAGTTAGCCTAGGAAACTCCCTTTCAATCACTTGAGTTGTCCTATTTGCAACACTTGAAGTACTTGCCATCAACCTATTCATGTCGTCACACAAAGGGTTAGCATTTACTTGTCGATTCAATGGAATTGGTTGCTTCCCTATGTTTTCTTTGTCTTTCTTTTCATCCATTTGAACTCTTTTTATCTCCTTTTCTTCTTCTCTCTTCAACCTTTCTTCTTCTTCTTCTTTTTCTAATTTTCTTATCTCTTCTATCTCAATTAAGGATTCTGAAAAGAATTTTAAAATTTTATCTTCGATTTTATTTGAAAATTTTTCTAACCTTCTCTCAATTCTATTTTCAAAAGAATCTTTTGTAACTTTCCTATTTTCTCTTCTTTTCTTTTCCTCTTTTCATAATCTTTTCTTCCAATTTCACTCTCATAATTTCTCCTAAGTTTTCTCTCTTCTTTAATCTTTCTTTTATGGTTAGAGTTATCATAACTCCTTTCCTTATCTTCAAAATGATTCCTATTTATTTCTCTCCTTTCTTTTCTATATCTTTCATCAATTTTTTCATGAGAAGAGTGTCTTCTCACTTCTTTTTCTCTTCTAAATTCTCTCCTATCTTCATCTAGCTCCTTTCTCCACATTCTATATGACATCTTAAATTGATTTTATTTTAAGGGACCTCACCACTCACTAAGTGTTTACACTCAATGGAATGTATCACTCGTGTATGTCACTCTTTTTAGGCTTTTTCTATAATGATACTCTCTAGCCTCTTCTACTCGGTTGGAGGTTGATTGAAGTTGCAAAGACCAGATTGAGTCTAAGTCTTAACCCTTACCCAAAATAGAAGCGCACTAACAAAGAAAAGATCTACCGGAAGAGAATAGAAAAATCCTAAGACAAAACAAAAGAGTTGATATGACAAACAAGAAAAGCTGGCACTCAAACAAGCTTATACACAGGAGCAGACAACAAACAAGACATGACTGAAGAAATTACAAAGAGAATTGTTTTTGGTGATTTTTTAAAAGAGTTGCCAAAATTGTCGTTTTTAAAGAAAAACAACAAATACAACTCAATTACAGTATACAGGGAAATGAAACAGAAATTTACAGTAAAAATGTTACTGTATTGTTGGGATATCTCTTTGTTTTTGTTTTTCTATTTTTTTGAATTTTTCTGAATTTTTTAACTCTTTTTGTGTGTCTTTTGTCTTTTTCTTCGTTTGCACCCTTTTTTGCTTTTTACACCTCTTTTTCTATTTTTGGCACGTACGTACTTTTCTATTTTTCTTGCCTTTTCTTTCTTTTTTTGGCCTTTTCCCAATAGAAAATTACAGAAATTTGTACACAATGAAAAGAAAATATACTGAACCTACTGTAATATTTTGGAATTTTCTGACAGTAAACTGGTCCAAGTGGCCCAGAAAAGCAAAATAATGAATAAACTGATTTCTAAAAACTGTTAAAACGTGATGGCAACTTGATTTCAAAAATGGCCAAAAAATTTGCTTAGCACTTCCTTGTTGATTATACAAGACCAGTGTGGTCACTGAAACGCGTTTGGTTCAATTTTAAGTTTGGAATTAAATTTGAAGGAAAATCAACAATTAGGATTTGTTGATCTTCTTCCAACACTATGAACCAAAAAAAATCCTATAGGTGAGCGTTTTGCACAATCAAACAGGGAAAGTTCGAGGTAGAGATAGCAGTCAATCCAAATTTGCAATCAGAATGTCAATCAAACAGACATAACAAGAGTAGAATATGAACAAAACATAAGCCCAAAAAATGCGCATAAATGGCAAAAAATAAGAAGAGGAATTGCGCAAAATTAAATGACAAGAAAGTAAAGGGGAAACTGAAATTATAAGGATGGGGAGGACAGAAATGTAAATGGCAGAAAGTAAAGGGGGAAGCGGAAATTAAAAGGATGGGGAGGACTGAATTTAAATGACTGAAAGTAAAGGGGAAAGCGGAAATTAAAAGGATGGGGAGAACTGAAAAGTAAATAGCAGAATGTAAAGGGGAGAGCTGAAATTAAAGGGATGGGAGAAGCGGAAATTAAATGGCGGAAATTAAAAGCGGAAAGTAAAGAGATGAATATGGGGGATGAACAATTAATGGTGAAGGGAGAAAAATGTAGGTGAACGATCTTTGGAAAAATGAAGACAACGGTGCCTCCTCTTACCACACTTCACCAACAAACAAGCAGTTTATAGCAATTATATGTAGAAATCACTCAAGAACAAGTATGAGCAATTAAGAGGCAATTTATCAAACACCTATGGGGTGGGAATTAGCGGCCCAAAACAGCCCCCAACTAGCAAGATAATCACCCAATTCAATCAAGCAGACAAGTGCAAATAGTAGCAGAAAGGCACATCGGGCCCGGGAATCAGTCCAAGTCCAAATTACAATTGAAAAGAGGGATTGAATTACACTAAAATGATGAAAATTCTGCACATATGAGGTGCAGCAACCCGCGGCCAAACAGCACCAATTTGCTCCAAATTTGCTCAAATTCAACAAGCTCTTGATACCAAATGATGACAGGAATTGCACAGGATCTAGAATTGAGCAAAACAAACCAATTAGAACCACAATCAAGCAATAAAATCACGATTTATAGGTGCTGGGCAGCAGCTATAAATGTGTGAGAAAGCACAAGAAAATGAGGGAAAATGAAAGAAAAAGTGGAGAGGAAAGAAGTGGAGTGACGCCACTAAAGCAAGAATCCTCCTACAGCAGATAAGTCCAATTGCCAGACGCCACTAATTCAGGAGAATTAGATAAGTCTCACCATGGTTTAAGCAACAACCACCAAGCCTCACTCAACTCCCAAGAGAGGAGAAATTTTGGCATAATGCCTTTACTATTCATCAAAGTTGTGAATATATGGAGAGAAGGCTCCTATTTATAGGAGAGGAGGGGGAAGGGGGCAGTCAATACATGGAATAAAGGGGAGAAAAATAAAAAGATGGGTGCAAACCCATCCAAAGGAGGATTTGAACCCATGCCCCTAAAGACTTATGGCTAAGTTAAGCCTTAAGCCATTAAACCTCCAAAAAGGCGCCCAATCATTTAGGAAAATACAAGATGAGTCAAATTTCTATCCTATGTGGGGATAGAACCCATGACCTCCTATGCCTTATAGCAAGGCAACCTACTAACCAATAAACCCACTAAAGATAGCTCCCAAGTAGGAAGAAATAAAAGGAAAATACAAAAATAAAAAGAAAATACAGGAGAGTCCTAATTAAGGGTGGTCCATAGGACAAGGGTTCTATCCAGGGTCAAGGTGTCCTTCTGTAGGGTGGTGACCTTTATCTTGTAGGGTAGTGACCCTTTATTTGTAGGACACTAATTTCTCCAACTCTTCCTTGCTTGAAGTTGGTGCATATCCTCCAGTGAAGGTCTTGCAGGTCCAAGCTTCTAGCAGTGTCATCACTTTCTCAGCTTGATATTGTTTTGGGAATGGACTGGTTATCTTCCAATCGAGTCCAGCTTGACTTTTATCACAAATCTGTTGTGTTTGATCCTTCTTCTCCCTCTACTCTTAATCCTGTAAGTACGAGATTCTTGTCCGCCAACCAAGTGAATGCTTCTTTGAGAGAAGGAGCTCAAATCTACATGATACTTTCTTCTTTGGAGAAAGAGCAGGAATCTGACATCAGTAAATTGTCTGTAGTGTGAGAATTCGTTGAGGCATTTTCGGAAGATATTTCTGGTGTGCAACCAGAGCAAGAGATAGAGTTTAACATAGAGTTGGTACCTAGAACCGGACCTATTTCTATAGCTCCGTATAAGATGTCCCCATTAGAATTAGCTGAGCTAAAGAAACAGCTAGAAGAGTTGTTAGGGAAACAGTTTATTAGGCCTAGTATGTCCTCTTGGGGAGCACCAGTGTTGTTAGTTAAGAAGAAAGACGGTAGCATGAGGCTCTGCGTAGATTATCGTCAGCTTCATAAGGTAACGGTAAAGAATAGGTATCTTTTGCCTAGGATAGACGACTTGATGGATCAATTAAGAGGAACTAGAATTGATATAAAGAAGTTTAGAGACCTGAAATTAGATATTGGATTTGGTCCTAAGAGTGTAAGATTGGGAACTTTGAAGATTTCAAATGATTTATTGGAACAAGTTCGTGTAGCACCAGAAGTGGATCGATCTTCACAAGTTTTGAAGGATCTAGTCCCTAAGAAAGAAGAATCTGAGTTTGTTAGGGAACTGATGGAATTATTAGATTCAAGGGTAGGATATGTGCGACACCCTTAGTTATACTGCTAAGAACATCACATTACGAAACGTAACCGTCGAACTTACTGTTTTAAAACTTAGAAAATACTGGAATATTTTTTTTTTTTGAAAGAGCTTAGCCATCATCAACTTATTACTTCCTAGTTCCATTTTAAGTATTCATAAAAATGTACTTTCCTGAAGTCTGAAATTCATTTTCTAAAAACATCTAGACGATTCAATCATTCCACATACATACACGACATACACGCAGATATAAAGTCGATCATATGAAGGAAACGTAAAGAACATATATGTACATGCCATAGTGTCAAAGTGATCCCCGAGATAACAACACCACCATACAAAACAAGAGTTCTAACAGTAGAATATAAATAAGGCCCCAACCAAAAACAAAATAAGAGGCCACTAATTCAGAGCTGCTACACACTAGACTCACAACTACCCCAACCAAACTACCCTACTCATCGTCATCCGTCTCAGCAGAGTTCCACCCGCAACTTCTCCCTCTAGTGCCTCCAAGGTTGATCATTCCAAAGTCTTCTGAGGGGTCATCACTGGAAGGATCTTCTTCCGGTTCCTCACTCTCAGAGTCCTCCTCCGGGTCTTCCTCTGGTTCCTCATCCTCAGATGTAGTGTCGTCAATCATGATTAGTTTGGGCTCACTCGGAGGGGAACGACCAAAAACGCCAGGACGCGCGGGCTGTGGAGGTGATGCCTCTGGACCGGGAGAGTAACGAGGGGAATCTGGCTCGTCCATAAGTGCCATCCATGAAGATGGTGATGAAGAAGACGGAGTGGAACGACGACGGCGGTTAAGGAAAGTGGTGTAGCGCCTAAGTCCAGGTGGCGTCTCGAACTCCAGAATCACCGGCACTGTGAAGTCAATCTCCGGAACCAGGGGCAGGCTGGAATGAGAAATAGTGACGCGCACCTCCCCTGTAAACATGCAGCGTCTACGGATGTCGGTGACTCGCCACTGGCCCCGTGGCTCCCATCTCAGCTGTGTTGAGACAAGCTCACCTTAAAGCAGTTTTTAATATGTCAAACTAAGTAAATACTAAAGATGAGATGCATCTTTTATTACTAACTACGTGTTCAAGTATGGCATAGATCTTGTACATCTTGAGTTATTTCAGGAAACCATTGAGACTAAAAAGATTGGCAATTCACTTGGAAGAACTAAATTACAGGCAAAGCAACACAAGATCAGAAACCATGCAGAAGCATAAGCTTATAAGGCACAATCAGGATCAATGAACAGATGCAGAAGCAATCAGACACATATGTAAGATTAAGAGAAACATTTCAGAAAAGAAAGCAGCATGAGATGCATATGTCTATTGTTCAGATGTCATCCAAAGAATGAAAGGGATCTCAGCATGAAGCTTAAAGAGACTCAGATTCAGCTTGAGATGCAAGCAATGAACAGATGATAGTTCAGCTTGAGATGCAAGAACAGCTTGAGATGCAAGCAATGAACAGATGAACGAACAGCTTGAGACGAACGAACGGCTTGAGATGCAAGAACAGCTTGAGATGTCATCTCAAGAACAGACGCAGTCAGATAGGATCTCATCAGAGAAGCAACAAGAGTGCAACAGAATCTGAACTTAAGACAGAAGGCATTCTCAGTATCAGGAGACAACAAGTCAAGTCAACTAAAAAGCATGCAAGTACACTGAAACAGTACTTTAGACTGAAAAGCTGCTCAGAACCTACTGAAAGGACTGTGACCGTTGCTGCAAGCTCTAACAAACTTCAACGGCCATAAACGGCTAGTTTCTCAAGTCCTGATATAAAAGAGACATTGTTAGAAGCTGAGAAGGTGTGAGAGAGACTGCCTATACATCTATGAAATCATCAAGCAGCTTATCACTTCTTAACAGACATCTCAAGTACATTCAACAGTTGTCTGAAGATCAGACTCAACTCATCTTGAGATTGTTCACTTGTCTCTTTCATTTCATCTCTGTGTGTATCATTCTATTACTGTAATCAGAGTTGAGACTCAGTCTAGCTCATTAACCTCTGTATCCTTACTGTGTATGAGCTGAGGCTAGACTAATCATAAACACTTATCTGTATTTTGTCTCACCTAAGATAGGAAGTGTGCCTAGTCTTAGAAGTGAGGGTGTACGTCCTGAAGAGGCTGTAAGAATACTTGGAACTCAGCTAAGATAGGAGTGTGCCTAGGCTTAGTGTGAGTGGATCATCCTGAAGAGGCTGTAAGAATACTTGTATTGGCTGGTTGTCAATAGTGGAAAATCTCACAGGTTGTGGGGAATGGACGTAGCCCAAGGTGTGGGTGAACCAGGATAAGATCTCTGTCTCTTGTGTCTTACCTCACTCATATATTTAACTATACTGAAATCAGTAAGGCATCTTGATAATTAAAAGAATAACTTAATTCAAACTGATATAAGTATTAATCACGAGACCAGACTAAGCTCACCACTAAAATTGTATAAGCTCTTTCCTGTCTTAATAGAGACTCCAAGTTAATCAACTTGAGAGCAAGTCTCAACTATCAATTTTAGTGTGGAATTGCAGGAACAATTTTGAAGGTCTCTATTCAACCCCCCTTCTAGAGACGTTCAGCCAACTTCAGTTGGTATTAGAGCTCGGCCTCTAGGGGTTGAGCACACCTTTGTGTGAAGAGGATAAAGATCCATGGCTGGACCTAGCACAAGTCTGTTCATTCCTGAAGGAGCTTCAACAAACAGACCTCCTGCCTATGATGGAACTGATTACTACTACTGGAAAGACGGGATGAGACTGTTCATTGAATCTCAGCATGCTGATCTATGGGAAATCATTGAGATGGGCCCCTATATGCCATACATCAAAGATGAACTGGGACTCAGGGCAGCTAAACCCAGAGACCAGTGGACAGATGGTGAGAAGTCAAGATATGTGCTTAACTCAAGAGCTAAATACCTGCTCACTTGTGCACTCAGCAGAAGTGAATATGACAAGGTAGCAGGATGTGTCTCTGCAAAAGAAATATGGGATGCTCTTGAGATTGAACATGAAGGAACAAACCAAGTCAAAGAAGCCAAGATCAACATACTGGTTAGACAGTATGAGCTTTTCAAGATGATTGAAGATGAAGGCATTGAAGACATGGTGAGGAGATTCACTGTCATAACAAATGACCTGAAATCTCTAGGAAGAACATATTCAAATCAGGACATGGTAAGGAAAATTCTGAGAAGTCTGCCCAAACCTTGGAGACCAAAGGTAACAGCCATCCAGGAAGCCAAAGACTTGAGCACCCTCAGACTGGATGAGCTTCTTGGATCTCTGAAGGTACATGAGCAAGAGTTAATGGAAGAAGATCTCATCAGACATCCCAAGTCTATAGCACTGAAAGCAGCTTCCATTAACTCAAAAGGTAAAAAGACTAGCTCATCTCAACAAACCTCACTCAACTCATCTCAAGACTCAGAAACAAAAGAGGATGATGAGGATGAAGATGATAGTGAGATGGATGATGAGCTAGCCTACATCTCAAGGAAGATCAGACGTATGTGGAGAGCCAGAGGAACTGGAAGAAAGAGTTTCCCCTCAAGAAGAGGAGAAAAGACTGACAAGAAGAGACAAGTTATATGCTTTGAATGCAAGAAGCCTGGACATATTAGGTCTGAATGTCCTCAACTCAGAAAAGAAATGAGGAAAAGTCCAAGGAAGAAGGCAATGATGGCCACCTGGGATGACACAGATGAAGAAGAAGAAAGTCAAGATGAACAGACAGCTAACATATGTCTCATGGCAAAAGGAGACTCATCAGATGAAGAGGTAAATGAATCTGACTCTGAATATTCTGTTGATGAACTTAAGTCTGCTTTTGAGAATCTTCTGTATGATTCAAATCTTCTTGCATCTAAGAGCTCTTTACTTAAATCTGATTTAAATACAACTATTCAGAAGGTAAAATTTCTTGAAAAAGAAAATGAAGATCTGAATCATAAAAACAGCAGTCTCATGTTGTCTCACATGAAATTGTCTGAACAAGTAAAAGCCAAGACTCAAGTTCTCAATGGGCATAATCTAAAGGGTTTACAAGAAGAAAATCTACAGCTTAAACTCCAAAACAGAACTCTCATAAATGACCTAGCAAAATTTGTTAATGGAACAAAAAACCATGAGAGACTCATTGGATCTCAAAAGGGAATTTTTGATAAAGCTGGGCTTGGTTATGAGAGATCTTCAAATGAAGTTTGGTACAAAGATTTCTTCATACCTGCAAGAAAGAAAAAGAAAGAAAGATGCTCTTGTTGTAGTAAATATGGCCATAAAGTCACAGATTGTTACATGAGACAAGTAGCATCTGAGAGAAAGGCAACTAACCATGCAGGACCCAAATATAAGTGGGTATGGTCGAGGCCGTACTCAACCAAATAAAATGAATTAAAGTGCAGTAGGTTGATTAACCCAAAGTCGTCTCTCTCAAGGAATCCAATTACAAATTCAGAATTTCAATCCCATAGCAACTCACACACACAAGAGGATTTTGATTGTTGTTCATACTAATTTCCTAATTTCCAAAACAGAATTTAAATTTGCAGAAAACAATTTCAGAAAAACGAATTGGTTCTCTACCTCATTCACAAATTGGATCAATCATTGGTTTATACAAAATTCCTCAATTCCTTGACAGATTCAAATTCGGATTAAGCATCCTCATTAATTTTCACACTAGAATAAAGCAAACTAGCATGAATCCTAATTTCTAATCCTTGGAATTAAGCAAACCTAGAATTAATTTCAGATTAAGCAACCTAAAATGTGAGTTAGATTCAGATTAGAATTCGAATTCCATAAAGCATGTAACTCAATTTCAAATTCAAACCTAAACATCAAGAAACTAGGAGAAGGAAAGTGAAGAATCTGTCCAAGAATTCAAGACATGAAAAACGAAATTATAACCTCAATTTCCTTTGTGAATTCAGTAGAGAAACAATCCTTGAAGCTTAGCCTTCCATTTCCATGGAGGAGAAACTCGAAAATTGAAGAAGATGAAGAAGAGGAACCAAATTCGAAAATTGCAAGAAGAGAGAAAAGAGAGGGAAAGTGGAGAGTCTTTTTTTCTAAAATCTGAAAAATGAATGTAAAGTGTTCAAACTACTCAGCAACACACCTATTTATAGAGCCTAAATCACTAACAATCTGATTAGGCCTTAATTGGGCCGAAATTAATTAAAACAGGCCCACAAACTAATTACAAAACTAATCAAATTCGGACTTGTGTCAGACAGCAACAGTAGGCGATTTTCAAACAGCAACTGCTCCTAATTGCTTCATGGTAATATGGTCATATTGGATATCAAATTAAAGCCCCGGAAGTTAGCTTTCCAATGCCACTGGAATCTCTCAAATCGGACACCTATAGCTCCAGATATCATCAAAACAAGACAGGTAGGTCAGTAGGCTTAAAAATCCGAATTTAAACAACATTCACAATTAAAGCCCAATTAAGCCCAATTTGGTAAATTCCAATTAAAACAGTGGATTTAATAACAATTATAGTCCAAGCAAGCTAAGATTAATTATGCAAAGTGTGAATAAAAATGTGTTCATCAAATTCCCCCACACTTGCCCTTTTGCACTCCGGGCAAAACACCACATGAAGCTAAAAATCAATTAGGGAGCACAATGCAAATACAAGTGGCATTATTAACAAGAGATCCAAGGAATGCATAGGAGTAGGCATAATACATCATCAAAGGAGTCATGGAGTCAAGAAAATTATGAATGGAATTCCCTACAATTTAGCAAACAAGAGGGTGAATCAAATCAAAGGGGTGAATCAAAAGTGATAGAATCCTCACAAGACAAACTCTCCAACTCTCAAGTGTTTAGGCTTGTGTATATACACTCAAAGCACTCATGAAAGCAAGCACTACCATAGGCTTGGCAAGACTCTAATATCCACAACAATTGAAACACATGCAAGCAAAGATCAAGAGGACTTCAAATAGGATGTAATGGGGCCAAGGTAAAGGTAGGGAAAATGAAGGATAAGAAGTTAAAAACCAAAGAGAATAGAGGAGCAATGGGGAATAAATCCAAGAAGAAATGCAAGTAGCATACATCTCAAGAATACAATTAAACTCCTTTTTTCTACCTTTTGACCCATTTTTGCTATTTCAAGAACACTTTATTTCTTTGCTCTTTTTTTTTAACACTTTTCTTTTGAGCTTTTTGTTTTATTCTTTATTTTTTTTTTACTTTTCTATCTTTTTCCTTTTTCATTTTTATTTCTTTGTAACTAGCCAAAGGTCAACAATATGATATCCACAAGAGGAGATAAGATAAGAAATTCAAGCACACCCCCACACTCATTCAAGAGCCTATTCCCAAAACAATTCCAAAGCTCCTTTATCCTCTAAGGCAAGGACAATCATGGTTTTTCACTTTCAAGGCTTGTAATGAGCTTTCAAAAACAAGAAATGGGATCCATAGGCTCAAAGGGGCTAGCAAGTGGAAAATCATCAAGGTAAGCTAATATGGCTAGTAGCTCAATTATCAACAAAAATGCCTCAATCATCTCAATACATGCATGTGAACAAAGTTGAAAATCAAAGAGTCAAGCCAAGTTCTAGAGCACAAGCAAACAAGAGTGAAATCACACAAGAAAAAGAGACAATGGCATAGAATGGTCCATCCATCAATAAGGCTCAAAATCTCACCAAGGACAACTCTATCACAAAATATTCAACCCAATAATCATCAAAACCAACTTATTCACTAAATTATAAGGAATCCAAACAATATAAATCAAGAAACCAATTGTCCAAATATGATGTGAAAATGCCACTACCAACACAAATCCTAAAAATCCAATGAAAAACATGCCAAATGTATTATTTTTCCTACTGTCGAAAATTCTGTTTTTGCTGTAAAATTCAGATAACTGTCAAAATTCTGCTGTAAAATGAAATTCTGCTGTAAAAAAAATTCTGCTGTAAACAACATCAATAAAAACGTACAGCAGCTACAGTAATGCAAAAATAGCAACAGCAACAGCCAAAACAGCAAAACAGACAGATTACAATAATTTCAGACAGCAAAACAGTAACAGCAGTAGCTACAGAATAGCTATGAAAATGCTGACAACAACTCAAAAACAGCAAATTTCCTATGGAAAACACCAAAAATACAGTAAAACAACATTTTTTTTTCTTTTTTTTTTCTTTTTTTGAACAGTAAAACAGCAAACAATTTTTTTTTTTTAACAATCCTAAAATTACTAACACACAAACAGTATAATCCTAACCATGTACTAATTCCTAAATCAATCCTAAAGTCCTAAAACTACAAATCTCCTCCCCCACACTTAAATCACACATTGTCCTCAATGGAAAAATAATCAAATTATAGAAAAAAGGACATAATGCAATAAAATAGTGGGGAAAGAGACTCCCTCATCAAGGTGGAAAAATTTGCACTTGAGGGAATGTGGGAAGCTCCAAGCTCATCTCCTCAACCGTCTCCTCAACCAAAGCGGGACTCTCATGAAATAGCTTGAGACGGTGGCCATTGACCTTGAAGGTCTTGTTAGTGGACTCACTCTTCAACTCTACAACACCATAAGGATAAACATGAGTGACAATAAAAGGTCCAATCCAACGAGAACGAAGCTTACCAGGCATGAGCTTAAGTCTAGAATTAAACAACAACACCTTTTGGCCTACTACAAACTCTTTTCTAGCAATACATTGATCATGAAATTTCTTAGTCTTCTCCTTGTAGAACTTAGAGTTCTCATAGGCCTCCAGGCGGATCTCATCATGCTCCTGCAGCTGAAGCTTCCTCTGCTCTCCTGCCTGGTCACAATCCAAATTGCAAGCCCTAACTGCCCAGTATGCCCGATGCTCAATCTCCACAGGTAAGTGGCACGCCTTACCAAAAACAACTCTAAAGGGAGACATCCCAAGAGGTGCTTTGTAGGCGGTCCTATGAGCCCAAGAGCATCATGAAGGCGGCAGCTCCAATCCTTCCTGTTAGGCTACACCATCTTCTCCAGAATCCTCTTGATCTCTCTGTTGGAGATCTCAGCCTGTCCATAGTCTGGGGGTGGTATGGTGTAGAAACTCTATGCACCACCCCATACTTCTTCAGCAAAGCCTCCATGGACCGGTTACAGAAGTGGGTCCCCTGATCACTAACAATGGCTCGAGGCACTCCAAACCTGCAAAAGATGTGAGACCTGACAAAATCCACAACAACTCGAGCATCATTAGTCCTTGTGGCTATAGCCTCCACCCACTTGGAGACATAGTCCACAGCAAGCCATATATATATAAAACCAAAAGAAACAGGAAATGGACCCATAAAATCAATACCCCACACATCAAAAATCTCACAAAACAACATAGGCTGCTAGGGCATCTGCTGCCTGCTAGAAATGGCCGCTCTTGCTCTCTGACACTGCTCGCATGTAGAGGAGACTCTCCAGGCGTCTCTGAAAATCGTAGGCCAATAAAATCCACAATCCAGCACCTTTCGTCCTGTCCTCTAGGGTCCAAGATGTCCTCCAACAGGTGAGGAATGACAGAACTGAAGTACAGACTGGATCTCCTGATCTGGAATGCACCTACGGATAACCTGGTCACTGCAAAAACGCCATAAATAAGGGCCATCCCATACATAATACTTGGCATCACTCTTAAGTCTATCTCTCTGAGCACTAGATGCCAATGGTGGAAAAACAGATGCAACAAGATAATTAACAATATCAGCAAACCAAGGGGTAAGGGGAGGGGAATGGGAATCAAGCAAAGCCATAAGCTGCATATCCGGGAAGTCATCCCGAATAGGAAACACATCCTCCGCTCTCTCAATGCGGCTCAAATGGTCTACTACCAGATTATGCGCACCACTTCTATCCTGGATGTCCAAATCAAACTCCTGAAGCAGTAGCATCCACCTGATCAACCTGGTTTGGAATCTGTCTTTTTCAAAAGGAACTTAAGAGCAGCATGATCAGTAAAAACCACTACCCTAGAGCCTAGCAAATATGATCTAAACTTATCCAATGCAAAAACAATTGCTAACAGCTCTTTCTCAGTGGTAGTGTAATTTACCTGTGCTGTATCCAAAGTCCTAGATGCATAATATATCACATGAGACAGCTTACCAACCCTCTGTGCCAAAACAGCTCCCAAGGCGTAGTTTGATGCATCACACATCAACTCGAACGGAAGCGTCCAATCCGATGGCTGAATAATGGGAGTGGTGGTGAGAGCTCTCTTGAGGCGATCAAATGCCTCTCTGCACCGCTCTCCAAACTCAAAGCTGACATCCTTCTGTAGCAAGTTGGACAACGGAAGGGCTATCCGACTGAAGTCCTGAATGAACCTGCGATAGAAACCTGCATGTCCAAGAAAAGATCGAACCTCTCGCACGCAAGAGGGGTAAGGCAAGTGTGAAATAACATCTAATTTTGCAGGATCTACCTCTATACCCTTCCTAGAGATAATATGGCCTAAGACTGTACCATGCTCTACCATAAAATGACACTTTTCATAATTAAGAACAAGGTTAGTCTCTATGCACCTATCAAGCACTCTAGTCAAGCTATCCAAACATGCATCAAATGAGGAGCCATATACACTAAAATCATCCATGAAAACCTCTATGCAATGCTCAAGTAAATCAGCAAATATACTCATCATGCATCTCTGGAAAGTACCAGGAGCATTGCATAGACCAAAAGGCATCCTCCTATATGCAAAGCTACCAAAAGGACAGGTAAATGTAGTCTTATGCTGGTCCTCTGGTGCAATACAAATCTGAAAATAACCAGAGAAACCATCTAAGAAACAGTAATGGGATTTACCTGCCAGGCGCTCCAGCATCTGATCAATGAAAGGAAGTGGGAAGTGATCCTTCCTGGTCGCCTGGTTGAGCCTCTTGTAGTCGATGCAGACTCTCCAGCTGTTCTGCACCCTAGTAGGAATCAGCTCATCCTTCTCATTCTTCACAACTGTAATCCCAGATTTCTTCGGTACCACCTGTACCGGGCTCACCCAAGTGCTATCTGATATGGGATATATGATACCCGCCTGTAGCAGCTTGGTGACCTCCTTCTTAACCACGTTAAGAATCTGGGGATTCAGCCTTCTCTGAGGCTGCCTCACAGGTTTAACCCCATCCTCCAACAGAATCCGATGCATACACAAGGAGGGACTAATACCCGAAATATCTGCCAAAGTCCAACCTAGAGCTCTCCTGTGCTCTCTAATCACGTGCAACAACCTCTGCTCCTGATCAGCTGAGAGAGCAGTAGAGATGATCACTGGAAGCTTCTGCTCATCCTCCAAATATGCATACTTGAGGTGAGTGGGAAGTGGCTTCAGCTCCAGTGATGGGGGCTGAACAATAGAAGGTAACAATCTGGTACTGGTAGAAACCTCTGCAACCTGCAAATCAATCAAGTCAGATGTATCTATAATTGCTGTAATCAAGCCACTGCATTCTGACTCAATTGACACAACTGGTGCATCAATACCAGAACCTGTAGGACAATCAGAACAATCAACACAATCAACAGATATGAACTCATCTATCTCAGCACACATACTACACACAGATGAATCAGAACATAAATCACAAGTGTAGACATCAATGAAATCAGAAAAGTCCGGAAAGTCCAAATGTCCTACAAACTCAGACAAACTATCATCTACAAGTTCAGCAAGCATATCAATATGGAATACAGAATGATCCTCAACAGGATGCCTCATGGCATCTAAAATATTAAACTGAACCACACTGTCTCCAAACTCCATGGTAAGTGTGCCTGCATGAACATCAATCTTAGTCCGAGCTGTCTTCAGGAAGGGCCTGCCCAAGATGATGGGGGCTGCACCAGTGAGTGAATCTCCTCCCTCCATATCCAATATGTAGAAGTCAGCAGGGAAGATGAGGTCATTCACTCGAACCAACACATCCTCAATAAGGCCTGCAGGGTAGGGCAGTGCTCCTGTTTGCCAACTGAATGACAACACCTGTAGCCTGCAAAGGACCAAGAGACAAAGAGGTGAAAACAGATAAAGGCATAACATTAATAGATGCTCCTAAATCAAGCATAGCATTATCAAACTGGTTACTGCCTATAACACAAGGAATAGTAAATGTCCCTGGGTCTTTGCATTTTTCTGGAATGGGAGTCATAGGTCTCTCAATGAGTGCAGAGACATTCCTTCCCACACTAATCCTCTCATTGCCCTTCAGCCGCCTCCTATGGGTGCACATATCCTTCAAGAACTTGGCATATCTCGGAATTTGCTTTATGGCCTCAAGTAGAGGTATATTCACCTCTACTTTCCTGAAAGTCTCCAAGATCTCCTTGTCAGCCTCTTCCATTTTTTTACTCTTCTGCACAACTCTCTGAGGGAATGGAAGAGGAATAGAAGGCTGCTCACTGCTTGAAGAACTGGGGCTACTCAAAGGACTAGGACTAGCTCTCTCCTGCACAGGGTCTACAACTGTATGAATCTCATCTTCTTGCTCAGACTGTTGCCTATCAAGTGCTTGCACACTCTTACCCGACCTCAAAGTGATTGCACTAACATTCTTCGGGTTGACAACTGTTTGAGCAGGAAGCTTATCTGAACCCTGAGACCTGCAACTGATTAAGAGTGGTAGCCATCTGGCCTATCTATTCTCTAGGCTCTGAATAGTTGCCTCTGTCCTCTGCTGAAAATTCATATTATTGACCGCCATCTGCCTCATTAATTCTTCCAAGGAAGGCTCACTCTTGGAAGGTGCAGCAGCAGGCGGTGTAGGCTGCTGTTGCTGCTGTACATGTGGAGGCTGGTAAGGTCTACTAGGCCCAGCAGCATGAGACTGATAAGGCACATAAGACTGCTGTGGCTGCTGCTGAGAATTCCCCCATCTCAAATTTGGATGATTCCTCCAACCCGTATTGTACCTGTTGGAAGAAAGATCCTGATTATACTGTTGCTGCTGAGGGGGTCTGCCAGAACCATAGATATTTGCTGCATAAGCCTGAGGAGGAAAAGCACCATCTCCTGCAGGATCATGTAAGGTGGGACATGCATCAGTGGGATGATCTGCAGAAGTACAAATCCCACATAGCTTAGCAACTTGTTGAGACACTTCCATCTGCTTAACCAAGGAAGCCAAATCATCTAGCTTGCTCTCCAACTTCCTATGATCAGCAGCATAAGTGGTCTCCATCTCATAACTCCTCTGGTCAAGGCTACTGAATTGCTTCTGGTACTGAACTGTTGGTTATTAGAAGCCATATTCTCAATTAACTACCTTGCTGCAACTGGAGTTTTATCTACAAGAGCTCCTCCACTGGCTGCATCTATCATCTGTCTGTCATTGTTCAATAGGCCCTCATAGAAATACTGGATGAGTAACTGCTCATGAATCTGATGATGTGGACAGCTTGCACAAAGCCTCTTAAATCTCTCCCAGTACTCATACAAACTCTCTCCATCCATCTGCCTTATACCACAAATCTCCTTCCTGATTGAAGTCACTCTAGATGCTGGGAAGAATTTTTCCAGAAACATCCTCTTCAAATTATCCCAGCCAGTAATGGATCCAGGTGGAAGGTAGTACAACCAGTCTTTTGCTGTATCTTGCAGGGAGAATGGAAATGCCTTCAGCTTAATATGATCCTCAGGAACTCCAGGTGGTCTCATAGTGGTGCAGACAATATGGAATTCCTTGAGGTGTTTATGTGGATCCTCACCTGCAAGACCATGGAACTTGGGCAACAAATGAATCAATCCAGACTTAAGCTCACAAGGCACATCTATATCAGGATATTGAATGCATAAAGTCTGAATATTAACATCAGGTGCTGCAAGCTCTCTCAAAGTTCTCTCAGCCATGGTATCACAATTAAAATCAGACTCAAGGAAAGAAGAAGAAGAAAACACAGAAACAGACTCACTTTCACTTACACTAACAGCAGAATACACACTATCAGACAACTCACTATCACTAACAGAATTATGCACAAATGGAATCCTAGACTCTCTAACTAACCTATGATATGTCTTATCAATTTCTGGATCAAATGAATGTAGGGTACCTGGGTTTGCTCTAGTCATACACCAAATGCACACAGAAATGCACAAAATGAAGCATACAACAGCATGTCAGCTTATAAAGGCAACCTATATCAAATGAGCAGAAACCAATGAAATGGATACATGGAAAACACTATATTAACATAGGAAACAACCACAAAAATTTTCAGAACAAAATTCAAAGCCTAAGTACCAAAACTACCTAAGGTAAGAAAGGGAAAATACACCAAAAAAAACTTAAAAAATCCTTTAAAAATAGAAAACGACCTTTTTTGGAAAATTTACAGCCGACCTCCTGGCGCAAGCGGGGAGGGGCTGCTCTAACTAGCTTTTTCTACCCCAAAAGCATATAAAATTTGTGAAATTCTGATACTCCTAGCTCAAGTTATGTCCAATTGAAGTCAACAGGTCAAAATAAGCCAGTGCAAAGTGTAATCTCACAATCAGGACTAATCTAACAGCAACTAGGGTATCTAAAATTCATTATTAACCTAAAGAAATGTGGACACAAAAATTGGCACAAAATTCAACCTCTAACTATGTTAAACAAAAAGATCAGATTCAACTGCAAAAGTCAACAGCAGAAAAGTCAGCAACAACTTGATCAACTTATGCAATTCAATCCAAATCAATCCTAATTTCATCTAAACAATTTCTAAACATCAAAACATGACTAAACACACTAATTACAATGACTCAACACATCACACAACTCAAAACACAAATTGAACCTCACTAAAAGCACTGTAACAGTAACTATGACAAATTAGGCTACTTACCTCAAAGCTGTGAACCAAAATTGATCAAACTAAATCTGCACAACCAAGGTTAGTATACCAAAACACAATATGAATTATGACTCTACTTCCTAAACACAGAACAGTACACGAATTTACAAAACAGAATTGAAAACAAAATAGAATTTTACACAAAACAGAATTGGAATTGAAACAGAATTTGAATTGAATTCCCCGGCAACGGCGCCAAATTTGGTCGAGGCCGTACTCAACCAAATAAAATGAATTAAAGTGCAGTAGGTTGATTAACCCAAAGTCGTCTCTCTCAAGGAATCCAATTACAAATTCAGAATTTCAATCCCATAGCAACTCACACACACAAGAGGATTTTGATTGTTGTTCATACTAATTTCCTTATTTCCAAAACAGAATTTAAATTTGCAGAAAACAATTTCAGAAAAACTAATTGGTTCTCTACCTCATTCACAAATTGGATCAATCATTGGTTTATACAAAATTCCTCAATTCCTTGACAGATTCAAATTCGGATTAAGCATCCTCATTAATTTTCACACTAGAATAAAGCAAACTAGCATGAATCCTAATTTCTAATCCTTGGAATTAAGCAAACCTAGAATTCATTTCAGATTAAGCAACCTAAAATGTGAGTTAGATTCAGATTAGAATTCGAATTCCATAAAGCATGTAACTCAATTTCAAATTCAAACCTAAACATCAAGAAACTAGGAGAAGGAAAGTGAAGAATCTGTCCAAGAATTCAAGACATGAAAAACGAAATTATAACCTCAATTTCCTTTGTGAATTCAGTAGAGAAACAATCCTTGAAGCTTAGCCTTCCATTTCCATGGAGGAGAAACTCGAAAATTGAAGAAGATGAAGAAGAGGAACCAAATTCGAAAATTGCAAGAAGAGAGAAAAGAGAGGGAAAGTGGAGAGTCTTTTTTTCTAAAATCTGAAAAATGAATGTAAAGTGTTCAAACTACTCAGTAACACACCTATTTATAGAGCCTAAATCACTAACAATCTGATTAGGCCTTAATTGGGCCGAAATTAATTAAAACAGGCCCACAAACTAATTACAAAACTAATCAAATTCGGACTTGTGTCAGACAGCAACAGTAGGCGATTTTCAAACAGAAACTGCTCCTAATTTCTTCATGGTAATATGGTCATATTGGATATCAAATTAAAGCCCCGGAAGTTAGCTTTCCATTGCCACTGGAATCTCTCAAATCGGACATCTATAGCTCCAGATATCATCAAAACAAGACAGGTAGGTCAGTAGGCTTAAAAATCCGAATTTAAACAACATTCACAATTAAAGCCCAATTAAGCCCAATTTGGTAAATTCATATTAAAACAGTGGATTTAATAACAATCATAGTCCAAGCAAGCTAAGATTAATTATGCAAAGTGTGAATAAAAATGTGTTCATCAGGGTACCCAAAGCTAAATCTCTTGTTGAAATAGATGTGTCTGGCAGCAGCAAAGACCAAGAAAGAGTGGGTACTAGACAGTGGATGTTCAAGGCACATGACAGGAGACAAAAACAAGTTCCTATCACTTGAAGAAAAGTCTTCGGGAGTTGTCTCCTTTGGGGATAACAACAAAGCCCAGATCAAGGGCATAAGTAAAATTGGTAAGGCCAACACAGCTGAAATTGAGAATGTATATTATGTTGAAGGTCTGAAACATAATTTGCTGAGTATTAGCCAGCTGTGTGACAATGGTTATCATGTTAACTTCCAGCCTACCTTTTGTGAGATCATAGACTCTAAAACTGGAAAAATCATTTTCTCTGGAACAAGAAAGAAAAATCTTTACTCAGTCACACTTAAGAGTCTGTCAGATCTTACCTGTCTCATGTCTCATGATCATGAGAGATGGCTTTGGCACAAAAGGGTTGGACACATTAACATGAGAACTATGAGTCAGCTTGCTAGCCAGTCTCTTGTCAAAGGATTACCTAAGGTAAAATTTGACAAAGACCTGATGTGTGATCCTTGCATAAAAAGCAAGCAAAGCAAATCAAGTTTCAAACCAAAAGACTGTGTCTCAACTATCAGACCTCTTGAGATCCTCCACATTGACCTATTTGGACCAACTAAGACAGCAAGTCTCAGTGGTAAAAAGTATGGTTTTGTCATTGTGGATGATTTCTCAAGATTCACCTGGGTTCTGTTCCTATCTCAGAAAGATGAATCATATGATTCATTTAAAACCTTTGCTAAAAGATTCAATCTGAGAAAGGATACATGAATTTGAGAATGCTTAAGTTTAAAAAATTCTTTGATAAAAATGGCATAACTCATAACTTCTCTTGTCCAAGGACTCCTCAACAGAATGGTGTGGTTGAGAGGAAAAATAGAAGTCTTCAATAAATGGCTAGAACTTTGTTATGTGACTCTGGAATTGAAATGTATTTCTGGGCTGAAGCTGTAAACACTTCTTGCTACATTTTAAACAGAGTCACCATAAGAAAGATCTTGAATAAGACTCCATATGAGCTATGGAAAGGTAGGAAACCTTCAGTTTCATATTTTCATGTGTTTGGATGTGATTACTATATTCTAAATACAAAAGATCAATTGGGAAAATTTGAAACCAAATCAGACAATGGAATCTTTCTAGGATATTCACTGACTTCTAAAGCATACAGAGTATACAACCTAAGAACAAAAAATACTGAAGAATCTATGCATGTAGTATTCAATGAAGTACAGGGAAATACTCAGAAAGAAGTTGATGAGGAGATAGAAGAAATGATAAAAGATCTGAAGATCTCAACTCAGGAAGCTGAAGAGAAACTCTCATCTGAACAAAAACTGACAAGATCACCCCTGTCTGAACATAGAAGAGAAGGCTGGTCTGAAGGAGTACCTCTCAGAAGCAGTCAATCTGAACCCTCTCATGATATCCAAGAGGAAGATAAATAGACAATCAAACCAGATTTCAAGGAACAAGACAAGAGAATGTTGAGAAGCAAAATGAACATGCATCTCAACTACCCAGAAGCTGGAGACTTGTAAGATCTCATCCAAGAGATCAGATACTTGGAGAGACTTCAGACAGAGTTAGAACCAGATCCTCCTTCAGAGACACAGAGAATCTAATGGCTCTTCTATCTGACATAGAGCCAAAAGATATACATGAGGCCTTAAATGATGAATCCTGGATTAAGGCCATGGAAGAAGAATTGACTCAGTTTGAGAAAAGCAAGGTCTGGAATCTGGTTCCTCCACCATCTCATCAAACCATAATTGGAACCAGATGGGTCTTCAGAAATAAGCTAAATGAGAAAGGTCAAGTCATGAGAAATAAAGTTAGACTGGTGGCTCAAGGGTTCAACCAACAAGAAGGAATAGATTATGATGAGACCTTTGCACCAGTAGCAAGACTTGAAGCAATCAGGATTTTGCTAGCCTTTGCAGCCTTCAGAAACTTCAAATTATACCAGATGGATGTGAAAAGTGCATTCCTAAATGGAATCATAGAAGAAGAAGTTTATGTAAGGCAGCCCCCTGGGTTTGAAAACCCTGATCATCCAGAACATGTGCTTAAGTTGTCCAAAGCTCTGTATGGTCTCAAACAAGCTCCAAGAGCTTGGTATGATAGGTTAAGATCATTTTTACTTAAAAATAATTTTACAAGGGGTAAGATTGATACCACCCTGTTTAAGAAAGAAATTAGCAAAGACTTATTAATTGTTCAAATTTATGTTGATGATATTATCTTTGGATCAACTAATGAGTCTCTATGTCAAGAATTTTCAAGTCTCATACAGGGTGATGGGTGAGCTGAGATTCTTCCTGGGATTACAAATCAAACAGCTGGCTGATGGGATCTTCATCAGTCAAGCAAAATATACAAGAGATCTTCTCAGCAAGTTTAAAATGAGTGAAGCAAGACCAATGAAAACTCCCATGCACCCATCAACTCAAATAGATCAGGATGAAGGTGGTAAAGTTGTATCAGACAAACTATACAGGGGTATGATTGGTTCTCTTATGTATCTAACTGCCAGCAGACCAGACATTCAGTTTGTTGTAGGTATGTGTGCAAGATTCCAATCAAATCCCAAAGAGTCTCACCTTACTGCTGTAAAAAGAATATTTAGATACTTGATTGGGACTACTAATCTTGGCCTATGGTATGAGAAGGGAAAAAGCTTTGATCTCATAGGATATAGTGATGCTGATTTTGCTGGAGACAAGACAGACAGAAAGAGCACCAGTGGATCTTGTCAATTTCTAGGGAAGTGTCTCATCTCCTGGTCCTGCAAAAAGCAAAACACCATTGCCCTATCCACAACAGAGGCTGAGTATGTCTCAGCAGCTGCATGTTGTACTCAAGTTCTATGGATCAAATCTCAGTTGCAAGATTATGCATTCAGGTACTCTAAAATTCCTATTTATTGTGATAATACAAGTGCCATAAATCTTGCAAAGAACCCTGTTCATCACTCTAGGTCCAAACATATTGACATCAAGCATCATTTTATAAGGGATCATGTTCAGAAAGGAAATATTGAGCTATTTTTTTGTAGATACAAAGAGTCAGCTAGCTGACATCTTTAAAAAACCTTTAGTTGAAGAAAGATTCAATGAGAACCTAAAATTGCTAAACATATGTTCTCTTGAATAAAAGTAAGTAGTTGAGACAAGCTCTACCATGAGCTCTATGACTAAAAAATCTCACCAGAGATGAGACTCAAGTAGCATCTGTTCAGAGATAAGAGCTCAGATGCATCTGTCACCAGACACGTCTCATGACTCATCTGAACTTGCGTCTCATAAGATTAGTGTGATGTATCCATGTGTCAGAAATGGAAGGTTTTGAGCCGTTACTCAAACGGCTAGTAACTGCCCACTAATTGGGAAACTAGCCGTTAGGCTATAAAAAGGAGAGCTAACCTCCCACAACTACCACAATAACTCCCCACTAACAGGCAGTTATTACGTCTCTCTCTCTCTTCCTTTCCTCACTTGTCTAAAGACTATTTAAGTCTCATCTCATACGCATCTCTTACTTTCTCTCTTCTCTCAAATATGCATCAAGGTCACAGCTCTGAAACTTCCACACTCTGATTCATCATCTTCTTCCTCTCCAGACAAGATGTCTTCTGATGAATCAAAATCACTCAGTATCCACTCAAGCCAAGAAACCTTGACTCGTTCACCATCTCCACAACCTAGCACTGAATCTAAACCATCTCAAACCACTGCACCTACACAACCCTCTCCTTCCTCAAAATCCACCTCTTCCAATAAAGCACACCCTTACCCCCTAGGATGAAATCTCAGAGAATAGCATCCCAAGTTACTCAAACCTCTGCACCCAAATCTCCTATCCATATAGACCTTACACAACAAGAGCCAAAGAAAGGAAAAGAGAAAGCTGCTGAAGGAAAGAAGATCTCCTTTCAATCTGATCTATTCTCAAGTGCTGAAATAGAAGATAAGTTTACTAAACGATTCTCTAAGAAGACTATCATAGTTGTAAGGGTGATATCAACTCAGGAATTGAAAGATGAAGGATGGGATCTGACCCCATATCTGAAAAAGCAAGGTTGGCAAGATTACCTGGCAATGACAGATGTTGTCTTTCCAAAGATGACAAGAGCCTTTTATGCTGCTTGCTACAAAGCCAAGGGATCCTCACAAGAACAGCCCCATATCATCTCTGATATCAAAGGAGTTCATATTGAGCTGACTGAAGAAACTCTTGGAACGATTGTCAAAGCACCTGTGACTGGAAACAGGTTATATCATGAAGAGCATTGGTGGGACAATGTTGGTATTTCCTCAGGAAATGTTGGTACATCTCTGTTCAAAGGAGGACAGATATCAGATGCCTCATCATCTCTCAATCCTTTTGGTAAATTTCTATTTCATCTGGTTGTCAAGTGCATCATGCCAAGGGCTGGCACTTTCAACAAGGTATATCACCAAGACCTGATGGTCATGTACCATCTCAAGCATGGAATTCCCCTCAATCTACCATTTCTCATACTAAGGCATATGGAGCATGCCTTCCACAATTCAAAAATCAATGCTTCTCTCCCCTTTGGAATGCTCACCACCATCATCTTGAGACACTTCAAAGTTGACTTGAGCAATTGTGAGAAGTCTGAGGAAAGACCTGGATACATAGGAAGCAAGAATCTCAAGTCTTTAAGTCTAGATGGTAAGTCTATTCCTCCTCCTACTTTTCCTTTGACTGATTCTACACCTGCTATGCATACCACCACACAGGCTTCCCCATCATCTCCTCTATCTGAGGCAAAGAAGAAAAAGAAGAAGAAGGCCTCAACAGAAGCTGCAGTGGAACCTCAAGAGAAATCTGAGGTTCTTGTTAAAGAAAAGAAGAGAAAGGAACAACCATCCCCCTCCATTGAAACTGAGAAAAAGAAGCAAAAGAAAAAGAAGTCTAGATCTCAGCCCCTCATTCAGACAGAACAGACTCCTGCACCAGCTGTGCCACAGCTTGACAAGGTGGCAGAAGAGGAAGAGCTGAGAAGGGAAGATGAGGTGGTCAGAACTGAAGATGTTTTGGTCAATGCAGAGAATGAAGCTATTGCTGACAAGGAGATCAATCTGAATGAAGAACATTCCTTTGCTGATTCTCTCCTCCATCAATCCCCAATACCTTCTCCTCCTGCTGAAGCAATCACAGAGAAGGTTTCTCCTACAAGCAGGATAGTTGCAGAGACGCTTGTAAGCTTGGAGAAAGAAACCACTGTCTCGAGCCATGAGACAGCTCCTGAACCACAGCAATTAGAGCAAGAGGCTGCTGACAACTTGATCCCTCCACAAACTACTCCTGAGAAGGTTCAACCATCTTACTCCTATCAAACCTCCTTCCCTACTCCTGGAAAATTTTTCGTTGACACCATCCTCAACTCACCTCTACCTAAGTATGATCAGTCTGCACCATCTGCTGCAAGACCCAAGCCTGCTGATCCTCCCTCATCTGAACCTTCCATTCCCACACATATCTCCACTTCCATCAACACCTTTTTGAATCAACTCCATGAAGAACAACAACAATACCATCAAAACCTCAGCAACAGATTAGAAGAAAATCAAAATAAGATACTAAAAAAGATGAAACACCAAAAGGAAAGACAAGATGCTCTGTTTACTGCCTTTGATACTGTTCTCCAGGCAATGCACACATCCAATGAGTATCATAAGCAGATTAACAGTCATCTCACACATGTGCCTCCTGTGCCGGATATCCCACAGACTGTGCAAAGGCCATCTGGACCTGACTCTGACTCATCCTCTTCCCACTCATCCTAGCTTAGCTAGCTTTTCATGTTTTGATAATGTCAAAAGGGGGAGAGTAGGTTAGATATCTAATGAGAGTATTAGTTAGGATTTATTTCACTTAAATGTTTGTGAGGATTGATCTGATTGATGCTAGAGATGCAGTTAGCATCTTTTCAGCATTTTGATAAGATGCAGTGGCATCTTCTATTTTGTAATCATCCTTATTATCCTTGTGATTAATGAAAAAAATTGACTCTCTGGTTATGCAGTCCAAAAATTTTATTACATTAATCAAAACTCCAAATAAATAAACAGAAAAGGAAGCTATGATTCAGGGGGAGTTCATTTCATATTATAACATCTGTTTGATTATAAGATTGCACATCTTAAAAGATAAATGAAAATCATATCTTCATGCTTTTCTTCTTCACATCTCATCAGATATGACTTATAGTTTGACATCATCAAAAAAGGGGGAGATTGTTGAGACAAGCTCACCTTAAAGCAGTTTTTAATATGTCAAACTAAGTAAATACTAAAGATGAGATGCATCTTTTATTACTAACTGTGTGTTCAAGTATGGCATAGATCTTGTACATCTTGAGTTATTTCAGGAAACCATTGAGACTAAAAAGATTGGCAATTCACTTGGAAGAACTAAATTACATACAAAGCAACACAAGATCAGAAACCATGCAGAAGCATAAACTTATAAGGCAAAATCAGGATCAATGAACAGATGCAGAAGCAATCAGACACATATGTAAGATTAAGAGAAACATTTCAGAAAAGAAAGCAGCATGAGATGCATATGTCTATTGATCAGATGTCATCCAAAGAATGAAAGGGATCTCAGCATGAAGCTTAAAGAGACTCAGGTTCAGCTTGAGATGCAAGCAATGAACAGATGATAGTTCAGCTTGAGATGCACGAACAGCTTGAGATTCAAGAACAGCTTGAGATGCAAGCAATGAACAGATGAACGAACAGCTTGAGACGAACGAAAAGCTTGAGATGCAAGAACAGCTTGAGATGTCATCTCAAGAACAGACGCAGTCAGATAGGATCTCATCAGAGAAGCAACAAGAGTGCAACAAAATCTGAACTTAAGACAGAAGGCATTCTCAATATCAGGAGACAACAAGTCAAGTCAACTAAAAAGCATGCAAGTACACTGACACAGTACTTTAGACTGAAAAGCCGCTCAGAACCTACCGAAAGGACTGTGACCGTTGCTGCAAGCTCTAACAAACTTCAACAGCCATAAACGGCTAGTTTCTCAAGTCCTGATATAAAAGAGACATTGTTAGAAGCTGAGAAGGTGTGAGAGAGACTGCCTATACATCTGTGAAATCATCAAGCAGCTTATTACTTCTTAACAGACATCTCAAGTACATTCAACAGCTGTCTGAAGATCAGACTCAACTCATCTTGAGATTGTTCACTTGTCTCTTTCATCTCATCTCTGTGTGTATCATTCTATTACTGTAATCAGAGTTGAGACTCAATCTAGCTCATTAACCTCTGTATCCTTACTGTGTATGAGCTGAGGCTAGACTAATCATAAACACTCACCTGTATCTTGTCTCACCTAAGATAGGAAGTGTGCCTAGTCTTAGAAGTGAGGGTGTACGTCCTGAAGAGGCTGTAAGAATACTTGGAACTCAGCTAAGATAAGAGTGTGCCTAGGCTTAGTGTGAGTGGATCGTCCTCAAGAGGCTGTAAGAATACTTGTATTGGCTGGTTGTCAATAGTGGAAAATCTCACAGGTTGTGGGGACTGGACGTAGCCCAAGGTGTGGGTGAACCAGGATAAGATCTCTGTCTCTTGTCTCTTACCTCACTCATATATTTAACTATACTGAAATGAGTAAGGCATCCTGATAATTAAAAGAATAACTTAATTGAAACTGATATAAGTATTAATCACAAGATCAGACTAAGCTCACCACTAAAATTGTATAAGCTCTTTCCTGTCTTAACAGAGACTCCAAGTTAATCAACTTGAGAGCAAGTCTCAACTATCAATTTTAGTGTGGAATTCCAGGAACAATTTTGAAGGTCTCTATTCAACCCCCCTTCTAGAGACGTTCAGCCAACTTCAAGCTGGACTCTCATAGTTGACATCTTGAAATTCTCCAACACCGACTGTCGACGTGACGAAGAAATACAACGATGGGGAAATAACAGAAGTAGAGAAAGGAAGGGTGAGAACATCGCCTGAACTCATATCAAGTAGAATACAGTAACTAGAGCATTCAAAGGACAATCACAAACACAATCACAATCACAATCACAGAGATATAATTTATACTGTCATGATGCATATGATCAATGCATGAGGGCCCGGGGAAAATATCACCAACTGCAGAGCACACAGCAACTGCTCGACCATATATGGACAATGTCACAGTAGTTTTGTGTTGAGACAAGCTCACTGATGAACACATTTTTATTCATACTTTGCACAATTAATCTTAGCTTGCTTGGACTATAATTGTTATTAAATCCACTGTTTTAATTGGAATTTACCAAATTGGGCTTAATTGGGCTTTAATTGTGAATGTTGTTTAAATTCGGATTTTTAAGCCTACTGACCTACCTGTCTTGTTTTGATGATATCTAGAGCTATAGGTGTCCGATTTGAGAGATTCCAGTGGCATTGGAAAGATAACTTCTGGGGCTTTAATTTGATATCCAATATGACCATATTACCATGAAGCAATTAGGAGCAGTTGCTGTTTGAAAATCGCCTACTGTTGCTGTCTGACACAAGTCCGAATTTGATTAGTTTTGTAATTAGTTTGTGGGCCTGTTTTAATTAATTTCGGCCCAATTAAGGCCTAATCAGATTGTTAGTGATTTAGGCTCTATAAATAGGTGTGTTGCTGAGTAGTTTGAACACTTTACATTCATTTTTCAGATTTTAGAAAAAAGACTCTCCACTTTCCCTCTCTTTTCTCTCTTCTTGCAATTTTCGAATTTGGTTCCTCTTCTTCATCTTCTTCAATTTTCGAGTTTCTCCTCCATGGAAATGGAAGGCTAAGCTTCAAGGATTGTTTCTATACTGAATTCACAAAGGAAATTGAGGTTATAATTTCGTTTTTCATGTCTTGAATTCTTTGACAGATTCTTCACTTTCCTTCTCCTAGTTTCTTGATGTTTAGGTTTGAATTTGAAATTGAGTTACATGCTTTATGGAATTCGAATTCTAATCTGAATCTAACTCACATTTTAGGTTGCTTAATCTGAAATGAATTCTAGGTTTTCTTAATTCCAAGGATTAGAAATTAGGATTCATGCTAGTTTGCTTTATTCTAGTGTGAAAATTAATGAGGATGCTTAATCCGAATTTGAATCTGTCAAGGAATTGAGGAATTTTGTATAAACCAATGATTGATCCAATTTGTGAATGAGGTAGAGAACTAATTCGTTTTTCTGAAATTGTTTTCTGCAAATTTAAATTCTGTTTTGGAAATTAGGAAATTAGTATGAACAACAATCAAAATCCTCTTGTGTGTGTGAGTTGCTATGGGATTGAAATTCTGAATTTGTAATTGGATTCCTTGAGAGAGACGACTTTGGGTTAATCAACCTACTGCACTTTAATTCATTTTATTTGGTTGAGTACGGCCTCGACCACTCACCCTAAAGAAGTTTTTAATATGTCAAACTAAGTAAGTTCAAATATTCAGATGAGATGCATCTTGTATTACTAACTGTGTGTTCAAGTATGGCAGAGACCTTGTACATCTTGAGTTATTTCAGGAAACCATTGAGACTGAAAAGATTGCCAATTCACTTGAAAGAACCAGATTACATGCAAGGCAACACAAGATCAGAAACCATGCAGAAGCATAAGCTTATAAGGCACAATCAGAATCAATAAACAGATTCAGAAGCAATCAGACACATTAGTAAGACTAAGAGAAACAATTCAGAAAATAACGCAGCATGAGATGCACATGTCTATTGTTCAAATGGCATTCCAAGAATAAAAGAGATCTCAGCATTAAGCTTTAAAGAGACTCAAGGACACCTTGAGATGCAAGCTATGAACAGATGCTAGTTCAGCTTGAGATGCAAGAACAGCTTGAGACGTCGTCTCAAGAACAGACGCAGCAAGAAGAGATCTCACTAGAGATGCAACAAGAGCACAATAGGATCTGGACTTAAGACAAAAAGCATTCTCAGTATCAGGAGACAACAAGTCAAGTCAACTAAGAAGCATGCAAGGACACTGACACAGTACTTTAGACTGAAAAGCTGCTCAGAACCTACTGAAAAGACTGTGACTGATGCTGCAAGCTCCAACGAACTCCAACGACCATAAACGACTAGTTTCTCAAGTCCTGGTATAAAAGAGGCATTGCTGGAAACTGAGAAGTGAGAGAGACTGCCTATACATCTGTGAAATCATCAAGCACCTTATCATATCTCAACAGACATCTCAAGTACATCCATCAGTTGTCTGAAGATCATACTCATCTCATCTTGAGATTGTTTATCTGTCTCTTTCATCTCATCTCTGTGTGTATCATTCAATTTCTGTAATCAGAGTTGAGACTCAGTCTAGCTCATTAACTTCTATATCCATACTCTGTTTGAGCTTAGGCTAGACTTATCATAAACACTCATCAGTATCTTGTCTCACCTAAGATAGGAGTGTGCCTAGTCTTAGAGTGAGGGTGTGCGTCCTGAAGAGGCTGTAAGAATACTTGTGACTCAGCTAAGATAGGAGTGTGCCTAGGCTTAGTGTGAGTGGATCGTCCTGAAGAGGCTGTAAGAATACTTGTATTGGCTGGTTGTCAATAGTGGAAAATCTCACAGGTTGTGGGGACTGGACGTAGCCCAAGGTGTGGGTGAACCAGGATAAGATCTCTGTCTCTTGTTTCTTACCTTGCTTACACATCTAACTATACTGAAATCAGTAAGACATCTTGATAATTAAAGAGATAACTTAATTGGTAATCAATATAAGTATTAATCACTAGATCAGACTAAGCTCACCACTAAAATTGTATAAGCTCTCTCTTGTCTTAATAGAGACTCCAAGTTAATCAACTTGAGAGCAAGTCCCAACTATCAATTTTAGTGTGGAACTGCAGGAACAGACTTGGAAGGTCTCTATTCAACCCCCCCTTCTAGAGACGTTCAGCCAACTTCAGTTGGTATCAGAGCTCAGCCTCTAGGGGTTGAGCACACCTTTGTGTGAAGAGGATAAAGATCCATGGCTGGTCCTAGCACAAGTCTGTTCATTCCTGAAGGAGCTTCAACAAATAGACCTCCTGCCTTTGATGGAACTGATTACTACTACTGGAAAGACAGGATGAGACTGTTCATTGAATCTCAGCATGCTGATCTATGGGAAATCATTGAGATGGGCCCCTATATGCCATACGTCACAGATGAAATGGGACTCAGGGCAGCCAAACCCAGAGTTCAATGGACAGATGCTGGGAAAGCAAGGTATGTTCTAAACTCAAGAGCTAAGTATCTGCTAACCTGTGCTCTTAGCCGCAGTGAATATGACAAGGTAGCAGGATGTGTCTCTGCAAAAGAAATATGGGATGCTCTTGAGATCGAACATGAGGGAACAAACCAAGTCAAAGAAGCCAAGATCAACATACTGGTCAGACAGTATGAGCTTTTCAAGATGATTGAAGATGAAGGTATTGAAAACATGGTAAGGAGATTCACTGTCATAACAAATGACCTGAAATCTCTAGGAAGAACATATTCAAATCAGGACATGGTAAGGAAAATTCTGAGAAGTCTGCCCAAACCTTGGAGACCAAAGGTAACAGCCATCCAGGAAGCTAAAGACTTGAGCATCCTCAGGCTGGATGAGCTTCTTGGATCTCTAAAAGTACATGAGCAAGAGTTAATGGAAGAAGATCTCATCAGACGTCCCAAGTCTATAGCACTGAAAGCAGCTTCCAGTAACTCAAAAGGCAAAAAGATTAGCTCTTCTCAACAAACCTCACTCAACTCATCTCAAGACTCAGAAACAGAAGAGGATGATGAGGATGAAGATGATAGTGAGATGGATGATGAGCTAGCCTACATCTCAAGGAAGATCAGACGTATGTGGAGGGCCAGAGGGACTAGAAGAAAGAGTTTCCCCTCAAGAAGAGGAGAAATAAAGACTGACAAGAAGGGACAAGTTATATGCTTTGAATGCAAGAAGCCTGGGCATATTAGGTCTGAATGTCCTCAACTCAGAAAAGAAATGAAGAAAAGTTCTAGGAAGAAGGCAATGATGGCCACCTGGGATGACACAGATGAGGAAGAGGAAATTCAAGATGGACAATCAGCTAACCTATGTCTCATGGCAAAAGGAGACTCATCAGATGAAGAGGTAAATGAATCTGTCTCTGAATATTCTGTTGATGAACTTAAGTCTGCTTTTGAGAATCTTCTGTATGATTCAAATCTTCTTGCATCTAAGAGCTCTTTACTTAAATCTGATTTAAATATAGCTCTTGAGAAGGTAAAATTTCTTGAAAAAGAAAATGAAGATCTGAATCAGAAAAACAAAAGTCTCATGTTGTCTCACATGAAATTATCTGAACAAGTAAAAGCCAAGACTCAAGTTCTCAATGGGCATAATCTAAAGGGTTTACAAGAAGAAAATCTACAGCTTAAACTCCAAAACAGAACTCTCATAAATGACCTAGCAAAATTTGTTAATGGAACAAAAAACCTTGAGAGACTCATTGGATCTCAAAAGGGAATTTTTGATAAAGCTGGGTTTGGTTATGAGAGATCTTCAAATGAAGTTTGGTACAAAGATTTCTTCATACCTGCAAGAAAGAAAAAGAAAGAAAGATGCTCTTGTTGTAGTAAATATGGCCATAAAGTCACAGACTGTTACATGAGACAAATAGCATCTGAGAGAAAGGCAACTAACCATGCAAGACCCAAATACAAATGGGTACCCAAAGCTAAATCTCTTGTTGTAACAGATGTGCCTGGCAGCAGCAAAGACCAAGAGAGAGTGGGTACTAGACAGTGGATGTTCAAGGCACATGACAGTAGACAAAAGCAAGTTCCTATCACTTGAAGAAAAGTCTTATGGAGTTGTCTCCTTTGGGGACAACAGCAAAGCCCAGATCAAGGGCATAGGAAAAATTGGTAAGGCCAACACAGCTCAAATTGAGAATGTATATTATGTTGAAGGTCTGAAACATAATTTGCTGAGTATTAGCCAGCTGTGTGACAATGGTTATCATGTTAGTTTCCAGCCTACCTTTTGTGAGATCATAGACTCTAAAACTGGAAAAATCATTTTCTCTGGAACAAGAAAGAAAAATCTTTACTCAGTCACACTTGAGAGTCTGTCAGATCTCACCTGTCTCATGTCTCATGATCATGAGAGATGGCTTTGGCACAAAAGGGTTGGACACATTAACATGAGAACTATGAGTCAGCTTGCTAGCCAGTCTCTTGTCAAAGGATTACCTAAGGTAAAATTTGACAAAGACCTGATGTGTGATCCTTGCATAAAAAGGAAGCAAAGCAAATCAAGATTCAAACCAAAAGACTGTGTCTCAACTATCAGACCTCTTGAGATCCTCCACATTGACCTATTTGGACCAACTAAGACAGCAAGTCTCAGTGGTAAAAAGTATGGTTTTGTCATTGTGGATGATTTCTCAAGATTCACCTGGGTTCTGTTCCTATCTCAGAAAGATGAATCATATGATTCATTTAAAACCTTTTGCAAAAAGATTCAATCTGAGAAAGGATACATCATTGGATCTGTTAGGAGTGACCATGGAGGAGAATTCGAGAATGCTAAGTTTAAAAAATTCTTTGATAAAAATGGCATAACTCATAACTTCTCTTGTCCAAGGACTCCTCAACAGAATGGTGTAGTTGAGAGGAAAAAT
Source organism: Sesbania bispinosa (assembly GCA_026901365.1). Classification (NCBI taxonomy): domain Eukaryota; kingdom Viridiplantae; phylum Streptophyta; class Magnoliopsida; order Fabales; family Fabaceae; genus Sesbania; species Sesbania bispinosa. Next base: position 1,620,249 of record QLOH01000091.1, read on the forward strand.
AGAAGTCTTCAAGAAATGGCTAGAACTTTGTTATGTGACTCTGGAATTGAAATGTATTTCTGGGCTGAAGCTGTAAATACTTCTTGCTACATTTTGAACAGAGTCACCATAAGAAAGATCTTGAATAAGACTCCATATGAGCTATGGAAAGGTAGGAAACCTTCAGTTTCATATTTTCATGTGTTTGGATGTGATTGCTATATTCTAAATACAAAAGATTAGTTGGGAAAATTTGAAACCAAATCAGATAAAGGAATCTTTCTAGGATATTCACTAACTTCTAAAGCTTACAAAGTATACAACCTAAGAACCAAAACTACTGAAGAATCTATGCATGTAGTATTCAATGATGTACAGGGAAATACTCAGAAAGAAGTTGATGAGGAGATAGAAGAACTGATAAAAGATCTGAAGATCTCAACTCAGGAAGCTAAAGAAAGACTCTCATCTGAACAAAAAATGATAAGATCACCTCTGTCTGAACATAGAAGAGAAGGCCAGTTTGAAGGAGTACCTCTCAGAAGCAGTCAATTTGAACCCCCTCATGATCTTCAAGAGGAAGATAAATCAGATAATCAAACCAGTTCTCAAGAAATCAGACAAGAAAATGTTGAGATACAAAATGAGCATGCATCTCAACTACCCAGAAGCTGGAGACTGGCAAGATCTCATCCAAGAGATCAGATACTTGGAGAAACATCAGACAGAGGCAGAACCAGATCTTCCTTAAGAGACACAGAGAATCTAATGGCTCTTCTATCTGACATAGAGCCAAAAGATATACATGAAGCCTTAAATGATGAATCCTGGATCAAGGCCATGGAAGAAGAGCTAACTCAGTTTGAGAAAAGCAGGGTCTGGAATCTGGTTCCCCCAACATCTCATCAAACCATAATTGGAACCAGATGGGTCTTCAGAAACAAGCTAAATGAGAAAGGTCAAGTCATGATAAATAAAGCTAGACTGGTGGCTCAAGGTTTCAACCAACAAGAAGGAATAGATTATGATGAGACCTTTGCACCAGTAGCAAGACTTGAAGCAATCAGGATTCTGCTAGCCTTTGCAGCCTTCAGAAACTTCAAATTATACCAGATGGATGTGAAAAGTGCATTCCTAAATGGAATCATAGAGGAAGAAGTTTATGTAAGGCAACCCCCTGGGTTTGAAGATCCTAATCATCCAGAACATGTGCTTAAGCTATCTAAAGCTCTGTATGGGCTCAAGCAAGCTCCAAGAGCTTGGTATGACAGGTTAAGTTCTTTTTTAATTAAGAATAATTTTACAAGGGGTAAGATTGATACTACCTTATTTAAGAAAGAAATTAGCAAAGATTTATTAATTGTTCAAATTTATGTTGATGACATTATTTTTGGATCAACTAATGAGTCTCTATGTCAAGAATTCTCAAGTCTTATGCAGGGAGAGTTTGAGATGAGTATGATGGGTGAGCTGAGATTCTTCTTGGGACTACAAGTTAAACAACTAGCTGATGGGATCTTCATCAGTAAAGAAAAATATACAAGAGATCTTCTCAGCAAGTTTAAAATGAGTGAGGCCAGACCAATGAAAACTCCCATGCATCCATCAACTCAAATAGATCAGGATGAGGGAGGTAAAGTTGTATCTGATAAACTATACAGAGGTATGATTGGTTCTCTTATGTATTTAACTGCCAGCAGACCAGACATACAGTTTGTTGTAGGTATGTGTTCAAGATTCCAATCTAATCCCAAAGATTCTCATCTTACTGCTGTTAAAAGAATATTTAGATACTTGACTGGGACTACTAATCTTGGCCTATGGTATGAGAAGGGAAAGAGCTTTGATCTCATAGGTTATAGTGATGTTGATTTTGCTGGAGACAAGACTGACAGAAAGAGCACCAGTGGATCTTGTCAATTCCTAGGAAAGTGTCTCATATCTTGGTCATGCAAAAAGCAAAACACTATTGCCCTATCTACGACAGAGGCTGAGTATGTCTCAGCAGCTGCATGTTGTACTCAAGTTCTATGGATCAAATCTCAGTTGCAAGATTATGCAGTCAGGTACTCTAAAATTCCTATCTATTGTGATAATACAAGTGCCATAAATCTTGCAAAGAACCCTGTTCATCATTCTAGATCCAAACATATTGATATAAAGCATCATTTTATAAGGGATCATGTGCAAAAAGAAAATATTGAGCTAATTTTTGTAGATACAAAGAGTCAGCTGGCTGACATCTTTACAAAACCTTTAGTTGAGGAAAGATTCAATGAGAACCTAAAATTTCTAAATATATGTTCTCTTGAATAAAAGTAAGTAGTTGAGACAAGCTCTACCATGAGCTCTGTGACTAGAGTCTCACCAGAAATGAGACTCAAGTGTCATCTGTTCAGAGATGTGAAGCTCAGACGCATCTGTCACCAGACACATCTCATGACTCATCTCAACTTGCGTCTCATGAATTTTATGAGACGTATCCATGTGCAAAAATGAAGGGTTTGAGTCGTTGCTCAACGGCTAGTTGCCCACTACCTGGAAAACTAGTCGTTATCCTATAAAAGGCAGAGCCAACTACGCACAACTGCCTCATTAACTCCCCACTAAACATGCAATTACTGGCTCTTTCTCTCTCTCTTCCCAGTAATCAGACTATATAAGTCCGATGTGAATCCAACCAGGTAAAATTGAAGAGGAAGTTGGCTGAGTTTATTTCTTGTTTCAATTAATTAAATAAATGGCTGAATCAATTTCATCACATGGGGCGGCCAGTTAAGGGACTTGAAGGCTGAATTATGATTCAAGAGACAAGGGGAGTTACAAAATAATTTGGCAATGAAGAGTTGTTACAACACTTAAAGGGGGCGGTCAACATTTAACACATGGGAGGTTACAAATTGATGGAGCAACTAGCAATCAATTTTGGGGCTGTTATGTCTTCAATTTGGAGCAGTTAATTCATGGCTGAATCATTAGCCTTTTTATTTCTTGTTGGTTGTTACAAAACTATGTGTAAATATGCGGCCACATGTGGGTAAATTGTAGGCTGATTGTTTAATGCTTTGCCGGTAGTTTTTCTCTAAGTTTTTAATATCCATTAGTAGAATTATTAGAGGTAGTAATCTGGCTGAATGCAAAGAGCCTTGCATGGTGCGCATGGACTATAAATAGTACGTACAAGGCATGCAGAATTTTTAAGTTAAGTTTAATTCAGAATTTTCAATTGGAGAGTGTTTCTCTTATTTTCTTGTTAACCAAGAATTGAGTTTTATCAAAGGTCCTTCATCCCTTTGTGTGTATAACTCTTAGGCTTATCTTCCATCCTTGGAAGTGTGACGTCTTTAAATTTCCATTCCATCTTCTTACCTTTTTCCATTTTCTTATTTAAACCATTTTCCAAATTTTCTAATTATGAGCATTCCAACCTAGATAGATCCGTAAAACGAATCCAACCCCCTCGGATTCTCATCATTTGGTATCAGAGCTTCGGCTCTGGGTTTGGAATGGAGATGGAATTTTACTATACCAGGTGTTCCTTCGAAGGTCATTTGTTCTTGGTTGCAATAGATCAATTCAACTTTAGAAATGTTGTGAGCAACAGGGTGGTTGAGAAGTTACACCTGCCTACTGCAAATGGACAAGCAACGATTAAATTCTCTATTGGGAAATATGAAGACAAAGTTCTTTGTGATATTGAACCCATGGAGACATGCCATATGCTATTCGGGAGGTCATGGTTGTACAATAAAAGTATAAATCCTGAGAGGCCTTCTATTTCTTTTGTGCATGGCGGACGAAAGATCAAGTTGATTTGTCTATCATCCGACGTTGTGCGTGCTGATCAGTTGACATTGAAAATAAAAATAGAAAAAGAAAGAGAAGAGCATATGAGAGAAAAAGAAAGAATAGAAAAAGAAGAAAAAGAAAGAAAAGAGAAAGAAAAAGAACAGAGAAAAAGAGAAGAAAAAGAAAAAGAATTAGAGAAAAGGAGCGAGGAAATTTTATTTGTTAATGATTTTTCTTCTATTATTTCTGATGTTATTTTACAGGAACAAAAGGATGGATCTTTGAATGAAACACACATACTTCCATGTTTGAAGAGGAAGTTTGTCAACATTGTTCCTCAAGCATCGCTTTACATCCAGCCCACTTTTGGAAGCCAATTTCAAGAGGATTTTGCAAACGAAAACATGGAAACGTTTGCTTGGTTATATAATAATCATACAACACATTTTCAAAAGCCTTTTGGGACTACAATATTTCTGTTTGGAAAATCAAATTTGCAGGTCCAACATAAAAGAAAAATTTCTCTTGAATCTGGTTTTTGGGTTTGTGCACTCCAGAGGAAGACTTCTTTGAAGCATGAAGAAGATAGGAACAGATCTGAATTTGTACAAGTTGTGTTTGATCCAGGAGGTTGGGATTGTTTGTTTTAATTTATTAGCAAATAAATTAGTAGGAAAGTAAAGCCTTAAGATTCGGGACGAATCTTCTCGAAGAAGGAGGGTATGATGTGAATCCAACCAGGTAAAATTGAAGAGGAAGTTGGTTGAGTTTATTTCTTGTTTCAATTAATTAAATAAATGGCTGAATCAATTTCATCACATGGGGCGGCCAATTAAGGGACTTGAAGGCTGAATTATGATTCAAGAGACAAGGGGAGTTACAAAATAATTTGGCAATGAAGAGTTGTTACAACACTTAAAGGGGGCGGTCAACATTTAACACATGGGAGGTTACAAATTGATGGAGCAACTAGCAATCAATTTTGGGGCTGTTATGTCTTCAATTTGGAGCAGTTAATTCATGGCTGAATCATTAGCCTTTTTATTTCTTGTTGGTTGTTACAAAACTATGTGTAAATATGCGGCCACATGTGGGTAAATTGTAGGCTGATTGTTTAATGCTTTGCCGGTAGTTTTTCTCTAAGTTTTTAATATCCATTAGTAGAATTATTAGAGGTAGTAATCTGGATGAATGCAAAGAGCCTTGCATGGTGCGCATGGACTATAAATAGTACGTACAAGGCATGCAGAATTGTTAAGTTAAGTTTAATTCAGAATTTTCAATTGGAGAGTGTTTCTCTTATTTTCTTGTTAACCAAGAATTGAGTTTTATCAAAGGTCCTTCATCCCTTTGTGTGTATAACTCTTAGGCTTATCTTCCATCCTTGGAAGTGTGACGTCTTTAAATTTCCATTCCTTCTTCTTACCTTTTTCCATTTTCTTATTTAAACCATTTTCCAAATTTTCTAATTATGAGCATTCCAACCTAGATAGATCCGTAAAACGAATCTAACCCCCTCGGATCCTCATCTTCTCCAGATAAGATGTCTTCCTCTGAGAAATCACAATCCCTGAGTGTTCACTCAAGCCAAGAAACCCTATCTCGCTCTCCATCTCCACAACCTAGCATTGAAACAGAGCCTTCACAAACCACCCAACCTTCACAACCCTCACCATCCTCTAAATCCACATCATCCAAGAAGAGTACCCCACTGCCTCCTCATATGAAATCACAAAGGATTGCTGGCCAAGTGACTCAGTCTGCTGCACCCAGATCCCCTGTTAACATTGACCTCACACAACCTGGATCTTCAAAGAAAAGAAAGGAGAAAGTTACTGAAGGAAAGAAGATTTCGTTTCAGTCTGACCTTTTCTCAAATGAAGAAGTTGAAGAAAAGTTTACAAAGAGATTTTCTGAGAAGATAATCATTATTGGCAGAATCATTTATACTCAAGAACTGAAGGACGAAGGATGGGATCTGACCCCTTATCTGGAAAAGCAAGGATGGCAGAACTACTTGACCATGACTGACTACGTCTTTCCAAAGTTGACCAGAGCTTTCTATGCCGCCTGCTACAAAGCCAAAGGATCATCTGAGGAACAGCCCCACATCATCTCTGACATCAAAGGAGTTCATATTGAGCTCACTGAGGAGTCTCGAGGAGCAATCATCCAAGCACCTGTGACTGGAAACAAGTTGTATCATGAAGATCAATGGTGGAACAACATTGGAATTCCTTCTGCAAGGGTGGGTACCTCTCTGTTCAAAGGAGGACTCATCTCAGATGCTTCATCATTCCTTAATCCTTTTGGCAAATTCCTTTTTCATCTGGTTGCAAAGTGCATCATGCCAAGGGCTGGCACTTTCAACAAAGTCTATCACCAAGACTTGATGGTGATGTACCATCTCAAGCATGGAATCCCCCTCAATCTGCCTTTCCTCATCTTGAGACACATGGAACACGCCTTCCACAACTCCAAAATCAACGCCTCTCTCCCATTTGGCATGCTCACTACCATCATCATGAAGCACTTTAAGGTGGACTTCAGCAGCTGTGACAGGTCTGATGAGAGACCTGGGTATATTGGAACCAAGAACCTCAAATCCCTGAGTCTAGATGGTAAGACCATTCCCTCTCCTACTTTTCCTTTGACTAACTCCACACCTATTGTGCCTACTACCACACAGGCCTCTCCTTCTTCAAAGATGTCTGAGGCTAAAAAGAAAAAGAAGAAGAAGGCATCAAAAGAAGCTGCTGAGGGATCTCAAGAAGGATCTGAGATCCCTGTCAAAGAGACAAAGAGAAAAGTTCAACCTTCCTCATCTGCAGAAACAGAGAAAAAGAAGAAGAAGAAAAGAAAATCAAAGACTGAACCCACTCCCCAAACACAAGAAACTCCTGGAGTAAATGGCAGAAGAAGAGGAAGTAAGACATGAAGAAGAAGTGGCCAGAATTGAAGAAGATGTGGCCATTGGTGAAGTAAATGTTGCTGGTGAAAATGAACATCAGAACATAGATGAGACCCTGATCCTCTCACCCCAACATCTGTCAACTCCACAGTCTCCTGCACCAGAACAGATCACTGGAGAAGTTTCCCCAGTAAGTAAGATTGTTGCTGAGACACTGGTCAGCTTAGAAAAGGATGCAACTGCATCAAGTCATAACACAGCTCCAGAACAGCAACCTGAGCCAGAGACAGTGGAAGTCACACATCCTCAACCAATTTCCCCTGTAAGACCTGAGCCAACTTGCTCTACTTCATTCCCTACTCCTGGAAAGTTCTTCGTTGAGACCATATTCAATACTTCACCTCTGCCAAAATATGACCAGTCTGCACCATCTGCTGCAAGACCTCAACCAGCTGATCCACCCTCCTCTGAACCATCCATCCCTACACATCTCTCCAATTCAATTAATACCTTTCTGAATCAACTTCAAGAGGAGCAACAGCAGTATCAGCAAAACCTCAACACCAGGTTGGAGGAAAATCAGAAGAAAATCTTGAAGAAGCTGCATCAACACAAGAAGAGGCAGGATGCTCTATTTGCTAGTTTTGATACTGTTCATCAAGCCATGCATGCAACAAATGAATTTCACAAGCAGCTCAACAGTCATATTACCCACCTGCCTCCATTACCTGAGTTCCCACAAACTGTGCTGAGGCCATCAGGACCTGACTCTGACTCATCCTCTTCCCACTCATCCTAGCTTAGCTAGCTTTTCATGTTTTGATAATGTCAAAAGGGGGAGAGTAGGTTAGATATCTAATGAGAGTCTTAGTTAGGATTTATTTTATTTCAGCTATATGTTTGTGAGGATTGATCTGATTGATGCTAGAGATGCAGTCAGCATCTTTTCAGTATTTTGATAAGATGCAGTGGCATCTTCTGTTTTTGTAATCATCCTCATTATCTTTGTGATTAATGAAAATTGACTCTAATTATGCAGTACAATTTTGTCTGATATCTTAATACATTAATCAAAGCTCTAATCAATAAACAGAAAAGGAAGCTATGATTCAGGGGGAGTTCTTCCCATATTGTTACCTCTGTTTAATTATGAGATTGCACATTTTAAAAGAGGAATGAAAATCATATCCCCATGCATCTTTCTCCAAAATCTCATCAGATATATAACTTATAGTTTGCCATCATCAAAAAAGGGGGAGATTGTTGAGACAAGCTCACCCTAAAGAAGTTTTTAATATGTCAATCTAAGTAAGTTCAAATATTCATATGAGATGCATCTTGTATTACTAACTGTGTGTTTAAGTATGGCAGAGACCTTGTACATCTTGAGTTATTTCAGGAAACCATTGAGACTGAAAAGATTGCCAATTCACTTGAAAGAACCAGATTACATGCAAGGCAACACAAGATCAGAAACCATGCAGAAGCATAAGCTTATAAGGCACAATCAGAATCAATAAACAGATGCAGAAGCAATCAGACACATCAGTAAGACTAAGAGAAACAATTCAGAAAATAACGCAGCATAAGATGCACATGTCTATTGTTCAGATGTCATTCCAAGAATAAAAGAGATCTCACCATGAAGCTTTAAAGAGACTCAAGGATACCTTGAGATGCAAGCTATGAACAGATGCTAGTTCAGCTTGAGATGCAAGAACAGCTTGAGACGTCGTCTCAAAAACAGACGCAGCAAGAAGAGATCTCACTAAAGATGCAACAAGAGCACAGCAGGATCTGGACTTAAGACAGAAAGCATTCTCAGTATCAGGAGATAGCAAGTCAAGTCAACTAAGAAGCATGCAAGGACACTGACACAGTACTTTAGACTGAAAAGCTGCTCAGAACCTACTGAAAAGACTGTGACTGATGCTGCAAGCTCCAACGGACTCCAACAGCCATAAACGACTAGTTTCTCAAGTCCTGGTATAAAAGAGGCATTGTTGGAAACTGAGAAGTGAGAGAGACTGCCTATACATCTGTGAAATCATCAAGCAGCTTATCACATCTCAACAGACATCTCAAGTACATCCATCAGCTGTCTGAAGATCAGACTCATCTCATCTTGAGATTGTTTATCTGTCTCTTTCATCTCATCTCTGTGTGTATCATTCAATTACTGTAATCAGAGTTGAGACTCAGTCTAGCTCATTAACTTCTATATCCATACTGCGTATGAGCATAGGCTAGACTTATCATAAACACTCATCAGTATCTTGTCTCACCTAAGATAGGAGTGTGCCTAGTCTTAGAGTGAGGGTGTGCGTCCTGAAGAGGCTGTAAGAATACTTGTGACTCAGCTAAGATAGGAGTGTGCCTAGGCTTAGTGTGAGTGGATCGTCCTGAAGAGGCTGTAAGAATACTTGTATTGGCTGGTTGTCAATAGTGGAAAATCTCACAGGTTGTGGGGACTGGACGTAGCCCAAGGTGTGGGTGAACCAGGATAAGATCTCTGTCTCTTGTTTCTTACCTTGCTTACACATCTAACTATACTGAAATCAGTAAGACATCTTGATAATTAAAGAGATAACTTAATTGGTAATCAATATAAGTATTAATCACTAGATCAGACTAAGCTCACCACTAAAATTGTATAAGCTCTCTCTTGTCTTAACAGAGACTCCAAGTTAATCAACTTGATAGCAAGTCTCAACTATCAATTTTAGTGTGGAACTGCAGGAACAAACTTGGAAGGTCTCTATTCAACCCCCCCTTCTAGAGACGTTCAGCCAACTTCATTTTTTCTGTACTAGCAAATAGTACTTGGAGCATTGCTCAATCTCTGGCCAAGACGATTATCCCTGACTTCCAGACAACTCACTGATCGATGAAAATTTGAGAGCGACAGGATAGTTAAGCCTGTACCCCGCTTGCCCGACAGTAGGGGGCGAGCCTACGTCACTTGAGCCATTTCGGGACTCGACTTATCCTCAGGGCTGGCGTCCTCTATGGGACCCGCTGGTGTTCTTTGCAAAACCCAGTGCACCCGTCCCTACCAGTTTCACACTGTACTAGAGTGTTATTGCCATATAGGTCGTAAGGTTTTTAAACCTTAATCATCCTTCATGCTTTATGATGCATGTCACACAATTAATACTTACAGTATTTCATCTTTACAGGCAAAGCCCACTGGGTCATTCCACGTCACCACTTTACCGTGGCACGGCCTGACTCAACATCTTTTCTTCACAAGGGAAACCAGATCACACTCTCTTGCCAAGTTTCTCAAGTCTTATGAAGGAGAGAAGTGTTGGTTATAATCTTTTAAGGTAATTTGTACTAACGTTATTGATAATTACATTCTCTTAAGTCCTATAGTTTACTAAGACTTATGGATGTGTCTTATGAAAGGCATTATTAATCCTAATTCTCTTTGTATAACTAATTAAGATTAGGCTTATCCTTTAATTATAACTAATTTCCATTAATCGGGTTACAATTAATCTTAGTCCTCTTTAATTAAGTCTTAATCCCTACTTAAGGTCCTAATTAATTTCCAATTATCCCTTAATCTCATCCTAAATCATCGATTAGGACTTTTAATTACGTTTGATTAAGATTATTTATAATTAATTAGTTCTTAACCGTCGTTAGCGATTAATTACTTAATTAACACTCATATTAAGATTAATTATATTTAGACTTAATTAATCCTTAATTAACTCAAATAAATTAGGTTAATCAACTTAGGTGATTAAATTAATTAAGTCCATTAATTAATTCTAAGTTTAACTTTCACAACTTGGATTAGTATTGGAGATCAACACTAATCTAAGTCCAAACTCATTAATTATTTTTAATTATCTTTTAAATTGAGTTTTGACTTTCTTTTTGAAGGCTTTAGTCCTAAACAAAAAGCCTAAAGGTTATTGGACCCATGAGAGCCCATTTTTATTCATAATAAATTAAAAATATGACTTTTAAACATACTTTTATTTTAATTAAATTAAAAATCCGAATTTTATTACTTATTTTAAAAACTTATCTTATTTGCAATTTAGTCCTTTTTGTTACAATTTTATTCTTTAGCCCTTTTGGGCCAATTTAGCCCAAAAACATGTTTTTAAACATCCTTTTGATCTTTTTAAGATCAAAAAGGACATTTTTGATGAATTTCATCAAGAACTCACATGAACTTCAAGAACATGCTTGAATGTTCATCAAAACCTTAACTTTCCCAATCATCCAATCTTTACCAAAATCTCACATAATCATGTATATACATTCCAAACAACAACTAACACATTTAATCCATTCAAATCATCCATGAACATTTTCAAGATTTAAACTTTCATTTTTAAGCTCAAAATGCCAGTTTTTCAAGATTAATCACCAAAACAATTTTGTAATTCCAACCAACCACATGCATGTTCATCAAATCATCATATAAACACATTACAATCATCAAAACAAATTTAGAATACATGCAACCCATTTTTCTCTCTTTGGCCGAGAGCAAAAGAGGAAAAAGAGAGGATTTTTTTGCAAAATTTTTAACTTGGCTTGCATGCACCCAAATCCACCAAATAGATACAATTCTAACATCAAAATAGACATGCAAACAACAATACCAACCCAGCTCAAAAGATTCAAGAACATACATGCAACATAAGTACAAAAGATAGGATTTTTCAAGTGAAAATAAGGTCAAAAAGCAAGGATTCAAGGGCAAATCCTTGACTCTAGTTAGATTTCCTACTAGAGTTCAAGTTCTCCCCCCCGTTACCTCAAATCTCCAAGAGGAAAAGTGCAGAATTTCTCTCCAAAAACAGCCCCTCAAGCTCCTCCTTTTGGTCTCCAACAAGTGTTTTTAGGCTAGAAAGTGTGTATTTTTAAGCATAAGTTCAAAAATGGAACCTAAGCTTGGTTGGTGTTTATGGAGAGAAATGGTGATGATGCCGCGGCCAAGGGAGAAGAAAATGAGAGAAATGAGAGAGTTTCTAGCTTGCATGTAGGAAAAAGGTGAAAGTGAAGTGGTGATTTAATGCCATCAAGTCACCTTTTTCTTACACAAAGCTTGAGTGGAAACAAAGGAAAAGCAAATGTCTTTTCATGCACTCATGGATGGTTGCACGGTCTTTGAGGAGAAAAAAGGAAGGCTTGTGCAATTTTTCTAGCCCGGATCAGAGTATTCGGGCCCGGTTCAGGGGATAGGAGGGTCAAAAAGGTCGTTTTTCATAGAAAAATCCCAAAAATTCCCAAAAAATTCCTAAAATAGGAAATTCAATTCTAATTCCAAAAATATAATTTTTGATGATTAAAAATAATTTTAATCATTCAAAATCCAATAAAACACTCAAAATGGCAGAAACGGTAAAACGCGGGCGTTACAACTCTCCCCCTCTAAAAAGAAATTTCGTCCTCGAAATTTGTGCGTACCTTCTTGAAATAGTTGAGGGTGAGACCTTCTCATCTGTTCTTCTAATTCCCAAGTTGCATTTCCCTCATCAGTTGCACTCCAAATAACTTTCACCAATGGAATTTCCTTCCCTCTCAGATGCTTTATCCTTCGGTCTCCGATTCTCACAGGTAACGCCTCATAAGTCAGGTTTTATTTTAACTGTATCATATCGGGCTCTATGACGTGCGAAGGGTCATGAATATACTTTCGGAGTTGTGACACATGAAACACATTGTGAAGGTTTGAAAGGAAAGCTGGCAAAGCAATTTGGTAAGCGACAAGACCAATTTTTTTCAGAATTTGGTATGGACCAATAAATTTAGGCGTAAGTTTTCGAGATCGCATTGCCCTACCAACCCCAGTCGTTGGTGTAACTCTCAAAAATACGTGATCTCCTTCCTTGAATTCGAGGGGTTTCCTCCTCCGATCATAGTAACTTTTCTGCCTGCTTTGTGATATTTTCATCCTTTCCTAAATCATCTTGATCTTTTCCGTGGTTTGCTGGATCATCTCAGGCCCCAAAACTAGGCCATCGCCAGATTCGAACCAACACAAAGGTGTCCTACACTTTCTACCATACAGGGCTTTATAAGGTGCCATTCCAATACTATAATGGAAGCTATTGTTATAGGTGATGTAACATCCCGCACTCCAGGAGCTTGTTTATTCAATAGGGATTAGATAATTAACCTTGTGTTAGAGATTAAGAAGAAGGTAAGTCAAGAACTTAGAGGTTAAACCTTAGTGTTAAACCAATCCTAGGACTTGTGTAGCTTTCCAACTCTTAACTTAGTTAACATGTGTGTTCAGTAGGTCTAAACCTTGTAAGATCACTTAGGATTGGGAGTAAGTAATAGGTAGGGAAAGGGTAAGATGTGAGTTTGGGACCTTGTTAGAATCATTTTGGGAGTTTTTGGTCCCTGGTAATCGATTACCAGGAGTTGGTAATCGATTACCAGAGAGGTTTGCTGATGGTAATCGATTACAGGGTTTGGTAATCGATTACCAGGTTTCTGGGTTCATTGTAATCGATTACCAGAAGTGGTAATCGATTACCAAGACCTCCAGGAATGCATTTTGGCCTATGGAAATCGATTACCAGGGTTTGGTAATCGATTACCAGCAGTGTATATATATATGCTGGTGCGAAAATTCATCAGAATTTCATTTCCCCTTCCCCCTTCTTCGAACCCTAGAGAGAGAAAGTGAGAGTGCTAGAGAGAGGAAGCTATTTTGGAGCCTTGGAAGTAGATTGGAGCTAGAATCAACCCTTGGGATCTCTACAAACTCTCAATTCCTCCTTTGATTTCACCCTTGAGTGAGTATAACTCACCCTTAGATTAGGGAATTGGTCTCCTTGCATGTCCCCTCTTCTCCCCTCCCTTTCTTGGCTGGATAATCGAATGATTGTTAATTGTGTGATTGTTTGAATTATTGATTGCTTGATTGAGCTTAAGAATTGAAATCGAGAGTCGGAAACCTTAGTTTCGAAGTTATCGAAAATGTCGAAACTTACGAAACTTACGAAACTATCGTATTTCCCTCGATTTCGATTCATTTAAGTATTCTACTAGGTTTATACTCCTTGTTTTGTACCGATTGTAGTTAGATTGTTGGTTGAAATGAGAATCGAGTCGTATGTCGTAAAGTCGTAAATAGCGGAAATGTCGATATGTCCCTTGTATGACCCCGAACTCTCGAATCCCTTTCTTTATGATTAAATTGATTGAAATTGTGATGTTATAAATGAGATTGATAAGAGGATGCTTGAATCGAAGGTGAAACGAAGGAATTTCGAAGTTACGAAAGTTACGAGACTTGTAAAAGTATCGAAACACTCGAGACGTTCGAAATCCTAGTTGTTACCACCGATTCAAGTAAGCCTAATGTGTATATAATTATGATTGTTAGATTGTATTGTGATTGATGTTTGAATGACTTGGGATGATTCTAATTGGTTAGAACGGAGCGGTTCTTAATGTTCTTTAGTTTCGAAACTTTCGAGGCTATCGAAATGTTTCGAAACTATCGTAACGTTGAAACGCTCTATTCTCTCCAATTATAATTGATCCGGAGTGGAAATTAAGGATTGGTGACTGATTACGATATAGGAATTGATGGGTAGTTGATACGGGTTCACATAGAGCATGGATTCTCGTCAGTTTCGAAAGGATCGAACTATCGAGAACGAACTACCTATCAATTCGTATGTCTAATTAGTTATTCGATCAATACTGGACTTCGGTCAATACTGGACTTCGGTCAAATACTGTAGGGTGGGACTCGTCCCCTAGGGAGATATCCCCTGTACTCTGAGCTCAGGTCTAACTCTAGACTGTGATTGTTTCATAGCCTTCGGGCACAGCATAAGCATATATATACTGACATTGTTATGGAAATGATACTGAGACTGATGTGGAAATGATATAGTTTTTATTATTGAGGATATAAATGTTGTTTAACATGTCATAGATATCTGTTCCCTGCATTCATGCATAGAGTTATGCTTGTTGAGACATTAGTCTCACCCCACGTTTCGGGGGTTTCCTTTAGTGTGCAGGAACATTCAGATGACGTTAAGGATAAGAGATAAGATGATGAAGTTGATTAATGTTAGAATAGGGACCCTTGTATCATTTGATTCAGATGTATAGTTAATTATTGTTAGATATTGTAAATATGTATGTATGCAATTCTTAGCCAAGGAGGCTTATTCATGATTAGTATTCAGTTATTCAGTTTAAAAAGAGGATTCTTTCGGATCTCCGATATGAATTCATGGAATCCTATTACTTTAAGTGTAGGCTTCCTTCCTCAAGCTTCTCGTAGACGTGTTTATTTGTATGACTTAAACTAATCGTTGGAGAGTTTAAGTAAATTGCATGACGATATCGAAAATTTAACGAAGTGATTTCAAGAATTACAGGAGTAGTAGTGTCTCCAACGGGCACTATTTTTGAGTTCTAGAAATTAGGGCGTTACATTTTGGTATCAAAGCAGTTCAATCCAATTGGACTGTGGTTAGGTTAGTTGCCCGTGACATACTATGATCTTCTAATATGTTTACTCATCATAGGAACTGATCACTCTTATAATGGGTGACGTATGTGGAGATTATGGTTTGTTATGTAAGTAAGATACTTTGGTTCGGAAGTTAGGACACTTCTCTAACCAAGTTAGAGCCACCCTTTTTCTTATATAAGAAGGAAGATATGTTAGGTTAAGTACCTAGGAAACCCTTTACCCTAGTAGCCTTATAGAATGTGACCTTAAAATCTTAATAAAAGTTAGACGCCTTTGAATTAGTTGGTAGTGAGTGGATTAATATTTGTAGGATGGTTGTGTATGGCTTATTGTGTGATTTCAATTGTGTGGTGTATAAGATTGCATCTCATGAGTTGTCCTATGTTTGTGACATTGATTGTGATTTGTTTTTGTGAGTGCTTGGTATGTGTTGGATGTTTGGTGTGGCTTGCTAATGATTGGTAATGTTAAGTTGTTTGAATGATTGAGTAACATGTATGATAGGATGTAATTATGTACTTGTTTGGTAGTGATATCCATAGCTAGGACTTCTTTGGGCTTAAACCTTGTGAGGTCATGGTAGAAGGAGTGAGGGGCTGTAGTTTAAGATATAATAGAAATTCCGTTTAAGGGAAAAGAGTATAGAGGGCTTTAACTTAAGTAGGTTTAAGACCTCACCTAAAGTTATTAAGCTTAGTAGGAATACATCTACACATAGGCATATAGACTCAACCTTAGAAAGGGTAAATTAGTGAATTGAGACCTTCCTTTAAAATCAATGTAAGACTAGATGCATCTTTTAGACCATGTTAAGGGTAGTCGGGAGTCGGTCGAGAGAGTAAGGATTCTCTCCGCCACCTTACCTTGTTTTGTTCATGGATTACGTGAACGGACCCTTAGACCTTTCCAGCGGAGTGTGTGGTCATGGCGACCACCATCATATCACCCTATTAGTTTGTGATTAGGAAACTCCCTAGTGACCTTAGAAGCAATGCTTTGGTACCTTAGCAAATTAAGAGGCCTTTTAGGAAGAAATACACTACCATTAGTAACTGCTAGGAGTTGAAGTTACGTTAGAAAATGAATGAGATAGAAATTCCTAGTGAAGGGTAGTGAGGTTTTTATTGTCTAGTGCTAGAACTCTTCTAGACTTGGTCCTAGTAATATTCTTAGCCCTAGCAAGTGGGTAAATTATGAGAGAAAAACAGTACCTTTAGTTCCTTTTCACCCGTAGGAGAAACACTCTAAATTATTCCATTCGGACCTTTAAGAATCATTATCCTAGTTGGTAACCCTAAAGTAGTAACCGGGAATAGAATTGGGTAATGGCCTTAGCTAGGGGAGTCAGGAAGAACCAAACTTCTCAGGAAATCTAACTTAGTAACTCCATCATTCTAGACCACCTATTTTCATTTATTGTTATCAAGAGAAGAGAGAAACCCTAGTTATAACTCCCTTAAGGAAGAGGAACCAACTTCAAGCGAGCTAGATAACCCCGGTATAGACTATTTTAAGAAAGGGTAGATTTAACCCCGAACTTAAGTAAGTTTTACCCAACCTGAAGTTTTGTTTTAACCGTGTATAGATAAGCTTAGCTAGTGTGTTATTAGAGGATAGAACTTTTAAGAGGTGCGTTCACCGGGTTAGAACCTTGTAGCATTGGAATCCTTACTCCGTGGAGGACTAGGAAGTGACGTAGATTAGGTCACTCTCCTTTTTCCTTAGAACCCCAAACTCAAATAAGTTCAGCCTAATCGGTAAGGAGATATAGAGAGAGCGGTCCCCTTAGGGGATGGTAAGATAGTAGGGAGAGCCCGTATTCATGCCGTGACCGGGAGAGGAGACCTCTAAGGTTGTGACATGAATGTTGTTTTCTTTTTGTGTAATGTGTTCATTTATGTTTTTATGCAAACTTAATCTCTCGGAACACGACGTGAGTGTTGAATGTTTCGACCAACACAACGTAGTAATTCGAGGGATTGAGTTTTGATGTTCTTAACTAAGTCCTTGTGAGATAAGTGGAAATTTAGAAATATAAAATCTGAAAGTAAACAATAGATGGATGTTGGATTAGGTATGGAGATAGAAATCTTAATTAGTGGTAGCATGAGACTTTGTTCTCATGGTTACGTTTGCTTGGGTGTGTCTTTTCGAGCCCGTTTAGAAAACTTAGAGAGGATAGAGAGTCTTTCTTTATGTCTTTAGTATGAGTACAGGGAGAGAGTGTGAAGGAAGATTAGAAACCCAAGTTAGATGTAGCCAATGGGGAGCATAGCACCTGTATCAGTTAAAGGAGATCTTTTGATGAGCTAAGAGCTCTAATCAGAGAGGCTTTGAGTTTGGACTCAAGTCTCCAAGGGGGGAGTCAACAGTTAGGGTTTTTGGAGCAGGGTATAGGATGACTCTTCTAAAAGGGAGTTTGTATCTCTAAGGGGGGTAGTCTCAGGCAACCAGTGTTAAAGGAAGTTATCAGAAGTGAGTTTAGGTGCATCCTGGTTCTACCAAGATGTACCATGGTTTTCGAAGGGAGTTGTAGTAGATTGTGTTCTTCAACCTATAAGATGTCATCGAGTCAGTATAGTACTTCAACCAACTAGAACCCCTACTGTCATTAGAAACCCTGAGTGGAAGTGAGAGAGTTTAGCAGCGGAAGCATAGTGGGAGTGCCTCGAATCCAAGCTAGATTTGAAGCCATCCAAGTGGTATTAGACCAATTACACAAGTCAGCCTGTTTTCTACCTACTAGAAGTACCTCCTTTCTTAGTAATTTAGAAGTTTTGTATGTTAGGACGGATGTCAAACCTCTAGTTTTCCTCCAGTGTCAAGTAAGATAGAAATCCTAAGTCCACTCCTGAGTATTAGAATGTTCGTTAACAAGCCTGTGGGGAGGATTTCTGAAAACCTTCTACTTGAAGTTAACCTTAAGTTCATTCGCCTTAAGCAATTTTGAGGACTAAATTGTCTTAAGGGGGGTAGAGTGTAACATCCCGCACTCCAGGAGCTTGTTTATTCAATAGGGATTAGATAATTAACCTTGTGTTAGAGATTAAGAAGAAGGTAAGTCAAGAACTTAGAGGTTAAACCTTAGTGTTAAACCAATCCTAGGACTTGTGTAGCTTTCCAACTCTTAACTTAGTTAACATGTGTGTTCAGTAGGTCTAAACCTTGTAAGATCACTTAGGATTGGGAGTAATAGGTAGGGAAAGGGTAAGATGTGAGTTTGGGACCTTGTTAGAATCATTTTGGGAGTTTTTGGTCCCTGGTAATCGATTACCAGGAGTTGGTAATCGATTACCAGAGAGGTTTGTTGATGGTAATCGATTACAGGGTTTGGTAATCGATTACCAGGTTTCTGGGTTCATTGTAATCGATTACTAGAAGTGGTAATCGATTACCAAGACCTCCAGGAATGCATTTTGGCCTCTGGTAATCGATTACCAGGGTTTGGTAATCGATTACCAGCAGTGTATATATATATGCTGGTGCGAAAATTCATCAGAATTTCATTTCCCCTTCCCCCTTCTTCGAACCCTAGAGAGAGAAAGTGAGAGTGCTAGAGAGAGGAAGCTATTTTGGAGCCTTGGAAGTAGATTGGAGCTAGAATCAACCCTTGGGATCTCTACAAACTCTCAATTCCTCCTTTGATTTCACCCTTGAGTGAGTATAACTCACCCTTAGATTAGGGAATTGGTCTCCTTGCATGTCCCCTCTTCTCCCCTCCCTTTCTTGGCTGGATAATCGAATGATTGTTAATTGTGTGATTGTTTGAATTATTGATTGCTTGATTGAGCTTAAGAATTGAAATCGAGAGTCGGAAACCTTAGTTTCGAAGTTATCGAAAATGTCGAAACTTACGAAACTTACGAAACTATCGTATTTCCCTTGATTTCGATTCATCTAAGTATTCTACTAAGTTTATACTCTTTGTTTTGTACCGATTGTAGTTAGATTGTTGGTTGAAATGAGAATCGAGTCGTATGTCGTAAAGTCGTAAATAGCGGAAATGTCGATATGTCCCTTGTATGACCCCGAACTCTCGAATCCCTTTCTTTATGATTAAATTGATTGAAATTGTGATGTTATAAATGAGATTGATAAGAGGATGCTTGAATCGAAGGTGAAACGAAGGAATTTCGAAGTTACGAAAGTTACGAGACTTGTAAAAGTATCGAAACACTCGAGACGTTCAAAATCCTAGTTGTTACCACCGATTCAAGTAAGCCTAATGTGTATATAATTATGATTGTTAGATTGTATTGTGATTGATGTTTGAATGACTTGGGATGATTCTAATTGGTTAGAACGGAGCGGTTCTTAATGTTCTTTAGTTTCGAAACTTTCGAGGCTATCGAAATGTTTCAAAACTATCGTAACGTCGAAACGCTCTATTCTCTCCAATTATAATTGATCCAGAGTGGAAATTAAGGATTGGTGACTGATTACGATATAGGAATTGATGGGTAGTTGATACGGGTTCACATAGAGCATGGATTCTCGTCAGTTTCGAAAGGATCGAACTATCGAGAACGAACTACCTATCAATTCGTATGTCTAATTAGTTATTCGGTCAATACTGGACTTCGGTCAATACTGGACTTCGGTCAAATACTGTAGGGTGGGACTCGTCCCCTGGGGAGATATCCCCTGTAGTCTGAGCTCAGGTCTAACTCTAGACTGTGATTGTTTCATAGCCTTCGGGCACAGCATAAGCATATATATACTGACATTGTTATGGAAATGATACTGAGACTGATGTGGAAATGATATAGTTATTATTATTGAGGATATAAATGTTGTTTAACATGTCATAGATATCTGTTCCCTGCATTCATGCATAGAGTTATGCTTGCTGAGACATTAGTCTCACCCCACGTTTCGGGGGTTTCCTTTAGTGTGCAGGAACATTCAAATGACGTTAAGGATAAGAGAGAAGATGATGAAGTTGATTAATGTTAGAATAGGGACCCTTGTATCATTTGATTCAGATGTATAGTTAATTACTGTTAGATATTGTAAATATGTATGTATGCAATTCTTAGCCAAGGAGGCTTATTCATGATTAGTGTTCAGTTATTCAGTTTAAAAGGAGGATTCTTTCGGATCTCCGATATGAATTCATGGAATCCTATTACTTTAAGTGTAGGCTTCCTTCCTCAAGCTTCTCGTAGACGTGTTTATTTGTATGACTTAAACTAATCGTTGGAGAGTTTAAGTAAATTGCATGACGATATCGAAAATTTAATGAAGTGATTTCAAGAATTACAGGAGTAGTGTCTCCAACGGGCACTATTTCCGAGTTCTAGAAATTAGGGCGTTACAGGTGAACTCGATCAGTGCCAACAAATGATCCCAACTCCCTTTGTGTTCTAACACACATGCCCTTAGCAAGTCCTCTAGGGACTGATAGTCCGTTCTGATTGACCATCGGTTTGAGGATGATAGGCTGAACTAAGCCTCAACTTGGTTCCTAAAGCTTGTTGCAGACTACCCCAAAATCTAGATGTGAACCTAGGGTCTCTATCTGACACAATGCTAGACGGGACCCCATGCAATCTTACTATCTCCTTAATGTACAGATGGGTCAACTTTTCTAGAGAAAACTTAATGTTGATGGGTAGGAAATGAGCAGATTTCGTCAACCTATCAACTATCACCCATATAGCATCAAAACCTGCCGGAGTTCTAGGTAATCCTACCACGAAATCCATAGATATGCTATCCCATTTCCATTCAGGGATATCCAAAGGTTGTAACTCTCCTGATGGTCTCTGATGTTCAATCTTAGCTTTCTGACACACCAAACAAGATGCTACATACTCAGCTACTTCCTTTTTCATCCCAGACCACCAAAACATCTTCTTCAAGTCTTGGTACATCTTAGTCGCCCCAGGGTGAATACTCAACCTACTTTTATGAGCTTCTTCTAAGATTAGATTCCTTAATTTCTTATCATCAGGTACACATATCCTATTCTTGAATCGAACAATACCATCAGTACCTTTATGAAACTCAGATTCTCCTTTCTTAGGAACTAGATCCTTCAAAACTTGCAAAGATTGAACCTTTTCCTGTGCTACACGAACTTGCCCCAAGAAATCACTTGAAATCTTCAAGGTTCCCAGTCTTATACTCTTGGGACCAAATCCAACATCTAGGTTCAGGTCTCTAAACTTTTCTATCAACTCCAGCTCCTTAACCATCATTGCTGACATGTGCAAAGATTTCCTACTCAAAGCATCAGCCACCACATTGGCTTTCCCAGGGTGATACTGCAGACTAAAATCATAATCCTTCAAAAACTCCATCCATCTCCTCTGCCTCATATTCAACTCCTTCTGATCAAACAGATACTTCAAGCTCTTATGGTCACTAAAGACTTCAAACCTAGCGCCATACAGATGGTGCCTCCAAATCTTCAGGGCAAAAACTATGGCTGCCAACTCTAGATCATGCGTAGGATAGTTCACTTCGTGTGTTCGCAGTTGCCTAGAGGCATACGCCACTACTTTCCCTTTTTGCATCAACACACAGCCTAATCCTTGTTTAGAAGCATCACAATATACTTCAAAACTTTCCTGTGCGTCAGGTAAAACTAAGACAGGTGCAAAAGTTAACCTCCTCTTTAGCTCTTGGAAACTATCCTCACACTTCTGACTCCAGACGAAGGGTTGATCTTTCCTAATCAGACGGGTCAACGGAGTTGCTGTTCTAGAAAAATTCTCAATAAACTTACGGTAGTAACCGGCTAACCCCAAAAATCTTCTTACCTCCGTCACAGTCTTAGGTGCTTCCCACTGTAACACAGTTTCCACCTTAGCTGGGTCTACGCTAACTCCTCCACAAGAGATCACATGGCCTAGGAAATTCACCTCCTTCAACCAAAATTCACATTTCGATAACTTAGCATACAACTTCCTATCTCTTAGGGTCTGTAAAGCTATCTTAAGATGTTATGCATGCTTTTCCTCACTCTTGGAATATATGAGGATTTCGTCTATAAAGACCACAACGAATTTGTCCAAGTAAGGATGGAAAACTCGGTTCATATAATCCATGAAAACTGCTGGTGCATTGGTCACACCAAACGACATCACTAAATACTTATAATGCCCATAGCGTGTTCTGAAAGCCGTCTTCGGAATATCCTCAGACTTAACACGTATCTGGTGATAACCTGACTTAAGGTCAATTTTTGCGAATACAGTTGCTCCTCTAAATTGATCCATTAAGTCGTCTATCCTAGGCAAAGGATACCTATTCTTTATCGTCACCTTATTGAGCTGACGATAATCTACACACAGTCTCATGCTACCATCTTTCTTCTTAACCAACAACACTGGTGCTCCCCAAGGGGACACACTAGGTCTAACAAACTGTTTTTCTAACAACTCTTCTAGCTGTTTCTTCAACTCAGCCAACTCTAAAGGGGACATCCTATACGGAGCTATAGAAATAGGTCCGGTACCAGGTACTAGTTCTATGTTAAACTCTACTTCTCGCTCTGGTGGCAAACCAGGAATATCTTCAGGGAACACTTCAGGAAATTCTCTCACCACAGGCAGTTTACTGATGTCAGATTCCAGCTCTACCTCCAAGGAAGAAAGTATCATGCAGATTTGAGCTCCTTCTCTCAAAGAAGCATTCACTTGGTTGGCGGACAAGAATCTCGTACTTACGGAATCAGGAGTAGAAGGGGAAAAGGAATCAAACACAACAGTTTTATTATAACAATCAAGCTGGACTCGGTTGGAAGATAACCGGTCCATTCCTAAAACAATATCAAGCAGAGAAAGGGGTAAACAGATTAAATCAGCAGAAAAAGTTTTATCACCGATGGTGATTGGACAGTTCAAACAAGCCGATGAAGTAATGACAGGTTTAGCAGTAAGGGTAGAAACAACTAGATCATATGGCAATCTAACAACAGGCAATTTCAATCGTTTCACACACTCCAGAGAAATGAAAGAATGCGTCGCACCCGAATCATACAATACAATTAAAGGAATTCCACTTATGATGCATTTACCTTGGATCAGATCCTCGGATCCAGCAGCCTCAGCACCGCTCATGGTAAACACTCTGCCTCTGGTTCTGGGTTTCCCAGCTTGTGCATTCAAATTTGAAGCAGATGTGCTTGCAACACTACTACCATTACTGTTTCTTTTCAAAAGGGGGCATTCCTTCTTAAAATGGCCACCTTGGTTGCAATGGAAGCAAACTCTTCCGGCGGGTAGGTGGACAGGTTGGTTCTTGTAGGGACAATCCCTCAAGAGGTGATTCCTCCTGCAGCGTGGACAACTGACGGAGTTGTTACCGGTACTGTTTGTCGGGCTGGCTCTGCTAGCAACCACTGACTGTGGTCTTGCGGCGCTTCCAGATGATGAACCAGAATTGTTCCTTGGGACGAAGTAGGGCTTCCCTCTATCTTGTGTAAACTTGGGTTTATTTCTCTGTGGACCAGAATTCTTCCACTGAGCTTGCCTCGCTTTGGTGTCATCTTCAAAAATCCGACACATATTCACCATCTTTGAGAATTCAGAAATCTGCTGGTATCCAATGGCCTGCTTGATCTCTGGTCTCAAACCACTCTCAAACTTGGAACATTTGGGTTCTTCATCTATGGTGTTCTGAAAATACGGGCAGAACTCGGATAGCTCTTCAAACTTTGCCGCATACTCACCGACAGTCATGCTTCCCTGCTCCAGCTTCAAAACCTCTATCTCCTTGCGTTTTCTTAGATCCGTGGGAAAATACTTCTGAAGGAAGGTTTCCTTGAATAGGTTCCAGGTGATCAGTCTCCCAGCAGCCTCTAATTGACGCTTGGCGTATTCCCACCAGTGCTGAGCTTCCCCGATCATCATAAAAGCAGCAAAAGTTACCTTCTGCTCGTCAGGACAACCCATAGCCAAGAAAATCTTTTCTAACTCTTCTAACCAAAGCTGAGATCCATCTGGGTCGTGTCCTCCTTTAAATTGTGGTGGATTGTTCTTCTTGAAGGTGGATAGCCCACGATAAGCATCTGGAACGTTGTTCTGCTGACGGGCTTGGTTCATCTCGTTTATGGTCTGTTGCTGGTTCTCCAGGACATCCGCAATCCTACCCAGGATGTCGTTCATCATAGGATTATTTCTTCCTGCCATGAAATCCTACATCCACAGTGTACATTAGCTTCTTCTATTTCGTGCAGTACCATTCAAGCAAGAACAAATAACTCTATCCACACAATTCCTTACATTACAAGGATAGTAATATAACAGCAAACAATTCACACAAGGCAATCAATTCACGCAATAACAACAAACAATCAACACAAAGTAAAACACAGAGAAAAAAGTATTATAGGCCATACCCGAGGCCAAAAGGAAAGAACAGCTTTGATACCACTAAATGCGACACCGTTAGTTATACTGCTAAGAATATCACATTACGAAACGTAATCGTCGAACTTACTGTTTTAAAACTTAGAAAATACTGGAATTTTTTTTTTGAAAGAGCTTAGCCATCATCAACTTATTACTTCCTAGTTCCATTTTAAGTATTCATAAAAATGTACTTTCCTGAAGTCTGAAATTCATTTTCTAAAAACATCTAGACGATTCAATCATTCCACATACATACACGACATACACGCAGATATAAAGTCGATCATATGAAGGAAACGTAAAGAACATATATGTACATGCCATAGTGTCAAAGTGATCCCCGAGATAACAACACCACCATACAAAACAAGAGTTCTAGCAGTAGAATATAAATAAGGCCCCAACCCAAAACAAAATAAGAGGCCACTAATTCAGAGCTGCTACACACTAGACTCACAACTACCCCAACCAAACTACCCTACTCGTTGTCATCCGTCTCAGCAGAGTTCTGTTGAGTCTCAAAAATATCATAAGAGATTTTATGATGTTTTAAGACAGCAATATTTCCAAGTTTTAATGATTAACAAATTTACATTATTTATTTTCACAGATACTCTTAAGTGTTTAATTATTTATCTGTGATTTCAGCAAGCCACAATACGCTTTATAAAGTCTTTAAGAAGTGCTTCAAGTCATCTGAGGGAAACAGGCCTTCTGAAGTGGTCAACCTATCTTAAGTGTTGAAGCTGTCTGAAGAGCCAAGCCCGTCTGAAGACTGGAACCCGTCTGAAGCTTTAGTAATGACGTGGCATCTTTGCTGAAACCTTGCGTGAAGACTTTTCTGAGTCTCTGCTGCTCGTACGTTTTGGAACACATTTATGGCAACAAACACAGAGGCCTTTCCTGGTGCATTTGAATTTCATACACCACTGAGGAAATCTCTGCAAACGCAGCAACGCAGCAATTCCTGAAGCAGCCTTTTGGCAGATGCAACATTGTACTATGTCAGAAATGTCAGGATGCTCAGAAGTATGTCTCACAACGGATTGTATAGCATTTAATGCTATCTCTAAACGGTGGTTTTTCAACGGATTAAAGTCTAGGTATA
This sequence comes from Sesbania bispinosa, assembly GCA_026901365.1. Taxonomy (NCBI): domain Eukaryota; kingdom Viridiplantae; phylum Streptophyta; class Magnoliopsida; order Fabales; family Fabaceae; genus Sesbania; species Sesbania bispinosa. The sequence continues at coordinate 1,645,883 of QLOH01000091.1, forward strand.
AATACCCATTACAAATGGACTCAGGTCCTTGGGCAGAACTTATGAATCTGGAGATAATAACAGAAAGATTCTAAGAAGCTTGCCTAAGACCTGGAGACCCAAAGTTACTGCCATTCAAGAGGCAAGAGACTTAAACTCTCTTAGAATGGAGGAACTTCTGGGATCTCTCAAGGTTCATGAGCTTGAGCTTGGAGAAGATGACAACAAGAAGAAATCTCTGGCTCTAAACTCCAAGACCAGTCAGTCTAGGCATGGCAAGATGAAGGCTATGCAAGCTGAGGAAACTTTAGAAATAGATGAGGATTCTGAAGATAGCTCAGGAGATGATGATCTTGCTCTTTTAAGTAGGAAGATCAAAAGAATGCTCCAAAAGAGAGGAAAGTTTAGAAGGAATCAACCTTCAACTTCTAAAGGAGGTAAGACAGGTAAAGATTTTCAAAATGACAAAATTATTTGTTTTGAATGCAAACAACCAGGTCACATGAAGGCTGAGTGTCCTAAGTTGATGAAAAACACATTCAAAAAGAAGAAGTTCTTCAAAAAGAAGAAGGGACTAATGGCAACATGGGAAGACCTTGATGAATCTACTTCTGAAGAAGAAGAAGATACTTAAGAAGAGGCCAACTTATGTCTTATGGCCAGTCTTCCATCATCAGACAGCTCTGAAGAAGAGGTATTTCCTTTAACCCTTCAAGAAATGTATGATGATCTGATGGAAAGGTCCAAGGAACTATTTCAAGAGTATAAGAATCTATCCAAGGCTCACACAGAAATGTGTAATAAATATGAAGTCCTTGAAATAGAAAATATTATGCTCAAGGAAAAGATCCTAATGTCTGAAATCAGTAGTTCTCAACATGTGTCTGAAGAAAATATAAAACTTCAGAAGCAAGTTGAGCAACTGACAAAAGACTTAGCTAAGTTTGTAAAAGGAACTAATAATTTGAACAGATTACTTGGTGATCAAAGACATTCCATTGACAAAAGTGGCTTAGGCTTTTGGGATCATAACATGCCTGAACCTCATATTTTTAATGTTGAAAAAGGCAAGGGAAAGGTTACTGGGTGTTCTCACTGTGGAAAAGCTGGACACAATGTGACTCAGTGTAAACACAAAAAGAGACCAACACCCAGGTCTAACAAAAGAGGACCCAAAAGAATATGGGTACCTAAAAACTTGATTATTCCTGTTGCAGATGTGTTTAACAGGACAAAAGAGACACCACAAATGGTACCTGGACAGTGGATGCTCGCGACACATGACAAGAGAAAGGTCTTTGTTCCAAAACCTTAGACCAAGAAATGGAGGTGTGGTCACCTTTGGTGGAAACCAGCAAGGGAAGATAACAGGAATAGGGACTGTAGGTATGTCACCTTTATCCCTTATTAAAAATGTTCTCCTAGTGGAAGGACTTCAACACAACCTACTAAGCATAAGTCAATTATGTGACAGTGGATATGTGGTCTCTTTCACTAAGGAAGGTTGTATAGTCAAAGACTCTTCTGATCAAATCCTTTTTACTGCTAAAAGGCACAACAATGTGTACAAAATTGATCAAGAGGAACTAGCAAGTCAAAATGTTAAATGCTTTATTTCTGTTGAAGATGAAAAACATATTTGGCATCAAAGACTTGGGCATGCCAGCTTGAGATTAATCTCAAGATTAGCAAAATACAATCTGGTTAAAGGCTTACCCAAGCTTTCATACAAATCTGACATTTTATGTGAAAGCTGTCTGAAAGGGAAACAAACAAGACACTCATTTAAGAGTAAAGATGTTGTTTATACTAGCAGACCTCTAGAACTATTGCATATTGACTTGTTTGGTCCTATTAGAACAGAAAGCATTAGTGGTAAGAAATATGGTTTGGTCATTGTTGATGACTATTCTAGATACACATGGGTTATATTCCTTAGAAGCAAGGATGAAACTTTTAAGAATTTCACAATATTCTGTAAGAAGGTACAAAATGAAAAAGGATTCTGTATATCTGTCATCAGAAGTGATCATGGTGGAGAGTTTGAAAATGCAAACTTTGAAATGTTCTGTGATGAGAATGGGATCTCACACAATTTCTCTGTGGCTAGAACACCTCAACAAAATGGGGTTGTTGAGAGAAAGAACAGAAGTCTGCAAGAGATGGGAAGAACCATGCTCAACTCATGTAATCTACCAAGATCCTTCTGGGCAGAAGCTATTAACACAACTTTCTACCTTCAAAACAGAATATTGGTAAGACCAATTCTTAAAAGAACTCCTTATGAATTGTGGAAAGGAAGAAAACCCAACATATCTTACTTTCATCCCTTTGGCTGTGAGTGTTATATACTTAACACAAAAGATGATCTTGGAAAGTTTGATGCAAAATCTGACAAAGGATTTTTCATAGGTTATTCTGAAACATCTAAGGCTTACAGAGTTTATAACTCTAGAACTCTAGTTGTAGAAGAATCAATCCATGTTAAATTCAATGACAAGAAAGAGACTGATAGGGAACTATCAGATCTAGAGGATGATTTTTCAGGAATGGAGCTAAATGACAACAGCAACTTGAAAGATGAGCAGTTGTCTGAAGTGCCTACTGTTACTGAACCTCTTCAGACAGATGTTGAGTCTCAGACAGATGCTGTACCCATTCACAGAACTGATTGGAGATACAAGTCACATCACCCTAAAGAGCAAATTATTGGGAGCACTTCAGAAGGAGTGAAGACAAGATCAAAGTTCAGGAATCTGAATTCACTGGCTCTCCTGTCTGAAGTTGAACCCAAAGATATTGATGAAGCTATGCATGATGAAGGGTGGATCCTAGCCATGCAAGAAGAGTTAAATCAATTTGCTAGGAGTGATGTCTGGACCCTTGTTCCTAAACCCCATGGGAAAACTATTATTGGAACCAAATGGGTGTTCAGAAACAAGCTGTCTGAAGAAGGCAAAGTAGTCAGAAACAAGGCAAGGCTTGTGGCTCAAGGATACAATCAGCAAGAAGGAATTGATTTCACAGAAACCTTTGCCCCAGTGGCCAGGTTAGAAGCAATTAGAATTTTATTGGCTTATGCTATAAATAATGGCATCAAGCTATATCAAATGGACGTTAAAAGTGCTTTTCTCAATGGTTTCATTGAAGAAGAAGTCTTTGTTAGACAACCCCCTGGTTTTGAGGATGTCACTTTCCCAGATTATGTTTTCAAATTGAAAAAGGCTCTCTATGGTCTAAAACAAGCCCCAAGAGCTTGGTATGACAGATTGAGCAATTTTCTTATCAAAAATGGTTTTGAAAGAGGAAAAGTTGACACAACTCTTTTTAGAAAATAGTCTAACAAAGGTCTTATGCTAGTCCAGATATATGCTGATGACATTATATTTGGTTCCACTGATTCTTCTCTTTGCAAGGAGTTTTCTGAGTTAATGCAATCTGAATTTGAAATGAGCCTAATGGGTGAACTAAAATTTTTCTTAGGACTTCAAATTAAGCAAGATTCTAATTGTATATAGATTCATCAAGAGAAATATACAAAAGAAATGCTTAAGAAGTTTAATTTAAATGATTGCAAGCCCATGTCAACTCTTATGCATCCTTCTGCATATTTAAGCAAAGATGAGAATGAAGAACCAGTGAATCAGAATTTGTATAGAGGAATGATTGGTTCTTTATTGTATCTAACAGCAAGCAGACCTGACATTATGTTCAGTGTGTGTCTTTGTGCTAGATTTCAATCAGATCCAAGAATTACTCATTATAAAGCTGTTAAGAGGATTTTTAGATATCTTAAAGGTACTACTAATCTTGGTCTTTGCTATAAGAAAGACAAAGAATGCAGGATAATAGGATACTATGATGCTGACTTTGCTGGAGACAGAATTGAAAGAAAAAGCACCAGTGGAGGTTGTCACTTCTTTGGAGGCAACATGATCAGCTGGTCAAGTAAAAGGCAAAGCACCATTGCATTATCAACAGCTGAAGCTGAATACATCTCAGCAGCAAGTTGTTGTTCACAACTCCTTTGGGTGAAGTATCAGCTTGAGGATTTTAATATTCCTATATCTGTTATACCTGTTTTGTGTGATAATACAAGTGCCATTAATCTGTCTAAAAACCCCATTCAACAGTCTAGAGCAAAGCATATAGAAATCAAGCATCATTTCATTAGAGACTATGTTCAGAGAGGTGTTTTTGATATAAAGTTCATTGAAACAGAGCTTCAATGGGCAGATATATTCACAAAACCTCTGACTGAAGTCAGATTTAAGTTCATATGTAATAATCTGAACTTACATGCATTTTCTAATTGACTTTGTATGTTGTTTGAAATGAACATCTGAAATCTCAGTATGTCTGAAATTGTGACATGTCTGAAATTTTAAGGTTTCTGAAATTTCATTAGTTGTCTGAAATTATTCACTTGTCTGAAATAAAATGATGACGTGGCTATCTGAGACTGTTAAATGCCATTTATTTTGTCTATTCCACTCTGCACGTTACCCAACGTCTGCGCAGCCAGTACATGCCATCATTGCATCGTCGGTGTCAATATAATAAAGGAGGTTACATATTGAAGAAGGCTCACATTTTCTCTCTGCTCACTCTTCAACTTCATCTTCTCTCTCACAACGGTTTTCTGCTCGAAGCTTTTGTCTGCAACTGCAATGGCACCAAAGAAGACAAGCTCTGGAGGGAAGATTGTCAAGTCCAAAGGTGTTGATCTTCAGGGTCTCAGTGATCTGGGCATGAACCTTTTTGGGGAATTTGATGCTGCTGGTTGGACTTCATTCTTTGAGAAAACTGATTGCTCTTGGAATGAACAAAGCATCATTGATTTCTGGTTTTCAGCAAGAGGAATTCCAAACAACAAAGGTGAATATTAAAGCATCCGAGCTGAAGTTCTTGGAGAGTCCATCTTCATAGATGGTGATATTCTTTCCAAGGTGACTGGTGTACAAGCTGAAGGAGAGGTCTTCTCTCCAGGATGGGAAGTAAGAAATGGTGGTTCTGAGAAGTTCACCAAGATCCTGTATGGAACAGCGAAGCCTCAGAGCGCTGACTCAAAGAACATGCTGGATAAAGTCAGAGTTCTTCATGCCGTTCTAAGGCAATGCATTTTCCCTAAGAGTGGAAGCAGAAACCATGTCTCTGAACTTGAGAGATTCTGCTTGATCAACCTATTGCTGAAGAAGAAGATGAATCTCCCAAAGATGCTTATGTTCCACATTCAGAAAAAGATTAGGGATTCTGCTGGAAGCCTTACTCACAACTTACTTATCACCAAGGTACTGATGCATTTCAGAGTACCTCTTAAGTTTGATCACAAAGCACCTGCTCTTTTTGGTGAGGCCAATATTACCAGTATGAAGCTGAAGAACCCTCTCATTCCAAGACATTCTTCTCCTACTATGAAGGAGAGTTTACTGTTAGAGAAGGCATCTAGAAGTGGAGCTGCTTTTGAAGTTCTGGAGCTTGAACTTCAAGGGGACATAAGGAAGGATGAGTTTGTTGCATCCAAGCCCTCCCCTCAACCTAAGCTGCCGAAGCTACCAGTTAGGAGTGCTGCAAAGGTGGCACCAGCAAACCCTAAGTTGCACCTTAAGACCGTTGAACCTGTTCAGAAGACTTTGACAAAGTCGTCTGAAATTGTGGGTCAAAAGTCTGAAGGAGCAAAACCTCTTTAGCCTACTTCTAATCTAGAAGGAAAGGCACATGAGGAACCTGTTGCTGATGCTGATGATATTGCTGCACCACCTGTTGCTGCCTGTCCCTCTGATCCTGAATTGATCAAGGTAAGAAAATCAAGAATTGGAGAAGAAGTTAGAACAAGAGAAGGCTGATCATGCTTATGCAGTATCCACACAGATTGCCTTAGCTGAAAAAGAAAGGCTAGCTGCCTTGGCTGAAGGAACCAACTGCTCTTTTTGGTGAGGCCAATATTACCAGTATGAAGCTGAAGAACCCTCTCATTCCAAGACATTCTTCTCCTACTATGAAGGAGAGTTTACTGTTAGAGAAGGCATCTAGAAGTGGAGCTGCTTTTGAAGTTCTGGAGCTTGAACTTCAAGGGGACATAAGGAAGGATGAGTTTGTTGCATCCAAGCCCTCCCCTCAACCTAAGCTGCCGAAGCTACCAGTTAGGAGTGCTGCAAAGGTGGCACCAGCAAACCCTAAGTTGCACCTTAAGACCGTTGAACCTGTTCAGAAGACTTTGACAAAGTCGTCTGAAATTGTGGGTCAAAAGTCTGAAGGAGCAAAACCTCTTGAGCCTACTTCTAATCTAGAAGGAAAGGCACATGAGGAACCTGTTGCTGATGCTGATGATATTGCTGCACCACCTGTTGCTGCCTGTCCCTCTGATCCTGAATTGATCAAGGTAAGAAAATCAAGAATTGGAGAAGAAGTTAGAACAAGAGAAGGCTGATCATGCTTATGCAGTATCCACATAGATTGCCTTAGCTGAAAAAGAAAGGCTAGCTGCCTTGGCTGAAGGAACCAAGAAAAGAAAGTGATCCAGTGCTACCATGAAGCAGAAAAGAATAAGCAAGTTCCTTACTAGTGCTCCTGAAGTTACCACAAGAATCACTAGGAGTATTTCTAGTAAACAAGATGCTATAGACATGGCAGATAAATATCAGAAGTTTGTCAAAGCCAATCTTTATTTCAAAAGGAGAAGAGAAGAAAAGCAAGCTGAAAGGGAGGAGGCAGAAAGGGAAGTCAAGAAAATCAAAATTCAGAAAGAGGAACCTCCAAAGGAACCCTACAAACCAATAAGGGTGAGGTTTGACAATGTTACACCTTCACCACCTTCATCACCAGAAAAGGGGTTGCCAGAAGAGAAGGAAGAAGAAGAAACGTCTGATCAAGTTCATAGAGAGGTTGTTTCAGAAGAGGGAGTTTCAGACAAGGTTGATGAACAACCTATCTTGTCTGAAGAAAAGGAAGCACCATCACCATCACCATCACCATCTTCATCATCCTCCTCATCATCATCAGAATCATACCGATCTGAAAACTCTGCTGAGGAGACCCATCAATGTGTGTGGAAAGGAAGCATGCTACCTGCACATCTTAGGCTTGGACCCAAAAGTAGGGATTTCTTCACAGAACCCACTTTTGATCCTTATGCCTATCCTTTTACTGACTCTCAGTATGCAGAAGAAGCTGAAGTGCCCCACAAAAGGTATGAGGGACCCTTCTTTGAAAGGGAAAGAGTGCCAAAATTCCCTAACCTTTATGAAGAGCTGATGTTTTTCAAGGATACACCCCCCATCTACATGCATCAAGGACTTATCTTGCACACTGCTGAAGCTGAAAGGAGAAAGTATACTGGAAGCCTTGATGGTCAATACTCTGGACAGCTTGAGAAGATCAGAAAGGGAGTAGTAGTTCCTGAACACAAGTGGGCTCCACTTGATCCTTGTTCTGAAGATGATTGTCTGAAGATGAGTACTGATGAGTGGTGTTTTGTCAGAAAGCTGTGCACAGAAGGAGAATTGTTTCAAAGAGCTCATCTGAACTGGGTTGGCATGAGAGGTTACAGGCCACCTACAAATGTTTCTATCAGACCAAGCACTAAAATTCTGGTGCAACCTGACAGGATCATTCCTAGGTATCCTCTAAAGGAAGGTTCTGCTGATAAGTTTAAAGAACCCAAGGTTTACACAGCCCCCTTTAAACCTTTGTCACCAAGCGAATAGAAGCATCTACCAGCCAATGTCAGAAAGCAAGGTGGAGGCATGGATCACAGTCTCAGGGACAGAGTTTGGAACTCTTACTGGAAAATCAGAGAGGATGCTGGATCCTCATCTGGGTCAACTGGACCTGATGAAGACTCTCTCATTGACTATGGGAGATCCATGAATGTGCAGTATATGTTTATCAGACAACACTTCCCACTATTGACTGCACCTTTTCATGAAGAATGGGAGATGATCAACCCCATTGGAACATTTTTTCATCCAGTCTATCATCCTCATAAATATGGACTGCATCCAGGATTTGATGCGCTGAGTTTTGTGTGCAGATACATTAAAATTATTTTTTATGAGTCAGCACCTGACTATGAAGAAGAGAATAGAAGACTGAGGTTCCAGATACAGAAGCTGGAGAAAGCCAATGCTGAGCTTCTTGCCAAACAAGAACAGACTCTGGCTTTGCACAAGACTGAACTCATAGCTAAGCAAGATCAGATTCTTCATGAACAGCAAGAGATCAAAAATGCTCAAGAAGATATGAAGTCTGCCCTTCTCTCTCAGTTGGACAAGACAAGGGATGATCTCATGTCTTTGCTGAAGGATGCTTTGTTGAAGAAATCTGGCTAGTCTATGATGTAGCCATGTTTGTTTTTATCTCTGGCAATGTGTTTAAATTTCTATGCTTGTCTGAAAACTTTTTATGATGAATATATCAGTTGTTCCCTGCATGATTTTTTCTGAGTTTATACTTCATGATTATCCTTTTGATTTTTGTTGTTGTTATGCTCTGGATTCCCTTTTGATTGATGACAAAAGGGGGAGTACTAAACTAACAAAAATCTGATTCAAATGTGAAGTGCTATAGGACTCAGGGGGAGCAAAGAAGAACTATTAAGTTCATTATCTGAGGGGGAGTTATTAGTAAAAGCTATTTTATTCTCACATACTCCTTTCAGATTTTACAGTTTTAAAATAAATTTGTCATCATTAAAAAGGGGGAGAATGTTGAGTCTCAAAAATATCATAAGAGATTTTATGATGTTTTAAGACAGCAATATTTCCAAGTTTTAATGATTAACAAATTTACATTATTTATTTTCACAGATATTCTTAAGTGTTTAATTATTTATCTGTGATTTCAGCAAGCCACAATACACTTTATAAAGTCTTTAAGAAGTGCTTCAAGTCATCTGAGGGAAACAGGCCTTCTGAAGTGGTCAACTTGTCTTAAGTGTTGAAGCTGTCTGAAGAGCCAAGCCCGTCTGAAGACTGGAACCCGTCTGAAGTTTGGAAGCCGTCTGAAGCTTTAGTAATGACGTGGCATCTTTGCTGAAACCTTGCGTGAAGACTTTTTTGAGTCTCTGCTGCTCGTACGTTTTGGAACACATTTATGGCAACAAACACAGAGGCCTTTCCTGGTGCATTTGAATTTCATACACCACTGAGGAAATCTCTGCAAACGCAGCAACGCAGCAATTCCTGAAGCAGCCTTTTGGCAGATGCAACATTGTACTATGTCAGAAATGTCAGGATGCTCAGAAGTATGTCTCACAACGGATTGTATAGCATTTAATGCTATCTCTAAACGGTGGTTTTTCAACGGATTAAAGTCTGGGTATAAATACCCCTTATGAAGACCATCATCAAAGAGAAGAACAAGATAATATTTCAAGAGAAAATATACGCTGCTAGTTTTACTCTGTAAAACAAACTCTGATAAATTCTTTGTACATCAATTTCATATATCCTGAGTATACCTCAGTCATCTTGTACATTGTAACAAGTTTAAGCTTCAAACTGGTTTAGTTTTAAAGCTTAAACAATCTTTTCATTTTGAATTGTTTTTGAGCCTGGAGAGGCTTGTTGTCTAAAGAATACTTGTTGTTGAGCCTGGAGAGGCTTGTCTGTAAAACAATACTTGGTTGTTGAGCCTGGAGAGGCTTGTCTGTAAAACAATACTTGGTTGTAGAGCCTGAAGAGGCTTGACTGTAAAAGAATACTTGTAATCTTTGTGAAAGATTAAGAGAAAATCCAAGTGCTTGTTGGCATTGGGACTGGAGGTAGCTTACAGTGGTAGTGAGTGAACCAGGATAAATCCTTGGCTAAGTTTTCTATCCCTTATCTCTTGTCAATTCGTTTATATTAATATCAAGGGTGTTGAAAAGTTATTCTAAATATTAAAAGCAAAGAAACCTTTGAAAAATATTTTCAGGAGCCATCCAAAAACTTCAGACAGCCCCCATAAACCTGTCTGAAACTGTTTGTAACTTGTTGTTTTCAAAAAGCTTTCAAAAATATAAAGAAACACTATTCAACCCCCCTTCTAGTGTTTCCCTGTGTTTCTACAAGTTCCACCCGCAGCTTCTCCCTCTAGTGCCTCCAAGGTTGATCATTCCAAAGTCTTCTGAAGGGTCGTCACTGGAAGGATCTTCTTCCGGTTCCTCACTCTCAGAGTCCTTCTCCGGGTCTTCCTCTGGTTCCTCATCCTCAGACGTAGTGTCGTCAATCATGATTAGTTCGGGCTCACTCGGAGGGGAACAACCAAAAACGCCAGGACGCACGGGCTGTGGAGGTGATGCCTCTGGACCGGGAGAGTAACGAGGGGAATCTGGCTCGTCCATAAGTGCCATCCGTGAAGATGGTGATGAAGAAGACGGAGTTGAACGACGACGGCGGTTAAGGAAAGTGGTGTAGCGCCTAAGTCCAGGTGGCGTCTCGAACTTCAGAATCATCGGCACTGTGAAGTCAATCTCCGGAACCAGGGGCAGGCTGGAATGAGAAATAGTGACGCGCACCTCCCCTGTAAACATGCAGCGTCTAGGGATGTCGATGACTCGCCACTGGCCCCGTGGCTCCCATCTCAGCTGGACTCTCATAGTTGACATCTTGAAATTCTCCAACACCAACTGTTGACGTGACGAAGAAATACAACGATGGGGAAATAGCAGAAGTAGAGAAAGGAAGGGTGAGAACATCGCATGAACTCATATCAAGTAGAATACAGTAACTAGAGCATTCACAGGACAATCACAAACACAACCACAATCACAATCACAAAGATATAATTTAAACTGTCATGCATATGATCAATGCATGAGGGCCCGGGGAAATATCACCAACTGCAGAGCACACAGCAACTGCTCGACCATATATGGACAATGTCACAGGAGTTTTGTCTGTACTAGCAAATAGTACTTGGAGCATTGCTCAATCTCTGGCCAAGACGATTATCCCTGACTTCCAGACAAATCACTGATCAATGAAAACTTGAGAGCGACAGGATAGTCAAGCCTGTACCCCACTTGCCCGACAGTAGGGGGCGAGCCTACGTCACTTGAGCCATTTCGGGACTCGACTTATCCTCAGGGCTGGCGTCCTCTATGGGACCCGCTGGTGTTCTTTGCAAAACCCAGTGCACCCGTCCCTACCAGTTTCACACTGTACTAGAGTGTTATTGCCATATAGGTCGTAAGGTTTTTAAACCTTAATCATCCTTCATTCTTTATGATGCATGTCACACAATTAATACTTACAGTATTTCATCTTTACAGGCACAGCCCACTGGGTCATTCCACGTCACCACTTTACCGTGGCACGGCCTGACTCAACATCTTTTCTTCACAAGGGAAACCAGATCACGCTCTCTTGCCAAGCTTCTCAAGTCTTATGAAGGAGAGAAGTGTTGGTTATAATCTTTTAAGGTAGTTTGTACTAACGTTATTGATAATTACATTCTCTTATGTCCTATAGTTTACTAAGACTTATGGATGTGTCTTATGAAAGGCATTATTAATCCTAATTCTCTTTGTATAACTAATTAAGATTAGGCTTATCCTTTAATTATAACTAATTTCCATTAATCGGGTTACAGTTAATCTTAGTCCTCTTTAATTAAGTCTTAATCCCTACTTAAGGTCCTAATCAATTTCCAATTATCCCTTAATCTCCTCCTAAATCTTGGATTAGGACTTTTAATTACGTTTGATTAAGATTATTTATAATTAATTAGTTCTTAACCGTCGTTAGCGATTAATTACTTAATTAACACTCATATTAAGATTAATTATATTTGGACTTAATTAATCCTTAATTAACTCAAATAAATTAGGTTAATCAACTTAGGTGATTAAATTAATTAAGTCCATTAATTAATTCTAAGTTTAACTTTCACAACTTGGATTAGTATTGGAGATCAACACTAATCTATGTCCAAACTCATTAATTATTTTTAATTATCTTTTAAATTGAGTTTTGACTTTCTTTTTGAAGGCTTTGGACCTAAACAAAAAGCCTAAAGGTTATTGGACCCATAAGAGCCCATTTTTATTCATAATAAATTAAAAATGTGACTTTTAAACATACTTTTATTTTAATTAAATTAAAAATCCGAATTTTATTACTTATTTTAAAAACTTATCTTATTTGCACTTTAGTCCTTTTTGTTACAATTTTATTCTTTAGCCCTTTTGGGCCAATTTAGCCCAAAAACATGTTTTAAATATCCTTTTGATCTTTTTAAGATCAAAAAGGACATTCTTGATGAATTTCATCAAGAACTCACATGAACTTCAAGAACATGCTTGAATATTCATCAAAACCTTAACTTTCCCAATCATCCAATCTTTACCAAAATCTCACATACTCATGAATATACATTCCAAACAACAACTAACACATTCAATCCATTCAAATCATCCATGCACATTTTCAAGATTTAAACTTTCATTTTTAAGCTCAAAATGCCATTTTTTCAAGATTAATCACCAAAACAATTTTGTAATTCCAACCAACCACATGCATGTTCATCAAATCATCATATAAACACATTACAATCATCAAAACAAATTTAGAATACATGCAGCCCATTTTTCTCTCTTTGGCCGAGAGCAAAAGAGGAAAAAGAGAGGATTTTTTTGCAAAATTTTTAACTTGGCTTGCATGCACCCAAATCCACCAAATAGATACATTTCTTGTTAGAACCACAGGCAACACTAGAAGGGGGGGTTGAATAGTGTTTTAGACATTTTAATACAATTTTGGAAATCTTTAATTAAAACAATCACGTAAGTGATCTTTGTGCAAAACCAATCTTAAGATCAGAGTTATTTTAAATACATGCGGAATATATGAAGGATTTAGATTAAAAAAAAACTTTCTCTTATACTTAAGATTTCTTTGATTTAAAATGAAACTTCTCTTAGTGTCTTCTGAAGAATATTACTAAGAGTACTTTCAGAATTATTTCTGAAATACTTTAGATGATCAGGGACCGTCTATATCATGTGTCTGAATTGAGTTCCTGTTGGCCTCACTTCAGACAGATATTTCAGACATCCCTCTGAATATATTCTTCTATAATACTTCATTCTACACTAGAGACGTTTTAATGTTATGTTTGTACGAAAACTTGTTTTATTGAAATCCTTGAGTTAAGCTTGTTATGAAAAGTACTTTTCAATTCCCAACGTAAATATGAAAACTGTAAGTAAAAGAGATTAAGGGATGAGAAAACTTAGGCACAGAATTTATCCTGGTTCACCCACCAACCCGTGACCTACATCCAGTCCCAGAGGCAAACCACCACTGGATTTCCCACTATCTGAATCCACAGATACACATGTTAACCTCTCCAGGCCAACACAACAAGTATTCTTTTCTATCAAGCCTCTCCAGGCTCTACCACAAGTATTCTTTCTTTCACCAAGCCTCTTCAGGCTCTCAGACACTTAACTAAGTGTAGAGTATTACTACTCAACCTAAGCTAGATGTTCGCTAGAACCTCTCAACTCAGATTCTTCTTGTACATAGAGATTACTGAGTACATACTCAGGATACAGTCATTACAAACTAAATATAAGGATAGACAGTGATACAAGTGTTTGAATTTAAGTACAATCCCTGTCTTTTCTATGAGGAATACATCCTCTGAGAGTAGGCTAACTAAGATATGAAATTAAGCTCCAGCCTTATTCTCCAACCATTGGTTTCCATGGGCTACATTCTCACCCGTATCATTGGAATACCAAGGTATCTTCAAAGCTTCAAACCGTACCCAGTTTGATAGTCATTTGTACAGCATGATTGTCTTCCTGACAACCAACTCACTTAATCAACAGACCAACTGTACAATCTAACTAACTGACCAGCTGATCAGTAGCCCGATTGAGAATTAACTCTCTGATCAATTGTCGTTGACATCTTCCTGATGAATTTAAGCTCGAGTCAACTCTTGTTAACTGTAAGACACTCAGCCTAGTTAACAATTTTCAAGCTGATTGATTTCAAGAACCTTCTTGAAAAACAATCCAATTGATCCAACTTGGTTGCAACTGCAGCTGCATGGTTGTTTCCAACAACCTGATTGATCTTCCAACCAACCAGCTTGGTTGTGCACCGCAACAACAACAACAGGTTGGCCCGACCAACATCTTCAAATTCAATCTTGAGGCTATTTATATGTTCTGCTTGAATATAGACGTTGAAGATGTTTCATAATACCGTTGAGCTTTTGATGATGTGGCTCATATAGCCGTTGTGTAATAGCTTCTCAAACGGTTGCTTCTCCTTAAGCATATTGAGTGTTCAGAATACTCCCGTTCTGACACTTCTGTAGATGAGCTCTGTTTTGAGAGATGTGATGATTATGTGTATTCTCTCTCTTCAATTCTTTTTTGCTTTCTTGCATCTGTTTTATCCAGCTTGCATCTGCTTGCTCCAGCTTGCTTTATCTTGCATCTGCTTGCATTATCTTGCGTCTGCTTTATCCAGCTTGCATTATCTTGCATCTGCTTGCATCTGCCTTTATTTGTTTTGTTCGGCTTGCATCTGCTTGCATCTGCTAATTCTCTCTCTTGATTTTCTTCTGCTTTCTTCTGCGTTCAACTGCTTTCTTCAGATTTCCTCTTATTTTCTTGGGAGTGTATATGAGTAGGTATCCGTTGAATTTGTCTTTTTGCTTATTCTACATATACTCCTTTTTCAATTGCTCCTGACACCATTACTTCTTTGAATCAGATGTCTTGATCAATAGTCGTTGTTTGCAGATTCTTCTTTTGAGATTTAGATAAAGATGTTGAATTGAATATATTTTATTCAAACATCTTCCTTGTTGCCTTTGTTTAGTCTCCTGAGCTTTTCTTCTGCTTTCTTGCATCTGCTTGCTTTCTTCTGCTCTGTTCCAGATTGCACAAATGAGGAAATATCTCGTTGAAATACTATCGTTTAGAGATAGAAAATAGTCTTCTTTTAATCCGTTGTGAGACACGCTTCTTGAAAGTTCTGACATAGTACAACGTTGGTGCTGCAGTAAAGCTCCCACCGTTGTTGCTGCAACTGTTGCAGAGGTTTCCTCAGTGGTGTATGAACTTTAAATGCACCAGGAAAGCCCTCTGTGTTTGTTGCCATAAATGTGTTCCAAAACGTACGAGCAGCAGAGACTCAGAAAAGTCTTCACGCAAGGTTTCAGCAAAGATGCCACGTCATTACTAAAGCTTTAGACGGCTTCCAAACTTCAGACGGGTTCCAATCTTCAGACAGGTTCCAGTCTTCAGACGGGTTCCAGTCTTCAGACGGGCTTGGCTCTTCATACAGCTTCAACACTTAAGACAGGTTGATGACTTCAGACAGCTCAAGTCTTTTAGACAGCTTCGTTGCTTCAGACATGTTATGTACTTCGAACAGCTTCAATACTTCAGACATGTTGCGTACTTCAGACAGCTTCAATACTTCAGATAGCTTCAATACTTTAGACATGTTGCGTACTTCAGACAGCTTCAATACTTCAGTCCGCTTCATCTTGTATTCATTTCTTCAGTTCATTGTTGTTCTTCATAAAGGTGTATAGTCGAACCTGTACTTCTTCATATATCTTCTGCCTTCAGTTCTTCAGATAGTCTTCTTAGTCTTCAATTCTTCAGATAGTCTTCAAGTCTTCACTTCTTTTCTTTAGTTGCTTCAACTCTGTTAAGGATTATTCTTCTTCAGATTCTGCACTCTTGTTCTTCTGATTCTGATCTTCTGATTCTGATTCTGTTCACAAAATCTTCTTCTTCTTCTAAAGAGTATTTCATCCTGAAACATAATTAACAAACCAATACCTTTCTCAGTAGAACCTGTTTATATAATCTCATTGGTTCTTTATATAATCTTATTTGTTCTTTATATAATCTTATTTGTTAATCATTAAAACTAAAGGATGTTAAGTCTTATAATCATGTTTAAATACTTAAACTGATTTATAGACTTCACAATCTCCCCCTTTTTAATGATGACAAATAAATTATATATTACTGACAAAATGGGTATAAAAAGAAATGAGAGATGATAAAATAAGATAATAAATTTTATTACTCCCCCTATCTATATTACTCCCCCTGAGACAGACATTGATTCTTTTAGATATCTTCTGAAACAATTAAGTCTTTAATTAACCAATTCCAATTGTTAAATCTTTATTAACCAACTGTTACAAGTTTATTGTTAATATTTCAGATATTTTAGATAAACGATTGTTAAAATTTTTCTTGTTAAGATTTCAGATACCTATTGTTATTAGAACCCTTCAGATACCTATTGTTATGACTTATTGTTATTCTTACTTATTATTAGAACTCTTAGTTTGTTATCTTCTTTTATATTTCTTTGCTATTTATTTTTTCTTCCTATAATCTCCCTATATATTTCCCTTTTTGTTACATTCTTTTTAGTATTTTGTTAGTTTATATTTCTCCCCCTTTTGTTATTAATTAAAAAGGTTTATGTTATAAGTTAATGTAACCCTATACCAAATGTTAAATAATGTATCGTTTTGACAGATATATTTCTCTTGTTAAGTTTGTTACACTTAAAGATCTACTTCTTAATACTTAGGTTTCTCCCCCTAAGTTGATTAGTTTTCTACAATCTTTTAAGAATTTCTCCCCCTATTTATCTTCCATTAAACAGAGAGAAGTTTTAGATTGCTTGTTATCTTTCTTCAGATACCACACAATAAAGATCAACTGTTAATAAATATAAAACAACTTCTTATACTAATTGTTATTAAATAATTCTTTAAACAAGAGAAACAGAGATACACAAGTTTAAATTTTCTCAAAACATTTGATATTTACAAAAGCAAGTTTTCACAAAAAGGAAAAGAGGTTACATTCCAAAAATAGAATGCATCCATCCATTGCTTCCTCCGGAGATTCCTTCGAAGGCTGAGGCATAGCCTTATAGACTTCATCTCTTTCAAAGCTATCCCCACTCCATTCGCTGCAAGAGCTTCAGGAGTTGCCTCAGAGCCCCAGACTTCATCCCAGCCGTGCTTTGCTGCACGCATTCTCCTTGTGACAACTGAAACAGTGGAGGTGCATCGTTTAGGACTGTGTTTCGACCAGCAGTCACCACCTTAATTTCAAGAACCACTATGTCAGTAGTTCTCTTCATAAGATTGACTATTCCGGGATCTCCCGGTGGTCTTCCAGTCCACCTGTGATGCAACAAGATCACCATGGTCCAAGTATAGAGAAACGGGTTTTCAGATGAACCCTTTCCCTTACTCTTCATTCCATACATCATCCAAGACGACTTGATCTTTGCCTAAACATGTTCCAAGATACTTTCTGCTATTTTCCTTTGCTTTTTTATCATCCTATTGAGAGCCACTAACTCAGAACCTTAGACAAAGCTATGGAAGAGCTTTGAAGATGTGAGTTTGTGTGAAGAGTGTAGGAACACAGGGAAACACTAGAAGGGGGGTTGAATAGTGTTTCTAAATATTTTAAGAAGCTTTTCGAAAACAGATTTTCAGACAGGTTACTAGTGGGCTGTCTGAAGTTTTTAGATAGCTGTCTGAAGTTGGTTTCAGACTGCTTAAAAAGGTTCTAAACGAAGTTTCTTCCTTTTTAAAATATTAAATAAAATATTCAGTCCCCTTAATTAGTTTAAAACTGAAATGACAAAGATAAGGGAAGAGAAACATAGCCACAGAATTTATCCTGGTTCACTCACTACCACTTGTGAGCTACGTCCAGTCCCAATGCCAACTAGCACTTGGATTTTCTCTTAATCTTGCAAGATTACAAGTATTCTTTTCTATCAAGCCTCTTCAGGCTCTACAAACAAGTATTCTTTTTCAGACAAGCCTCTCCAGGCTCAACAACACAAGTATTCTTTTTCAGACAAGCCTCTCCAGGCTCAACAACGATTACAGAGAAGTGCTTAAGCTCACAAACTGTATCAGTTTTGAGACTTAAACAATTACATATGTACAAAGATAACTGAGGTATACTCAGGATAATACAATATGTGTGTACAAAGATGATAAAAATCTATCAGAGTGTTACAGCGAAAAACTTGCAGAGTTTCTGTTCTTTTGCTATACTTCTCTGTCTCTCATAGTCTTCAAATGAGGGGAGAGTATTTATAACCAAATGATTTGAATCATTGAAGACTCTCAGGTTTGAGAAATCCATGCTAGCCGTTGTGAGACAGCTGCTACAGTACAGAATATTCTCTGACATATTCTGATATTCCCTGACAATTTCTGACATTTTTACAAGGTTTGCTCCTGCCAAAAAGGTGCTCTTTGTTGCTGCTGCAATTGCTGCGTAGCAGAGGACACGTTGTGACAGAGAACGTGCTTGAATTGCATTGCACAGGTGCCAGCTGTTTGTAGCAGAGATCATGCGTGAAAAACGTGCAGAGGTACATGGATTGACTCAGCTTCAGACAAGAGATGCCACGTCATCAAAAGCTTTCAGACGACTTTGATGCTTCAGACGGGTTGATCATCTTCAGACAGCATCAGCTTCTTCAGACGGATCCAACACTTAGTCTTATATAGTAGGCTTCTTGCTGAAAATCATAGATAAACAATTTAGACAATTGTATCTTATGAGAAATAACTTAAGTTGAATTTGTTGATCATTAAAATTAGAGAAATTTCAGTCTTTAAAACATCATAAACCTCTTTATGATATTTTTGAGACTCAACAAAGAGCTCTTGTGAATTTATAGGACTTTAAAGCAGGGGTAAAACAGAGAAGTAAGGAGAATGAATCCATTGGATTGTTGTTCACGTGATGTATATGGGCTCAGGTAGCTTTTAATGATGACAGTTTCAGACCTTGAGGGTATCGAAACGTACATTAGTGTTTGGTCATAGATGAAGCACCATAGGAAACTGAGTCATTAGCATGGTTAAAGTAAGTTTTGGAAAACGTTTTTGAAAGACAATTAAGAAGAAACATAAAAACATATTTGAAAATATTTTTGAAAATACGTTTTCAGAAACAAAAAAAAATAGAAGAGAAAATGTGAGAAAACATTCAAAAGGAAAAAAAAACTTTTATGGTATCAGAGCAAAGGATATTATGATTATTATTATTATCTGAAAAGCTTTTAAAATTTTTGAGTCTTTAAAAAATTTTATTTGTTGATTAAAGTTTTTACTAAATTTTTTTACAGATATTAAAGTTTTAAGATGAAGTGATGTTACCAGGAATTCGGTTATTGTTCATTGGATAAAGAAGTCTCTTCTGACATTACTTCTTGCTTGAAAGACTTTTCCTTTAACTTGATGCCTTTTGATGTCTACACGTCTGCTTTTGTCTTTTGCTCCAGAGAATCTTTAAACAGTCATCTTAACCTACCCCTTTACAATTGAGTTGGATTCTAATGACTTGAGTAACTATCCCTTAACATTTTAGACCCACGATTTCAGACAGTCCATAAGGAGCCCTCTGAATGGGTTAGATGAATAGAGATATTACTAAGTTAGTATAATCTACTCAGAGATTGAGTTCGGTTTGAACATAGAGTGTTAACTATCTTTAATATTGATAACCCACGCTTTCAGAGAGTTCATTTTGAACTTCCTGAATAGGTTCAGATAATAAAGATGTTATCACATTATGTCCTTTTAGATGATGTTTCTTAGATGGTCTTCTTAAAACCTGTTTCCTGAAACATTTAAACTAGAAGTACCTTTCAGTAGCACCTGGTTGTAATTTGTTTAATTATTTAAATTAAGTATTTTAAAATTATAGATAACATTTTATCAAATTTAGAAATTATCTTATTAGGTTAATTAAATTTATCTTTTAGAAATACAATTTGTTAATCAATTAAGGATAGAGTTATGTTATTGATAGACTTAAATATGCACAGATATTAATACAAAGGAATCAAAACAGAGAGACTTCAAACAAAATAGAATTTCAATATCATTAAAAATATAAACACAAAGACATAGAAACAAAGACTCCGAAACAGGACACAATTGTTATTGATAGACTTAAATATGCACAAAAGGAAACACATATAAACAAATAGAACACATAGAATATTAATATTAAGAGAAACACATAAACAGAGATAGAAAGTGAAATGGACTCAAAACAGAAAGACATAGATACAGAGACTTAAAAAAAATCAGAACACAAGTGTATCATTGATCTTCAAGAGGTTTGTTCTCATTGGCACTGACTTTCTCCTTTTGTGTTTTCAGAATCTGCAGTTCTTTTTGATAAAATCTGAGTGTTTCTTCCAGCTGTTCAATATGTTCGTCCAACCTTTTATCTTACTTCTTCTGAATATTTCTCTTAAATTTCCATGAACACTTAGATAGTCAGAAGATTCTATTTCGCTTTGGGTTGACGACGAAAGGCTTTGGGATTCATTTTCCTCTGCTGATGTCCCCTTAAAATGTTCATATTCCTTTATAGTGAACAAGGGTGATGGCTCCTGGTCAAAGAATCTTTCAATAGGAAATCCTTTATATTGAAGGATTTTCATAATCAGTGTAGTATGGGAAAGACTTTGACTTCTTCTAATTTTCTTCTCATCATATGATAGAGGATGATTCTGGGAAGATTTAATCTTTTCCTTTGAAGGAGATGTATCAGCACGAATCTTTCCATATCAGAGATGATGATTGTATCCTTCCTCTTGGGTAGAATACAAAAATTAATGATTGTCAGCAGAATTTTGGGAATTTCCAGTAGTTGTGAACATACTGGGGTTTGAGAAATTCTGCGACCAAATAAAATTTGATCATGCATCTCTTCCTTTTTATCATTGATCTCCCAATCAGAAGAAAATTGTATTCCGGTTGCTTCAACCCCAATGATTTCCTTCAGAACCTTGAAGTCCACTCTGATAGGCATTCCCATTACAAAAGTGTTTATACCACTTGTCTCTTCAAGGAACACTTCTGAGTTGTTCCAGAAATCTAGAACACTCTGCTCATGCCAGGGGAACGATGCCTCTTCAAGAAAGGAAATCCAGCCAGCATCATTGAAATACTCATAGATTTTTAGTCCTTCTTTGTCAAAGTCGCTTAAATTTACTCCCGTTGTGGGAATAATTCTTTCATCATACTTGCGTAGACTTTGAGCACATGAGATTGCTGATCTTGATGCCATTGAGATAGATTAAGGTGAATTGGAAGGAAATGAACTGTGAGGTTCTTCTGATGATCTTCCAATCCTTTAAATAGGCAATCAAGCATCGCTTCATTTCATGAAAGGAGCGGTTCCATCCACTAAGCAGTTATGGAGAGATGTGCATCGTGTTCATTGAGAGAAACCGGTTGATGGTTCAATGATTCACATCGTGCCGTTTCATATTTTCAAAACAGTTATGACTAACACATACGACTCTTCATTTACTTAATTTAAAAACACAGTTATTACTTTACTAAGCATGTGTCACTCTTCAACACATATATTTAAATAAGTAAAGCATTCATAAAATGAATCATAAATTTCACATAGTAAACATAGTGAAACACATAGCATGCAGTGATTTATTTTAACACAATTTAAAAGCATGAAACAATTATATCATGTAATCATATTTTTCACAATTTCAATAAAACAAATCATGCAATAGATTAATAACTATATTTAAAATTATGACTTAAATATAGATAGGAAAGGTGTTACCCGTTTGTGATCTAGAGATAGATTCACTTTCCCTTTCCTGTTGCTTCCTGTGCTTTAGCCTTATGAATAATGAGTATTGGAAAATGATTTTCCTATTCTCATTATCATTCTTCAGAATTGCTTCAGCTTGGTGAGATTTCCATCTTCTGATGATCTACTCCTTCTGCATTTGTTAGATGCTCAACCCGAAGGTGAGCTCTGATACCAATTGTTAGAACCACAGGCAACACTAGAAGGGGGGGTTGAATAGTGTTTTAGACATTTTAAGACAATTTTGGAAATCTTTAATTAAAACAATCACGTAAGTGATCTTTGTGCAAAACCAATCTTAAGATCAGAGTTATTTTAAATACATGCGGAATATATGAAGGATTTAGATTAAAAAAAACTTTCTCTTATACTTAAGATTGTTTTGATTTAAAAAGAAACTTCTCTTAGTGTCTTCTGAAGAATATTACTAAGAGTACCTTCAGAATTATTTCTGAAATACTTTAGATGATCAGGGACCATCTATATCATGTGTCTGAACTGAGTTCCTGTTGGCCTCACTTCAGACAGATATTTCAGACATCCCTCTGAATATATTCTTCTATAATACTTCATTCTACACTAGAGACGTTTTAATGTTATGTTTGTATGAAAACTTGTTTTATTGAAATCCTTGAGTTAAGCTTGTTATGAAAAGTACTTTTCAATTCCCAACGTAAATATGAAAACTGTAAGTAAAAGAGATTAAGGGATGAGAAAACTTAGGCACAGAATTTATCCTGGTTCACCCACCAACCCGTGAGCTACATCCAGTCCCAGAGGCAAACCACCACTGGATTTCCCACTATCTGAATCCACAGATACACATGTTAACCTCTCCAGGCCAACACAACAAGTATTCTTTTCTATCAAGCCTCTCCAGGCTCTACCACAAGTATTCTTTCTTTCACCAAGCCTCTTCAGGCTCTCAGACACTTAACTAAGTGTAGAGTATTACTACTCAACCTAAGCTAGATGTTCGCTAGAACCTCTCAACTCAGATTCTTCTTGTACATAGAGATTACTGAGTACATACTCAGGATACAGTCATTACAAACTAAATACAAGGATAGACAGTGATACAAGTGTTTGAATTTAAGTACAATCCCTGTCTTTTCTATGAGGAATACATCCTCTGAGAGTAGGCTAACTAAGATATGAAATTAAGCTCCAGCCTTATTCTCCAACCATTGGTTTCCATGGGCTACATTCTCACTCGTATCATTGGAATACCAAGGTATCTTCAAAGCTTCAAACCATACCCAGTTTGATAGTCATTTGTACAGCATGATTGTCTTCCTGACAACCAACTCACTTGATCAATAGACCAACTGTACAATCTAACTAACTGACCAGCTGATCAGTAGCCCGATTGAGAATTAACTCTCTGATCAATTGTCGTTGACATCTTCCTAATGTATTTAAGCTCGAGTCAACTCTTGTTAACTGTAAGACACTCAGCCTAGTTAACAATTTTCATGCTGATTGATTTCAAGAACCTTCTTGAAAAACAATCCCAATTGATCTAACTTGGTTGCAACAGCAGCTGCATGGTTGTTTCCAACAACCTGATTGATCTTCCAACCAACCAGCTTGGTTGTGCACCGCAACAACAACAACAGGTTGGCCCGACCAACATCTTCAAATTCAATCTTGAGGCTATTTATATGTTCTGCTTGAATATAGCCGTTGAAGATGTTTCATAATACCGTTGAGCTTTTGATGATGTGGCTCATATAGCCGTTGTGTAATAGCTTCTCAAACGGTTGCTTCTCCTTAAGCATATTGAGTGTTCAGAATACTCCCGTTCTGACACTTCTGTAGATGAGCTCTGTTTTGAGAGATGTGATGATTATGTGTATTCTCTCTCTTGAATTCTTTTTTGCTTTCTTGCATCTGTTTTATCCAGCTTGCATCTGCTTGCTCCAGCTTGCTTTATCTTGCATCTGCTTGCATTATCTTGCGTCTGCTTTATCCAGCTTGCATTATCTTGCATCTGCTTGCATCTGCCTTTATCTGTTTTGTCCGGCTTACATCTGCTTGCATCTGCTAATTCTCTCTCTTGATTTTCTTCTGCTTTCTTCTGCGTTCAACTGCTTTCTTCATATTTCCTCTTATTTTCTTGGGAGTGTATATGAGTAGGTATCCGTTGAATTTGTCTTTTTGCTTATTCTACATATACTCCTTTACAATTGCTCCTGACACCATTACTTCTTTGAATGAGATGTCTTGATCAATAGTCGTTGTTTGCAGATTCTTCTTTTGAGATTTAGATAAAGATGTTGAATTGAATATATTTTATTCAAACATCTTCCTTGTTGCCTTTGCTTAGTCTCCTGAGCTTTTCTTCTGCTTTCTTGCATCTGCTTGCTTTCTTCTGCTCTGTTCCAGATTGCACAAATGAGGAAATGTCTCGTTGAAATACTATCGTTTAGAGATAGCAAATAGTCTTCTTTTAATCCGTTGTGAGACACGCTTCTTGAAAGTTCTGACATAGTACAACGTTGGTGCTGCAGTAAAGCTCCCACCGTTGTTGCTGCAACTATTGCAGAGGTTTCCTCAGTGGTGTATGAACTTTAAATGCACCAGGAAAGCCCTCTATGTTTGTTGCCATAAATGTGTTCCAAAACGTACGAGCAGCAGAGACTCAGAAAAGTCTTCACGCAAGGTTTCAGCAAAGATGCCACGTCATTACTAAAGCTTCAGATGGCTTCCAAACTTCCGACGGGTTCCAATCTTCAGACAGGTTCCAGTCTTTAGACGGGTTCCAGTCTTCAGACGGGCTTGGCTCTTCAGAGAGCATCAACACTTAAGACAGGTTGATGACTTCAGACAGCTCAAGTCTTTCAGACAGCTTCGTTGCTTCAAACATGTTATTTACTTCGAACAGCTTCAATACTTCAGACATGTTGCGTACTTCAGACAGCTTCAATACTTCAGATAGCTTCAATACTTTAGACATGTTGCGTACTTCAGACAGCTTCAATACTTCAGTCCGCTTCATCTTGTATTCATTTCTTCAGTTTATTGTTGTTCTTCAGACAGGTGTATAGTTGAATCTGTACTTCTTCATATATCTTCTGCCTTCATTCTTGAGATAGTCTTCTTAGTCTTCAATTCTTCAGATAGTCTTCAAGTCTTCACTTCTTTTCTTCAGTTGCTTCAACTCTGTTAAGGATTATTCTTCTTCAGATTCTGCACTCTTGTTCTTCTGATTCTGATCTTCTGATTCTGATTCTGTTCACAAAATCTTCTTCTTCTTCTAAAGAGTATTTCATCCTGAAACATAATTAACAAACCAATACCTTTCTGAGTAGAACCTGTTTATATAATCTCATTGGTTCTTTATATAATCTTATTTGTTCTTTATATAATCTTATTTGTTAATCATTAAAACTAAAGGATGTTAAGTCTTATAATCATGTTTAAATACTTAAACTGATTTATAGACTTCACATTTCTAACATCAAAATAGACATGCAAACAACAATACCAACCCAGCTCAAAAGATTCAAGAACATACATGCAAAATAAGTACAAAAGATAGGATTTTTCAAGTGAAAATAAGGTCAAAAAGCAAGGATTCAAGGGCAAATCCTTGACTCTAGTTACATTTCCTACTAGAGTTCAAGTTCTCCCCCCCGTTACCTCAAATCTCCAAGAGGAAAAGTGCAGAATTTCTCTCCAAAAACAGCCCCTCAAGCTCCTCCTTTTGGTCTCCAACAAGTGTTTTTAGGCTAGAAAGTGTGTATTTTTAAGCTTAAGTTCAAAATGGAACCTAAGCTTGGTTGGTGTTTATGGAGAGAATGGAAATTTTGGGAGAGAAATGGTGATGATGCCGCGGCCAAGGGAGAAGAAAATGAGAGAAATGAGAGAGTTTCTAGCTTGCATGTAGGAAAAAGGTGAAAGTGAAGTGGTGATTTAATGCCATCAAGTCACCTTTTTCTTTCACAAAGCTTGAGTGGAAAGGAAGGAAAAGCAAATGTCTTTTCATGCACTCATGGCTGGTTGCACGGTCTTTGAGGAGAAAAAAGGAAGGCTTGTGCAATTTTTCTGGCCCGGATCAGAGTATTCGGGCCCGGTTCAGGGGATAGGAGGGTCAAAAAGGTCATTTTTCACAGAAAAATCCCAAAAATTCCCAAAAAATTCCTAAAAATAGGAAATTCAATTCTAATTCCAAAAGTATAATTTTTGATGATTAAAAATAATTTTAATCATTCAAAATCCAATAAAACACTCAAAACGGCAAAAACGGCAAAAAACGGTAAAACGCGGACGTTACAATATGTATACCTAGTGATAAGGAAATGAGGAAACTGATCTTAAAGGAGGCTCATAAGAGTGGATTGAGTATTCACCCTGGAGCAACTAAGATGTATCAAGATCTGAAGAAGATGTTTTGGTGGTCTAAAATGAAAAAGAAAGTACTTGAGTATATAGCTTCTTGTTTGGTTTATCAGAGAGCTAAGATTGAACATCAAAAACCATTAGAGGAGTTACAGCCTTTAGATGTCCTTGAGTGGAAGTGGGATAGCATATCTATGGATTTCGTGGTAGGTTTACCTAGAACTCCTGCAGGTTTTGATGCTATATGGGTAATCGTTGATAGGTTAACAAAAATCTGCTCATTTTCTACCCATCAACATTAAGTTTTCCTTAGAAGAGTTAACTTGGTCGTACATTAAGGAGGTAATAAGGATTACATGGGATTCTGTCTAGCATAGTGACAGATAGAGACCCTAGATTTACATTCAGACCTTAAGGTAGTCTGCAGTAAGTATTAGGAACCAAGATTTAGATGATTCAGGAAAGGATGAGAATATCACAGAGCAGGCAGAAAAGTTACTATGATCGGAGGAGAAAACCCCCTCGAATGCAAAGAAGGAGACCATGTCTTTTTGAGAGTTACACCTATGACTGGGGTTGGTAGGGCGATGCGATCTCAAAACCTCATGCCTAAATTTGTTGGTCCCTACCAAATATTGAAAAGAATCGTTCTTGTTGCTTACTAAATTGTTTTACCGCCTTTTCTTTCTAATCTTCATAATGTATTTCATGTGTCACAACTCCGAAAATATATTCCGGACCCTTCGCACGTCATAGAACCCGACGTAATACAATTAAAAGAAAATTTAACTTATGAAGTATTGCCTGTGCGAATCGGAGACCGAAGGATTAAGCAGCTGAGGGGAAAAGAGATTCTGTTGGTAAAGGTTATTTGGAGCACAACTGATGAAGGGAATGCAACCTGGGAGTTGGAAGAGCACATGAAGAAGTCCTATCCTCAATTATTTCAACAAGGTACGCTCAAATTTCGAGGACGAAATTTCTTTTAGGAAGGGAGAGATGTAACACCCGCGTTTTTACCGTTTTGCCGTATTGTGTGTTTTATTGAATTTTGAGAGATTAAAATTATTTTTAATCATCAAAATTTATATTTTTGAGTTTAGGAATGAATTTCCTATTTTTCTAGATTTTTAGGAATTTTTTTGGGAATTTTTGGGAGTTTTGGTGCAAAATGACCTTTCTACCCCTACACTTTTTGGAACCGGACCAAAATGCCCTTGATTTGAATCACAAAAATCTGCAACATTTCATCAATTCCCTCACTTAAAACACTCCAAAACCGTGAGCCATGTGATGGTATGGCACATTACTTGTCTTATACATTTCCTTAGTCAAAGAAGTAAGAAAGCCATCATTCTTTCTTACACTTGCACCTTACCTCCTCATTTGCATGCAAACCACTTCTCACTCTTTATTTTCCTCTCTTCCAAACCGTGAGCTTTCATCACTTTCTCTCCATCTACTTCATTTTATTTCCTACACAAACATAGTGAAAGGTTCCATTTTTGAACCTTAAACCTCAAAACCGTGAGCCATGTGATGGTATGGCACATTACTTGTCTTATACATTTCCTTAGTCAAAGAAGTAAGAAAGCCATCATTCTTTCTTACACTTGCACCTTACCTCCTCATTTGCATGCAAACCACTTCTCACTTTATTTTCCTCTCTTCCAAACCGTGAGCTTTCATCACTTTCTCTCCATCTACTTCATTTTCTTTCCTACACAAACTTAGTGAAAGGTTCCATTTTTTAACCTTAAACCTCAAAATCTAGCCTACATCCTTTGAAGAAACTTACTTGGGTGATCAAAAGGAGCATAAAGAGGGGCTGTTTTGAAGTTGTGGCTGCACCTAATTCTTGAAAAATTTCCTTAGGTAAGGGGGGGAGAACTTGAACTCTAGTAGGATTGGTGACTAGAGTCAAGGATTGCCCTTGATCCTTGTCTTGATCATCTTTTTCTCTTGAAAAAAATCACTTTTGGAACCTCTTTTTGGAGTAAAATGTTTCGGATTTCTTGAGCTGGATTGTATGTGTGTTTTGAAATTTATTTTGATGCTTGAAAAGTGTAACACCCGTGTTTTTCCGATTTACCCGTTTTTCCCGTTTTTGCTGTTTTAAGCGTTTTAATGGATTTTAAATGATTAAAATTATTTTTTTATTTTCAAAATTTATATTTTTAGATTCAGTATTAAAATTCCTATTTTTAGGAATTTTCTGGGAATTTTTGAGATTTTTCTGCAAAAATTGACCTTTTTGCCCTCCGGTACCCTGACCCGGGCCCGAATACTCTTGATCCGGGCCAGAAAAATTGCACAAACCTTCTTTTCTACCCTGAAAAATGTGCTGAACAGCATGGTGCATGTATGCCACTTGTCCATGTCTTCCTTCACACCATTAACTCTATATAAGGGAGATGGCTTCACTTTATGGCCATTTTTCACACTTAGCCACCTTCTCCACCTACCATTTTCTCTCTTCTTCTTCTTCTTTCTCCCTTGCTGGCCGCGCACCACCACCCCCTTTCTCCCCAAAATTTCTCCATCTCCACCCAAATCACCAACCAAGCTTAAGTCCCATTCTTGGATTTAAGCTCAAAAATACATACTTTCTACCAAAATCCACTTGTTGGAGGCTTGAAGGAGGAGCTTGAAGGGGCTGTTGGAGGAGGAAAAATCTGCACTTATTCCATTGTAGATCTAAGGTAAAGGGGGGAGAACTTGAACTCTAGTAGGCCATGTAACTAGAGTCAAGGATTTGCCCTTGAATCCTTGCTTTTCTCTTGTTTTTCTCTTGAAAAATCAAACCTTTGAGCTTGTTTTTGAGAAAATAGTTTCGGTCTTGATGAGCTGGGTGTTTGTTGTTGTTTGCATGTCTTTGATCTTGCTTGGATTGTTGTTGATGGTTGGATTGTGTTGCATGCAAGCCAAGGAAGGATTTTTGTTGAAAAATCCCTCCTTTTTCCCCTTAAGCTCTCGGCCAAGAGAGGAAGAGGTGGCTGCATGTGTGCAAAAATTATTTTGATGGTTTGGATGTGATTATGTGATGGATCTATGTACATGCATGTGGTTGATCTTAAGTGGAAAATTGATTTGGTGATTTATCTTGAAATAATGATGTTTTGAGCTTGAAAAATGCAAGTTTGAGCCTTGAGCATGTGCATGTGTGATTTGGATGGTTTGAAATATCCTATTTGATGTTTAAAATGCATGGATGAGATTATGTGTGATTTTGGCAAAGATTGGAGAAAGAAAGAAAAAAATGAAATTTGGATGAACATTCAAGCTTGTTCTTGAAGTTCATGAGAATTCTTGATGAGATTCATCAAGGGAGACCTTTTTGATCTTGAAAAGATCAAAAAGAGGTTTAAAACATGTTTTTAAGTGTAAGGGACTAAAAGTTAAAATTTTTACAAAAAGGGGCCAAAGTGCAATTAAGTTAAGTTTTTAAAATAATTAGTTAAATTCGGATTTCTAATTTAATTAATATAAAAGTCTATATAAAAGTCATGCCTTTAAACTACTAAGAGTAAAAATGGGCTCTCATGGGTCCAATAACACTTAGGCTTTTTATTTTAGTCTAAAGTATTTAAAAGAAAAAGAAAAACCTAGTTTTAACGTAATTAAATAGGAATAATCTAAATTGTTTAGATTAAGCCTGAAATTATTGATAACAATAATTAATTTAATTACTTAGGTTGATTAACCTAAAATTATCTAATATAATTATAATTTATTAATTAAGTAATTAATCACTAATGATGATTAAGAGCAAATTAATTATGATTAATCTTAATTAAGCATATTTAGAGATTAATCAGGATATTAAATAAGGATTAAGCCTTAATTAAGGAAGGCCAAGGTTAATCTAATTATTGAAGATAAATTATAATTCAAAGTTAAAATTTAACCTTAATTAATTGTATAAAGAGGGAAAAAGAAATTAGTAAAAGCCTCTCATAAGACATTCCATAAATCTTAGTAAGTATAGGAATTAAGTGGACATAATTATCAAGGGATATTGGTATAAACTACCATAAAAGAATACAACCAACACTCCCTCTGCATAAAACTTGAGAAGCTTAGAGAGGGAGAGAGTGTGTCTTCGATTCAAGAAAGGGTTGATGCTCCCAAAAGAAAAGCAATGAAGTTATGAAGTGGTACTGTGATATGTGTTGATGATGATGAGGAAAAAGATTCGATCAAAAGTATCAGTATTGATTTTATGACATGCATCATAAGGCATAACGTGATGATCAAGGTTGAAAAGCCTTACGACCTATATGGCAATAACGCCCTAGTACAGCGTGAAACTGGATGGGACGGGTGCACTGGGTTTGGCAAGGAACACCAGCGGCTGCAGAGGGCCACGCACCTGAGGATAAGTCGAGTCCCGAAATGGCACAAGTGGCATAGGCTCGCCTCCTATAGTCGTGCAAGCGGAGATCAGGCTTGACTATCATGTCGCTCTCATGTTTTCGTGATCAGTGTGAGTTTGTCTGGAAGTCGGGAAAAATTCAAATCGTCCTGGCCGGAGATTTTGAGCAATGCTCTTCGTACCAAATTACTAGTACAGACAATACTCCTGACTAATTGCATATATGGTCGAGCAGTGGCTGGGTGCCCTGCTATTGGTTCTGCTTTCCCCGGGCCCTCATGCATTGGTTGTCTGCATCATGGCAAACATAAATTGCATACTTGTGATAGTGATTGTGATTGTGTTTGTGTTGTGATTGTGATTGATATTTTGTGAAATGATGTAACGCTTTAGTTACGTTGTCCTACTTGCTAGAGAGTTCTCACCCTTCCTTTCTCTTCTATTCTCCGTTATTGTATTTTCTTGCGACTGCCAGTTGGATTTGAAGAGGATCAGAATGTTGGCAATGAGGGTAATCTTGATGTGGGAGCCACGGGGGCAGTGGCGGATCACCGACGTTCCTAGGAGATGCGTGTTTATGGGGGACGTCCGCGTCACCATATCTCATCCTGGTCGTTTCCCCCTCATCCCAGAGATCGTCTTCACAGTGCCTGTAGTTTTGGAGTTTGAGACGCCACCGAGACTTCGTCGAGTCAATACATTTCTCAATCGCCGTCGTCACTGTCCAGTTCCATCGACTTCTTCCCAGTCGTCTAGGATGGCTACCATGGAGGAACCTGAGTCCCCACGATACACTCCCGGCCCGGAGGCTTCGACTTCACCACCTGTTCGTTTTAGTTGGTTTGGTCGTTCCCCTACTGCTGAGCCTGATCTGATTGTCATCGACGACTCCTCATCTGAGGAGGAGGAGGATCCGGAGGAGGATCCAGAGGAGGACCCTGAGGAAGACCCCGAGGAGGAGGAGCGGAGTGAGGATTCTTCAGACGATATTCCTTCAGAGGCATTCAGGATGATCACCATCCCAGATATTGGGAGGAGGAGGAGTCGTAGGTCTGCCCCTACTGGGTCAGACGACGACGAGTAGAGATTTGTAGTAAGGATGGTTTTGAGTCTAGTGGTAGCAGCTCTGATCAGAGTTCTCTTATTTTGTATGTACTTGTAGAGGTCACATGTATTCTACTACTAAAACTCTCCTTTTGTATGGTGGTGTTATATTTTGAGGATTTCCAGACATTTATGGTTATGATGATATGTACATGTATATATATTTACCACGTTCTGCTTATGCTTCATTCTGTAAATATATCTGTGTGTATGTTAATCTGGTGTGAAAGATGATTTGGTCGGCTAGTGTTTTTAGAAAATGAATTTCAGATTAAGGTAAGACTATTTTATGAATACTTAAAATGAATTTAGAGAATGTTAGGTTGATAATGACTAAAGCTCTTTTCAAAAAAAAAAAAATATCCCATATTTTCCAAGTATTATAAACGATAGTTAACGGTAACGTGTCATAATGCGATATTCTTAGTTGCGTAACTAAGGGTGTCACATTTTAGTGGTATCAGAGCTGTTCTTTCCTTTTGGCCTTGGGTATGGCCTATGATACTCTTTCCTCTGTGTTTGCTCTGTGTGAATTGCTTGTTGTGTGGATTGATTGACTTGTGTGGATTGTTTGCTCTTATATTACTACTTGGTAATGTAAGAAATTGTGTGTAGGATTAATTGTTCTTGCTTGAGTGGTCCTGCGTAAAACAGAAGAGCTAGCGTACCCTGTGAATGTAGGACTCGATGGCAGGAAGGAATAATCCTGTAATGAACGACATCTTGGGCAGGATTGCTGATGTCCTGGAAAACTAACAGCAAACTATAAATGAGATGCACCAAGCCCGTCAACAGCCCAATGTCCCCGATGCCTATCGCGGATTATCAACCTTTAAGAAGAATAACCCACCACAGTACAAGGGGGGCCACGACCCCGATGGATCTTAGTTGTGGTTAGAGGAACTAGAGAAGATTTTCTTAGCTATGGGATGCCCGGATGAACAGAAGGTGACTTTCGCTACGTTCATGATGGTAGGAGAGGAGCAGCATTGGTGGGAGTACGCAAGGCGTCAGCTGGAGGCTTCAGGGAGATTGATCACCTGGGTGCTATTCAAGGAGACTTTCCTCCAAAAGTACTTTCCCACCGATCTGAGGAAATGAAAGGAAATAGAATTCTTGAGGTTAGAACAAGAAAACATGACCGTAGGCGAGTATGCGGCGAAATTTGAGGAGTTGTCCAAGTTTTGCCCATATTTCCAGAACACCCTAGATGACGAATCCAAGTGCCCTAAATTCGAAAGTGGACTGAGACCAGAAATCAAACAAGCTATAGGGTACCAACAAGTTACTGAGTTCTCAAAGATGGTAAACATGTGTCGGATTTTTGAAGATGACACGAAGGCGAAGCAAGCCCAATGGAAGAGTCCTGGCCCACAGAGGAATAAGCCCAAATTCCAACAAGATAGAAGGAAGCCCTATTATGTTCCAAGGAACAATTCAGGTTCATCATCAGGAAGTGCCGCAAGACCTCAATCCGTAGTGGCAAGCAGGACAAATTCAACGAGCAGTACTGGCAACAACTCTGGCAATTGCTCTCGCTGCAAGAAGAATCATCTCTTGAAGGATTGCCCATACAAAAACCATCCTGTCAATCTGCCAAATGAAAGGATTTGTTTCCAGTGCAACCAAAGTGGCCATATTAGGAGAGACTACCCAGTTTTGAAAGGACGCGGTAATGGTAGTGGTAGTAGTGCTGCAAGTGCCCCTGTCTCGAACCTGAATGCACAAGCTGGGAGACCCAGGACCAGAGGCAGAGTATTCACAATGAACGATGCTGAGGCTGCAAGATCCGAGGATCTGATCCAAGGTAAGTGCTTCATAAGTGGAATTCCTTTAATTGTATTGTATGACTCGGGTGCGACGCATTCTTCTATTTCTCTGGAGTGTGTGAAACGATTAAATTTGCCTGTGGTTAGATTACCTTATGATTTGATTGTCTCTACTCCTACTGTTGAACTTACTTCAACGGCTTGTTTGAACTGTCCAATCATTGTTGATGATAGAGCCTTTTCTGCTGATTTGATTTGTTTACCTTTGTCTCAACTTGACATTGTTTTGGGGATGGACTGGTTATCTTCCAACCGAGTCCAACTTGATTGCTATAACAAAACTGTTGTGTTTGATTCTTCTTCTCCTTCTACTCCTACTCTTGTAAGTACGAGATTCTTGTCCGATGCTTCTTTGAGAGAGGGAGCTCAAATCTACATGATACATTCTTCTTTGGAGGAAGAGCGGGAATCTGACATTAACAAACTGCCTGTGGTGAGAGATTTTCCTGAAGTGTTTCCTAACGATATCCCTGGTTTGCCGCCAGAACGAGAAGTGGAGTTTAGTATAGAGCTGGTACCTGGAACCGGACCTATCTCTATAGCTCCATATAGAATGTCTCCTTTAGAGTTGGCTGAGTTGAAGAAACAGTTGGAAGAGTTGTTAGGGAAACAGTTTGTTAGACCTAGCGTATCCCCTTGGGGAGCACCAGTATTGTTAGTGAGAAAGAAATATGGTAGCATGAGGCTATGTGTGGACTATCGTCAGCTCAATAAGGTGACGATAAAGAATAGGTATCCTTTACCTAGGATAGATGACTTGATGGACCAATTGAGGGGAGCAACTGTGTTCTCGAAAATTGACCTTAAGTCAGGTCATCACCAGATACGTGTTAAGTCTGAGGATATTCCGAAGACAGCCTTCAGAACATGCTACGGGCATTACGAATACTTAGTGATGCCGTTTGGTGTAACCAATGCACCTGCAGTCTTCATGGATTATATGAACCGAGTTTTCCATCCTTATTTGGACAAATTCGTTGTGGTCTTCATAGACGACATTCTCATATATTCCAAAGATGAGGAAGAACACGCAGAGCACCTTAGAATAGCTTTACAAACCCTGAGAGATAAGAAGTTATATGCTAAGTTATCTAAGTGTGAGTTCTGGTTGAAGGAAGTGAACTTCCTAGGTCACGTGATCTCCAGTGGGGGAGTTAGCGTTGATCCAGCTAAAGTAGAGACTGTGCTACAATGGGAAGCACCAAGGTCTGTAACAGAGATAAGAAGCTTTTTGGGATTAGCTGGTTATTACTGAAAGTTCATTGAGAACTTTTCTAGGATAGCAACCCCTTTGACCCGCTTGATCAGAAAGGACCAACCTTTCATCTGGAACCAGAAGTGTGAGGATAGCTTCCAAGAGTTAAAAAGGAGATTAACCTCTGCACCAGTTTTGGTTTTACCTGACCCACAGGAAGGTTTTGAGGTGTATT
Source organism: Sesbania bispinosa (assembly GCA_026901365.1). Taxonomy (NCBI): domain Eukaryota; kingdom Viridiplantae; phylum Streptophyta; class Magnoliopsida; order Fabales; family Fabaceae; genus Sesbania; species Sesbania bispinosa. The sequence goes on from QLOH01000091.1 coordinate 1,680,608, forward strand.
GTGATGCTTCAAAGCAGGGATTAGGCTGTGTGTTGATGCAAAAAGGGAAAGTAGTGGCTTATGCCTCTAGACAACTAAGGACACAAGAAGTAAACTATCCCACACATGATCTAGAGTTGGCAGCTATAGTTTTTGCCCTAAAGATTTGGAGACACCATCTGTATGGCTCAAGGTTTAAGGTTTTTAGTGATCATAAGAGCTTGAAATACCTGTTTGATCAAAAAGAGTTGAACATGAGACAAAGGAGATGGATGGAATTTTTACGAGGGACGTCCGCGTCACCATATCTCATCCTGGTCGTTTCCCCCTCATCCCAGAGATTGTCTTCACAGTGCCTGTAGTTTTGGAGTTTGAGACGCCACCGAGACTTCGTCGAGTCAATACATTTCTCAACCGCCGTCGTCACCGTCCAGTTCCATCGACTTCTTCCCAGTCGTCTAGGATGGCTACCATGGAGGAACCTGAGTCCCCACGATACACTCCCGGCCCGGAGGCTTCGACTTCACCACCTGTTCGTTTTAGTGGGTTTGGTCGTTCCCCTACTGCTGAGCCTGATCTGATTGTCATCGACGACTCCTCATCTGAGGAGGAGGAGGATCCGGAGGAGGACCCTGAGGAGGACCCTGAGGAAGACCCCGAGGAGGAGGAGCGGAGTGAGGATTCTTCAGACGGTATTTCTTCAGAGGCATTCAGGATGATCACCATCCCAGATATTGGGAGGAGGAGGAGTCGTAGGTCTGCCCCTACTGGGTCAGACGACGACGAGTAGAGATTTGTAGTAAGGATGGTTTTGAGTCTAGTGGTAGCAGCTCTGATCAGAGTCCTCTTATTTTGTATGTACTTGTAGAGGTCACATGTATTCTACTACTAGAACTTTCCTTTTGTATGGTGGTGTTATATTTTGAGGATTTCCAGACATTTATGGTTATGATGATATGTACATGTATATATATTTACCACGTTCTGCTTATGGTTCATTCTGTAAATATATCTGTGTGTATGTTAATCTGGTGTGAAAGATGATTTGGTCGGCTAGTGTTTTTAGAAAATGAATTTCAGATTAAGGAAAGACTATTTTATGAATACTTAAAATGAATTTAGAGAGAGTTAGGTTGATAATGACTAAAGCTCTTTTTAAAAAAAAAAAAAATCCCATATTTTCCAAGTATTATAAACGATAGTTAACGGTAACGTGTCGTAATGCGATATTCTTAGTTGCGTAACTAAGGGTGTCACAAAAAGTGCTTGGATTGTGGTTGTTGATGCATGCAATTTGTGAAATTGGTTGGAAAGAAAATTTTCCCGTTTTACATAGAGCAGCGACCCTAAAATGGCGACTGCAGATGCGCTCACCGTTGGATCGGGCTGAAATTTTAGTGGCTGGTTTACAACACCTGAATCGTCATTTTGAACGGTCGGATCGTTGATACGATGTCTAGGCTAGGAGATATTCGGTCTGCACAGTGGCTATTTATTTTGGGATTTTATTGAAAAACTTGCTTGTTAATGTGCTTGTGTGGCTACATGTTTCTAAAATTTTAGTTGATGTTGGAAATGTGTTTTGATGATGGATTTATGAACATGCATGAAGTTGTTGAATTTATGAAATTGTTTTGAATGTTTGATTCTTGAAAAATGATGGTTATGAACTTGAATATGTGTATGGATGATTTAGCATGATATTTGTTGTTTATAATGTTTGTTGATGATTGTGTTGGATTTGGTAAAGTTTGGATTTTGTTGGAAAAATTGGAGTTTTGATGAACATTCAAGGTGTTCTTGATGTTCTTGTGTTGTTCTTGATGAAACTCATCAAAAATGCTTTTTGAGCTTGAAAAGATCAAGAAGTTTTGGAAAACATGTTTTTGGGCTTTGGTGGTCCAAAAGGACTAAGGAAAAATTTTACAAACAAAAAGGGTTAAAGTGCAAAAAGGGAAAAACTTTTACAATAATAAAAAAACTAAATTCGGATTACCAACTTAACCCAAGTAAAAGTCAACCCAAAAGTCAATGTTTTGAGTTGTTATGAGTAAAAATGAATTTCTAAGAGTTATCAAACCTTTGGGCCTTTGGTTTACACCCAAAACCTTCAAAAAAAGTGAGTCAAGGACTCATTGAAAGTCAACCAAAAATAATTTATGAAATTGGGCTTAGGTTAGAGTTGGACTTCAACTCTAATCCAAGCTATTAAGTTTAAAACTTAGAAATTAATTAGTGGGCTTAGTTAATTTAATTATCCAAGTTAATTAATCTAATCTACTTAATTTAATTAAGTGAAGAATGATTAATCAAGGCTAAAGTTAATTAACCTTAATGAAGATTAATCTTAATCTTAATCATTAATTACTAATGAGGTATTAATTAAGTAATTAAGCCTTAATGATGACTAAGAACTAATTAATTATGATTAACCTTGATCAAATATAATTAAAAGCTTAATCCAAGATTAAGGAAGAGATTAAGGGATAATTAGGAATTAATTAGGACCTTAAGAAAGGATTAAGACTTAATTAAGGAGGATTAAAATTGATTATAGTTCAGTTAATGAAGACTAATTATAATTACGGGTTAAACCCAATCTTAATTAGACATACAAGACAAATTAAGATAGGAAATACTATCCAGAAGACACAATCATAAGTCTTAGTGAATTATAGGACTCAAGTAGAAATGAATATTGATTCAAAGAAGAATATTAGTACAAACTACCTTAAAAGATTATAACCAACACACTCTTTCTGCATAAGACTTGAGAAGCTTAGTGAGAGAGTGCGGTTCCAACCCAAGATAGGGTTTGGTTTTCCTTGAAGGGAAGACATTGAATCGGGCTGTACCACGGGTAAGTGGTGACGTTGAATGATTCGATGGGCTTTGCCTGTAAGGACTGTGTATGTTGAGAAAGCATTGTTTGGTTTTCCTTTAAGGAAAGACATTGAATCGGGCCGTACCACGGGTATGTGGTGACGTTGAATGATTCGATGGGATTTTCCTGTAAGGATGTGAATGTTGTAGGCATTGTTATGTGACATGCATCATAAAGCATTGTTGATGTTCAAGGTTGAAAACCTTACGACCTATATGGTAGTGACACTTTGGTACAGTGTGAAACTGGTTGGGAAGGGTGCACTGGGTTTTGCAAAGAACGCCATCGGGTCCGGTAAAGGACGCCATCCCTGAGGATAGTCGAGTTCCAGAAAGGACATCATGAGACGTAGGCTAGCTCCCTACTGTCGAGTCTGAAGGGGGCAGGCTTGACTATCCTGTCGCTCTCATGGTTTCAGGGTCAGTGGAGATTGGCTGGAAGGATGCATAAAAGATTTGGGCAAAAGAAAATGAATGAGCAATGCTCCTTGTACTGTTTGCTAGTACAGACTCTAACTCCTGATACGTAGTACATATATGGTCGGACAGTTGCTGTGTGCACTGTGGTGGTGATGTTTCCTTGGGCCCTCATGCATTAGTCATTGCATTATAGTTGCAAGGTCGCATTCACATGAGTGTGCTATGACGATGTGTTTGTGATTGCTTGTTGATTGATTTGTGTGGAAATTCTGTGTATGTGCTCTAGTTCATTATATCCTACATGCTGGGAGTTCATGCGATGTTCTTACCCTTCCTTTCTATCTCTTGTTGTTGTATTCTTCTCTTTACGTTGATAGCCGGTATCGGGGACTTCAGTTATGACGTCAATGCATGTGCGGCTATGGTGGGAAGTTCGTGTCATCATTTCTCATCCCGGACTTCCGTTTGTACCAGAGTAGGACTAGTGTGGTTTGAGTCTAGGTAGTAGTAGCTCTGAGTTAGCGGCCTCTTCTTTTGTATTTTGTTTGAGGTCTTCATTATTTTGGTCTACTACCAGAACTCGTATTTTGATGTCGATATTTGGGTGGCTTGAGAGATACTCTGATGATATGTTTATATGCATATATTTCATGTCATTTTCCCTTTCTTATGTTGATTTTATAACTACATGTAAGGTGTATATGTGCGCGATGTGGTAACCGTTTAGACGTTTTTGGAAAACAAGTTTTGAAATTAAGGAAAGGATATTTCATATATACTTAAAAGGGAATTAGAGAAGTAATAGGTTGATGACGACTAAACCCTTTTCAAAAAAAATATTTTCGTATTTTGACGTTTCTAAAAACGGTAAGTTCAATGGTCACGTGTCATATGTGATGTTCTTAGTGGTAAAACTAAGTGTGTCGCATATATTTTAGTGGTGCAGGTACCTCCGGTGAGGTCGAGGCAGTTAAGCTGAGGCTAGAGCCGAGTCTTATTTCAGTTGGAAGATTAGTTTAATGGAAGTAGTTCCTGAAGTATTTGTATTTGTTTAATTGGTTATTTGCTGAAGAGTATTGATGTATATTGTATAAGTATAATTATTTATGAGATGGCCACTGAGGCCTAGTTTTAATGCTATGAAAGGTGTGATATTGAAATTTACTGGTTTTCTGATTTTCAGGTTAAGCTGAATTTAGTAATTATCCGGTTTTTAGTGGAGACTCTGTTGGATTTCCGGTATAAGTTCATAGAATCACGCTTCTCTAAGTGTGAATTCTTCCCTGAACTTAAGTAGATTTCATACTTATTTAAGATCTTTGATGTTTTTCTTGATTTGGCTTAAGCTAATCATTGGAAGGTTTAAGCAAATGTATGACGATATCGGAAATTTAACGGAACGATTTCAAGAAGTTCAAGAATAGTGTCTCCAACGGGCATTATTTCTGAGTTCAGAAATTAGGGCGTTACAATTTTGGTATCAGAGCAGTTCAATCCAATTGGACTGTGGTTAGGTTAGTTGCTCATGACTTACTATGATCTTCTAGTACATGAACTCATTATAGGAACTGATCACTCTTATGATGTGTGATGTATATGCAGATCATGGTTTGTTATGTGAGTAGGATACTTTGGTCCGGAAGTTAGGATACTTCCCTAACAAAGTTAAAGCCACCCATTCTTGTATGAGAAAGAGGGTAACTTAGATTAATTTTTTTAATGGAACCCTTACCTTATGAGCCTTATAGAATGTGATCCTGAAAACCTAATAAAAGTCAGGCACCCTTGAGGTAGTTAGTGGAGATTGATTCAATATTTTAAGGATTGTTGTTGCTTGACTTATGATGTGATTCTATTTGTGTAATGTGTATAATCTGAATGTGTTTGGTGAATTGCTTTATGTTTATGACATATTATGTTAGGGTCTGTGTGCTTGTGGGGTATTAACTCACAAGGTTAAAGTTCTTTTAATTTAAACCCTTGTTTAGGTCAAATTAGAGGGAATATGGGGGTTGTAGTCCAGATTGAGATAGAAACTTTACTCAGGATAAACTAGAAGTCGCAGAGGCACCCATAAGGATTCCAAACCATCGGGGAAGTGTGTAGAGAATTGTAATCTAAGTAGGCCTAAGATATCGCCTTAAGTCAACAAACTTAGCAGGGACATATAGACATTTAGACCTAAACTTAGAAGGGTTAGGAAATTGAGGTTTCTTTTGAGACAATGTAAGAATATGTGTATTCCCTAGGCCACCTTGAGGGTAATCAGGAGACTGTCAGGTGAGTGATGATTCTTTTAGCCACCTTACTCTTTGCCTTGTCCATGGATTACATGGACAGATCTTTAGGCTCTACCAGACGGGTAGGTAGTCATGATGACTACCATTTCCTCATCCTTTCATCTCACATTTAGAGAACACTTAGTGGCCCTTGAGGCAGTGTCTTGTGACCCTAATATCCTAGAAATCCTTAGGTGAGGATACTATACCTATACCTTAAGACCACAACATTAATTGATAACCACTATGAGTTGGGGACACGTTTAGGAGATGGATAAGTTAGAGATTCATAGTAAAGGTAATGAGTTCTCAGTTATCTAATATTATCACACTCTCAGGAGTTACAATTAGTAACATCCTTGCACCCTACCGAGTGAGTAAGTTGTCACGAGAAAACCATACCTTCATTTTCCTTTTCACCTTTGGAAAGTACTTAGTAATCTTAGAAAGTAATACTTTATAACTTTGAGAATCTAGAAATTTTCCAATGTGAACACTTCATTCGTACCTTTAGTCTAATCATACCGACTTTAACTTTGAAGACTCGGGAGAAGAGTGAGGTAAAAGTCTTTAGTCAGAATAGTGAGTATGAACCGAATTTTTTTTTTCACAGAAAGTTAACTTTGTCGAAACATCATCCAAGTCACCTAAATGACCCTATTAGTGTTAAGTGAGGGAAACTTTAGTTATAACCCTTTTAAGGGGAAGACCCTTACTCAAGGAAATTAAGAATTTTAGTGCAAACTTCTTAGAATAGTAGTGTAGTACTTACAGACTTAAGTGAGAACGAGATTTTCAAATTAGACCGCATTAGAGGTAACCTTGTATAAAAGGATTAGGAATTATCAGAGGGAATTATCAGAACATATAGTAAACGAATCAAACACCTCAATAAGGATAGAAAGACAGTAAAAGAAATTAGACAGTTTTGAGCCAACTAGGAAGGAGAGGGGAGGGAAATTGAAGTCTTATTAGGAAATGAGTAGAACTAGAAGATTACCCATGCCACCTTAAAATTTTATGAGAAATTGTCAAGCAACTATAAATATCTTCCAGTCTAGATAATCAACCTTATCCATGTATTCCAGGAGTGAAATTCTAGAACTTTAAACCTAATATATATATGTTGTAGTCGTGACCACGTTTACATAGGTTCACATTCCAAACAGAAATAGAAAATTCTTTTTCACACCATAATAGCAATAACTCTGGAGTTTATGAGAAGGGGAAACAAATTAGTTAGGTACCTAGATGTAGACTTGATGTCTCTAAGAGAGAAATCAAGATTTAGAACACTGAGAAATATTAGAAAGGGCCTGTAGCCTGAAGGGGGGTAGTCTTATAGGCAGGATATGTGAAGCCATAAAAGACACTCAACACCCGAGCACGACTAAGTTTTACTTAACCTGAAAGTTAGACTTGACTATGTATAGTTAGGCATGGCCTGAGTGTTAGGAAGGATTGATAGGTTGTTAGGCTCACTCACTAGATTAAAACTTTAAGCAATTGGAAGTCCTTACTTATAGGAGAACTAAAGTGTGAATGACATTATGTCACTCTCATTTTCAATGAAACTTAGAACCAAAATTAAGTACAAGCCCTGACCAGTAGGGTGGGATAGAGAAAGATCCCATTACGGGAAGATAGGAGACTAGGGGAGTTTACCGTGTTCATGTTGTAACCGGTAGGTATTATACCTACGTTTATGGCATGAGTGTTGTTAGGATTCCGTTATTTTCTTAGAAGAATGAGTGATTTTCCTCTCTCTTGGGTGCGGTGTTTGTCTATGTGATTGTGTGAACTTAATTCCTCGAACAGGACGTGAGTGTTGGATTATTTCGCCAACACAAACTTAGTGATTCGAGGGATTGAGTAATTATGTGTGCATGACTTATTGTTAGTAATATAGTAGAACTTAGAATATAAACATGTAAATCACTTGGAATTTTCTCAAACCTAGCTAGATCATTAAGAACATAAGACTTAAAACCAACCGGTGGTTGATGCGTTTGGGTATTGAATTAGGATCCTTACTTAGTTGTTGCGTGAAATATTTTCCTATTATTAGATTTTATCAAGTGTGTTGTCTAACCAAGCCAGTCTAGTATACTCAGATAGAGTAGAAAGTCTCTTCATGTGTCTTTCATGATGATACATGAAATGAGTTCGTTAGAGGAGTTCAGGAACCTAAGTTTAGTTGTAACAATTGGAGAGCATAGTGTTAGACTTCATAGAATTGAGATCACCAGTGAGATAAGAGCTCTAATCAGGGAGGCTCAGAGTTTGGACTCAAGCCTCCAAGAGAGAAGACAACAGTTAGGGTTTTCTGAATCAGAAGATGATGAGGACATCAATCATGCAGACAAAAGAGTAGGGGTACCCATGACAAGGGCGCAGTCTAAGGAGGCAAAGGAGGCTTTACAGCTTGTCATTAAAGAAGTTCAGTTTCAATTTAAGGAGGACATTAATGGAACTAACCAGTTCATTAATTGCACTCAACTTGAGGAAGATGGCTTCAATGATGAATTGGCAGTTGCATTTAATGCAACTATCACTTAAAGCTCCCTTCAAGAAAGATGATGAAGCATGGTGGGCGCCTACAATGCATCATATAGGGGCGGCCAACATGTGCTTTTTTATGTTGAATTGTGTTTATTGCTTTCAATAAAGGTTGTAGTTGTTACAAAGACACAACACATAAATAATTTAGTGGTTATGTTTCCTACTCTAGTGGTTACAAAACATGATGATAATGACATTAAAATCATGTCTACTAGCCGTTGGAGGAAGCTTGCAAGGTGTGCATGAACCTAGCCAATTTTTGAGCTACATGGAAGCCTTAAAACCTCATCAAAGTGGCGGTCACATGTGAGAATTTTGGCTGAATGAAGAGTCATCAAGAAGGGCCAACAAGGTTGTAAATGGTTGCATGAATGATCATCAAAGTTGCGGCCAACATTCAAGAGTTGGGAGTTACAAATTGAAGCCAAACTTAATCACCATGGGCTGTTTTGTGCGGCTGCATTATGGCTGAATCAAATGGCCAATTATTTCATGTTTTGGTGGTTACAAAGCAAAGAATAATTCAGCCACATGTGCACAAAAATCTGGTAGAGAAATGCAGCCATACAAGCTAAGTTAGGTTGAGTTATTTTAGCTTAATTTATTTAATTTCTAGTAAATTGTCTAGGGTTGCATGGAAGTGTGTAAGGGGGGGGGGGGGCAATTTGGGGATATTAGGGCGTGAAACATGTAGCTGGCTACATGGCTTTATTCTCCTTGTAAAACCCTATAAATACATGCTTCATGCATGCAAGAAAGATTAGATGAATTATGCAAATTTTACCTTACCATTGAAAGTGATTTTCTTTGTTTAGTGAAAGTGATTTTCTCTAAATTTCTTGCTAGTCAAGAGTGAAGATTATCAAGGGTTCTCTTACCTTTGTGTGGTTATCTTCATGGGCTTATCTTTCAACTCATGAAAGTGTGACGTCCAATATCTATCTTTCTTTCTTCTATGTTTACTTTATTGTTCAAAATCTATATTTTTCCTATACGTCATACTTGATTTCTAAGTGATTTATTTATCAAGTTTTCTAAAGGATTGAATATTGTTTTGGCCAAGTTGCTAATTGTTAGCCTTCTATCTCATTCATATCATTGCTTATTTTTATTTGGTTATTAGAAAAAGAAAAGAAAAGAACGTGACAAAAAAAAAAGAAAAGAAAAGAAAAAAAATATTGAAAAGTTTAGTATAAAGAAAATGGTTGCAAGGAAAAGTGTTGTTTACTCAGAAATTTTCCAAGGTCCATAAAAATTGAACCTCAAGGTTCATATCATTTGGTCATCAGAGCTCCGGTTACTAGAATTTTTCTGATTTTCTTTCCTAACTTTCTCTTGTTCTATTTTCTTGTTAGCTTTTCTTGTGTTATTTTTCTTGGCTAACATACAGGTTGTTGAATTATTTGATTTATTTTCCTCATTGGCGTGGTAAGAAAGTCAAGAGAAAATAGAGTGGAAAAAGGCAAGAGTGTTACGTTATAGAAAAAGCCAAAATTGTGTGTAAACACGAGGGTGGTGAGTTCTAAACAGTTAATCATTTTTGTTTCTTTTTCTGTTACGTGTTTCTTTCTTTGACTATGGCAGAAAGACCAGTGGAGAATCGTGACCTTCAGTTGCAGATTGCAGCTCTCTCTCAACGCATGGAGAAAATGATGAAGGCACAATATGACGAACTGCATAGCAGGTTGGATGATTTGGAGAGAGTACCTCCTCCACCTCCTCCACCCCCTAATCCTGAGGATGGAAGGCCACCAAGAGATGAAGGGAGAATACAAGGGGTCAAGCTGACTATACCACCTTTCAAAGGTCGTAGTGACCCAGAAGCTTATTTGGAGTGGGAGCTCAAGATTGAGCATCTTTTTGCCTGCAACAACTATACAGAGGCACAGAAGGCCAAGCTTGCTGCAGCAGAATTTTCTGATTATGCGCTCATATGGTGGAACAAATTACAAAGGGAGAGGCGCAGAAATGAAGAGCCACAGGTGGAGACTTGGACTGACATGAAAAGGATCATGAGGAAACGGTATGTACCTTCTAGCTACCAAAGAGAGTTAAAATTAAAATTGCAAAAACTCACTCAAGGTAGTAGAAGCGTGGAGGAATACTACAAAGAGATGGAGATGATCCTCACTCAAGCCAACATAGAAGAAGACCGTGAAATCACTATGGTACGTTTTCTAAATGGTTTGAGTAGTGATATTAGAGATGTTGTGGAGTTACAGGAATATGTCGAGTTGGAGGACTTGTTACATAAAGCCCTTCAAGTGGAGCAACAGTTAAAGAGAAAAGGAGTTGCCAGGAGGAGTTCTACTAATTTGCCTGCAAATTGGAAGGACAAGATTAAAAAGGAGGTGGCCGAATCCTCAAGCCAAGCAGCATCTAACCTTCAAGGTAAACCCACTAATAAAAATGATGAACAGGTTGCAAAGAAAGGAAGAGATGTGATTTGTTTTAGGTGCCAAGGAAGGGGGCACTATGCCTATGAGTGTCATGCTAAGAAGACCATCCTTCTTAAGGACAATGGTGAATACACAAGTGAATCAGAGGATGAAAGGGAGGAACCCAGTGATGATGATACTGGCGCAGAAATTGGAGAAGTCTATATGATTCGAAGACTTCTTGGTAGCCAACCCGTGGACAAAGAGGAAAGCCAAAGGGAGAACATTTTTCACACTAGATGTTCTGTCAAAGGTAAGATTTGTTTGGTAATTATTGATGGTGGAAGCTGCACTAATGTTGCTAGTTCCAGGATGGTAAACAAGATGGGTTTGGACACAAAGCTTCATCCTAAGCCATATAAGCTTCAATGGCTTAATGAAGGAGAAGAGGTTCACGTGGAAAGACAAGTTGAGATTCCATTTTCCATTGGAAAATATCAAGATACAGTATTGTGTGACGTAATACCAATGGAAGCCAGCCATATTCTCTTGGGAAGACCGTGGCAATATGAAACAAAAGCCATCCATGATGGTTTTACTAACAAAATTTCTTTTAATTTTCAGGATAATAAGGTGGTCCTTAAGCCTTTGTCACCAAAGGAAGTGAGAGAAGATCAAAAGAAATTGAAAGAAAAGATAAAAAAAGAGAAAGAGAATGAAAAATTTGAGAGTGAGGAAAATAAAAAAAGAAGAGAAATGTTTGAAGGCAAAAAAATATGTGTAGCAAGAGAGAGGGAAGTGAAAAGAGTGCTTTGCACAAGAAAAACTTTTTATATCTTGAACTGCGAAAATCAAGTGATTCATGCTAACCATTTTTATCAAGAATTGCCTTTGTCTATTTATTTTCTTTTGCAGGTCTTTAAAGAGGAGTTTCCAATTTTTGATCCTAATGAAATACCATATTTAAAAGGGATTAAAGACCTTGCTCCGAGATTCATGATGGATGAAAGAAATGTGAAATTTCTTTTCCATTTTTTGAAGATTTGTTGGAACAATTTTGGAGCTAAATTGAAGCATTTCTATCATCCCCAAAAAGAAGTGCAGATTGAAGTGAAGGATAGAATTTTTGGAACCTTGATTAGAAATATTTTGAATAAATTTTGGGAGGAGTGTTTTCCTCATGATGAGTTTGATTATGATAATGCAATCCATAGTGCTACAAACTATTTTCCATTTGAGATAGCTTATGGATGTAATCAGGTAATTCCTTTTGAAATTTTATCTTTGCCTAACAACTTTATGTTTGTGCACAATGAACAACAGGCCAAGATAGAAAGTGATAAGAAGATGCATATGGAGAAACAAATTGAAAAGAAGCAAGGAAATTATGCACTTCAAGCAGGAAAGGGAAAAGAAATAGTTGTTTTCCACCCTGGTGAATGGATGTGGGAGCATGTGCGCAAGAAAAGGTCCCTTGAGCCAAAGAAGTCCAATTTTCTACTTAAGGGAGTTGGACCCTTTCTAGAAAGAATCAAAGACCATGGCTTCGAAATTATCCTCTATGGTGAGTATCAGAATAGTGCCTCTTTCAATGTGTCTTACGTACTTCTTTTTGATGTAGGTAAGGACCCTTCAGATTTGAGGACAAATCTTTTCCAAGAAGGGGGGTATGATGAGGACATCAATCATGCAGACAAAAGAGTAGGGGTACCCATGACAAGGGCGCAGTCTAAGTAGGCAAAGGAGGCTTTACAGCTTGTCATTAAAGAAGTTCAGTTTCAATTTAAGGAGGACATTAATGGAACTAACCAGTTCATTAATTGCACTCAACTTGAGGAAGATGGCTTCAATGATGAATTGGCAGTTGCATTTAATGCAACTATCACTTAAAGCTCCCTTCAAGAAAGATGATGAAGCATGGTGGGCGCCTACAATGCATCATATAGGGGCGGCCAACATGTGCTTTTTTATGTTGAATTGTGTTTATTGCTTTCAATAAAGGTTGTAGTTGTTACAAAGACACAACACATAAATAATTTAGTGGTTATGTTTCCTACTCTAGTGGTTACAAAACATGATGATAATGACATTAAAATCATGTCTACTAGCCGTTGGAGGAAGCTTGCAAGGTGTGCATGAACCTAGCCAATTTTTGAGCTACATGGAAGCCTTAAAACCTCATCAAAGTGGCGGTCACATGTGAGAATTTTGGCTGAATGAAGAGTCATCAAGAAAGGCCAACAAGGTTGTAAATGGTTGCATGAATGATCATCAAAGTTGCGGCCAACATTCAAGAGTTGGGAGTTACAAATTGAAGCCAAACTTAATCACCATGGGCTGTTTTGTGCGGCTGCATTATGGCTGAATCAAATGGCCAATTATTTCATGTTTTGGTGGTTACAAAGCAAAGAATAATTCAGCCACATGTGCACAAAAATCTGGTAGAGAAATGCAGCCATACAAGCTAAGTTAGGTTGAGTTATTTTAGCTTAATTTATTTAATTTCTAGTAAATTGTCTAGGGTTGCATGGAAGTGTGTAGGGGGGGGGCAATTTGGGGATATTAGGGCGTGAAACATGTAGCTGGCTACATGGCTTTATTCTCCTTGTAAAACCCTATAAATACATGCTTCATGCATGCAAGAAAGATTAGATGAATTATGCAAATTTTACCTTACCATTGAAAGTGATTTTCTTTGTTTAGTGAAAGTGATTTTCTCTAAATTTCTTGCTAGTCAAGAGTGAAGATTATCAAGGGTTCTCTTACCTTTGTGTGGTTATCTTCATGGGCTTATCTTTCAACTCATGAAAGTGTGACGTCCAATATCTATCTTTCTTTCTTCTATGTTTACTTTATTGTTCAAAATCTATATTTTTCCTATACGTCATACTTGATTTCTAAGTGATTTATTTATCAAGTTTTCTAAAGGATTGAATATTGTTTTGGCCAAGTTGCTAATTGTTAGCCTTCTATCTCATTCATATCATTGCTTATTTTTATTTGGTTATTAGAAAAAGAAAAGAAAAGAACGTGACAAAAAAAAAGAAAAGAAAAGAAAAAAAATATTGAAAAGTTTAGTATAAAGAAAATGGTTGCAAGGAAAAGTGTTGTTTACTCAGAAATTTTCCAAGGTCCATAAAAATTGAACCTCAAGGTTCATATCAGAAGATGGGATGATTCTCTTCCAAGGGAGAGTCTGTGTCCCTAAGGGGGGTAGCCTCAGGCAGCAAGTGTTAGAGGAAGCTCATAGAGGTAAGTTTTCTGTACATCCTAGCTCTACCAAGATGTATCAGGAATTGAAGAGAGATATAACAAATTATGCTTCTAAGTGTTTAGGGTGTCAGCAGGTCAAAATAGAACATCAAAACCATCAGAAACCCTTTAACCATTAGAAATCTCTGAGTGGAAGTGGGAGAGGATAGCTATGGACTTTGTGGTAGGATTGCCTCGAGTCCAAGCTGGTTTTGATGCCAACTGGGTGATGGAGGACCAACTGACCAAATCAGCTAACCTCCTACCAGTTAGGAGTACTTATTCCTTTAGCAAGTTAGCAGATGTGTATGATAGGGAGATTGTCAGACTCCATGGCATTCCCTCCATGGCATTCACCTCTAGGTTCTGGAATGCACTTCACCAGGCTACGGGAACGACTTCCAGAACATTTTAGTTGAGGTAGTCTTTAATTTATGTTTTCTTAAACAATTTTGAGGTCAAAATTGCTTAAAGGGGGGGTAGAATGTAACATCCCGCATATTAGTAGCTCTAATAATTCATTAGGCGGAAAACAGAGGATTATGTATTAGTAACTAAGGAAAGGGAAATTGAGGAATTAGGGGTCAAAAAACTTAATTATAAAACCAAGTTCGGGATTTTTTTAAGTAAATTTAGTGAGTTTGGGTTGCTGGTAATCGATTACAGAGAGTTTGTAATCAATTACCAGAGAGCTGAGTTTTTGGTAATCGATTACCAGGGGATGGTAATCGATTAGCCGAGAGCTAATTTTTTGGTAATTGATTATGTAATCGATTACCTGAGAGCTGAGTTTTAGGTAATCGATTACCAAGGATTGTAATCGATTACCAGATTCCCAGAAATGTTTTCTAGTGTCATTTTCGCTGCTGGTAATCGATTACAGTGGGTCTGTAATCGATTACCGACACTTATATATATAAAATCGGTCACTTAAACAGATTGCATGTCATTGTTTATCTTCTTCTTCTAACCTAGAGTGAGAGAGAAAAAGAATTCTAGAGAGAGAAGTGCAACCAAAGCTTAGGAAAGGAGAATTGAAGCAAGCAATCTACTCCTCCTCCTCTTACAAGTGTGAATTACAAGCCTAGGTGAGTACAACTCACTCGAATGTTTGTGTTTTGATAGCTCTATGTGCATGTTCCCAATCTCTTTTCTTCCCCTTCCTAATGTGATGATTGTATGATAATTTAAGTGATTAAGTGTAATTGCATGTTGAATTTATGTTAGGAACCTTAGGTTACGAAACTTACGATATTTCGAAATACATTGTTTCTCAGTTTTTAGTACTTTCAATTATAAGTCGGTTTCCACCGTGAGTTAAATAAGCCGGCCTTCATGTTGTGAGTTAAGAGAATTGAATAATTATGCGAAAACTTGACTTCGGTCCATAATGGGTGGGATTCATCCCCTGGAAAGACGTTTCCCGTAGTCTAAGCTCAGTTCTAACTCTAGCTTAACTTATAAGATCATGTCTGTTGTGCACAGCAGTGAGTTGCAACATTAGTGCATTTACTTATTATTAGTTATGATTATGATTATAGATGCATATTAGTTAGTAATTGATTTTTCCCACACGACATATCAGTTTATTTGAATTGTATTCTATGGAGTTTGTTTAATTGATAATTGTTATTGATATATGCTCCCTGCATTCATGCACGTGGCTGTATTCACTGGGATTATATCTCACCCCACGTTTCGGGGATATATTTTAGTGGTGCAGGTACCTCCGGTGAGGTCGAGGCGGTTAAGGTGAGGGTTGAGCGGAGTCTTATTTCAGTTGGAAGATTAGTTTAATGGAAGTAGTTCCTAAAGTATTTGTATTTGTTTAATTGGTTATTTTCTGAAGAGTATTGATGCATATTGTATAAGTATAATTATTTATGAGATGGCCACTGAGGCCTAGTTTTAATGCTATGATAGGTGTGATATTGAAATGTACTGGTTTGCTGATTTTCAGGTTAAGCTGAATTTAGTAATTATCCGGTTTTTAGGGGAGACTCTGCCGGATTTCCGGTATAAGTTCATAGAATCACACTTCTCTAAGTGTGATTTTCAGGTTAATGCTATGATAGGTGTGATATTGAAATGTACTGGTTTGCTGATTTTCAGGTTATGCTGAATTTAGTAATTATCCGGTTTTTAGGGGAGACTCTGCCGGATTTCCGGTATAAGTTCATAGAATCACACTTCTCTAAGTGTGAATTCTTCCCTGAACTTAAGTAGGTTTCATACTTATTTAAGATCTTTGATGTTTGTCTTGTTTTGGCTTAAGCTAATCGTTGGAAGGTGATGTGGACATCAATCAGGCAGTCAACAAATTGGGTGGGCCCATGACAAGGGCACAAGCTAGGAAGGCTAAGGAGGCACTCCAAGTCATCATTAAAGAAGTCCAGACTCAAACTGAGCAAAACATTAATGGAAGTCCTAAGTTCATTAATTGCACTCAAGTTGAAGAGGATAGCTTAATTGATGAAGAATCAGTTGCATAATGCAACTGATAATTGAAGCACTTCCAAGCATTAATAAAGCATGATGGGCGGCCACACAGGATGCATGTGGGGCGGCCATGTCTCTTTCAATTTGCTGAATAATGTTTTTAATTTGTTTCAATAATATTAGGGAAGTTACAAGACAATAGGCTTAATGGTTTGATGGTTATGTTTCCTACTTGGAGGTTACAAAACATGAGTGTAATAGCATTTATCTTCATGTTTATAGCCGTTGGAATGGGGGCTGACTTGGTGCATGAATATGGCCGAGTTTTATAGCTGTATGAAGCCTCTTGAATCAACAAAGAAAGCATGTAACATGTGTAGAATTTGGTTGAGTAAAGAGTCATCAAAGAGTTCCAACAAGCCATTGAATTGGAGCATGAATAGCATTGAAGATGGCAGCCAACTCATGAAGATGCAAGGCTCTTTGGGGCGGCCACACATGGCTGAATCAAAAGCCAAATAAAACCTTATTTGTAAGTTACAAATTAAGGTTCCATGTGCCCGTGAACCTGGTCCAAGGAGTCGGCCAAATAAGCCTAGTTTAGTAGAGTTTATTTTGCTTAATTGTTTTATTTCCTAGTTATTTGTGTAGGGTTGCATGGGAATTTATTTGAGGGGTATTTTGGGCTATTCTAGGCGTGAGAATGTGGCTGGTCACATGGCTTTCTTAACCTTGTAAAACCCTATAAATACATGCCCCATGCATGCACAAAATACAATTGAAGTTTTATGCAAAATTCCTGCAAATTTAGAAAGTGATTTTCTTACTTGAGAGAGTGATTTTCTCTAACCTTCTTGCTAGTCAAGAGTGAAGGTTATCAAAGGTTCATATGCCTTTGTGTGATCATCTTCATGGACTTATCTTTCATTTCATGAAAGTGTGACGTCTAGTTATCTGTTTTCTTCTATCTTTTCTATTAGCTGTTTTTAATCAATTGCATACCTTCCTCTACGTTCTTGAATTTTATGTGATTTAATTTTCAAGCTTCTTAAGGATTCCATTGTTATTGATTATATCCTTATTATATTTCCTTTACAGTTTCTATTTTATGGTATACGTACATCAAAAGAAAAGAAAAGAAAAGAAAAGAAAAACAGTTACGTACGTGCGTAAAGAAAAAGAATAAAAAAATATTGATTATTTTCCTTGTGAGACAAGTGCTTGTTAACAAAAGTTCTCTATTTATCAGAAAATTTCTAAGGTCCATAAAATAGAACCTCAAGGTTCATATCATTTGGTCATCAGAGCTCCGGTTACTAGAATTTTTCTGATTTTCTTTCATAACTTTTTTCTTGTTTTATTTTCTTGTTAGCTTTTCTTGTATTATTTTTTTCTTGGCTAACATACAGGGTGTGAATTATTTGATTGATTTTCCTCATTGGCGTGGTAAGAAAGTCAAGAGAAAATAGAGAGGAAAAAGGCAAGAGTGTTACGTTATAGAAAAAGCCACTATTGAGTGTAAACACGAGAGTGGTGAGTTCTAAACAGTTAATCAATTTTCTTGTTCTTTTACCTATTACTTTGTTTCTTTCTTAACTATGTCAGATAGACCAGTGAAGAATCGTGACCTACAGTTACAGATTGCAGCTCTTTCTCAAAGGTTGGAGCAGATGATGAGGGCATAGTATGATCAACTGCATAATAGATTGGATGAGTTGGAGAAAGCATCTCCCCTACCTCCTCCACTTCCACCTTCTAATCCTGAGGATGGAAGGCCACCAAGAGATGAAGGGAGAATACAAGGGGTCAATCTGACTATACCACCTTTCAATGAACGTAGTGACCCAGAAGCCTATTTGGAGTGGGAGCTCAAGATTGAGCACTTATTTGCCTGCAACAACTACACAGAGGCGCAGAAGGCCAAGTTGGCTGCAGCAGAATTTTCAGATTACGCTCTTATATGGTGGAACAAACTACAAAGGGAGAGGCGCAGAAATGAAGAGCCACAGGTTGAGACTTGGACTGACATGAAAAGGATCACGAGGAAACGGTATGTACCTTCTAGCTACCAAAGAGAGTTAAAATTAAAATTGCAAAAACTCACTCAAGGTGGTAGAAGCATGGAAGAATATTTCAAAGAGATGGAGATGATCCTCATCCAAGCCAACATAGAAGAAGATCCTGAAATCACCATGGTACGTTTTCTAAATGGTTTGAGTACTGATATTAGAGATGTTGTGGAGTTACAGGAATTTGTTGAACTGGAGGACTTGTTGAGTAAAGCTCTTCAAGTAGAGCAGTAGTTAAAAAGGAAAGGAACTGGAAGGAGGAGTTCTAACACTTTGCCTTCAAATTGGAGAGACAAGGTCAAAAAGGAGGTTGTTGAGTTATCCAACCAAGGAGCATCATCTTCCCAAGGGAAGGTACCACAAAAAGGCGTTGAACAGGGTACAAAGAAAGGTAGGGATGTGACTTGTTTCAGGTGTCAAGGAAAAGGCCATTATGCCTATGAGTGTCCTACTAAGAAGACCATTCTTCTTAAGGACAATGGAGAGTACACAAGCGAATCTGATATTGAAGAGGAGGAGCCCAGTGATGATGATACAGGTGCTGATGTGGGAGAAGTCTACATGATTAGGAGACTTCTAGGAAGCCAAATCGTGGGCAAGGAGGTAACCCAAAGAGAGAACATCTTCCATACTCGATGTTCAATCAATGGTAAGATTTGCTTGGTAATTATTGATGGTGGAAGCTGAACTAATGTTGTTAGTTCCAGATTGGTGAGCAAAATGGGTTTGGATACAAAACCACATCCTAGGCCATACAGACTTCAATGGCTTAGTGAGGGAGATGAAGTACAGGTGCATAGTCAAGCTGAAATTCCTTTTTCTATAGGGAAATATCAAGACAAGGTACTTTGTGATGTGGTTCCCATGGAGGCCAGCCATATTCTTCTTGGAAGGCCGTGGCAATTTGACACTAAAGCTATCCATAATGGCTTTACCAACAAAATTTCTTTCATGTACCAAGATAAAAAAATTGTTTTGAGGCCTTTAACACCTAGAGAGGTTAGTGAGGATTAAAATAAATTGAGAGAAAAGATTGCCCAAGAGAGAAAAAATGAGAAACATGAAAAAGAAGAGAGCCAAAAGAAAAAGAGTGAAAACCAAGAGGGTAAACAACTTTGTTTAGCAAAAGAAAGAGAAGTGAGGAGAGTGTTATGTACAAGACAACCACTTTATTTGTTGTTTAGTACTAACCATCTTTTGACTACTAACACTTTTGACAAGTTTGAATTGCCTTCTATAGTTAAATCTCTTTTGCAGGAATATGAGGATGTTTTTCCAGAAAATGTTCCTGATGGCTTACCACCTTTGAGAGGAATTGAGCATCACATAGACCTCATTCCTGGAGCCTCATTGCCAAATCGGCCAGCCTATAGGAGTAATCCTCAAGAGACTAAAGAAATTGAGAGGCAAGTAAGTGAGCTCATTGGCAAAGGATGGGTGAGAGACAGCATGAGTCCATGCGCAGTACCAGTCATTTTGGTACCAAAAAAAGATGGATCATGGAGGATGTGTTCTGATTGTAGAGCCATAAACAACATCACCATCAAGTATAGAGATCCAATTCCCAGGTTAGATGACCTTCTTGATGAATTGTATGGTGCATGTGTGTTTAGTAAAATTGATTTAAAAAGTGGCTATAATCAGATTAGGATAAGAGAAGGAGATGAATGGAAACAGCTTTCAAAACAAAATATGGTTTATATGAATGGTTAGTTATGCCTTTTGGATTAACTAATGCTCCTAGCACTTTCATGAGACTAATGAACCATGTTTTGAGAGAATTTATAGGAAAGTTTGTGGTTGTGTACTTTGATGATATTCTTATCTACAGCACTTCATTGGATATGCATGTTAATCACCTAAAATCTGTTTTGGATGTGCTTAGAAAAGAAAATTTGTATGCTAATCTTGATAAATGCATATTTTGTACCAACCATGTTGTTTTCTTGGGGTTTGTTGTGAGCTCCAAGGGAGTTCAAGTGGATGAAGAAAAGGTGAAGGCTATTCAAGAATGGCCAACACCTAAAACTGTGAGTGAGGTAAGAAGTTTTCATGGCTTAGCAAGTTTCTATAGGAGATTTGTTAAAGATTTTAGTACCTTGGCTGCACCCCTCAATGAAATTGTTAAAAAGAATGTGGGATATAAGTGGGGGGAGAAACAAGAGGTGGCCTTTGCTGCCCTCAAGGATAGGCTCACACATGCGCCTATTTTAGCCTTGCCAAACTTTGAAAAATCTTTTGAAATAGAGAGTGATGCTTCTAATGTTGGAATTGGTGCTGTTTTATTGCAAGAGGGGCATCCAATTGCTTATTTTAGTGAAAAATTAAGTGGACCTGCACTTAATTATTCTACTTATGATAAGGAATTATATGCTTTGCTAAGGGCTCTTAAAACTTGGCAACATTATTTACTTCCTAAAGAATTTGTAATTCATAGTGATCATGAATCTTTGAAGTATTTAAAAGGCCAAGGGAAATTAAATAAAAGGCATGCTACATGGGTTGAATTTTTGGAACAATTTCCATATGTCATAAAGCATAAAAAGGGAAAAGGAAATATAGTTGCTGATGCTCTTTCTAGGAGACATGTCTTGCTTGCTTTACTTGAGGCTAAATTGTATGGACTTGAATCTTTGAAAAGCATGTATTGTGATGATGTGGATTTTGCTGATTTGTATGTGGCATGTATAAAAAAAAATCTGAAAATGGATTTTTAAGGCATAATGATTTTTTGTTTAAAGGAAATAAATTGTGTGTGCCTAAAAGTTCCATAAGAGAGATGCTTGGGAGAGAGTCACATGAAGGGGGATTAATGGGACATTTTGGAGTTCAAAAGACCTTAGAAATTTTGCTAGTTAATTTTTATTGGCCAAATATGAAACGTGATGTTCATAAGATATGTGCCAATGTATTGTTTGCAAAAAGGCTAAGTCTAAAGTCAAACCTCATGGCTTATATACTCCTTTACCTGTTCCTGAATTTCCTTGGACTGATATTTCCATGGACTTTGTTTTGGGTCTTCCAAGAACAAAGACTGGAAAAGATTCTGTTTTTGTTGTAGTTGACAGGTTTTCAAAGATGGCTCACTTTATACCTTGCAAAAAAGTGGATGATGCTTGTCATGTAGAAGATTTATTTTTCAGGGAAATAGTCAGGCTGCATGGAATACCAAGAAGCATAGTGAGTGATAGGGACTCAAAATTTTTGAGCCATTTTTGGAGGACTTTATGGGGAAAGCTTGGAACTAAGTTACTATTTTCTACTACTTGTCATCCTCAAACTGATGGACAAACAGAAGTAGTTAATAGGACGCTAGGGACTTTGCTTAGGACCATCTTAAACAAAAACATTAAAGCTTGGGAGGAAGAAGATGTTCACCTTTTGAAGTAGTTTATGGGTTTAATCCTTTAACTCCTCTTGATATATTACCTCTGCCTAATATTTCTATGTTTAAGGAAAAGGAAGCGCAGGCTAAGGCTGAATTTGTCAAGAAAATGCATGAGAAAGTTAAGGCTCAAATTGAAAAGAAAAGTGAGAGCTATGCCAAACAAGCAAACAAAGGGAGGAAGAAGATGGTGTTCCAACCAGGTGATTGGGTGTGGGTACACATGAGAAAAGAAAGGTTCCCAGAACAAAGGAAATCAAAACTTCAACCAAGGGGAGATGGACCTTTCCAAGTGCTTGAAAGAATCAATGATAATGCCTACAAAATAGACTTGCCAGGTGAGTATAATGTTAGTGCAACCTTTAATGTTGCTGACTTAACTCTTTTTGATGTAGGTGATGACCCTTCAGATTTGAGGACAAATCCTTTTCAAGAAGGGGGGGCGTGATGTGGACATCAATCAGGCAGTCAACAGATTGGGTGGGCCCATGACAAGGGCACAAGCTAGGAAGGCTAAGGAGGCACTCCAAGTCATCATTAAAGAAGTCCAGACTCAAACTGAGCAAAACATTAATGGAAGTCCTAAGTTCATTAATTGCACTCAAGTTGAAGAGGATAGCTTAATTGATGAAGAATCAGTTGCATAATGCAACTGATAATTGAAGCACTTCCAAGCATTAATAAAGCATGATGGGCGGCCACATAGGATGCATGTGGGGCGGCCATGTCTCTTTCAATTTGCTGAATAATGTTTTTAATTTGTTTCAATAATATTAGGGAAGTTACAAGACAATAGGCTTAATGGTTTGATGGTTATGTTTCCTACTTGGAGGTTACAAAACATGAGTGTAATAGCATTTATCTTCATGTTTATAGCCGTTAGAATGGGGGCTGACTTGGTGCATGAATATGGCCGAGTTTTATAGCTGTATGAAGCCTCTTGAATCAGCAAAGAAAGCATGTAACATGTGCAGAATTTGGTTGAGTAAAGAGTCATCAAAGAGTTCCAACAAGCCATTGAATTGGAGCATGAATAGCATTGAAGATGGCAGCCAACTCATGAAGATGCAAGGCTGTTTGGGGCGGCCACACATGGCTGAATCAATAGCCAAATAAAACCTTATTTGTAAGTTACAAATTAAGGTTCCATGTGCCCATGAACCTGGTCCAAGGAGGCGGCCAAATAAGCCTAGTTTAGTAGAGTTTATTTTGCTTAATTGTTTTATTTCCTAGTTAATTGTGTAGGGTTGTATGGGAATTTATTTGAGGGGTATTTTGGGCTATTCTAGGCGTGAGAATGTGGCTGGTCACATGGCTTTCTTAACCTTGTAAAACCCTATAAATACATGCCTCATGCATGCACAAAATACAATTGAAGTTTTATGCAACATTGCTGCAAATTTAGAAAGTGATTTTCTTACTTGAGAGAGTGATTTTCTCTAACCTTCTTGCTAGTCAAGAGTGAAGGTTATCAAAGGTTCATATACCTTTGTGTGATCATCTTCATGGACTTATCTTTCAATTCATGAAAGTATGACGTCCAGTTATCTGTTTTCTTCTATCTTTTCTATTAGCTGTTTTTAATCAATTGCATACCTTCCTCTACGTTCTTGAATTTTATGTGATTTAATTTGCAAGCTTCTTAAGGATTCCATTGTTATTGATTATATCCTTGTTATATTTCATTTACAGTTTCTATTTTATGGTATACGTACATCAAAAGAAAAGAAAAGAAAAGAAAAGAAAAACAGTTACGTACGTGCGTAAAGAAAAAGAATAAAAAAATATTGATTATTTTCCTTGTGAGACAAGTGCTTGTTAACAAAAGTTCTCTATTTATCAGAAAATTTCTAAGGTCCATAAAAATAGAACCTCAAGGTTCATATCAGAAGGTTTAAGCAAATGTATGATGATATCGGAAATTTAACGGAATGATTTCAAGAAGTTCAGGAATAGTGTCTCCAACGGGCATTATTTCTGAGTTCAGAAATTAGGGCGTTACAGAACATGTTTAGATATAGGAAAATTCATGAACTGTGTATTGTGTGTGCATTGCATCCAGGCCTTTGGCCAATTAACCGGAAAACGATTTTTGAGCTTTGGCTCCCAGAGAAAATGAGTTTTGGCTTTGGACCCAATAAAAATGGCTTTAGCCCTAGTTCACCTTAATTTATCAAGATTGGACCTCGATCCCCAGTTAATTGGACTTCGGTCCCCAGTTAAAACACGGGTTTCGGCCCCCAGTTAATTGGCGGTGTTATGCCCAAGGAAGACGTTCCTTGAAGTCTGAGATCAAGTCTAGCCCCAGATAGTGAAAAAACCCCATCTGTCGGGCAATGCAGGTCATGCATAGCATATCTATTTTCCATATTTGCATTAAACATCTTATATAGTTGAGTGAAATTGTAATTTGGTAATCTAAATAGTTATGCATGACATGTTGAATGATATGTTGCATGTCATATGTCTGCCTCCCCACACTGCCTGTTGCATGCTTTACTTGCTGAGACCGTAGTCTCACCCCACGTTTCGGGGATATATTTTAGTTATGCAGGTTATTCCAGGTTATGCTCAATGGAGAGGAAGCTTTTGGGGTGGGTCACACACTCCCAGTAACCAAAGGGAAGTCTTCAATGGAGAATTATTTGTAATTATATAGAGATGTTATTGGAGATTTGATTGTAGTGGCTATTTAATTGATGTATGATGTAGAAGTCCATAGTTTGGCCATGGAGGCCTATTGTTATTGAATTGGATTAGTGATTATGCTATTATGAACTGCACTGGTGTTTTGCTGGTTTTCAGGTGAATCTGGAAATTGGGAAACGTCCAATTTTCAGGGGAAACTCTGTCGGATTTTCGGTAGAGGTTTATGGAGCTTAACATATCCAAGTGTTGGTCCGTCCCCATGTTCTTATTTAGAATTTGTGTTGAAATTCAGGATGTTTGAATGATGTGGAAGCCTAAGTAAACGTTGGACTGCTTAGGCGTATTTTGTGACCGTTTGTCGATATCATAAATGGCACGAAATAATTTCAAAAATTCGGGAATAGTGTTTCCAACGGACATTATTCTTGAATTAAGAAATTAGGACGTTACATTTTGGTATCAGAGGAGTTCAATCCAATTGGACTGTGGTTAGGTTAGTTGCCCGTAACTTACTATAATTCCACCGTGCCTCATGCTCAGTTTAGGGACTGATCACCCCTCACTGGGTATGTTGTACACAGAATTATGGTTAGTAACGTAAGCAGGATGCCTTTTTGAGGGAAATGGGACACTTCCCTACAAGGTTAGTGCCACCTATATGATAGATAGAGGGAGAGTAACATAGGTCTATTCCCAAGTATAGGACTTTCACCTTAGAAACCTTATAGGATGTCATTTTTAGTTCTTAGTGAACTGAGGCATATTTAGAAGGAAAGGTATAGTGTAGGCTTTGAGACATAGAGCATAGTTGGTTTTGGAATGTGTAAGCAAAAGAGGGAATGTAGAGGGACTTGAGGAGTAGGCTCCCTAGTAAGAAGAAGAGTGTTGATTGCTTGTGTTTGCTCCTTGAGGGTGTGACTTGTTTGATTAATTATGGTGATTGTTTTGGTTGGAATGCTTGCATGACATGCCTGTCTGTTTGCGTTGCTTGAATTTCTTGTATGTAGAGGTTGACTGGAATTTTCTAAGAATGAGGATTCCTTGGCAGGTAAAGGTTAGAATGAAAGTGTGAGACTCATGGGAGTATGGGAAGTTGATGTCATTAGTGATAGAGGGTAATCCTAGCTTTTGGTTAAGTTATACTCTGGGTTAGGTGTGATCCTAAAGGCAAATAGAGGAAAGAAATTAAGATCTATGAACCCCCGTCAGTGTATGTTCATGTTGATAGATGTTATTATCTCAACCTTAACCTCCCAGTGATCGTTTTGTTGAGTCTCAAAAATATTGTAACACCCGTGTTTTTCCGATTTACCCGTTTTTTCCCGTTTTTGCTGTTTTAAGCGTTTTAATGGATTTTAAATGATTAAATTTTTTTTTTATTTTCAAAATTTATATTTTTAGATTCAGTATTAAAATTCCTATTTTTAGGAATTTTCTGGGAATTTTTGGGATTTTTCTGCAAAAATTGACCTTTTTGCCCCTCTCGTACCTTGACCCGGGCCCGAATACTCTTGATCCGGGCCAGAAAAAGAGTGCACAAACCTCTCTCATCCTTCTAGAAGCTGCACATGGGCAGCATTTACGAGTGACAAGGCCTTCACTTTTAGCTCACCAATGGGTGAAAAAGTGAACCTTATTACTTATAAAAGGTTTTTTTTCCTCACCTTTCATTCATTTCTCACTTTTTCAAGTTGGTGAAGCTCATTTTCTCTCCTCTTCTTCCTCCCTTGGCCGCGGCAACATCCACCCTTCTCTCCCAAAATACCTCATTTTTTCCTACTCACACTACCAAGCTTAGGTTCCCTCTTTGAGCCTAAAGCTTAAAAATACTAGTTTCCTAAGCCTTTGATCTTTTGTTGGAGACTTGGAGAAGCATTTTTGTGGCTGTTTTTGGAGCAGAAATTGTGCACTTCTTGGGAGCATTTCTAAGGTAAAGGGGGGGGAGAACTTGAACTCTAGTAGGCCATGTAACTAGAGTCAAGGATTTGCCCTTGAATCCTTTCTTTTCTCTTGTTTTTCTCTTGAAAAATCAAACCTTTGAGCTTGTTTTTGAGAAAATATTTTCGGTCTTGATGAGCTGGGTGATTGTTGTTGTTTGCATGTCTTTGATCTTGCTTGGATTGTTGTTGATGGTTGGATTGTGTTGCATGCAAGCCTAGGAAGGATTTTTGTTGAAAAATCCCTCCTTTTTCCCCTTAAGCTCTCGGCCAAGAGAGGAAGAGGTGGCTGCAGGTGTGCAAAAATTATTTTGATGGTTTGGATATGATTATATGATGGATCTATGTACATGCATGTGGTTGATCTTAAGTGGAAAATTGATTTGGTGATTTATCTTGAAAATAATGATGTTTTCAGCTTGAAAAATGCAAGTTTGAGCCTTGAGCATGTGCATGTGTGATTTGGATGGTTTGAAATATCCTATTTGATGTTTAAAATACATGGATGAGATTATGTGTGATTTTGGCAAAGATTGGAGAAAGAAAGAAAAACATGAAATTTGGATGAACATTCAAGTTGTTCTTGAAGTTCATGGGAATTTTTGATGAGATTCATCAAGGGAGACCTTTTTGATCTTGAAAAGATCAAAAAGAGGTTCAAAACATGTTTTTAAGTGTAAGGGACTAAAAGATAAAATTTTTACAAAAGGGGCCAAAGTGCAATTAAGTTAAGTTGTTAAAATAATTGGTTAAATTCGGATTTTTAATTTAATCAATATAAAAGTCTATATAAAAATAATATTTTTAAATTACTAAGAGTAAAAATGGGCTCTCATGGGTCCAATAACACTTAGGCTTTTTATTTTAGTCTAAAGTCTTTAAAACGGAAATAAAAACCTAGTTTTAAATTAATTAAATAGGAATAATCTAAATTGTTTAGATTAAGCCGAAATTATTGATAACAATAATTAATTTAATTACTTAGGTTGATTAACCTAAAATTATCCAATATAATTATAATTTATTAATTAAGTAATTAATCACTAAGGATGATTAAATTAATTATGATTAATCTTAATTAAGCATAATTAGAGATTAATCAGGATATTAAATGAGGATTAAGCCTTAATTAAGGAAGGCCAAGGTTAATCTAATTATTGAAAGTAAATTATAATTTAAAGTTAAAATTTAACCTTAATTAATTGTATAAAGAGGGAAAAGAAATTAGAAAACCTCTCATAAGACATTCCATAAATCTTAGTAAGTATAGGAATTAAGTGGACATAATTATCAAGGAATATCAGTATAAACTACCATAAAAGAATACAACCAACACCCCCTCTGCATAAGACTTGAGAAGCTTAGAGAGGGAGAGAGTGTGTCTTCGATTCAAGAAAGGGTTGATGCTCCCAAAAGAAAAGCAATGAAGTTATGAAGTGGTACTGTGATATGTGCTGATGATGATGAGGAAAAAGATTCGATCAAAAGTATCAGTATTGATTTTATGACATGCATCATAAGGCATAACGTGATGATCAAGGTTGAAAAGCCTTACGACCTATATGGCAATAACGCCCTAGTACAGCGTGAAACTGGATGGGACGGGTGCACTGGGTTTGGCAAGGAACACCAGCGGCTGTAGAGGGCCACACACCTGAGGATAAGTCGAGTCCCGAAATGGCACAAGTGGCATAGGCTCGCCTCCTATAGTCGTGCAAGCGGAGATCAGGCTTGACTATCCTATCGCTCTCAAGTTTTCGTGATCAGTGTGAGTTTGTCTGGAAGTCGGGAAAAATTCAAATCGTCCTGGCCGGAGATTTTGAGCAATGCTCTTCGTACCAAATTACTAGTACAGACAATACTCCTGATTAATTGCATATATGGTCGAGCAGTGGCTGGGTGCCCTGCTGTTGGTTCTGCTTTCCCCGGGCCCTCATGCATTGGTTATCTGCATCATGGCAAGCATAAATTGCATACTTGTGATAATGATTGTGATTGTGTTTGTATTGGGATTGTGACTGTGTTTGTGCTGTGACTGTGATTGATATTTCGTGAAATGATGTAACGCTTTTGTTAGTTGACCTACTTACTAGAGAGTTCATGCGATGTTCTCACCCTTCCTTTCTCTTCTATTCTCTGTTATTGTATTCCCTTGCGACCGCCAGTTGAATTTGGAGAGAATCAGCATGTCGGCAATGAGGGTAGTCTTGAGGCGGGAGCCACGGGGGCAGTGGCGGATCACCGATGTTCCTAGGAGGTGCGTGTTTACGGGGGACGTCCGCGTCACCATATCTCATCCTGGTCGTTTCCTCCCCCTCATCCCCGAAATCGTCTTCACAGTGCCTGTAGTTTTGGAGTTCGAGACGCCACCGGGACTTCGTCGAGTCACTACATTCCTCAACCGCCGTCGTCACCGTCCAGTTCCATCGACTTCTTCCTAGTCGTCTAGGATGGCTACCATGGAGGAACCTGAGTCCCCACGTTACACTCCCGGCCCGGAGGATTCGACTTCACCACCTGTTCGTTTTAGTGGGTTTGGACGTTCCCCTACTGCTGAGCCGGATCTGATTGTCATCGACGACTCCTCATCTGAGGAGGAGGAGGATCCAAAGGAGGACCCTGAGGAAGACCCCGAGGAGGAGGAGCAGAGTGAGGATTTTTCAGACGGTATTCCTTCAGAGGCATTCAGGATGATCACCATCCCAGATGTTGGGAGGAGGAGGAGTCGTAGGTCTATCCCTACTGGGTCGGACGACGACGAGTAGAGATTTGTAGTAGGGATGGTTTTGAGTCTAGCGGTAGCAGCTCTGATCAGAGTCCTCTTATTTTGCATGTACTTGTAGAGGTCACATGTATTCTACTACTAGAACTCTCCTTTTGTATGGTGGTGTTATATTTTGAGGATTTCCAGACAATTATGGTTATGATGATATGTACATGTATATGTTTACCACGTTCTGCTTATGCTTCATTCTGTAAATATATCTGTGTGTATGTTAATCTGGTATGAAAGATGATTTGGTCGACTAGTGTTTTTAGAAAATGAATTTCAGATTAAGGAAAGACTATTTCATGAATACTTAAAATGAATTTAGAGAGAGTTAGGTTGATAATGACTAAAGCTCTTTTCAAAAAAAAAAAATCCCATATTTTCCAAGTGTTATAAACGATAGTTAACGGTAACGTGTCGTCATGCGATATTCTTAGTTGCGTAACTAAGGGTGTCACATTTTAGTGGTATCAGAGCTGTTCTTTCCTTTTGGCCTCGGGTATGTCCTATGATACTCTTTCCTTTGTGTTTGCTCTGTGTGAATTGCTTGTTGTGTGGATTGATTGACTTGTGTGGATTGTTTGCTCTTATATTACTACTTTGTAATGTAAGAAATTGAGTGTAGGATTAATTGTTCTTGCTTGAGTAGTCCTGCGTAAAACAGAAGAGCTAACGTACCCTGTGAATGTAGGACTCGATGGCAGGAAGGAATAATCCTGTAATGAACGACATCTTGGGCAGGATTGTTGATGTCCTGGAAAACCAACAACAAACTATAAATGAGATGCACCAAGCCCGTCAACAGCCCAATGTCCCCGATGCCTATCGCGGATTATCGACCTTTAAAAAGAATAACCCACCGCAGTTCAAGGGGGGCCACGATCCCGATGGATCTCAGTTGTGGTTAGAGGAACTAGAGAAGATTTTCTTAGCTATGGGATGCCCGGATGAACAGAGGGTAACTTTCGCTACGTTCATGATGGTAGGAGAGGCGCAACATTGGTGGAAGTACGCAAGGCGTCAGCTGGAGGCTTCTGGGAGATTGATCACCTGGGTGCTATTCAAGGAGACTTTCCTCCAAAAGTACTTTCCCACCGATCTGAGGAAAAGAAAGGAAATAGAATTCTTGAGGATAGAACAAGGAAACATGACCGTAGGCGAGTATGCGGCGAAATTTGAGGAGCTGTCCAAGTTTTGCCCATATTTCCAGAACACCCTAGATGACGAATCCAAGTGCGCCAAATTCGAAAATGGACTGAGACCAGAAATCAAACAAGCTATAGGGTACCGACAAGTTACTGAGTTCTCAAAGATGGTAAACATGTGTCGGATTTTTGAAGATGACACGAAGGCGAAGCAAGCCCAATGGAAGAGTTCCGGCCCACAGAGGAATAAGCCCAAATTCCAACAAGACAGAAGGAAGCCCTATTATGTCCCAAGGAACAATTCAGGTTCATCATCAGGAAGTGCCGCAAGACCTCAATCCGTAGTAGCAAGCAGGACAAATTCAACGAGAAGTACTGGCTACAACTCTGGCAATTTCCCTCGCTGCAAGAAGAATCATCTCTTGAAGGATTGCCCATACAAAAACCATCCTGTCAATCTGCCAAATGAAAGGATTTGTTTCCAGTGCAACCAAAGTGGCCAAATTAGAAGAGACTGCCCAATTTTGAAAGGACGCGGTAATGGTAGTGGTAGTAGTGCTGCAAGTGCCCCTGTCTCGAACCTGAATGCACAAGCTGGGAGACCCAGGACCATAGGCAGAGTATTCACAATGAACGGTGCTGAGGCTGCGAGATCCGAGGATCTGATCCAAGGTAAGTGCTTCATAAGTGGAATTCCTTTAATTGTATTGTATGACTCGGGTGCGACGCATTCTTTTATTTCTCTGGAGTGTGTGAAACGATTAAATTTTCTTGTGGTTAGATTACCTTATGATTTGATTGTCTCTACTCCTATTGTTGAACCCGTTATTACTTCAACGACTTGTTTGAACTGTCCAATCATTGTTGATGATAGAGCCTTTTCTGCTAATTTGATTTGTTTACCTTTTTCTCAACTTGATATTGTTTTGGGGATGGACTGGTTATCTTCCAACCGAGTCCAACTTGATTGCTATAACAAAACTGTTGTGTTTGATTCTTCTTCTCCTTCTACTCCTACTCTTGTAAGTACGAGATTCTTGTCCGCCAACCAAGTGAATGCTTCTTTGAGAGAAGGAGCTCAAATCTACATGATACATTCTTCTTTGGAGGAAGAGCGGGAATCTGACATTAACAAACTGCCTGTGGTGAGAGATTTTCCTGAAGTGTTTCCTAACGATATCCCTGGTTTGCTGCCAGAACGAGAAGTAGAGTTTAGCATAGAGCTGGTACCTGGAACCGGACCTATCTCTATTGCTCCATATAGAATGTCTCCTTTAGAGTTGGCTGAGTTGAAGAAACAGTTGGAAGAGTTGTTAGGGAAACAGTTTGTTAGACCTAGCGTATCCCCTTGGGGAGCACCAGTGTTATTAGTGAAAAATAAAGATGGTAGCATGAGGCTATGTGTGGACTATCGTCAGCTCAATAAGGTGACGATAAAGAATAGGTATCCTTTACCTAGGATAGATGACTTGATGGATCAATTGAGGGGAGCAACTGTGTTCTCGAAAATTGACCTTAAGTCAGGTTATCACCAGATACGTGTTAAGTCTGAGGATATTCCGAAGACAGCCTTCAGAACACGCTATAGGCATTACGGAATGGTGTTGAGCTTAGTGTACCAAGTCCATCACTAGGTGACGAATATTCTCATTCCTTTTTCCCTTATTTTGGGGACCAACGTTATCCACCTAGGTTTTGGTGTCCCCTGGCCGCCGAGGCAAATGCATTTCCGTCAATCGCTGCAGTTGTCAGCTCTAGGTAGTAGAGGTTGATGTTGTAATATAGAGCATGTTCTCGTACTCAGTCTCCTAGGTGAAATGATAGGTAATTTTGTTTCTATGATTGGGCACATGATGAAGTGATAGGTACAAGCACGCCTACACACTATCATGTTATGTTAGAAGAGATGAGTTTCTCTTCGGATGAACTACAAGAGTTTGTCCATTCTCCACCATGTGTATCAGGGAGCACCAAGTGGCTGCAACTCTATATTCTTTTATTTGAGACTTGTGTGTGGTTGTTTTAGAAACCAGTGATTATATGATGGTGTTCATAAGATTATGTTTCAGACCAGATAACTTTAGAAGTCACAACGTAGTTTCATGTGGTAAACTTGAACCTTGAGAGTTGTTAGAGAGGACTGAGCCCTTAAGGGGGGTAGCCTTGTAGGAGAAGATATGGGAACCCATAGTATAACTCAGAAGACCAATTAGGAATATTCAGGACACATCTAGGTTGTTAGCAGCCCAAATTGAGAATCATTATATAGCTGTTGAAAATTAGGATCCCCTATAACTTAGACAACTTGTAGGTACTCCCCAGGGTTTGGTGCGTGGGCTAATCATTGAGTTAGGAATCACAACCAGGAGTTGTGAACCCTCTTTATTGAAGTTGGCTGGACGTCTCTAGAAGGGGGGTTGAATAGAGACTTGAAAATATTTGTTCCTGAAAATACACACTTAAATCCAAGCTGAGACGTGATCTCAAGTTTGTCACTTGGAGTCTCAAATAGGTTAGATGAGATGTTGACTCAACAATAATTTTGTAACCAAGTAGAGATGATTCTTAAGTTATTAAAACTTGGCTTTCTCTAGAAGAGTTCAATTTTAGCAAACAGATTTAAGATGTAAGATGAGACTTAAGATGAGACAGACTTTGTGTTATTACAAATAGATTTTATTTATAAGTACTTAGTTTATTTTAACCAGCAGATTTGATAAATGAGATGTGCAGTGTAAATAAAGAGATAAGGGAGAAGAGATGCACGCAGAGATTTATACTAGTTCACCCACAACCTTGGGCTACGTCCAGTCCTCACCACTTGTGAGATTTTCACTATTGACAACCCGTCAATACAAGTATTCTTACATCCTCTTCAGGACGCCCCTCACACCAAGCCTAGGCACCACCTATCTTGGCTGAGTTACAAGTATTCTCACTGCCTCTTCATGACACACACTCTCAATCTAAGACTAGGCACGCTTCCTATCTTAGATGAGACAGGTTACAGGAGAATGATGTTTTGAGATGGATTCTAGCTTACATACAGTGTATGGATAGACAGTAAGTTCTTAGCTAGTGATTCTCTATTCTAAATGAGATAAGAATATTACAATCATAGAAGAGAAGGGGATAGAGACTGATGAGTTCTTGTAACATCCCGCATTCCAGGAGCTTGTTTATCCAATAGGGATTAGATATTTAACCATGTGTTAGAGATTTAGAAGGAGGTAAGGCAAGAACTTATAGGTTAAACCTTAATTGTTCAACCAATCCTAGGACTTGTATAACATCCCAACCTTTGGCTAAGCTAACATGTGAGTTTGGTAGGTCAAAACCTTGTAAGTTCACTAAGGGTTATGAGTAATAGGTAGGAAAAGGGTAAGATATGAGTTTGGAACCTTAATAGAACCATTTTGGGAGTTTTTGGTCCCTGGTAATGTAATCGATTACCAGAGAGTTTTGCTGATGGTAATCGATTACAGGGTTTGGTAATTGATTACCAGGTTTCTGGGTTCATTGTAATCGATTACCAGAAGTGGTAATCGATTACCAGATCTCCAGGAAGGCATTTTGGCCTCTGGTAATCGATTACCAGGGTTTGGTAATCGATTACCAGCAGTATATATATATATATATATATGCTGGTGCGAAAATTCAGCAGAAACCCATTTCTCCCTCCCCCTTCTTCGAACCCTAGAGAGAGAAAATGATAGTTTTAGAGAGAGGAAGCTAAAATTGAAGCATTGAAGGTAGATTGAAGCTAGAATCAACATTTGGATCATCTCTAATCTTCAAATTCCCTCTTGGATTCATCTATTTGGTGAGTATGACTCACCCTTAGGTTCGGATTGGTCTCCTATGCATGTCCCCTCTTCTCCCCTCCCTTTCTTGGCTGGATAATTGAATGATTATTGATTGTTTGATTGTTGGATTATTGATTGTTTGATTGAGCTTAAGAGTTGAAATCGAGAGTCGAAAACCTTAGTTTTGAAGTTATCGAAAATGTCGAAACTTACGAAACTTACGAAACTATCGTATTTCCCTCGATTTCGATTCATATAAGCATTCCAATAAGTTTATGCTCTTTGTCTTATACTGATAGTAGTTGGATTGTTGGTTGGAATGAGAATCGAGTCATAAGTCGTAAAGTCGTAAATAGCGGAAATGTCGATATGTTCCTTGTATGATCCCGAACTCTCGAATCCCTTTCTCTATGATTAAATTGATTGAATTGTAATGTTAGAAATGAGATTGATAAGAGGATATTTGAATCGAAGGTGAAACGAAGGAATTTCGAAGTTACGAAAGTTATGAGACTTGCGAAAGTATCGAAACACTCGAGACGTTCGAAATCCTAGTTTTTACCATTGATTCAATTATGCCTAATGTGTATATAACTATGATTGTTAAATTGTATTGTGATTGATGATGAAGGACTCGGGATAATTCTAATTGGTTAGAACGGAGCGGTTCTAGATATTCTTTAGTTTCGAAACTTTCGAAGCTATCGAAAGTTTCGAAACTATCGTAACGTCGACACGCTCTATTCTCCCCAATTATACTTGATCCGGAATGGAAATTAAGGATTGATGACTGATTATGATATAGGAATTGATGGGTAGTGGATATGAGTTCACATAGAACGTTGATTCTCTTTAGTTTCGAAAGGTTCGAACTATCGGGAACGAACTATTCATCAATTCGTATGTCTAATTAGTTATTCGGTCAAACACTGGGCTTCGGCCTAAGTGATTCAAGGGCTTCGGTCAAATAAGAGGGCTTCGGCCTAAGTAGGGTGGGATTCGTCCCCTGGGGAGATATCCCTTGTAGTCTGAGCTCAGGTCTAACCCATAATGTGATGTGTTCATGGCCTTCGGGTAAAGCATTCCATTGCATACTAATGTTTTCATGGAAAGAGACTGATTCCACTTACTTTAAGACTGGTACTTATTTATATTTGATATTGATTGGCTGATTATATTGAGGGTTATGTGAATTGACACTATGTTCGGTTTGAATATGATGAGGTGAATTGATATGAGTATATGCTTGTCACCCATATATTTATGTCCCCTGCATTCATGCATAGAGTTATACTTGCTGAGACAATAGTCTCACCCCACGTTTCGGGGATTTCCTTTAGTGTGCAGGACGTTTCAGATAGCTGATGAGGATGAGGGAAAGTTAATGGAGCTGTTTATTATTAGAATAGGAACTTCTTGTAATAGAATTGATCCAGATGTGTAATTAATTCACGTTAGATATTGTAAATACTTATGTATGTAATTTTTAGCCAAGAGGCTCATTTATGATTAAAGTTTAGTTTATACAGTTTTAGGGAGACTCTTCCGGATTTCCGGTATGAATCTCTTGAAATCCTATTACTTAAGTATAGGTTTCTTTCCTTAAGCTTCTTTTAGATGTGTTCATTTGTATGAATTAAACTAATCGTTGGAGAGTTTAATTAAGTTGTATGACGATATCGAAAATTTAACGAAGTAATTTCAAGGACTACAGGATTAGTGTCTCCAACGGGCACTATTTCTGAGTTCTAGAAATTAGGGCGTTACAGTTCTCAAGTTGAGATCAGGTCTGATTCTGAAGTCTGATGCTTCTTAACACTAGGATTCTGATCTTTCTGAATCTCAGGAAAGACTTGCAGTGATTACTTAAACTAAGGCTGATCTTTATCTTCAACTTAAGTCTGAGGAATACTACTAAGACAACTTGTCTCAGTCTGTGGCTGCCTCTCAATCTCAGTCTGAGCTTGGTCGTGATTGATCTTTCTGAATTCTTCATGAGAATCCTGTCTTTCTAAGATCCCACCTAACAAAACATCAGTAACTTCAAGAACAGAAAACATTAAGTTTGATCAATAGGTTTGTTGTCATTAAAACCAAATCTCAGAGGGTTTTTGCGCTAACAATCTCCCCCTTTTTGATGATGACAAACCTATTTGAACAAAATTAAGTTTTCATGTATAATATCATATAAGGGATGATGGGAGTCTATATATTTTTCATAATATGATCCACTCTATTGAACTCCCCCTGAATTCATGCCAAACAATGCAAACAATAATATCATAACATGATTCAGAAATTATGCTATTATGCACATGGAGATTACTTTTCTATTTCTCCCCCTTTTGGCATCAACAAAAAGATGGGGCAGAGAAATATATTAAATTCACAACATCAAATTCTTAACTTCTTTTCTATAAAAATCTGTCAAATAATCACCTCATATTGATTTTCATCTGTACTAATGGCATCAAAGGCATGATTTACACTTATCAAGCATATGGATGATCTTAACAGAGGGTTTTGAGCAAGAGATATATGCAGTGATATTCATCAACAACCAACTGTTTTAACAACAGTCCTAAGTGCCTAAGATGTCCAGATAAATTAATATGATATGGAAAGGGATAAATGCTCCAATGAGAATAGTTAGAATAGAAAAATCAAAGACTAAGGTAAGAAGAAGAGCTTTTAGAGTCCAGATTCCAGAGTTTCTTAGTAACTTGATATCCATATTTTGCAGAATCTCTCTTACTAAGTTCAGAATCTTCTTAAACTTCATTCTTACAATTGTCTCTTTGATCATCTTTCACAATTTGAGCTTCAAGAGAGCTATTTTCCCATTCTCTTTTCAATTTAACATTTCCTCTCCAAAAGAATAAAGAATGGTTTCTAGGATTGTAGAGGGAAGAGGAATATGGATTCATCAATCTCCATGAGTGATTTATTAACTAGCAGAGTCAACACACATGGTTAGCAAACAATTTGACTGACTCCCCCTCAAAGAGTGAAGGATCTGCTCATATTTCCAAAGTTGCTAGTTTAGCAACTCTTTAATAGCTGATGCAGAAAATTCAACTTTCAGAATGATCATTATTTAATCCAACATTGAGTAGGGGATGCAGTTAGGATAGATCATTAGAAAACAGAACTCAAACTTAAACCAGAACAATTAACTTATTCTATTTTCATACTTGATTAGATGATAGAAATTTCATTTGATGTATGATCAAGCAGAAATAATACATTCAGCACAAAGATTGGTTTAGTTACTCCCCCTAAGTATGTTACTCACCTTGAATTTTATGCCTATAGTGAGTTAAATTTGTAGAGCATGGATAGAGGCATAAAAGGTCAAGATTACAGGTTTGGACAGCAGGGGAACACAGAACACAAATATGATTTGCAGATAAGATCATAATCACTGCATATTTTTCAGCATTAAACAAAATCTGTTCTGATAACTTTTCAAAGATTGAGGTGTTCC
Organism: Sesbania bispinosa; assembly: GCA_026901365.1. Taxonomy (NCBI): domain Eukaryota; kingdom Viridiplantae; phylum Streptophyta; class Magnoliopsida; order Fabales; family Fabaceae; genus Sesbania; species Sesbania bispinosa. Next base: position 1,718,048 of record QLOH01000091.1, read on the forward strand.
ATGTTAAATTCTTCTTCATATTCATTGATTCACCCAATATTCCAAATCATAACATGCACATCAATTTGATACAACAATTCTCTTTTGATATACCAAAGTTTATCACGGATATGGGAATCAAGGGGACATAGACAAAGATATCACTTTCAAGAGATCAAGTTTCACTATCTTTCTATCATGTATCCTTAATCTTTGACAAGTACTGCTCCTATCATAGATTGATCTAGAAATTTATATTCTATCACAATAAACCTCATCATGAAAACTTTCCAATGCCACAAGAATCAACTCATTTGGATTGGTACAATTAAAGATATTTTAACTTGAAGTTTCAGCACCAAATCAGAAAACATCCATTGACTTAGCTACTTTAATCTGTACTTGTGAGTTATTTCTAGTTCATAAAAATATTAGATTTCAACACAATAAACTAGACGTCACAAGCTTTCTAATGGTATAAGAGTCATTTCATTTGGAGTTTTCTATCATAAGATATGAGTGATTAAAGTTGGCAGTTCTATAATAGAGTGCTTACTGTGACAGGTCTAGTTTTTCATTCACTGTGATCAATCTATGCATCAAAAAATAGTGAAAATTAATACTATTAAACCATAGAATAACATCTTTCAAATCCAACTAGTTTCATTTGAAAAGGCTTTTCCTAGCTCCAGATATAAGCATGCAAAACAGATGTGTTAAGATTTGATCACATGAGAGATCAGTCCACTTGAAGTGTTTGCTGGGAATTATGAAGATGATGAAAATTTTTGAAACTTTCCAGTCAAATACTTATATGAGTTAGTTTTCATACAAAACTGGTTTCACTCAAAAATCATTTCTGTAGCTCTGGTTATGATCTATTTAAGTGAACATGTTTATATCAGACTTTGTATCAGTGAAGCTGTGTTCACGAATTTACTGGCACTTTTGTGGTCAGTGTAAAATCTTCAAAATTTCCAGTTTGATACTAATATAAAATATATTTCACACAAAATTAATTTCACTGAAAAAGTACTTCTATAACTTCAGTTATGATCCTTTTAAGTGAACATGTTTTTATTGAAGCTTGTAACAATGCAGCCGTGTTCACAAAATTACTGGCACTTCTGTGATTAGCATTATAATCTCAAATTTTCCAGTTTGATTCTATTTTAAGTTATCTTTCCAATAGAATTGGTCTCTCAGAAAAATAATTTTTACAGCTCCAGTTATGAAGATTTTAAGTAAACAGGTTTCTGTGAGCATTTGTAAAACTGCAACTGTGTTAACAAATTTTTTGGTACTTCTGTGCTTAGTATAACAGCTTCAAGCTTTCCAGTTTTGCACTCTTATGAGTTAGCTTTCCAACAAAATTAGTTTTACTCAAAAATCAATTTTGTAGCTCAAGTTATGATCATTTTAGTCAGGCTATAAGAGAAACAATTATGCATACAGTGCAATAACCTCTTTGCCTTCAACTTTCACTTATTTCAAAATCCTTTTGAGTCTTCAATCTCATAATTTCCTTTTTATATCAATTACTTAGAATATTGACTTGATTAAAGAAATGGAGATCATATAGGCTTGGCTTGTAGAGATGTTTCTCCTAAACCATTCAATCTTTCCAAGTTTACTCTTTTTGATCTCTTTTATCATGAAGTTGACTCAAGGATATCTTTTCATATGATCAGCTCATGTTTCATCATACATAGATTTCAAACTCAAATTCTCACATGATGCAAGTGTAAGGTCCAAGACCCTTTGAGCAAAGGTTTTAATGACAACAAACTTTCACAACAATATTCTAAGTGTTCTGAATACTTTGGTACTAATGCTTTCACTTGAGAATGCTTAAAAGAATACAGGAAAAGTTACAGAAGGAAGGTGTAAAGATCAAAAACATCATTTAACATCAGAACATGTGTCCAGAAGCATGTTACATAGAGCTTTCATGTCAAAAGTGATGAAACGAGTTCAAGAAGTAGCTTCTTAGCTTCAAGAAGGTCAAGATAGTTCATCTAAGATCCCATGAACATTAAACTGAGTTGTATCAAGCTTCAGAAGCAAAGTTGAAGCTTTGGGAGGATCATTCAAGACCACTAGAAGCATGAGAAGGAGCTTTTCATGAAATTGGACACCTTCTGAATGTGAAAGATCACTTAAGCAATTCAAGCATAGTCATTCCAAGTGTTGCTGATGCAAACAAAGCAATTGGAGAAGATTAATGCCACTAGAAACACAGTTTTGTCCTTAGAAGCAAAACTTATAGTTTCTGCAGAAGCATCAAATACTTATTTGAGGTTGCAAATAAGATCAAAGTATCTCTAGAAGCATTGAACAAGTTCCCACACTCCTCAAGATATTATCCTTGAATATTTCAAGTTGAAGAACACTAAAAGGAGCTTCCATAAGCATAATTACTTCTCTCACAATGCAAATAACGCAAGGACAAAAGATTGGAAGCTTTACAAGCATATTTGAAGAAGAAACAAAATTTCTACACATTTCCATAAGATGCAGTTTGCTTCTACAGAAGAAACATAATTTCTGCACACTTCCAGAAACAAGAAGAAGCATCTCAAGAACTCCAAATGAAATCGTTTTAGAAGGAAGAATCATTTTAGGAGGAAATTCTAAGAAGAAAGCAAAAACAAAATTTCATTCTTAAGATATATCAACTGCAGAACATGAAACATGTCACAGAAGCATGAGAATCATCTGCAGTTGATCAGAAGCAATTCTACAGAAGGAATGTGCAAGTATAGACTCTGCAGAAGCAGCAAATTGAACCAGAAAGTCTAAAATGAATCTCCTGCTGATTTAGCTGAGTAACACAAGTTGAAATACACTTGAAATAATCCAGAAATCATCCTCAGGAAATTCACAGAAGCATTGGTGAAGAAATGAGCCAGTTTTGCTGTCTGCAGAAGCAAGTTCTGCAGAAGCATGAAGACCAGTCAACAAGACAGCTGTACCAGTCAGCTTTTGCAGCTGTACCTGAAAGGGACTTGTCAAAGCATCACAGCTGGATCATTTTGACTGCATTCCAACGGCTACAAGGCTCCTCACCTATAAAAGGAGGAGCTCTCTTCACATTGAGACACACCTCTCACTCCAGAAACATAAAATAATCTCTGAGCTTTCACTGCCAGCTTCTGGAACCTTTTCTCTCTCCTCAAATTCTTTCTAATCTGCTTATGCAAGTTGTTGAGGGGGAGTTTTGCTTACTAGGATATTTTACTACTACTCTGATTGTAATCTAGTGAGCTTTTTGCACTTTACCTTGCTGTTTATGTGCTTCTGTAAGGTCAGAGAGATTGGTCTGTTATAAAATCTCTTGTGCCACATTAGGTAAAGTTATTGGAGAGGTTGTAAAGGCTCTGGTGTGAGCCTGTGTGTGTTTGGAGTCTGCAGAAGGAAGTTCTGCAGATTTCTGGACCTGTGCTTCTGCAGAAGGAAGTTCTGCAGATTTCTGGACCTGTGCTTTTGCAGTAAGTCATGGTCTATTTCCGTGAGTTTGTTGATTATGTAGAAAGCCTGAAGAGGCTGTGGAAAAAGAATACTAGTGGTGAGGAGCACCCAAGAAGTCATTGTGTCAAGGTTGATATAGTGGAAAATCCTACAGGGAGTAGGGACTGGACGTAGCCTCAAGGTTGAGAGGTGAACCAGTATAAAAATAATGTGTGCAATATCTCTTACCCTTACTCTCTTTAATTTTCTGCACATACATATATTACTTGGTTAGTTATTGTTCATACTTTGAATATTTAGCAAGCTACAAACCATATTTTGATAAACTTGTTTTTAAACTGATATTTTCATATAAAACACATCCATATCAGTTAAAATACTGATCTGGAAAGTTTCATTACATTATGAAACTGTTTGGTGCTCCAGAAGCACATTTCTTAAAAGATGTTCATTGTTCAACATTGGAACTTGAGGTTCAAACTACTAAATTTTGATAAACCTATTTTTGAACTAATATTTTCACATAAATTACATCCATATCAGTTAAAATACTGATCTGGAAAGTTTCATTAAATTATGAAACTGTTAGGTGCTTCAGAAGCACAATTCTTGAAATCTGTACATTGTTCAACATTGAACTTGGGGTCCAAACTACCAGATCTTTATAAACATGATTTTAATTCAATCTAACTTGATATTCTAATTGATTACTACTTAAATATATGATCTGGAAAGTTTCATAAAGTTTCAAGTTCATTTGACCCTTCAGAAGATAGGTTTAAAGTGACAGATTCAATGTTTTGCTTCTGCATAACTGCAGAAACTTTATACTATGCTTCTGAATAGTTTTTCTCACATAATATTATTAGTTATTGGTTAAATAACTATTCTGGAAAGTTTTATTAAAATACAAAATCATTTGACTCTTCAGAAGATTGGTTTAAAGTGACAGATTCATTGTTTTGCTTCTGCATAACTGCATAAACGTTATATTATTCTTCTGAACCTTATTCTAAGTTGTAAATGTAACATCCCAACAATTGGATAAGATAATAGTAAGATTTATTGTTATTTTTGGAATTTGGCCTAATGACCTTGGTATACTAATTCGCAAATATCTAGATTTGTTGGTATCCAATTAAGGTAATTCCACCTTCATTAGAAAGCTAACTTCCGGGGCTTCAGTTTCATAGGTCATATGATAGGGTTCCGAGCTCATTTGAACTCCCAAAACAGACTTAAATTCGCCCATGAGCGAAAAATTCGCTTGTGAGCGAAAATTGACCCGAGAAGGGTTATTTCCTGGTGGTAATTCACCCGTGAGCGAAAAAATTCGCTTGTGAGCGAAAATTGACCCGAGAAGGGTTATTTCCTGGTGGTAATTCGCCCATGAGCGAAAAAATTCGCTTGTGAGCGAATTTTCACGAATTCAGACCCTAAAAACGCCTTCTCCTCCTTCTTCCTTTCATTTTCTTCCATTCTTAAGGTTCTAGAGAGAGGGAGAGAGGGTTTTAGAGAGAGAAAGTGGTGAAACAACAAGGGATCGAAGGATTAAGACTAGGAATCATCTCATCTTCACTTAATTGCTTGGATTCCTAAACTTTGGTGAGTAATTCTTACTTTATTGAGTAGAATTAGAGATTTGTCTCCAAACCCTTGATCCCCCTCCTTTCTCTCCCATTCTCTGATTATATCTTGTTTTTGTTGATTGTTTGTGTTTGTGATTGTTGATTGATCAATGGGAATGAATTTAATCGGTTAAAACGGATCAATTCTTGATAATCGTTAGTTTCGAAACTTTCGAAACTCTCGAAAGTTTCGAAACTCTCGAAACGTCGAAAGGTTCCGTTCTCTTCAATTAAACTCGTTCCGAAAAGTATAATTAAGGATCGGTAATTGATTTCGGTATAGGAATTGATGAGTATATGTTGTGGGTGTCGTTCGCACTCCGAATCTCCTTAGTTTCGAAAGGTTCGAAATGTCGAAATTGTCGAAACTAATGAGATTACGATATTTATCAACTCCAGATATCTAAATTCGTTATTTGATCAAGTTTATACGATTAAAGGACTTCGGTCTCTTTGTGAAAGAACATAGCCTTTGGCTATGACTGGACTTCGGTCTCTTTGTGAAAGAATGTAGGGTGGGATTCGTCCCCTGGGGAGATATCCTCTGTAGTCTGAGCTCAGGTCTAACTCTAGACTGTGATTGTACATGGCCTATCGGGCAAGCATTTTATGCATACTATTAACTATGTTAGATGAAGATTGTTATAGTTCGATATAGTAATTTAAAGCCTGAATTGTCATGAGATATATGTTCTGCATACATGCATGAGATTTTCTCACTGAGATTGTATCTCACCACAAGTTATGTGGATTTTGATTAGATGTTCAGGTTCCTTCTCCCCAGCTTAATGAGCCTCGGAGATGATTTTGGATAGCTGAAGACTTAGTGTTTTGTTATAATTATTTAAGGGATGACTTTTGTATATGCCCTTTTGTAGTAGCTAGAACTGGCTTTGTATTTCAGAGTTATGATCTAAACTTGTAGTGACCTTTTGAATTAGAATTGTAAAATGGGTAGTTAACTTGATGTGGTTAAAAGACTTAATTTCTCTATGGTTTGTTGTAAATTATCCTATTATGTTGGAATTGCGATAATTTATAGAACAGGTCGATATTTAAAGTATAACATTATAAATTCTGAGTTAGGAATTTGGTTTCCAACGGACTAAATTCCTGCTTGTGAATTTAGGGTGTTACATTTTTGTATCAGAGCAGTTCAATCCATTTGGACTGTGAGTATTAGGATATTCTGTGGTTTGTTGATAATTTCTTATGTATTGTTTTGTGAATTAAGAGACTGATCACCTCGAGATTTGCTTTATGATATGTAAGAAGTTATGGCGAGCAACAGGAGGGGTAGGCCAAGGGTTAGGCGATCACCTTCACCTTCACCTTCACCTTCACCTTCACCTGAACCGACACCAGATCCAATGGTGACGGCCCTTCAAGCACTTACACAAATGATGGGGAACCAAGCAGCCACCAACACTGCAATATTGCAAGAGCTAGCAAGGCAGTGACTGGAGCAACCACCACCAACTGTGGATGTCTTTTCTGTTGGGTTGTCCGAGTTCAGGAAGCATAACCCCCCACAATTCAACGAGGTGTATGATCCTGACGTGGCAGCTCGATGGCTTAAGGATCTAAGCAGAATTTTTGATGCAATGAAGTGTTCTGATGAGGTTAAGGTGAGCTTGGCTGTATACATGATGAGGGGGGAAGCTGAGGATTGGTGGAGGACTGCAAAGTTACAAATGGCGGAGTTGGAGACTCCATTGACTTGGGAGGCTTTCCATGGTCTGTTTTTGGAGAAGTATTTTCCGGCGACAATCAAAAGGCAAAAGGAAGTAGAGTTTCTACAACTTCAACAAGGAGAGATGACAGTTGGGCAGTATGTGTCAAGATTTGAAGAATTATCAAAGTTTTCTCGGTATCTAAAGGCTGTAAACGATGAGGAGTGGAGGTGCACTCAGTTTGAGGGAGGATTGAGACTGGAGATCATTGATCGAGTGGCAGCCCTGGAGATTAGGAATTTTTCTACCTTGGTGAGCAAGTGTTATATTATAGAGAAGAATTGCAAGGGAAGGATAGCATCTCCAACACCACAAGATAACAAAGGGAAAAGAAAGGTGGAGCCTAGTAACCTGAACAAGAACTTTAAACCGAAATGGCAAGGCAAACAACCTGTAGCGGTTCAGCCATTTCAACATAGGGAGGTTCGAGTATGTCCTAAATGCGGGAAGGAACATCTGGGAGCATGCTTAACGGGGAAGAATGTCTGTTACTTTTGCAAGCAAACCAGTCACTTCAAAAAGGACTTCCCTAAATTCAATGAGCTCCAAAAGCCTCAACCAACTGGAAGGGTTTTTACCCTCAGCGGTCAGGTGGCGAATTCTTCTGATAATCTGTTAAGAGGTAATTGCACTTTAGGAGAGGAGACTTTAATTGTATTGTATGATTCAGGAGCATCACATTCTTTTGTTTCTTTTGATTGTGTAAATAAACTGAACTTGTCTACCGTTTCCTTGCCTTATGTTCCAAATGTTATTACCCCAGCTAAAGAAACCATATCAACTTCTCTTGTGTGTGTGAACTGTCCTTTAATCATTCAAGATAGAGCTTTTGTTGTTGACTTGATTTGTTTGCCTCTGACTGGTATTGATGTTATTCTGGGAATGAACTGGTTATCTTCCAATCAGATTTTGTTAGATTGTTTTAATAAAAAGGTTGTTCTTCCTGATTCTTCTGTTCCTTCTAGGAAAGGGTCATCCATTTTGTTATCTAGTATTTCTCAAGTTTCCCAAAGTGTCAATGACGGGGGTGAATGTTTTCTGTTGTTACTTTCCTCATCTTTAGAAACAAAATTTGATTTTAGTAATGTGGCGACGGTTCGGGAATTTCAAGATGTTTTTACTAAAGAGATTCTAACCTTACCACCTGAGCGAGAGATAGAGTTCACCATAGACTTGTTACCAGGTTCAGGACCCATTTCTAAGGCGCCCTATAGGATGTCTCCCTTAGAGCTTAGTGAGCTTAAGAAACAATTAGAATAGTTATTGGAAAAGGGGTTCATTAGGCCCAGTGTCTCTCCGTGGGGGGCTCCAGTGTTGTTAGTGAAGAAGAAGGATGGGAGTATGAGGTTGTGTGTAGATTTTAGGCAGTTGAATAAGATTACAATTAAGAATAAGTATCCATTGCCTAGAATAGATGACCTCCTTGATCAACTTAGAGGTGCTTCCGTGTTTTCCAAAATAGATTTGAAATCAGGATACCATCAAATCAGGATAAGGAAGGAAGATATTCATAAAACCGCTTTTCGAACTAGAAATGGGCACTATGAGTACTTAGTAATGCCATTTGGTGTTACTAATGCTCCAGCAGTGTTTACGGATTACATGAATCGAATCTTCCGACCTTTCCTGGATAAATTTGTGGTTGTGTTCATTGATGATATTTTGATTTACTCTTCTAGTTTGGAAGATCATGAGAAACACTTAAGGTTGGTGTTAGAAGTCTTGAGAGAAAGGAAATTGTTTGCCAATCCGAGCAAGTGTGAGTTTTGGCTAAACAAAGTCCATTTCTTAGGCCATGTAATTTCAGGAGAAGGGGGTGTCAGTTGATCCTAGCAAGGTAGAGTCTGTTCTTGAATGGGAAAGGCCTAGGACTGTTACAGAGATTAGAAGCTTTCTAGGTTTAGCTGGCTATTACAGGAGATTCATTAAGGGTTTCTCCCGTTTGGCATTTCCTCTCACTAAGTTAACTAGAAAGGACCAAGCCTTTGTGTGGGATAGTGATTGTGAGTATAGTTTTCTGGAGCTAAAGCATAGATTGACCAGTGCCCCAGTGTTAGCATTGCCTGATGTTTCTAGAACCTTTGAGGTATTCTGTGATGCCTCTGGAAAAGGGTTAGGAGGTGTTCTGATGCAGGATAGGAAGGTTGTGTCTTATGCATCTAGGCAGTTGAGGCCTCATGAGGAAAATTATCCTACCCATGACTTAGAATTAGATGCTGTGGTTTTTGCCTTGAAAATTTGGAGGCATTACCTGTTTGGTGTAAGGTTTGAGGTCTTTAGTGATCATAAGAGTTTGAAGTATCTTTTTGATCAAAAAGAACTCAACATGAGGCAAAGAAGATGGATGGAGTTTTTGAAGGATTTTGATTTTGAGTTGAAATATCACCCAGGGAAGGCCAATGTAGTGGCTGATGCTCTCAGCAGGAAATCCATGCATGTGTCATCCTTGATGATACAAGAGATGAATCTCCTAGAGAAGTTTAGAGATTTGCACCTAAGTGTAGAGTTTGGAGTAGGTAGCATTCATATGTACCGATTAGAAATCTCTAGTGAGTTTCAAACTCTGATTAAGGAGGCTCAGGATTTGGATCCTGATCTTCAGAGTAAGATGCGGCAAGTAGGATTTTCTAAGTCAGGTGAGGGATTGATTCTTTTTCAGGAAAGAATTTGTATCCCTAAAGAGAGTAGAGTTAAACAACAGGTATTAGAGGAAGCTCATAAGGGTAAGATGTCCATACATCCTGGTTCCACCAAGATGTATCATGATTTGAGGAAGAGGTTCTGGTGGGTAGGTATGAAGATACAAATAGCTGAGTTTGTGTCTAGGTGCCTAACTTGTCAACAAGTTAAGGTGGAACACCAGAAACCATCTGGAGTTCTATTACCCTTAGAGATTCCTGAATGGAAGTGGGAAAGCATAGCTATGGACTTTGTGGTAGGTTTACCTCGAGTCCAAGCAGGGTTTGATACCATATGGGTAATAGTAGACCGTTTAACCAAGTCAGCCCATTTCCTTCCAGTTAAGAATACCTTTTCCCTGAGTAAGCTAGCTGAACTGTATGTTAGAGAGATTTTCAGGTTGCATGGTATTCCTTCTAGTATCATTTCTGATAGGGACCCCAGGTTTACTTCAAGGTTCTGGATGCACTACACCAGTCATTCGGGCTAAACTTAGGTTTAGCACCGCTTACCACCCTCAGACTGACGGTCAGTCTGAGAGAACCATCCAAACCTTAGAAGATATGTTAAGAGCCTGTGTGCTAGAAGAGTCGGGCAGTTGGGATAAGTACCTACCACTTGTAGAGTTTGCTTACAATAACAGTTTTCATAGCAGTATAGGCATGGCTCCATATGAAGCTTTGTATGGTAGGAGATGTAGGTCTCCTATGTGTTGGCATGAGGTGGGTGAGAGATCCCTGTTGGGTCCGGAGTTGGTTCAGGAAACTTCTGATAAGATTAGGATCATTAAGGAAAAACTTGTAACTGCCCAGAGCCGTCAGAAAAGTTATGCTGATAAAAGAAGGAAAGAACTAGAGTTTGAGGAAGGGGAACATGTTTTTCTTAGAGTAACTCCTGTCATTGGTCTAGGGAAGTCTGCGAAATCTAGGAAACTGAGTCCCAGATACATTGGTCCCTTTCAAATCTTGCAAAGAATTGGTCCTCTTGGATATAAATTGGCTCTTCCACCATACCTTTCCAAAATTCATAATGTTTTCCATGTGTTTAAGTTGAGAAAGTATGTGTTTGATCCTTCTCATGTTTTGTCTTCTGAACCAATACAATTGAAGAACAACCTCACACTACCTGCAAAACCTAAACAGATTATCGACAGAAGTGCCAAGACTCTGAGGAATAGAAACATTCCTTTGGTTAAGGTTGTTTGGGAAGATTTATCTTTGGATGAAGCTACTTGGGAAAAGGAAGAGGTTATCAAGTATCATTACCCTAGTTTGTTTGTATGATGGTAAGATCTCTTATCTTATATTAGTAAAATTTTGGGGACAAAATTTCTTTAAGGGGGGTAGAATGTAACATCCCAACAATTGGATAAGTTAATAGTAAGATTTATTGTTATTTTTGGAATTTGGCCTAATGACCTTGGTATACTAATTCGCAAATATCTAGATTTGTTGGTATCCAATTAAGGTAATTCCACCTTCATTAGAAAGCTAACTTTCGGGGCTTCAGTTTGATAGGTCATATGAAAGAGTTCCAAGCTCATTTGAACTCCCAAAACAGACTTAAATTCGCCCATGAGCGAAAAATTCGCTTGTGAGCGAAAATTGACCCGAGAAGGGTTATTTCCTGGTGGTAATTCGCCCATGAGCGAAAAAAATTCGCTTGTGAGCGAAAATTGACCCGAGAAGGGTTATTTCCTGGTGGTAATTCGCCCATGAGCGAAAAAATTCACTTGTGAGCGAATTTTCACGAATTCAGACCCTAAAAACGCCTTCTCCTCCTTCTTCCTTTCATTTTGGTCCATTCTTAAGGTTCTAGAGAGAGGGAGAGAGGGTTTTAGAGAGAGAAAGTGGTGAAACAACAAGGGATCGAAGGATTAAGACTAGGAATCATCTCATTTTCACTTAATTGCTTGGATTCCTAAACTTTGGTGAGTAATTCTCACTTGATTGAGTAGAATTAGAGATTGGTCTCCAAACCCTTGATCCCCCTCCTTTCTCTCCCATTCTCTGATTATATCTTGTTTTTGTTGATTGTTTGTGTTTGTGATTGTTGATTGATCAATGGGAATGAATTTAATCGGTTAAAACGGATCAATTCTTGATAATCGTTAGTTTCGAAACTTTCGAAACTCTCGAAAGTTTCGAAACTCTCGAAACGTCGAAAGGTTCCGTTCTCTTCAATTAAACTCGTTCTGAAAGGTATAATTAAGGATCGGTAATTGATTTCAGTATAGGAATTGATGAGTATATGTTGTGGGTGTCGTTCGCACTCCGAATCTCCTTAGTTTCGAAAGGTTCGAAATGTCGAAATTGTCGAAACTAACGAGATTATGATATTTATCAATTCCGGATATCTAAATTCGTTATTTGATCAAGTTTATACGATTAAAGGACTTCGGTCTCTTTGTGAAAGAACATAGCCTTTGGCTATGACTGGACTTCGGTCTCTTTGTGAAAGAATGTAGGGTGGGATTCGTCCCCTGGGGAGATATCCTCTGTAGTCTGAGCTCAGGTCTAACTCTAGACTGTGATTGTACATGGCCTATCGGGCAAGCATTTTAAGCATACTATTAACTATGTTAGATGAAGATTGTTATAGTTCGATATAGTAATTTAAAGCCCGAATTGTCATGAGATATATGTTCTGCATACATGCATGAGATTTGCTCACTGAGATTGTATCTCACCACAAGTTATGTGGATTTTGATTAGATGTTCAGGTTCCTTCTCCCCAGCTTAATGAGCCTCGGAGATGATTTTGGAAAGCTGAAGACTTAGTGTTTTGTTATAATTATTTAAGGGATGACTTTTGTATATGCCCTTTTGTAGTAGCTAGAACTGGCTTTGTATTTCAGAGTTATGATCTAAACTTGTAGTGACCTTTTGAATTAGAATTGTAAAATGGGTAGTTAACTTGATGTGGTTAAAAGACTTAATTTCTCTATGGTTTGTTGTAAATTATCCTATTATGTTGGAATTGCGATAATTTATAGAACAGGTCGATATTTAAAGTATAACATTATAAATTCTGAGTTAGGAATTTGGTTTCCAACGGACTAAATTCCTGCTTGTGAATTTAGGGTGTTACAGTAACTACATTAAAAACATTATATGGAAGAATAAATTTTAATGAGATCAGTCCTTATGATTTGGCTTGCCTTTAAGAAGATAGTTTTAATCTACTTAGTTGGCATTATACACTAACCACTATCTTCTATAAGGAACTTCTGATAGCCAAGACATTCCTTGAGAAAAAACAGTAAGTTGTTCAAAGTACTTGCAGGTTGGACCAAAAGTTTTCAAGGGTCACAATTCAACCCCCCCTTCTTGTGACTCTGTGATTTACTTCAATTGGTATCAGAGCTCAGCCTCTATGGGTTGAGCACACTTAACCGTGTGAGAGGAAAAGATTCAGGAAGAAGTAATGGCCAACCAAGAAGCATACTCCAAAGTGTTGATGCAGAAAATTCAAGAAATGAACAACTTCAAGAAGGAGCCAATAATGCTAGAAATTAATGCAACTCTACATGTGGCTCAAATGGACCTTAAGGTATGTATTGCTAAACTTGAACATTGTCCTTCCTATGATGAGATAGATTTTGCTTATGATGAATTGAATGATGCTTTGATAAACCTTGAAAATAAGAATATGGAATAGTTTAAAAAAGGAGGTATTTTCTATTGAACTTCAAATTGAAAGTGTGAAAGTTGAATATGATTTTCTTGAAGAAGATATGTTTGTGAAACCTCAACTATCTTCGAAAATCAATTTAATCTTGAAAATAAAGTTGAAAACTGATTTTCAACATTTGCCAAAACTGAAGAATCTACTTGCTCTAATTCCATGCTTTGTCAATAATGGGAACATTGCTATTTTACATGGAAAACTAAGTTTATGGCAAATAGATTTCAGAACTCATCCCAATACCATGTCCATGTTTTTCAAAATGATCTTCAAATGATCAAGACATCATTCAGTCTCATTATCTGTAATTATTGAGAACATCATGGTCACATCTCCCATTTGTGCAATTTTAGAAGAAATATTTATATAAGAGATAAGATGATATGGATTGCTAAATCTCCTAAGAGTTCAATCACTAACACTCAAGGACCCAAGATGAAAAGGGTACCAAAATGTCTCCTTAGCAATTTTGTTATGCAGAAAAAATTCTCAAGAAGATAGAACCATTGGCCAAAGGAAAATACCTTCCAAGGCTTAAATGAAAATGTTCCATACAAAGAAGGAACATGACTCTAGCCAATGCTTCTCAAATGATTAGTGTGAAATCTCCAAGGTTCATGACTTTTAGAATGAATCAATGGGTAAGAAAAAGTACAGTTCAATTGACCAAGAACAAGGTATTAAATATTTCTATCCTCAATGCTTATTCATAAAGTCAATAAATTTTAAGCACATTCCTAATAGGTTTATGCTAAGGTCTTGCATATTTGGTGATTGAATGATTATCATTGATTGACATTTATATGAACATTCTATTCTAATCACTTAATTAGTCTTTAAAATAAGAAGAAAATAATTAGATCAAAGGTAAAGTGCTATAGTGCTGCTAGTTTAAAATTCTGATATAGCTACCTTAAATGAGCATAACTTGACCTACATAAGTTTGTTTTAGGCGAAACCAATTTTGTTTGAAATATTATTGATGGTAGTATCAAACTGGAAAAATTGAAAAATTTATCTTAATCACAAAAGTCCTAGTAAAATTTTGAATACAGTAGTTCTGTCATAAGTTTTGACATAAACTAGTACACTTCAGTAGATCATAACTTGAGCTACAGGAATGCTTTTTCAGTGAAACCAATTTTGTTTGAAAGCTTATTTCTGATATTAACAAACTGGAAAGTTTGAGAATTTTATCTTAACCACAAAAGTCCCAGTAAATTCGTGAACATACTTGTTCTGCTATAAATTCTGATACAAAGCAGTCCACTTCATCATATCATAACTTCAGCTACAAAAGTGATATTTGAATGAAACTAATTTCATTGGAAAACTGATTTATATTATTTTTAGACTGGAAAATTTCAGAATTTTATAACATCTAAATAATTCCCAGTAATTCATTAAAGTAGGCTGTTCTGTTATATGATCATGTTTGAGTCCATTATCTTTGGATGTTCATAACTGGTGCTAGGAAAATCCTTTTCAAGTGAAACCAGTTGGATTTGAAAGATAATACATAATAGTTTAATCCTATTACTTATCTAAATTTTTGGCTGCATGGATTTGTATTAGTGCATAAAAAAAACAGAACTATCTCATTCTGCAATTTGTGATAAATCAGTCAACTTAAATGCATCATATCATGGGATAGGAAAATCCAAATTGCATGATCTTTGTCTTGTCAGAAAGCTTGAGATATCTAGTTTATTATGCTGAAATCTCATACTTGTGTGAATTGAAAATAATTCACAAATGCAGTTTTAAATACGTGAGTCAGTAACTTGCTGATTAAAACATCCTTGAATATATTATCCTAAATGAGATGATTTCTTATGAAAAAATCTGAATGATGTTTGCTGTGATAAAATATCATCTCTTATTTCAAAAGACTCTTCAAAGTGGGACTTTGATAAACCACTCAAGATTCACATTAGTTTTGATTCTTAACCACAAAGGATGAGTCTTTTAGAAGTTTCTGCAAGGAATTTAAATCTGAAAAATGATCTAATATTAGTTTTATGAGTTGTTATCATGAAAGGGAGTTTAAGGACTCCTTATTTAAAGCCTTATTTGATGAGAATGACATCTGTCATAGCCTTTCACGCCTTAGAACTCCATAACATAATAGAGTTGTGAAAAGAAAGAAAAGTACACTAGAAGAAGTGGCTAGAACCAATTTTAATGACTCTAGTGTTAAAAATATCTTTGGGGTGAAGTTGTAAGCATTTCATGCTATACTTTGTATATAGTCACTATTAGAAGCATGTGAAATAAGACTTTATATAAATTGTGGAAATGTAGAAAACTAAACATTTCATACTTGCATACATTTGGATGTGAAGGCTATATTGGTAAGTTTGATTCAAATTCTAATAAGGCAGTCTATATTGGATATTCAATAACTTCAGAAGCCTTTAAGAATCAAACTGACTGAGGAAAGAATGCATGTTGTTGTTCTTTGAATCTAATGCTTCTCCTGAGAACCGCAGGTTTAGAAAATGAGATAGAAAAACTAAATCTAAACTAGAAGGATAAAACTGACTTCAGAAGCAGAAGTCATGAATCAAAAGATGATCAGAAGAAGGATCAGAAACTGATCAGAAGAAGGATCAGAAATTGATCAGAAGAAGGATCAGAAGCAAAAGGATGCAGATTTTGATTCTAAATTATGAAAAACAGAATGAAGAATATTCAACAAGCTTCCAATGATCCATCTATACTTAAGAGCTGGAAACTAGAGTTAATGCTCACTCTTATGATCAAATCATTGGAGATACATTAGAAGAAGAAGTTGAACACTTTGAAAAGAACAAAGTATGGACACTTGTTCCTTCTCCAGAAGATCATTCCAACATTGGGACAAAATGAATGTTCAGAAACAAGATGGATGAAGAAGGAAAATTAATGAAATCTCCACTCTTCAAGAAAAATCTACAAAGGATCTTCTTATAAGATTCAAAATAGATGGAGCCAAGACAATGACAACTCTAATGCATCCATCCACCTTGCTTGATAAAGACAAATGTGGTGAGTTTGTTTCTAAAAAGGAATACAGAGGTAAGATTTCTTCCTTATTATTCTTAAAAAAAAAAACAAGTAGGCAAGCTACTGCATTTTTAATTAAATTATGTGCAAGGTTTCTATCTTCTCCTAAAAGAATTTCATGTCATATCTGTAAAGTGAATATTTAGATTCCTTATTTGAGCTACTAATCTTGGCCTTTGGTACAAGAAAGGAACAAGCTTTGATCTTGTAGGATTCTATGATGTTGATTTTGCTGAAGTTGGGGTTGAGAGAAAAGGCACAAATGGTGAATGCCAAATTCTTGATTAATCTCTCTTATCATAGATGTGCAGCAAGCAAAATACTATTTCCCTATCCATTGTAGAAGCAAAATATACATCAACAATAAGGTATTCACAAAGTTGAGTTTAAGCATTAAATGGAGGATTACTCTCTGAGGTACACTGAAATCCCAATCTTCTGTGATGATGAAAATCCTATGAACCTATCTATCAATCCCATGCATCACTTTAGATTAAAACATATTGTCAGCAAGTATTATTTTATTAGAGATCATGGTCATAAGCATGACATTGAACTGAAATATGTTGAGACAGTCTTAACTTGCTGATATCTTTTCAAATGCATAATTGATTGATATATTATGTGTTCTAAGTTCAACATGAGCCTTCTTTACCTAATCTAGAACACATAGAAGATGAATTTCCCCATCCATAAGCAAAAATCATGCTTCTGAAAAGTTATAAAAGAGGGATGGAATTATGTTTATAGGTGCTTCATATTCTCACCTTCTCCAATACCTAGGAGGGAGTTGTTGCCTTCATTTTTACTCACTAAATAAGAGTTATAACCCAGAGTGAAAGCTTTTTTGCTGCAACTTCTAAGTTTAGGAGCAATGACCAATATCTTATGAAGGATATCAAGGGATACTCAATGTTACTCACCCATGGGTATATTCATGAATATGTACATGTCTTCAATATGACATGTTTCACAAAATATCTGTTGAGATTTGATTCAGCAAAATCTGCAGAAGGTACTTGCAGTATTCTGGGTTATTAGATCTTTTGCAGAAGGTTCTGCAGTAAGTTTCTAGGTTGAAATCTGTGTGAGAAACGGAATAAGATCATTTCTTCTTTGCAAGGAAGAATATGTAGCAAGTGCTTCTCATGGGGTGATAAAGTAAAAGAAGAAAAATAAAGAGGTTACATTGAAAAAGATAGAGTCTCCATAGGCAAACTTTGGAACTAATATGGTAAACCAATTCCATACCTCTTCTATTTCTATATCCCATTATCTTATGATAAGGTCCAAGCCCCTATTCTTGATGATTCAACTTAGTTTGGATAAAAGGATCTTATCCTCAACATCTTACTAATGAGAAAATTTAGCTTAAGATTGTGTAATATGCAAAAGAAGGAAGTAAGAATTGTGTAGTATCAATTTTGGTTTAACACATTTGTGTTACTAGCAAGTGCTTCTCATGTTCTACTAATGCCGTTAGCTTACTTCCAACCATCTTAAGACATATAGATAGCTGCCATTTGATTTTATTTAGATCATCCCTCACATTCTAAGTAGCCTAGGATAGACAATGATGAGAACTCATTCCCTCCTATCATTTTCATGCCCATTTTGATGGATGACAAAAGGGGGAGAAGAATATAAAGATTCAGTCATAAAAAATTTCTATCTGAATGGCACAAATTCAGGGGGAGAAATAATTCTTCATTGTTATATCTCATTTTTGTTATTTGAATGTTTATAAATGGCATAAATTCAGGGGGAGATTTAATTCTTTATTGTTAAATCACTTGATTATTATTTCCATCATCAAAAAGGGGGAGATTGTAAGGTCCAAGACCCTTTGAGCAAAGGTTTTAATGACAACAAACTTTCACAACAATATTCTAAGTGTTCTAAATACTTTGGTACTAATGCTTTCACTTGAGAATGCTTGAAAGAATACAGGAGAAGTTACAGAAGGAAGGTGTAAAGATCAAAAATATCATTTAACATCAGAACATGTGTCCAGAAGCATGTTACATAGAGCTTTCATGTCAAAAGTGATGAAACGAGTTCAAGAAGTAGCTTCTTAGCTTCAAGAAGGTCAAGATAGTTCATCTAAGATCCCATGAACATTAAACTGAGTTGTATCAAGCTTTAGAAGCAAAGTTGAAGCTTTGGAAGGATCATTCAAGACCACTAGAAGCATGAGAAGGAGCTTTTGATGAAATTGGACACCTTCTGAATGTGAAAGATCACTTAAGCAATTCAAGCATAGTCATTCCAAGTGTTGCTGATGCAAACAAAGCAATTGGAGAAGATTAATGCCACTAGAAACACAGTTTTGTCCTTAGAAGCAAAACTTATAGTTTCTGCAGAAGCATCAAATACTTATTTGAGGTTGCAAATAAGATCAAAGTATCTCTAGAAGCATTGAACAAGTTCCCACACTCCTCAAGATACTATCCTTGAATATTTCAAGTTGAAGAACACTAAAAGTTGCTTCCATAAGCATAATTACTTCTCTCACAATGCAAATAACGCAAGGACAAAAGATTGGAAGCTTTACAAGCATATTAGAAGAAGAAACAAAATTTCTACACATTTCCATAAGATGCAGTTTGCTTCTGCAGAAGAAACAGAATTTCTGCACACTTCCAGAAACAAGAAGAAGCATCTCAAGAACTCCAAATGAAATCGTTTTAGAAGGAAGATTCATTTTAGGAGGAAATTCTAAGAAGAAAGCAAAAACAGAATTTCATTCTTAAGATATATCAACTGCAGAACATGAAACATGTCACAGAAGCATGAGAATCATCTGCAGTTGATCAGAAGCAATTCTACAGAAGGAATGTGCAAGTATAGACTCTGCAGAAGCAGCAAATTGAACCAGAAAGTCTAAAATGAATCTCCTGCTGATTTAGCTGAGTAACACAAGTTGAAATACACTTGAAATAATCCAGAAATCATCCTCAGCAAATTCACAGAAGCATTGGTGAAGAAATGAGCCAGTTTTGCTGTCTGCAGAAGCAAGTTCTGCAGAAGCATGAAGACCAGTCAACAAGACAGCTGTACCAGTCAGCTTTTGCAGCTGTACCTGAAAGGGACTTGTCAAAGCATCACAGCTGGATCATTTTGACTGCATTCCAACGGCTACAAGGCTCCTCACCTATAAGAGGAGGTGCTCTCTTCACATTGAGACACACCTCTCACTCCAGAAGCATAAAATAATCTCTGAGCTTTCACTGCCAGCTTCTGGAACCTTTTCTCTCTCCTCAAATTCTTTCTAACCTGCTTATGCAAGTTGTTGAGGGGGAGTTTTGCTCACTAGGATATTCTACTACTACTCTGATTGTAATCTAGTGAGCTTTTTGCACTTTACCTTGCTGTTTATGTGCTTCTGTAAGGTCAGAGAGATTGGTCTGTTATAAAATCTCTTGTGGCACATTAGGTAAAGTTATTGGAGAGGTTGTAAAGGCTCTGGTGTGAGCCTGTGTGTGTTTGGAGTCTGCAGAAGGAAGTTCTGCAGATTTCTGGACCTGTGCTTCTGTAGAAGGAAGTTCTGCAGATTTCTGGACCTGTGCTTTTGCAGTAAGTCATGGTCTATTTCCGTGAGTTTGTTGATTATGTAGAAAGCCTGAAGAGGCTGTGGAAAAAGAATACTAGTGGTGAGGAGCACCCAAGAAGTCATTGTATCGAGGTTGATATAGTGGAAAATCCTACAGGGAGTAGGGATTAGACGTAGCCTCAAGGTTGAGAGGTGAACCGGTATAAAAATAATGTGTGCAATATCTCTTACCCTTACTCTCTTTAATTTTTTGCACATACATATATTGCTTGGTTAGTTATTGTTCATACTTTGAATATTTAGCAAGGTACAAACCATATTTTGATAAACTTGTTTTTAAACTGATATTTTCATATAAAACACATCCATATCAGTTAAAATACTGATCTGGAAAGTTTCATTACATTATGAAACTGTTTGGTGCTCCAGAAGCACATTTCTTAAAAGATGTTCATTGTTCAACATTGGAACTTGAGGTTCAAACTACTAAATTTTGATAAACCTATTTTTGAACTAATATTTTCACATAAATTACATCCATATCAGTTAAAATACTTATCTGGAAAGTTTCATTAAATTATGAAACTGTTAGGTGCTTCAGAAGCACAATTCTTGAAATCTGTCCATTGTTCAACATTGAACTTGGGGTCCAAACTACCAGATCTTTATAAACATGATTTTAATTCAATCTAACTTGATATTCTAATTGATTACTACTTAAATATATGATCTGGAAAGTTTCATAAAGTTTCAAGTTCATTTGACCCTTCAGAAGATAGGTTTAAAGTGACAGATTCAATGTTTTGCTTCTGCATAACTGCAGAAACTTTATACTATGCTTCTGAACAGTTTTTCTCACATAATATTATTAGTTATTGGTTAAATAACTATTCTGGAAAGTTTTATTAAAATACAAAATCGTTTGACTCTTCAGAAGATTGGTTTAAAGTGACAGATTCATTGTTTTGCTTCTGCATAACTGCATAAACATTATATTATTCTTCTAAACCTTATTCTAAGTTGTAACTACATTAAAAACATTATATTGAAGAATAAATTTTAATGAGATCAGTCCTTATGATTTGGCTTGCCTTTAAGAAGATAGTTTTAATCTACTTAGTTGGCATTATACACTAACCACTATCTTCTATAAGGAACTTCTGATAGCCAAGACATTCCTTGAGAAAAATCAGTAAGTTGTTCAAAGTACTTGCAGGTTGGACCAAAAGTTTTCAAGGGTCACAATTCAACCCCCCTTCTTGTGACTCTGTGATTTACTTCAGCAAGATCATAACATAAGCATATGTTACATTACAGAATGCTCACAATAGTTGAGATTCAAAATTGTATTTATGGCCATGACAGAAAATCATTCAGAATTCCAAACACCATAGCATCATTCAAATTAGCATGTGTTTGTTATTGTAACATGAATCCTGAATTCTGCAAAGTGTCAATATCACATATGCATCATGATTAGAGTTTCAGAGTACCTCATGGAGTAATCTTCAAGTTAGCATTTGAACCTCATGATTTAAGAATTTGCAACTTGATATATGTAGAAACAGGCTCAGCTTCTGCATTTTTCAGGCTTAGTCATTTCCTTGTGCTTTCTTCTTTTAGAAGCTTCTTTCTCTTCCTCATCTTGTGGGAAGTCATTTCCTCTTTTGTGCAGTAGTTATTTTATAAGATTCATGAATTTTCTTTTTGTGCTGTCATAATCAGAGCTGCAACAGGAGTATCTCTTGGCCGTTCTTTCCATTTAAGTCTCAGTCTCAACCTGAGACAGATATGACTTTCTCAAGTGCAGCTACTCCTTCTGACTTCTTCTTTTAATCTTTATCATTTCTGAACATCCTTTGAAGATTTTCTCATGTATTTTTGTTGATATCCAAGCATTCCACTTTATCTTCAAATCTACAATCTTTCTCATCTCAAGTGTAGGATTAGTCTTTTCAAAACTATCATGCATACTTTCTTTCACATATTGAGCAATGAGAATATAGACTTTATTGTTACTTGAATGTTATAGAATGTTCAAAAAATACTCAAATTTCAATTTGTAAACTTGTTTCAAGGATATGAATATATTAAGCATTTTTTAAACAAGAGGAAATCTATCATTTGATACTCCAAAACTCTAAGTAAGCATATGAAATATTTAGGTATTCAAATGGGAGTAAAAATATGATGTTTAATTTGCTGTTCAGAGTTTCAAATAAGAACAGCAGAGGTAACAAATAATGATCAAATGGATTTTAATGCCTTCTGCAAGGAAGGTCTCTACAAGTCTAGCATGCTTGTATATTAAAACACTTACAACCATGATGCCATTAAAACTAGTAAAGACATATAAGAGAAATTATTAATGATCTGATCAAGCATCTTTTATTCCAAGTATAGAGAGGGATAAGAGATTGATATCACCAATGGGTCTTCTTGGTATGAGCAATTTAGACCTTCAAGCTTTAAGCATTTTTGGATAGCATCTATTTCCCTTTCTCATCTTTGAAAAGGTCCTTTAATGCTTTTGCTTAGCTTTGGTAATCAATTTTCTTCACCCATTGCTTCTCTTTGAGAAGTTTCACAATTTTACCTATGCCCTTGATTTGGGCCTTGCTGTTGTCTCCAAAGGAGACAACCCCTGTTGCTTTTTCTTCAAGTGACAGGAACTTGCTTTTGTCCCCTATCATGTGCCTTGAACATCCACTGTCCAGCACCCACATTTTCCTTGAATTTGCTGCTGCTAGGCACATCTGTTACAACACAAGATTTGGCTTTTCCACTTATATTTGGGTCCTTCATGGTTAGTTACCCTTCTCTTAGATGCTACATGTCTCAAGTAGCATTCAGTGGCCTTATGGCCAAACTTGCTACAACAAGAACATCTTTCCTTCTTTCTTTTTCTTGCAGGAATAAAGAAGTCCTTATACCAGATCTCACTGGAAGACTTCTCATAGCCTAATCCAGTTTTGTCAAAAATTCCCTTTTGAGACCTATTGAGTCTCTCAAGATTTTTTGTTCCTTTTACAAACTTTGCTAGATCATCTATGAGAGTTCTATTTTGTTTTTTGAGCTTCTGGTTTTCTTCAAAATGATTTTTCAGTTCTTGCTCATCATGAGATTGATTCTTTGCTTTAACAAGTTCAGACAGTCTCATGTGAGACAACAAGAGACTGCTGTTTTTATGATTCAAGCTTTCATTTTCTTTTTCCAAAACCTTCACCTTTTCAAGAGTTGTGTCTAATTCAGATTTTAAAAGAGAGCTTTTTGAGACAAGAAGGTTTGAATCATAAAGGAGATTTTGAAAGGCACATTTGAGTTCATTGAAAGAGATTTCTGAATCTGAATCACATACCTCATCATCTGATGAGTCACCATTGGCCATGAGGCATATATTGGCAGATTCTTCATTTTTGGATTTCATCTCCTTCAGTGTCATCCCAAGTTGCCATCATTGCCTTCCCTTTTGCACTCTTTTCCATCTCCTTTTTGAGTAATGGACATTCAGACTTCATATGTCCAGGTTTTCTGCATTCAAAACAGATGAATTGTCCATTTCTGTCAGACTTTATTTCTCCTCTTCTTGAGGGAAAGCTTCTTCTTCCACTTCCTCTAGCTCTCCACATGTGTATGATCTTTCTTGAGATGTAGGATAGCTCATCATCCATCTCACTTTCATCATCTCCTTCATCTTCTTCAGTTTCTGTGTCATGAGATGAGTTTAGTGAAGTCTGTTGAGATGAGCTTACCTTTTTACCTTTGGAGCTGCTGGATGATGCCTTCAAGGCTATTGTCTTGGGACGTCTGATGAGGTCTTCTTCCATCAGCTCCTACTCATGAACCTTCAAAGATCTAAGGAGTTCATCCAATCTGAGAGTGCTCAGATCCTTGGCTTCTTGGATAGCTGTAACTTTAGGTCTCCAAGGTTTGGGCAGGCTCCTTAGGATTTTTCTTACCATGTCTTGATTTGAGTAGGTCCTTCCTAAAGACTTGAGGTCATTTGTAATGATAGTGAATCGTCTCACCATGTCCTCAATGCCTTCATCTTCATTCATCTTGAAGAGCTCATATTGTCTGACCAGTATGTTGATTTTGGCTTCTTTCACTTGATTTGTCCCTTCATGTTCTATTTCAAGAGCATCCCAAATTTCTTTGGTTGTTGTACATCCTGCTACCTTATCATATTCACTGCGACTAAGAGCACAGGTTAGCAGATACTTAGATCTTGAGTTTAGAACATACCTTTCCTTTTCAGCATCAGTCCATCTATCTCTGGGCTTAACTATTCTCTGATCAAGCTCATCAGTGGTGAAAGGTATGTAGGGTCCATTTTCTAAGATTTCCCATAGATCAACATGTTGAGATTCAATGAACAATCTCATCCTATGCTTCCAGTAATAGTAGTCAGTTCCATCAAAGGCAGGTGGCCTGTTGGTGGATGCTCCTTCAGGTATGAACAGACTTGCACTAGGTCCAGCCATGGATCTTTTCCTCTTCACACGTAGGTGTGCTCAACCCCTTGAGAGGTCGAGCTCTGATACCAACTGAAGTTGGCTGGACGTCTCTAGAAGGGGGGTTGAATAGAGACTTGAAAATATTTGTTCCTGAAAATACACACTTAAATCCAAGCTGAGACGTGATCTCAAGTTTGTCACTTGGAGTCTCAAATAGGTTAGATGAGATGTTGTCTCAACAATAATTTTGTAACCAAGTAGAGATGATTCTTAAGTTATTAAAACTTGGCTTTCTCTAGAAGAGTTCAATTTTAGCAAACAGATTTAAGATGTAAGATGAGACTTAAGATGAGACAGACTTTGTGTTATTACAAATAGATTTTCTTTATAAGTACTTAGTTTATTTTAACCAGCAGATTTGATAAATGAGATGTGCAGTGTAAATAAAGAGATAAGGGAGAAGAGATGCACGCAGAGATTTATACTGGTTCACCCACAACCTTGGGCTACGTCCAATCCTCACCACCTGTGAGATTTTCACTATTGACAACCCGTCAATACAAGTATTCTTACAGTCTCTTCAGGACGCCCCTCACACCAAGCCTAGGCACCACCTATCTTGGCTGAGTTACAAGTATTCTTACTGCCTCTTCAGGACACACACTCTCAATCTAAGACTAGGCACGCTTCCTATCTTAGATGAGACAGGTTACAGGAGAATGATGTTTTGAGATGGATTCTAGCTTACATACAGTGTATGGATAGACAGTAAGTTCTCAGCTAGTGATTCTCTATTCTAAATGAGATAAGAATATTACAATAAGAGAAGAGAAGGGGATAGAGACAGATAAGTTCTCAAGTTGAGATCAGGTCTGAATATGAACTACTTGAGACGTGCACTTGAGATCTCACTTGAGATATGATAAGATGCAGTAGATATTCAATTAATCAATGTAGTCTCTCTCCCGTCTCATCATAATGAGACTTCCTTTTATAGTCTTCAGAAAAACTAGCTGTTAAACTAGCCGTTAGAAGAGAGAGAGAAGCTGTTTTTCAATTTTCTAACATGAGCTCAGTACTTTTCTGGTGCAGTCTCTGCTGTGATAGTGTACTTGCGTTGACTAGCTTTTGCTGCTGAGTCTATGATGAGACTGAATCTCATGACTGCATCTGATCTCTGTGTCTCAAGTCTGAGTCTCATGTCTGCATCTGATCTCTGTGTCTGATCTTGAGACTGCATCTGATCTGAGACTGTCTTATGTCTGCATCTGAACTTGAGACTACATGTGATCTGAGACCATCTCATGTCTGATTCTGCATCTCTGTTGAGACTGCATCTCAAGTCTGATTCTGCATCTCTGTTGAGACTGCATCTCAAGTCTGATTCTGCATCTCTGTTGAGATCTCATCTTGCTACGTCTGTTCTTGAGATGACGTCTCAAGCTATCCTTGCATCTCAAGCTGAACTATCATCTGTTCATGGCTTGCATCTCAAGATGTTCTTGAGTCTCTTTTGGCTTCATGCTGAGATCTCTTCTTTGAGCATTGGTCTTAAGCTGATTTTTAGACTGAGCTTGCATCTGAACATGAGATAGCATCTTATGCTTGAGTCCGCGTCTCATCTTAACTTGACTTGATGATTGGCATTACTAGTAGAGATCCTTTCTGATTGTAGCTGAGACTTCACTTTGATGTGCACCTCTCTCAACTTCGGCTAACTTCATATTAAACCATTCTAAGCTTCTTGAAGACTTTCTGATAAAGGATATATATTGAGGCCTTCTTCTGAAATTACCTTCAGCATACAGAACTTCTAAGCTCTTCCTGTCTTCCATAAATGATTCTGAAGTCTGATGCTTCTTAACATTAGGATTCTGATCTTTCTGAATCTTAGGAAAGACTTGCAGTGATTACTTAAACTCAGGTTGATCTTTATCTTCAACTTAAGTCTGAGGAATACTACTAAGACAACTTGTCTCAGTCTGTGGCTGCCTCTCAATCTCAGTCTGAGCTTGGTCGTGATTGATCTTTCTGAATTCTTCATGAGAATCATGTCTTTCTAAGATCTCACATAACAAAACAACAGTAACTTCAAGAACAAAAAACATTAAGTTTGATCAATAGGTTTGTTGTCATTAAAACCAAATCTCAGAGGATTTTTGCGCTAACATTTATTTCAATCCTTCTATGTAGCCGGTTTGACCCAAGTCGTTAAGTTACCTTGGAGAGAGGAGACCCAGGGGAGGCCCCTTAGAAACCCATGTTAGAATTATGGTAGAGAAAGGGTAGGTGCTGAGGTATGTATTCCGAGGAAGAATGAGAGGATTGTTTGGAGCCGGTGTGAGTTAGGCATAAAACAGTTAGAAGATAGTGACATACGAGACGTAGCCTATGAGGGTGGGACTAAGAGGATGAGTTTAGGAATATGATCGAACCCTAATTCCTTGTTAGCCATCTTGAAGAATAAAGGTATTAGTGATCAAATGAAAATTTAGGAGGACTCCTAGTACACAAACATAGTTAAGAATGGGAGTGTGACCTTGCGTTAGGATAATCGGAACAAATTTTGTGGACAAAATTTAGTTAACGGGGGTAGGATTGTAACATCCCAAAAAATTAGGGCCTACAGAATACAGTGAGAGCTTTAGGCTGTGGTTCCGACCAAGTAACAGAGGGTGGGAAGTGGTATGAGATGTTGAAGATTTGAATGGGAATTAGGTAAATGATATAAGAAGATTACAACTATTTAAGAATGAGGAAAGGATATTAGAGGAAGATGAACTAATTTGGAAAGGTATGATAGTAAACAAGAAATTAGGGAATTGGTTCATCAAAAATTAGAGAGGAGAAGGGTTTGGATGAGAAGAAATAAGTTAGAAAGAGGAATTAGGTTTGAGGAGGAGAAAAATGAATTGGAACCAAGAGGGACACAAATTGAGGTTATTGCTTAATTTTGGGAGTTAGGCCTAATGACCTTGGTGCACTAATTCGCAAATATCTAGAGCTATGGGTGTCCAATTAAGGTGATTCCACTTTCATTAGAAAGCTTATTTCCGGGGCTTCAATTTGATATGCTCTATGATAATATTCCGAGCTCGTTTGCACCCC
Source organism: Sesbania bispinosa (assembly GCA_026901365.1). Lineage (NCBI taxonomy): Eukaryota > Viridiplantae > Streptophyta > Magnoliopsida > Fabales > Fabaceae > Sesbania > Sesbania bispinosa. The sequence goes on from QLOH01000091.1 coordinate 1,745,391, forward strand.
AAACAGACGCATTCTTGCTTAGGCGAGAAAGTTGTCAAGAAACTGAGGAATTCCAATATGTTTTCTGCACTCCAGTTGCGCTGCAGTGCAGCCTGAGCGCAGGAAACAGAGGAATTTAGGAAAAATCGCTCTCCAGCTGCGCTGAAGCGCAGCCTGAGTGCAGGAACGCATCCCGGTTCGTTTTAAACGCAATTTTTGCTCTTTTTCTTTATTCTTCTTCTTCCTTAGGGTTTTAGAGAGAGAGGGAGAGAATCTTAGAGAAAGAAAGTGAGAGAAAGGAGGAGCAAATATCACATGGAGCTTTGCCCACCTCTTGAAGCTTGAAGATCGTCCTCCTCTTCTCCCTTCTTCCACCAAGTTTCCTCCATGGAAGGTGAGTGAAGCTCACACACTTCCACTTCTTCTAATGTATGCTTCTAGCATGATCCCTATCTTCCTTTTCCTCTTCCTTTTGATTTGTGAATGTTGATTTATAGTTGGATTAGAGAATATTCATGTTTTGAATTGCTTATGAACTTGTAAGTGAGAACCCTAGGTTAGGGGAAATTGGGGATTTTGGGATTTTGTGGGTGAAATGTTGATGGGTGATTATTATAGATGATTCTTGATGTTTTATGATGGTTTTTTTATAGATAGATGTTATTGCACATGCTAAGATTTCTAAAGGAGAACATGTTTAGATATAGGAAAATTCATGAACTGTGTATTGTGTGTGCATTGCATCCAGGCCTTTGGCCAATTAACCAGAAAACGATTTTTGAGCTTTAGCTCCCAGAGAAAATGAGTTTTGGCTTCGAACCTGGTAAATGTGGCTTCGGCCCCAGTTCACCTTAATTTATCAAGATTAGACCTCGGTCCCCAGTTAGTTGGACTTCGGTCCCTAGTTAAAACACGAGTTTCGGCCCCCAGTTAATTGGCGGTGTTATGCCCAAGGAAGACGTTCCTTGTATTCTGAGCTCAGGTCTAGCCCCAGATAGTGAAAAGACCCCGTTTGTCGGGTAATGCAGGTCATGCATAGCATATCTATTTTCCATATTTGTATTAAACATCTTATATAGTTTAGTGAAATTGTAATGTGGTAATTTAAATAGTTATGCATGACATGTTGAATGATATGTTGCATGTCATATGTCTGCCTCCCCACACTTCCTGTTGCATGCTTTACTCGCTGAGACCGTAATCTAAACCAACGTTTCGGGGATATATTTTAGTTATGCAGGTTATTCCAGGTTATGCTCAATGGAGAGGAAGCTTTTGGGGTGGGTCACACACTCCCAGTAACCAAAGGGAAGTCTTGAGTGGAGAATTATTTGTAATTATATAGAGATGTTATTGGAGATTTGATTGTAGTGGCTATTTAATTGATATATGATGTATAAGTCCATAGTTTGGCCATGGAGGCCTATTGTTATTGAATAGGATTAGTGAATATGCTATTATGAACTGCACTGGTGTTTTGTTGGTTTTCAGGTGAATCTGAAAATTTGGAAACGTCCAACATTCAGGGGAAACTCTGCCGGATTTTCTGTAGGAGTTTATGGCGCTTAACATATCCAAGTGTTGGTCCGTCCCCGTGTTCTGATTTAGAATTTGTGTTGAAATTGAGGATGTTTGAATGATGTGGAATCCTAAGTAAACGTTCGACTGCGTAGGCGTATTTTGTGACTGTTTGTCGATATCAGAAATGGCGCGAAATAATTTCAGAAATTCGGGAATAGTGTTTCCAACGGACATTATTCTTGAATTAAGAAATTAGGACGTTACAATTGGCATGTGACTGAATGTGGTTTTTCTAGGGGAAATAAAAGTACATATGAAGTTTATAGAAAGCTTTACATGGCATAACCTTCTTGTAGGATTGTGATTCTCAAAGTCTCTTCCATAATGAGACGATCATGCGTTACTAATAATAAATAGGTTGCATGTTATTATTGCCAACATTAAAATAGAGTCCCCAAATATGAACAATGCGAGGACGATGGTTGTCCATTGATTAAATTGAGAACCACAACAAGAAGAAGAAAGGAAATCAAGAAATAACTTGAATATCCCATGTTTTCAATTCCTCTTCATCAAAGAGCTTCTTTGGTTTGGAAAGGCTACAATTCGGAGAATCATTTTCTTTGGTATTTAAGTTTAGGTAAGCTGGTGGGTAAGAGTTAAATCCAATCATTTCAATTGCATTGAATGAATGAATTAATTAAACAAGGGTCAATCCAAATTAGAAAAAATAAAAGATAATTAATTAAGGTAATAGAGGAAAGGATATAGGCATGTAGCTAAATGTGGTTTTTTGAGGTGATAGAAAAGCACATATGAAGTCTATAGAAAGCTGTCCATTTGCAGAACCTTCTTGTAGTATTGTGAATCTCAAAGTCTCTTCCATAATGGTAGGATTATGTGTTACTAATAATAAATAAGTTGTTATTATTGCCAACATAAAAATAGAGTCCACAAATAAGAACAATACGGGGATTAGGGTTGTCCATTGAGTACATTGAGAACCTAAACAAGAAGAAGAAAGGAAATCAAGAAATAACTAGAATATTCCATGTTTTCAATTCCTCTTCGTCAAAGAGTTTCTTGGTTTACAAGGCTACAATTTTTAGGATCCTTTCCTTTGGTATTTAAGTTGAGGTAAGCTGGTGGGTAAGAGTTAAATCCAGCCATTTCAACTACAATGAATTAATGGAACAAGGGTCAATCCAAATTAGCATAAATAAAAGATAATTGATTAAGGTAATAGAGGAAAGGATATTGGCATGTGACTAAATGTGGTTTTTTTAGGGGAAAGAAAAGTACTTATGAAGTTTATAGAAAGCTTTTCATGGCATAACCTTCTTGTAGGATTGTGATTCTCAAAGTCTCTTCCATAATGAGACGATCATGCATTACTAATAATAAATAGGTTGTTATTATTCCCAACATTAAAATAGAATCCCCAAATATGAACAATTCGGGGACGAGGGTTGTCCATTGATTACATTGAGAACCACAACAACAAGAAGAAAAAAAATCAAGAAATAACTTGAATATCTCATGTTTTCAATTCCTCTTCATCAAAGAGCTTCTTTGGTTTGGCAAGGCTACAATTCTTCCTTTCCTTTGGTATTTAAGTTTAGGTAAGTTGGTGGGTAAGAGTTAAATCCATCCATTTCAATTGCATTCAATGAATTAATTAATGAAACAAGTGTCCATCCAAATTAGCAAAAATAAAAGATAATTAATTAAGGTAATAGAGGAAATGATATAGGCATGTAGCTAAATGTGGTTTTTTGAGGTGAAAGAAAAGTACATATGAAGTCTATAGAATTCTATCCATTGCAGAATCTTTTTCTCGTATTGTGAGTCTCAAAGTCTCTTCCATAATGAGAGGATTATGCGTTACTAATAATAAATAAGTTGTTATTATTGCCAACATAAAAATAGAGTCCGCAAATATGAACAATACGGGGATTAGGGTTGTCCATTGATTACATTGAGAACCACAACAGGAAGAAGAAAGGAAATCAAGAAATAACTAGAATATCCCATGTTTTCAATTCCTCTTCATCAAAGAGCTTCTTTGGTTTGCCAAGGCTACAATTTTGAGAATCCTTTCCTTTTGTATTTAAGATGAGGTAAGCTGGTGGGTAAGAGTTAAATCCAGCCATTTCAACTGCAATGAATAAATGAATTAATGAAACAAGGGTCAATACAAATTAGCAAAAATAAAAGATAATTAATTAAGATAATAGAGGAAAGGATATAGGCATGTGGCTAAACGTGGTTTTTTAGGGGAAAGAAAAGTACGTAGGAAGTCTATAGAAAGCTATCCATTGCAGAACCTTCTTGTAGGATTGTCACTCTCAAAGTTTCTTCCATATGGAGAGGATTTTGCTTTACAAATAATAAATAAGTTGTTATTATTGCCAAAATAAAAATAGAGTACCCAAATATGAACAATGCAGGGACAAGGGTTGTCCACTGATTACATTGAGAACCACAACAAGAAGAAGAAAGGAAATCAAGAAATAACTTGAATATCCCATATTTTCAATTTCTATTCATCAAATATCTTATTTGGTTTGGCAAGGCTACAATCATGAGGATCCTTTCCTTTTGTATTTAAGTTGAGGTAAGCTGGTGGCTAAGAGTTAAATCCAGCCATTTCAACTGCAATGAATTAATGAGACAAGGGTCAATCCAAATTAGTAAAAATAAAAGATAATTAATTAAGGTAATAGAGGAAAGGATATCGGCATGTCACTGAATGTGGTTTTTTTAGGGGAAAGAAAAATACATATGGAGTTTATAGAAAACGTTACACGGCATAACCTTCTTATAGGATTGCCATTGTCAAAGCCTCTTCCATAATGAGACGATCATGCCTTACTAATAATAAATAGGTTGTTATTATTGCCAACATTAAAAGAGATTCCTCAAATATGAACAATGCGGGGACGAGGGTTGTCCATTGATTACATTGAGAACCACAACACGAAGAAAGAAAATCAAGAAATAACTTGAATATCCCATGTTTTCAATTCCTCTTCATCAAAGAGCTTCTTTGGTTTGGCAAGGCTACAATTCTGAGGATCCTTTCGTTTGGTATTTAAGTTTAGGTAAGCTGGTGGGTAAGGGTTAAATCCAACCATTTCAACTGTAATGAACGAATGAATTAATGAGACAATGTTCAATCCAAATTAACAAAAATAGAAGATAATTAATTAAGGTAATAGAGGAAAGGATATAGACTTGTGACTAAATATGGTTTTTTTAGGGAAAGAAAAGTGCATATGAAGTCTATAGAAAGCTTTCCATGGCAGAACCTTCTTGTAGGATTGTGATTATCAAAGTCACTTCCATAATGAGAGGATTATGCTTTACTAATAATAAATAGGTTGTTACTATTGCCAACATAAAAATAGAGTCCCCAAACATGAACAATGCACGGACTAGGGTTGTCCATTGATTACATTGAAAACCAGAACAAGAAGAAGAAAGGAAATCAAGAAATAATTTGATTATATCATGTTTTAAATTCCTCTTCATCAAAGAGCTTCTTTGGTTTTGCATTGCTACAATTCTGAGGATCCTTTCCTTTGGTATTTTAGTTGAGGTAAGCTGGTGGGTAAGGGTTAACACTATAAGAAGAATTGACATTAGCATTGTCCAAAAGCCCACTCTAAAGTGCAAAAACGGACGCTAAATAGCATATTAGCGTCAGCCTAGCGTCGGTGTCGTTGCCCCCCGCTAAAATCTTGGAAGCAAAAATTTGCATCCAGGCGACGCTAATTAGCGTAGACCAGCCCATGCTAAATGCGACGCTAATTAGAAGCCAACAAAAAGCTAAAATAGCCGATGCTAAATGTAGCGGAGGAAAGGCGGACGCTACATTAGCATAGGCCTACGCTAGCTTTAGCTAGGGCCAACCTACGCTAATATCAGCCAAGGAAACATTAGCTTGGGCTGGCCTACGCTAATGTCAGCCAAGGCTACATTAGCTGTGGCTGATGTTGAGTTATTGCCAAGGCTGCCACTTGCTGAAGGACCAGAAGATAAAAAGAAGGAACCAAAGTTCTATTCTGCCTATATGGATCATCCAGAACCTTTCATCAGAGAAGAATGGGAAAGACTCCCTGAAGATCTTGAAGCCTATGGGGGCTTTGACCACTCTTACAGAGATAGGATCTGGGATTCATACTGGTATGAAAGGGAAAAGGAGGGGTCCTGCTTACGAACTAGATATGACTTTGTTGACTGCATGGCTAATAGCACCCTCTCAACTTAGGAAGTCCGTACCTGGTTTCCTGGAACTTTTCCTGGTTCCAAGTGTGTACTTGATGAATACAATGATGAAGACTAGGCCACAGTGGTATATACTCCTACTGTCTACACTTGGTTGGTTGCTAATCCTGTTGAATATGGTTTTCCTGTTGGCTTTGTGGATATCACTTTCACCTAGAAGCACCTTAATATCATTTACAAGGAAGCTGATCTTGCTGAAGTTCTTGCCATGGGAGAAGAAGATATCAAAAGGTTGAGAACAAAAAACAATAGACTTCAAAGCATAGTGAGGCATCTGCATGTTGTTCCCCTTCGTCCTCAGAATGAAGATTCCAAGCCAAAGCTTAAGAGGACCAACAGTTTTTAAGTTGCCATCATTTTAGAAAGTCTATATGTTTACAAGTTTCTTTTGTGATTAAACCTTCTGAATTTTAGTTATGATCATGATATATTCTCTTTGACTTGACTACATAATTTTATAGTGTTCGTCTCGCATTTAATCAGTTGCATACGTTCTATCTTGCAATGATTGATAACTAATGCTTATAGCTGCTATGTCTGAATTAATTTCTCTACCTAACCCATTTTGATTAGCTGCATTTATTACTTATGTTCACTTCTGCCCACCCTTTTGATTGACGACAAAAAGGGGAGTATTTAAAAAGAATTATAAAAAGAAAATAAGTTAAAAAGGATGTATCTGAAATCTGAAGTTAAATGTTTTTGGAAGAGATCTTTGTTTTAGGGGGAGCAAGGTATTCAGAACAAGTATTTGATTTAGGGGGAATATTTTCTAATCTTTACACTTTTATTTCCCTTCAGATATTTGCTAAGTTTATTTTTAAACAAATTTGTCATCATTAAAAAGGGAAATAATGTTGAGTCTCAAAATATTATTAAGGAAGTTAATAATGTTTAAAGTCTCATCAATCCTAAGTTTTAATGGATAACAAATTTGAGCTAATAATAGACGGTTTTTATAAGCTAAAAATATATGTGTGTTTGGTGTTTAGTAAAATATTTTATAACAAATTTGGTGTTTAAACCCTAAACCATAAACCCTAAACCCTAAAGGATTACTTTTTATAAGAACGATTTTTACTTGAAGGAAGTGTGTTTAAATGTTTCAGCAACCATTGTGAAGAGCTACCCTCTAATATGTTTCAACTCTACAAAGTTGAACCTGCTGATATGGGGAACTCACTGAAGAACATAAACCTGCTGAAGTTCATCTATCCTTCTGAAGTGTTGTTGCATTAAAGAAAGACTTTCTGCTGAAGACCTACATTATAGCATTTGACTGAAGTCAGGAGGCGGTCTGCTTAAGACTTCAATGCATCTTTTTCGTCTGAAGCAAGTTTGATTCATTTAAGGAATGTTTTCAGAATCCCTTTATGTTGTCAGAATCACTTAACCTTAAAAGGGAACCTATTGTACATGTCAGAGCAGTGTCACAGACTGCAACACCTGCAAGTCTCAAAGTCAGAAGCTTTGAGGAGATTGGTTCACAACGTCTTAAATAGCATTAAATGCTATCTCCCAATGGTGGTTAAGCAATCTTCAACAGATTTATTTCTAAACTCTATATATTGCTTCATGGAAGACTTTAATGATGACGACCAAGTTCAGAAAGAATAATTATCCAGCCAAAACTCTACAAAAGTTCAAGCTGCCAACTCTCTGAAAATCTTTGTACTTAAAATATCTTCATTGTATTATGAGTTTATACTCAGTTATCCTTTTCCCAAGATACTTTTCAGTTTAAGTTTTCAAAACTTAAACACTCATATTACTGGAAACACTTTCAAGTGTCTGCGAGCCTGAAGACTCTGATTACCAACTGTAGAAACCAAAGGAAACACTAGAAAGGGGGGTTGAACAGTGTTTTATAAATCTTAAGCAGTTTTTTGGAAAACCTTTCACAAGCAGCACCTTTTCACAAAGAGATTTTTATAACTTGCTGAAACTGGGATTTTTGTACTTGCTGAAGTTGCTTCAGCATGTTCAATAAAATAGTACAGAAAAATTGTTTTTCAGCTTAGTGTTATAAAACAACAATCTCAGAACCCTCCACGTTAGTATAATAGTGAAATTAAATGGAGTTTAGGGATGAGAGAACATAGCCAAAGATTTATACTGGTTCACCCACCTCCACTGTGAGCTACGTCCAGTCCCAAAGCCAGCAAACTAAGGATTTTCCACTATCTGATCAAATATACAAGTATTCTTTTCTGTCAAGCCTCTTCACGCTCTACAGCAAGTACTGTTTAAACAACAAGCCTCTCCAGACTCAACAACAAATTATTTAAGAAGAAAGAAAGCCTACTCTTGAAACTACACAAGTTTAAAGCCTAAATTGGGTAAAATGTACAATCTTCTGAGTTAAACTCAAAATATGTGATGAGTGTTAAATTTACGTAAAATTCCTATATAATTACAACACTTATTGATGGAAAAATGCTAAATTTATAACCCAATTTACCACTTTTTTACTTAAAATGCAATTCTTGTAATTATTTAAGTCAAATTTTAATTTGATGCTATTTTGATAGAAAATCTGTTGATTTTTGCAGGTAAAAAACAAAGTTACAAATTAAGCATCAAAAGAGCAGCAAACAAGGACATGAATAACATGAAAAAAGCTTCAAAAAAGGACAGTTCAGGAAAAAACATATGTTGTTCCCTGCGCTCCACCTGCGCTGAGCCCAGGTGTAACATCCTAATTTCTAAATCCAAGAATAATGTCTGTTTGAAACACTATTTTCGAATTTTTGAAATTATTTCGCACCATTTTCGATATCGGCACACATAATAACAAGATGTCTAAGCAATCCAACGTTTGCTTAGACTACCACATAATTCATACATCACATTTTAAACATAAAATTCTAAACTGGAAAGTGGGGCGACCAACAACCACAAGTGTGAGAGTTCATAAACTCCTACCGGAAATCCGACAGAGTTTCCCCTGAAAACTGGATATTTCCCAATTTCCAGAATCACCTGAAAACCAGCAAAGTCCCAGTACAATTCATAACAACAAGAGTACTAATCGAGTCCAAAGGAGAATAGGCCTCTGTGGCCAATGTAAAGGTTTCTACATCAATTACTAATTAATTAAAGACTACACTTAACCATATGATGAAATCTCTATTTAATTACATCATTAACGACTATTTACAATGGATAATACTTCATAATTACTATCTGGTCTCCAGAAGTGTAGGTCTACTCTAAAAGCTCCTCTTCATATCTGGACAAAGGCTAGAATACCCTCTATAAACTAAAATATATCCCCGAAACGTGGGGTGAGACTACGGTCTCAGCGAGCAAAGCATGCAACAGACAGTGTGGGGAGTCTCGCACAATGCAATGCAACACACAACACATACTTATAAATCTAGTAGTCTGAATACATAACAATTCTGAATAAGGTATAATTAAACATCCTAACATGCCCGTTAATTCTGCCATGCATCATAATTCTAGAACACGTAATAATTCTAAAATACCTAAAATTCTGGAATACATAATAATCTGAGAATCTCTGTAGTATATTTGATGTGTGAACTGCTTTCCCGGCAGTACGAGTTCTTTTCACTAATTCTGGGGCTAGACCTGAGCTCAGACTACAAGGAACGTCTTCCTGGGGGACGTATCCCACCATTATTCTGGTGACCGAATTCCAAGTTTTATTCTGGGGCTCTAGAAGCCGTCAATGTGGCTAATTCTCACATCTCGACTACAACCTTCTTTTTGGGCTATGCCTGGAATAGAGTATTAACAACTTGACTTATCCACCTGATATGAACCTTGAGGTTCTATTTTTCATGGACCTTAGAAATTTCTGAATAAAAGAGCACTTTCCTTGACAAACACTTTTCTACCAAAAATTCATCATTTCTATTTTCTTTTCTTTTGTCACGTACGTATCTTTTTCTTTTCTTTTCTTTTTCTCTTTGATAATACCTTTTTCTTTGATAAAAAATTGAGAACCAAGTAGTAACCTTGCCAAAAAAATATTCACCCTTTAGAAAACTTGATAAATAAATCACTTAGAAACCAAGTTTAACGTATAGGAAAAATATAAATTTTGAGCACAAAAACAAAAGGTAAAAAAAAAACTAGAAGAAGAAGAAATAAAGGATGGGAAAGATAGGAAAGGACGTCACACTTTCAAAGACTTGAAAGATAAGTCCCTGAGAACATACACACAAAGGAAGGATCCTTTGATAAATTCTCAACTCTTGACTAGCAAGAAACTTAGAGAAACACTCTCAAAGTATAGGTAATTTTCTGCATAATTCATTTTGTCCTTTATTGTATGCATGAAGCATGAATTTATAGGATTTTACAAGATCAATTAGGTCATGCATTCAACTGCATGTTCACGCCCATATTGTCCCTAAAATACCCTCCATACATTTCCCATGCAACCCTAGTTAACTATTATAACTTAATTGATAAAAAAACTTAATAAAAATGCACCTATTGGAAACTATCCTAGCCGCAACCCTACCAACTCTTTGGGATGCACATGTGGCTGCCATGATACAAGAAATGTAACCATAAAACATGACTTAAAGTAGCCATTGATTCAGCCAATAAGTGGCCGCACCATATAGCCTTCTTTCTTCAAGTGTGCCTTCAATGTGTAACCTTCCTTTCATGAGTGTGGCCGCCACTTTGATGGCTATTGAACCAGCCATTTATCACCTTCTTAATCACCTTATTTTAGCCATGTGTAGCATGTGTTGGCCGCCCAAATGATGGCTTACAATTCAGCCAAGTTACTCACTTGATAGCACATGTTTAATGATACTTGACTCACCAAATTATGCACATGTTGGCCGCCCCTCTTGATGGTATTTTACTCAGCCTTTTAATCCATGTTGGCCGCAACTTTAGAGCAAATAGAAGGTCTCCATGAAGCCCAAAAAAGGACTAGGTTCATGCGCACAAGCTAGCTCCCAAACGGCTAGTAGACAAGGCTTTTAATGCCTTTGAAACTCATTACAACCTTGTCTTGTAACCATCAAAATATTAATCAAATGTTTTGTAACTCCTAACCCTTATTGAAAGCATAAATAAACAACAATAATTCAGCATAAAAGACTCCATGTGGCCGCCCACAATGGACCATGTGTGGCCGCCCACAATGCCACCTCATCAGCTTGGAAGTGCTTCAATTGGTAGTTGCATTAAATGCAACTGTCTCTTCATCAAATGGTTCCTCCTCTTCAACTTGAGTGCAGTTAATGAGTTATGAGCTTCCATTAATGCTTTGCATGTTTTGAAGTTGGACTTCTTTGATGACAAGTTGTAGTGCCTCCTTAGCCCTCCTAGACTGCGCCCTTGTCATGGGCCCACCTAACCTGCTGACTGCTATGATGTCCTCATCATACCCCCCTTCTTGAAAAAAGATTTGTTCTCAAATTTGAAGTTTTCTTACCTACATCAAAAAGAGATAAGTTAGAAACTTTGAAGAAGGTACTAATCTGATACTCACCAAAAAATTCAATTTTGCAGTCATTGATATTATTCCTTTCTAGGATTTGAAAGGGACCATCTTTCTTAGATAGAAAATTGGACTTCTCTGGTTCAAGGGGCCATTTCTTGCGCATATGTACCCACATCCATTCACCGGGATGGAAGACAACTATCTCTTTTCCTTTGCTTTCTTGATGAGCATAACTTCCTTGCTTCTTCTTGACACTTTCTACCTTAGCCTGTTGTTCATTGTGCGGAAACATAGAATTGTTAGGCAAAGATAAAAATTCAAGAGGATTTACATGATTGAAACCATTCCATCCTCCTGGATCAAACACAACTTGAACAAATTCAGATTTTGCCTTTTCTTCCTTATGCATTAAGGAAGCCTTCTTTTTTAGTGTCCAGACCCAAACGCCAGGGTCGTAGACAATTCTCTTGTATTCCTCTTTGGCTTTATCTTTATACATGTTAATGATAATCATCAAATCAAATAAAACCAAATGGAAATAACCATGAATATTTTCAATAAACAACAAATTAAGAGTATTCAAATGATTATTCCAAAAAGCATTTTCATCACACAAGTTAACTCCAATGTGCTTATGATTTTCCTTTATGATTTTAACTACACAATTACTATAACATGTAACATTGTATGACAAACCATAAGACTCCCTGTATTTGTTCTCAACTTCGCCATGAGTTTGGCTTCCAAAAGTGGGTTGAACGTACAATGGAGCACTAGGAATGATATCAACACAATTCATTTTCAAACTTGGCAGCTTGCGGCGTGTGTCATTCACAGTCACATCCTCTTGCTCCTTTAAGAAAACATCACAAACAAGAGAAGAATAAACATTAGAATTTAAATTTTCCTTACTCGTTTTCTCTCTTTCTTTTTCTAATTCTTCTCTCCCTTTTTCTTCTCTTTCTTTTGCTAAAGAAAGTTGTTTGCCCTCTTGTGTTTCACTCTTTTTCTTTTTGCTATCTTCTTTTTCAAGTGTTTCACTCAACCTCTCTTGAGCAATCTTTTCTCTCAATTTATTTTGATCCTCACTAACCTCTCTAGGTGACAAAGGTCTCAAAACAATTTTTTTATCATGGTACATGAAAGAAATTTTATTTGTAAAGCCATCATGGATAACTCTGGTATCATACTGCCACGGCCTCCCAAGGAGAATATGGCTGGCCTCCATAGGTACCACATCACAAAGCACCTTGTCTTGATATTTTCCTATAGAAAAAGGAATTTCTGCTTGTCTTTTCACGTATACTTCATCACCTTCACTAAGCCATTGAAGCTTGTATGGCCTAGGATGTGGCTTTGTATCCAAGTTCATCTTGTTCACCAATCTGGAACTAACCACATTAGTACAACTACCACCATCAATAATCACCAAACAAATTTTACCATTGATTGAACATCTAGTGTGAAAGATGTTATCCCTTTGGCTTTCCTCTTTGTTTACGGTTTGGCTACCAAGAAGTCTTCTAATCATGTAGAATTCTCCCACTCTTTCCGCCATAATAAAGAACAAGAAAAAAAAATGTAACAGAGAAAAACAATTTTAACTGTTTGGAAACCTCACCACTCTCGTGTTTGCACACAATACTTGGCTTTTTCTATGACGTAACTCTCTTGCCTTTTTCCACTCTATTTCTCTTGAATTTCTTACCAAACCAATGAGGAGAATAAAATCAAACAATTCACCAACCTGCGTGTAGTCAAGAAAACAATAACACAAGAAAAGCTAAGAAGAAATAGTATTTGTTAGAACAAAAGAATTCAGAAAAATTTCTAATAACCGGAGCTCTGATTACCAAATGATATGAACCTTGAGGTTCTATTTTTCATGGACCTTAGAAATTTCTGAATAAAAGAGCACTTTCCTTGACAAACACTTTTCTACCAAAAATTCATCATTTCTATTTTCTTTTATTTTGTCACGTACGTATCTTTTTCTTTTCTTTTCTTTTTCTCTTTGATAATACCTTTTTCTTTGATAAAAAATTGAGAACCAAGTAGTAACCTTGCCAAAAAAATATTCACCCTTTAGAAAACTTGATAAATAAATCACTTAGAAACCAAGTTTAACGTATAGGAAAAATATAAATTTTGAGCACAAAAACAAAAGGTAAAAAAAAACTAGAAGAAGAAGAAATAAAGGATGGGAAAGATAGGAAAGGACGTCACACTTTCAAAGACTTGAAAGATAAGTCCCTGAGAACATACACACAAAGGAAGGATCCTTTGATAAATTCTCAACTCTTGACTAGCAAGAAACTTAGAGAAACACTCTCAAAGTATAGGTAATTTTCTGCATAATTCATTTTGTCCTTTATTGTATGCATGAAGCATGAATTTATAGGATTTTACAAGATCAATTAGGTCATGCATTCAGCTGCATGTTCACGCCCATATTGTCCCTAAAATACCCTCCATACATTTCCCATGCAACCCTAGTTAACTATTATAACTTAATTGATAAAAAAACTTAATAAAAATGCACCCATTGGAAACTATCCTAGCCGTAACCCTACTAACTCTTTGGGATGCACATGTGGCTGCCATGATACAAGAAATGTAACCATAAAACATGACTTAAAGTAGCCATTGATTCAGCCAATAAGTGGCCGCACCATATAGCCTTCTTTCTTCAAGTGTGCCTTCAATGTGTAACCTTCCTTTCCTGAGTGTGGCCGCCACTTTGATGGCTATTGAACCAGCCATTTATCACCTTCTTAATCACCTTATTTTAGCCATGTGTAGCATGTGTTGGCCGCCCAAATGATGGCTTACAATTCAGCCAAGTTACTCACTTGATAGCACATGTTTAATGATACTTTACTCACCAAATTATGCACATGTTGGCCGCCCCTCTTGATGGTATTTTACTCAGCCTTTTAATCCATGTTGGCCGCAACTTTAGAGCAAATAGAAGGTCTCCATGAAGCCCACAAAAGGACTAGGTTCATGCGCACAAGCTAGCTCCCAAACGGCTAGTAGACAAGGCTTTTAATGCCTTTGAAACTCATTACAACCTTGTCTTGTAACCATCAAAATATTAATCAAATGTTTTGTAACTCCTAACCCTTATTTTAAGCATAAATAAACAACAATAATTCAGCATAAAAGACTCCATGTGGCCGCCCACAATGGACCATGTGTGGCCACCCACAATTCCACCTCATCAGCTTGGAAGTGCTTCAATTGGTAGTTGCATTAAATGCAACTGTCTCTTCATCAAATGGTTCCTCCTCTTCAACTTAAGTGCAGTTAATGAGTTATGAGCTTCCATTAATGCTTTGCATGTTTTGAAGTTGGACTTCTTTGATGACAAGTTGTAGTGCCTCCTTAGCCCTCCTAGACTGCGCCCTTGTCATGGGCCCACCTAACCTGTTGACTACTATGATGTCCTCATCACCACCTCCCTAGGGTGAACCATTCTCCGAAGAGAACCTTCCATGCCTGACCCAAAAGCCTAGGGACTCGACCCATGGATCCTCTGATAATTTGTGGGTCTTAAGAGGCGTCAGAGAGGTCGATACTAAAATCCCAACTATGACCTCTACCTCTTGGCCCTTGTCCGGATAGGAGTATCAACGACTTGAACTTCTCCACCCCCCTATAGTGGAATATTCTCTAAGGAGAACCTCCCTTAACTAAATCCAAGACCTTTTGGAACTTGGCCCTGGACCCATGTGGAATTAAGTGTGTCTTATAGATAATTAAAATGCATGGAGACATACTTCTAATAACACATAATAATATAATCCTCAAAGCATAACATTATACAAGTTCCCTAATTAAAAGCCCTAAATCAATTTCTCCACATAAACCCTAGTTCCATGTTCCTATGCATAACCATCTCAAAATTACATATAAATCCACCAAATTATTAAGGAATACAAAAAATCATCAAGAGAAACATGCCTTAGCAATCATTCATAAGAAATCACAAAGTTCCCAATTTAGCTTAACCTAGGGTTTGCACATTTCAAGCCAATAATCTATCCAATAATTAATCAACCCCCACACACAAAAAGAAAGCGATTAGAAGAGTGGGGATCATGATAGGAACACACACAAGATGTGGTGAGGGTGTGTGAGCTTCCCCCACCTTGAGATAGAGCTCCAACGGAGGACAATGGAGGAAGATTGGGGAGAAAGAGGGGGAAAACTTGAGGAAGATGAAGATGCTTGGATGGTTCCTTGGCCCTAACCTTCTTCCTCCTCTCCTACTTCTTCCTCTCACTCTTTCTCTATCTCTCTCTCTCTAAGTTCCCTAAGAAGCGAGAAAATGAGGAAGAAGAACATGCGCTCCATTCTTTTAATTTCCTCAGCAATGTGCGCGCTGCAGCCCCCAGAGCATGCTGAAGCGCGCTTGCCAAGCCCCCTGATGCTCACTAAATCAAGTGTGCTGAAGCCCCCAGGGTGTGCTGTAGCCCCCAGAGCGTGCTGAAGCGCGCTTGCTAAGCCCCCTGATGCTCACTGAATCAAGTGCGTTGAAGCCCCCAAAGTGTGCTGCAGCCCCCAGTGTGGGCTGAAGCGCACTCCTTCACATCCAAAACTCCTCTCTTTCTCCACTTAGTTCTTCTTCTAAAATTCCCTTCTAACTTAGTTCTTCTTCTCCTGATCGAATCCATAACTTAAGACTTTCACTATTCCCTTTTAGGTTCTAATCTTGGGATGTTACAATTCTATCCCCTTAAATAAATTTTGTCCTAAAACTTTGCTTCGTTCACCCCCACAACATCAGGTCACAATCCTGTTTCTAACTACGTTCGTGTACTGGAAAATCTACCAAATTCTCTTCCGATTATTAACATCTCTATTACTCCAGGTGGCTAAAGGAAACTAGGGTTCGGTTGCCTTTCTAAACTCGTCCTCTTGGTCCTACCCTCAAATGCTACGCCTCGAACGTCACTACCTTCCAACTGTTCTATACCTAACTCACACCGGCTCCATTCAATCCTCTCATTCTTTCTCGGGATACATACCCTAGCACTTACCCTTCCTCTACCACAATCCTAACATGGGTTTCTAAGGTGGCCTCACTTTGGTCTCCTCACTTGAAAGTAACTTAGTCACTAGGGGCAATCTGTAACACCCTAAATTCTCAAGCAGGAATTTAGTCCGTTGGAAACCAAATTCCTAACTCAGAATTTAGAATGCTATACTTTAAATATCGACCTATTCTATTAAATTATCGCAATTCCAACATAATAGGATAATTTAAATCAAACCATAAAGAAATTAAAGTCTTTTAACCACATCAAGTTAACTACCCAACAGTGAAAGGTCATACAGTCCATTTTACAATTCTAATCCAAAGGGTTACTACAAGTTTAGATTGTAATTCCGAAATACAAGCGAGTCTAACTACTAAAAAAAGGGCATATACAAAAGCCATCCACTAAATATATACAATAAAACACTAAGTCTTCAGCTTTCCAAAATCATCTCCGAGGCTCATGAAACTGGGGAGAAGAAACCTGAACATCTAAACAAAATCCACATAACTTGTGGTGAGATACAATCTCAGTGAGCAAATCTCAATGCATGTATGCAGAACATATATCTCATGACAATTCAGGCCTTAAATTACTATAACAGTCTCCATCTAACATATGCATTGGTATGCTTAAAAAAAATGCTTGCCCGATAGGCCATGTACAATCACAGTCTAGAGTTAGACCTGAGCTCAGACTACAGGGGATATCTCCCCAGGGGACGAATCCCACCCTACAGTATTTGACCGAAGTCCAGTAATTGACCGAAGTCCAGTAATCTTTAAGAACTAGCTTGAATAACTAATTCGACAATCAAGAATTGATAAATATCGCGAATTTCGTCAGTTTCGACACTCAATATCGCGAATTGATAAATATCGTCAATTTCGTCAGTTTCGATAATTCAAACCTTTCGAAACGAACGCAATTCGACACTCAATTGTCACCAAGTCTACATATTCATCAATTCCTAAATTCGAAATAAGTTCTCAATCCTTAGTTCCATCTTTCGGAACAAGATTAATTGGAGAAAACGGAACGTTTCGACTTTTCGAGAGTTTCGAAAGTTTCGAAACTAACGATAATCAAGAATCGATCCATTCTAACCGATTAAAATCGTTCCCCAGTAATCAATTATCAAACACAAACACAATCAACATCAATAATCAAGTATAATCAGAGAATGGGAGAGAGAGAAGTGGGTTCAAGGGTTTTGGAGACCAATTCCTAATTCTAACAATTCAAGTGAGAATTTACTCACCAAATGTAGCAATTCAAGTAATTAGATGGAAGAATTGTGATTCCTAGCTCCGTTCCGGCGTTCCTACTTCGTTCTGGCACTTTCTCTCTCTAGACTCACACTTTCTCTCTCTAAAACTAGGTTTTCTCCCAAAATTCTGATGAATTTCGCGTCCTGGGTATATATATTTTCGCTCAGTAATCGATTACCAAACCCTGGTAATCGATTACTGAAGGCAAAATTAGCCTAAACCCATTCTGGGAACCTGGTAATCGATTACCATCTTTGGTATTCGATTACTGAGTTTCCAGGTTGCTGGTAATCGATTACAAGGGTTATGTAATCGATTACTAAGGGCCAGACCTTCTGGTAATCGATTACTTAGCTCCTGTAATCGATTACCATTATCCAAACTCTCTGGTAATCGATTACCAGCTCTCTGTAATCGATTACCAGTGGCCCAAACTCAAGGGTTTAGCTCAAAATGAGTTACTTGACTTAACCTTACCCATCCCTACTCCTTTCACTTAGTTTATAAGATTCAAACTACATTATTAACCTATAAATCTCACAATTAACTTATCAAAAGTTGGGATGTTACACAATTAGATTACATAACATAATTGAAATAAAACTGGGGTCTTCTAAACTCCTAATTATGATTTCTAACTCAATGCTGGGTCCACGCACCAAAGCTTGGGAGTACTTACAAGTCGTCTAAGTTATATTGTGGGTTCCTATGTCTTCTCATACAAGGCTACCCCCCTTAAGGGATCATCCCTCTCTAATAAACCTCAAGGGTCAAGTCTACCACAAGAAACTACGCTGTGACTTCTAAAAGCTAGCTGGTTTGAAACATCATCTTATAATTAACATCATCTCAGCACTGGTTTCTAGAACATCAATACACAAGTCTCAAATTAACGAATGTAAGGTTGTACCCAACTGGTGCCACTCTGATACACATATGATAAAGAATGGGCAAACTCATGCAGTCCATCAGGAGAAAACCAATCCCATCATACAGAACACGATAGTGTGTACGTATGCTTGTACCTATCACTCCATCATGTGCACAAACGTAGAAAACATGATTGTATAACTTTCCAACCTAGGGAGTTTGAGTACGAATGCCTGCCCTATACAAGGGTATCAACATCTATTGACTAGAGCTTGCAACCATAACAATCGAAGGAACATTCAATTGCCTTGGTGACCAAGGGACACGTACAAACTTGAACGATGTTCGAAACCTTAGAAACAAAAGGAATGGAAGAAGGATGTTCAACACCTAACAACGCGTTCAACACCAAGCTTAACACTAGTCTTTAACAAAAGACTAACTAGATACTGATCGTTAACCCTCGTAGGAGTTATGCACTAAGTAACAATTCTAAATTCACAAGATATTCCTTCTTCCATGAACTATAAAGGCCAAAGTATTACCGCTAAGGAATCAAAAGAGAAGGGACCGAGAAGCCTAACCTATAGACTTAGCTCTACCACAGATAACTGAGAAAACCGATAACAGGAGTGCCTACAACCTGAAAAACAAAAATGATGTATTGAGTACAAAAACTTTGATAATTATGAGACGTCTACTCTATATACTTTGACCAAACAACAAGGGATTCTATCCTTCAGGTGCTAGCTGTAGAGTGAGCCTCAAACCGAAAGGAATCGATCATGATTGCTGTAACGTCCTAATTTCTCGACTCTAGAATAGTGTCCGTTGGAAACACCATTCCTGAATTTCTGAAACTATTTTGTTCAATTTCAATATCGTCAAACAAAAGCTTAGGCTTTCCAACGATTTGCTTAAGCTGTTATTAATACATACATCACAAATTTATACATATTGCAAATCTTAATTAAACTTAGGGAAAGAACCTACACTTGGAGTGGTGTGGTTCATGAGATTCATACCGGAAATTCAGTAGAGTCTCCTCTGAAAACTGGATATTACCAATTTCAAGTTCAACCTGAAACTCAGCAAAACCACCAGCACAGTTCACACTAAACCTGGGTTATTCCAATTCTACAATAAAAGGGCCTCCATGGCCTAAATATACATTCTCACAAATACTCAATACAATACGTCACATTCACAACATAAACTTATTAATACATAATAATAATGGGAACTAAACGTCCTACATCTATCTATCAGCTGAGGGAGCAGGAATGACCACCACAGGACTCAAGCTCTTCTTCCAACATCAAGAAACCCTAACCTGCACAACTGAATGTAATTCCCCGTAACGTGGGGTGAGACTACGTCCTAGTCAACATGATAATAGTGTGTGCATGTGTGGGGAAGCAAGACACATGACAGACAAGAATATAACAAAGGTGAGCAGTTCGTAAGACATTCATAAAGGGAAGTACAAGACATGTAATATCAATCATTCAAAGGCAGTTTATAAGGGGAGTGATAATTATAGAGAATCATAAAGATGTCCATGCAACAATAGGTCAACTCATAACTTCTCAATCATGTTCATCACAAAGGATTCATCAAACATAACCATGATAACTTAGACAATAAACATTAATTCTGAAATACTGAATTCCGCACCATGGATTTTAACCTTTCCCTTAGGCTAGACTGAGCTCAGACTAACAGGAAACGTCGTCCCTGAAGGCCGGAAGACCTTACCTAAAACCTTTCCCAAGGCCATAAAGACGTTAACCTTTACCAAGGGCCAAAGACCCCAATCATATCTTTATACATGAAACATACTTGAATTGAACATTATCATCATATACATTCCATTCATGAATGAAATACATAAGGTAATCTAAATCATTCCATTTCAAAACCTTAATTTCAACTAGAGCAATTAATAGAGTAATAATCATTTTCCATGAACATGATGGGGTAAACACATGCACAAGCATCATGGAATACATAAACATAAGCAATTATATGCATAATTACATTTCAAACCTTCATCTTCATAAAAACCCCCAATTTCCTCTAACCTAGGGTTTGCATTTCAAAGAATACATCCAAATCAACAACCCTAGATTTCTCTAATCAACAATAACCATGAATTTAAGCAAGGGAAGGTAGAATAGGGATCATACAAGGGAATTTTCATGAAAAATAAGCAAGTGAGTGAATCACACTCACCTTAGGGAAGGAAATAGGGGCGAATGAGAGGTGGAGAGGGGAAATCCCAAGCTCCCTCTCTCTAGAAACCCTAGGAAACCAAGGAAAATAAAGGGAGAGAGTGAAACCATCTGTTTTAAAAAATTGAGTTCGCGAATTTTTGCTCAAGCGAATCAAATTCGCTTGAGCGAAAATGACCCAAGAAAAGTACCCTCCCTGGACGATTTTTGCTCAAGCGAATTATTTTCGCTTGAGCGAATATGAGTCTGTTTTGGGAGTTCAAATGAGCTCGGAACCCTAACATATAACCTATCAAACTGAAGCCCCAAAAGTTAGCTTTCTAATGGAAGTGGAATCACCTTAATCGGACACCCATGGCTCTAGATATTTGTGAATTAGTGCACCAAGGTCATTAGGCCTAATTCCCAAAATTAAGCAATAACCTCAGTTTGTGCCCCTCTTGGTTCCAATTCAATTCTCTCCTTCTCAAAAAGGCTAGTGGTGGTTTGCCACTAGGACTGGATGTAGCTCAGTGTTGTGGGTGAACCAGGATAAATTCTGTGTCTGAGTTTTCTTTCCCTTAATCTCTTTTATTTTACAGTCTTTATATTTACGTTGGGGATTGAAAAGTACTTTTCATAATAATCTTAACTCAAGGACTTCAATAAAACAAGTTTCCATACAAACATAATGGTAAAACGTCTCTAGTGTAGGTTGAAGTATTATAGAAGAATACATTCAGAGGGTTGTCTGAAATACCTGTCTGAAGTGAGCCCAACAGGAACTCAGTTCAGACATATGATATGAATGGTCTCTGATCATCTAAAGTATTTCAGAAACAGTTCTGAAGGTACTCTTAATAATATTCTTCAGAAGACACTAAGATAAGTTTGTTTAAAATCAAAACAATCTTAAGTGTAAGAAAAAGTTTTTAATCTAAATCTTTCATATATTCCGCATGTTTTTAAAATAACTCTGATCTTAAGATTGGCTTTGTACAATGATCACTTAATGTGATTGTTTATTTTAAAGATTTCCAAAATTGTCTCAAAATATCTAAAACACTATTCAACCCCCCCTTCTAGTGTTGCCTGTGGTTCTAACAATTGGTATCAGAGCTCACCTTCGGGTTGAGCATCTAACAAATGCAGAAGGAGTAGATCCTCAGAAGATGGAAATCTCACCAGGCTGAAGCAACTCTGAAGAACGATAATGAGAATAGGAAAATCATTTTTCCAATACTCATTATTCATAAGGCTAAAGCACAGGACGCAACAGAAAAGGAAAGTGTATCTATCTCTAGATCACAAACTGGTAACACCTTTCCTATCTATATTTAAGTTATAATTTTAAATATTGTTATTAATCTGATGTATGATTTGTTTTATTGAAATTGTGAAAAATATGATTACATGATATAATTGTTTCATGCTTTCTAAAGTGTGTTAAAATAAATCACTGCATGCTATGTGTGTTTTACTATGTTTACTGCGTGAAATGTATGATTCATTTTATGTATGCTTTACTTATTTAAATGTATGTATTGAAGAGTCACACATGTTTAGTAAAGTAATAACTGCGTGTTTAAATTAAGTAAATGAAGAGTCGTGTGTGTTAGTCATAACTGTTTTTGAAAACATGAAACGACACGATGTGAATCATTGAATCATCAACCGGTTTCTCTCAATGGACACGATGCACTACTCCCCACACTGGTTCAGCACACATAACCGTCTCTCATCAATGCTTGAAGCATGCTTGGCTATCTATTTAAAGGGATTGGATGATCAACATGGAAATCACACTTTACTCAATCCTTTCTCAAAAAGATCAAATCTCCTCAAGTATCTTCATCTCACAAAGATCATTTGACTCATAGAAATCAATGGCAAACGCTTCTGCATCATCAAGCAACTCAAACACTTCCGTGTTTGATGACAGGATCATACCCTGTAAGGCGGTTAATCTTTCTGACTTTGATAAAGTAGACTACAAGATATCTGAGTACTTCAATGCCATTGGACGGACTCCATACTTCAACAACATTTCCTCCTCCTGGCATAAGAAGAGCGTAATGGATTTTTGGGACAACATCAAGATCATATCTGAACCAAGTAAAACCAGGATTGAGATAAAGGTGATGGGAAAATCACTGTCTGTGGACACCAAACTTATTGCTGAAGTTATAGGTGTTCCTGACAGAGGAGAACAATACTTCCAAAGATGGGAATCCCTTCATGGCGGAACATTCGTTCTTGACCAACATCTTTTTGGAAGACGAAGGATTGCTCCTTTCAGACCGTCTCAACTTCTGAGCACACCCAGGACCCTCCTTGCTGTATTAAATTGCTGCATTCTTCCCAGAGGAAGAAATAATTTGACTTTAAGTATGATGGAGAGGTTCGTATTGGGACTCTTGATGACAAAGAAGAAAATCAATCTCCCATGGGTACTGTTGTATCAGATGATATTCAGAAATGAGATGCGAAATGAGGACCTCTATCTTCACAACACCTTGATTATGAAAATTCTTTTGCACAAGGGATTTCCTATGGAAAGTCTCCTTGACCAACCGTCTCCTGACTTCTTCACTCCGGCTGAATATGCTGAGTTAGACCGGACCCTCATAGAAAGAGAAGAAGCTCCTGAGAATCAAGTGGTCATTCCTCCTCTTTTTGCTCCACGTATTAAAGAAGGAACCGAATATACAAACTTGAAGTCTTGGAAAAGGAGAATGACGGCATTGGATGCAAGTAATCTGAAGAAGGCGAATGATAGGGTAATTAGGCTGACAAAGAAATTGAGAGCTACAGAAGAAGAACTTCAAAAGCTTAGGGCTGAAAAGGAAAAGACTGATGAGAACCAATCTAATGATCAATGATACACATGTGTCTTGTTTCTTGAAGTCTTTATTTCTATGTCTTTGTGATTATATTGAAATTCTAGTTTGTTTGAAGTCTCTATGTTTTGATTTCTTTGTGTTAATATCTGTGCATAATTAAGAACATAATCCTTTCTTAAATTAACAAAATTGTATTTCTAAAAGATAAATTTAATTAACCTAATAAGATAATTTTTAAAAAAAAACTTGATGAAATGTTATCTGTAATTCTAAAATGCTAAATTTAAATAATTAAGACAAAATTAATTAACTTAATCAATCCAAGTTATTTAATTTAACAACATCAGATGCTACTGAAAGGTATTTCTAGTTTGAATGTTTCAGGAAACAGGTTTTAAGAAGATCATCTAAGAAACATCATCTAAAAGGACATAATGTGATAACATCTTTATTATCTAAACCTATTCAGGAAGTTCAGAATGAACTCTCTGAAAGCGTGGGTTACCAATATTAAAGATGGTTAACACTCTATGCACCAAACCTAACTCAATCTCTGAGTGGATTATACTAACTTAGTAATATCTCTGTTCATCTAACCCGTTCAGGAGGCTCCTTATGGACTGTCTGAAATTGTGGGTCTGAAATGTTAAGGGATAGTTACTCAAGTCATTAGAATCCAACTCAAGTGTAAAGGGGTAGGTTAAGATGACTGTTCAAAGATTCTCTGGGAGCACAAAAGACAAAAGCATACTGAAACGTGCAGACATCAAGCAACCTCAGATAAAGAAAAAGTCTTTCAAGCAAGAAGTAATGTCAGAAGGGACTTCTTTATCCAATAGACAATAACCAAATTCATGGTAACATCACTTCATCTTAAAACTTTTGCAGCTTTGAATACCTATCACCATAAATACTCTTTAAAAGCATTTAAGAGACCTTTAATAAGTACAAACGTAAAAGACTTATAAAAAGTTATCAGATACTTGCCTTTACAAAAAAAAAATTCTCTCTCTCTCAAAATATTTTCCGAAAAGTTTTTCAAACATAAATTTATAAAACCTTCCTCTCTCTCTGTCTTTAAACATTTTTTATGTTTTCAAAAATGTGTTTGGCATTTTTTTTATTCTTTTTATCTCGAAAAATTGTTTTCAAAAACTTCATCACGTCTCCTCTTGATGCTTCAACCGGGACTACATGTGCTCGGTTCATAATGGACACTACATAACTTCCAATGAAAGTAGCCTATAAAAGCAATCCTAAGCTTGCTTAGAAAATCATCTCGAACACTCAAACTTCATGCTTCTCTTCTCTCTATCTTTTCAAAGTTCTCGAAATTCTTATGAGATCATAAGGCAACTCTTCTCATTCAAGGATAGCCTTAAGAACTTAAAAAGAAAAATCGCAGAACGAAAACAAAGAATGAAGGAAGCAGCACAGGAACAAAGACTCATTGGTATCAATGTAGTCTTAGAAAAGACTGAACTCCTCTGGATGATGTATGGAATGAGAAGAAGGGTTCAGATTCCTCTTCAAAATCTTCTCTACAACGTTCCAGACATGGAGATCATACTTTCTACCGTTCCATGTGGTAAACGAAGTTTGTAGATGAAGGGGATTGACGAGGGCTACAGAGGAATCTGTTGGGTCTTGGAAGTACCCAGAGGAGCAGCTTTTAAATCTCCCCTCCCCTTTCAAAACTTCTTTTGAAATTTTTGTTTAAAGTAATTTTCCTTTTCTTTTTCTTTCTTTTTCAAAGATTTTTTCTGCTTTAGGCTTTAGGGTTTAAGTTTTAGGATTTCTTTTTCTTAATGTTTTGTTTAAGTTTCTCTTTTGAGTTTTCTTTTCAAAACCTGTATCTGAGCAACTGTAAAGACGTAATAAAAATCTTCTTTGTTTAGTTTCACTTATGCTTCATAACTTCTTGACAATTGCTTAACAAAATCTTAACTGAAACAAGAAATTCTTAAAAGACTGTAGAAAACTAATCAACTTAGGGGGAGAAATCTAAGTATTGAAAAGCAGATCTTTAAGCGTAAAAAATCTTAACAGGAGAAATATATCTGTCAAAACGATACATTATTTAACATTTGGTATAAGATTACATTAAACCTTTTTAATTAATGACAAAAGGGGGAGAAATATAAACTAACAAAATACTAAAAAGAGTGTAACAAAGAGGGAAATATACAGGGAGATAATAGGAAGTAGAAATAAATAGCAAAGAAATATAACATACAGTAAGCGAAAAGATAACAAACTAAGAGTTCTAATAACAAGTAAGAATAACAATAAGTCATAACAATCGGTGTCTGAAATCTTAACAAGAACATTTTAACAATAGGTTTTATTTTAACAATAGATATCTGAAATTTCTGAAGTATCATATAACAATAGGTATCTGAAGGATTCTAATAACCATAGGTGTCTGAAATTTTAACAAGAAAAATAACAATAGGTATCTGAAATCTTAACAAGAAAAAGTTTAACAATCAGTTATCTAAAATATCTGAAATATTAACAATAAACTTGTAACAGTTGGTTAATAAAAGATTTAACAATTGAAATTGATTAATTAAAGACTTAATTGGTTCAGAAGATATGTAAAAGAATCAATGCCTGTCTCAGGGGGAGTAATATAGATAGGGGGAGTAATAAAATCTATTATCTTATTTTATTATCTCTCATTTCTTTTTATACCCATTTTGTCAGTAATATATAATTTATTTGTCATCATTAAAAAGGGGGAGATTGTGAAGTCTATAAATCTGTTTAAGTAATTAAACATGATTATAAGACTTAACATCCGTTAGTTTTAATGATTAACAAATAAGATTATATAAAGAACAAATAAGATTATATAAAGAACCAATTAGATTATATAAACAGGTTCTACTGAGAAAGGTATTTGTTTGTTAATTATGTTTCAGGATAAAATACTCTTTAGAAGAAGAAGAAGATTTTGTGAACAGAATCAGAATCAGAAGATCAGAATCAGAAGAACAAAAGTGCAGAATCTGAAGAAGGTTAATCCTTAACAGAGTTGAAGCAACTGAAGAATAGAAGTGAAGACTTGAAGACTGACTGAAGAAGTGAAGACTTGAAGACTAACTGAAGAAGTGAAGACTTGAAGACTGTCTGAAGAAGCGAAGACTTGAAGACCATCTGAAGAAGTGAAGACCAAGAATACTATCTGAAGAACTGAAGGCAAAAGATATGAAGAAG
The DNA here is from genome assembly GCA_026901365.1 of Sesbania bispinosa. Lineage (NCBI taxonomy): Eukaryota > Viridiplantae > Streptophyta > Magnoliopsida > Fabales > Fabaceae > Sesbania > Sesbania bispinosa. Next base: position 1,772,085 of record QLOH01000091.1, read on the forward strand.
TACAGATTCAAGTATACGTCTGTCTGAAGAACAACAATGAACTAAAGAAACCAAGAAGAAGAAGATACGAAGAAGAACGAAGCTACAATTCTAAGGAAGAAGGCCGCTGAAGTTTCAACCAATATGAAGAATTGAAGTTGTCTGAAGGAAGCAACTCGGCTGAAGTAGTTAAGCTGTCTAAAGCAACGAAGCTGTCTGAAAGACTTGAGCTGTCTGAAGTCATCAACCTGTCTTAAGTGATGAAGCTGTCTGAAGAGCCAAGTCCGTCTGAAGACTCGAACTCGTCTGAAGACTGGAACCCGTCTGAAGGTTGGAAGCTGTCTGAAGCTTTATTAATGACGTGGCATCCTTGTTGAAACCTTGCGTGAAGACTTTTCCAAGTCTCTGTTGCCCGTACGTTTTCAAACACATTTGTGGCAACAAACACAGAGACCTTTCCCGGTGCTTTTGAACTTCATACACCACTGAGGAAATCTCTGCAACGCAGCAGTCGCAGCAACAACAGTAGCAGCCTTACTGCAGCACCAACGGTGTACTATGTCAGAACTCTCAAGAAGCGTGTCTCACAACGGATTAAAAGAAGACTATTTGCTGTCTCTAAACGATAGCATTTCAACGAGACATTTCTTCATTTGTGCAAACTAGAACAAAGCAGAAGAAAAGCTCAGGAGACTAAGCAAAAGCAACAAGGAAGATGTTTGAATAAAATATATTCAATTCAACATCTTTATCTAAATATCAAAAGAGGAATCTGCAAACAACGACTATCGATCAAGACATCTCATTCAAAGAAGTAATGGTGTCAGAAGCAAGCGAAAAAGGAGTATATGAAGAATAAGCAAAAAGGGCAAATTCAACGGATACATATCCTCAAGAGAATCAGAAGAAATCCGAAAGCAAGCAGATGCAAGACAATACAAGCTGGATAAAGCAGATGCAAGCAGAATGCAAGCTGGATAAAGCAGATGCAAGATAATACAAGCTAGAGCAAGCAGATGCAAGCTGGATAAAACAGATACAAGAAAGGAAAAGAATTCAAGAGAGAGAATACACATGATCATCACATCTCTCAAAATAGAGCTCGTCAACAGAAGTGTCAGAACGGGAGTATTCTGAACACTCAATATGCTTAAGGAGAAGCAACCGTCTGAGAAGCTATTACACAACGGCTATATGAGCCACATCATCAGAAGCTCAACGGTATTATGAATTATCTTCAACGGCTATATTCAAGAAGAACATATAAATAGCCTCAAGATTGAAGTTGAAGATGTTGTTGTAGTTGTTGAAAAAGTACACAACCAGGTTGTTGTTGTTATTGAAAACACACAACCAAGTTGGTCGGTCCAACAAGTTGTTGGCATGCAGAGCATATTAACCATGCTGCCAAAGTGCAGTTGTTATGCTATACAACCAGAGTGAATTATCAATCAGGCTACTGATCAGCTGGTCAGTTAGTTAGATTGTACAGTTGGTCTGTTGATCAAGTGAGTTGGTTGTCGGGAAGGCAATCATGCTGTACAAATGACTATCAAACCAGGTACGGTTTGAAGCTTTGAAGATACCTTGGCATTCCAATGATACGGGTGAGAATGTAGCCCATGGAAACCAATGGTAGGAGAATAAGGCTGGAGCTTAATTTCACATCTTAGTTAGCCTACTCTCAGAGGATGTATTCCTTATAGAAAAGACAGGGATTGTACTTAAATTCAAACACTTGTATCACTATCTATCCTTGTATTTAGTTTGTAATGACTATATCCTGAGTATGTACTCAGTAATCACTATGTACAAGAAGAATCTGAGTTGAGAAGTTCTAACGAACATCTAACTTAGGTTGAGAAGTTGTAAACTTCATACTTGGTTAGTTTCCCTGAGCCTGGAGAGGCTTGACTGTAAAAGAATACTCTTAGAGCTTGAAGAGGCTTGATAGAAAATACTACTGCTGGTCTGTGTGACTCAGTGTGACATATATGTGGTTGCGAGGGTCTGGAGGATTCGGAGTGACGCATATATGTGTTAAGGATCGGTGTGATCCTGAGCCTGAAGAGGCTTGACTGTAAAAGAATACTTGGTATGACATATATGTGGCTGCAAGGGTCTGGGGGATTCGGAGTGGCACATATGTGTTGTTGTTATAAAAAAAGGCTAGTGGTGGTTTGCCACTAGGACTGGATGTAGCTCACAGTGTTGTGGGTGAACCAGGATAAATTCTCTGTCTGAGTTTTCTTTCCCTTAATCTCTTTTATTTTACAGTCTTTATATTTACGTTGGAGATTGAAAAGTACTTTTCATAATAATCTTAAATCAAGGACTTCAATAAAACAAGTTTCCATACAAACATAATGGTAAAACGTCTCTAGTGTAGGTTGAAGTATTATAGAAGAATACATTCAGAGGGTTGTCTGAAATACCTGTCTGAAGTGAGCCCAACAGGAACTCAGTTCAGACATATGATATGAATGGTCTCTGATCATCTAAAGTATTTCAGAAACAGTTCTGAAGGTACTCTTAATAATATTCTTCAGAAGACACTAAGATAAGTTTGTTTAAAATCAAAACAATCTTAAGTGTAAGAAAAAGTTTTTAATCTAGATCTTTCATATATTCCGCATGTTTTTAAAATAACTCTGATCTTAAGATTGACTTTGTACAATGATCACTTAATGTGATTGTTTATTTTAAAGATTTCCAAAATTGTCTCAAAATATCTAAAACACTATTCAACCCCCCCTTCTAGTGTTGCCTGTGGTTCTAACAATTGGTATCAGAGCTCACCTTCGGGTTGAGCATCTAACAAATGCAGAAGGAGTAGATCCTCAGAAGATGGAAATCTCACCAGGCTGAAGCAACTCTGAAGAACGATAATGAGAATAGGAAAATCATTTTTCCAATACTCATTATTCATAAGGCTAAAGCACAGGACGCAACAGAAAAGGAAAGTGTATCTATCTCTAGATCACAAACTGGTAACACCTTTCCTATCTATATTTAAGTTATAATTTTAAATATAGTTATTAATCTGATGCATGATTTGTTTTATTGAAATTGTGAAAAATATGATTACATGATATAATTGTTTCATGCTTTCTAAAGTGTGTTAAAATAAATCACTGCATGCTATGTGTGTTTTACTATGTTTACTGCGTGAAATGTATGATTCATTTTATGTATGCTTTACTTATTTAAATGTATGTATTGAAGAGTCACACATGTTTAGTAAAGTAATAACTGTGTGTTTAAATTAAGTAAATGAAGAGTCGTGTGTGTTAGTCATAACTGTTTTTGAAAACATGAAACGGCACGATGTGAATCATTGAATCATCAACCGGTGCATCTATCACAAGACCCCCAGCATTCAATGGAGTAGACTATCACTACTGGAGAGATCGTATGAAGCTGTTCATTGAAAGCAACAACATTGATGTCTGGGATGTAGTTACTGATGGAGACTATGTGCCCATGCTAAACAATGTGCCTATACGTAAGGCTGACTGGACCTTGGAGCAGAAGGCTAGAGTTCAGATGAATGCCAAAGCCAAACTCTATCTGATATGCTCATTGAACAAATCAGAGTATGAGAAGGTGCACGGTTGTACATCTGCCAAGGAAATCTGGGATACTCTTGCAGCAGCCCATGAAGGGACTGCAACTGTCAAGCAATCCAAGATTAGTATGCTCATACACCAATATGAGATGTTCAAAATGGAAGAAACAGAAACCATTGATCAGATGTTTGGGAGGTTTCAGACCATTACAAATGGACTCAGGTCCTTGGGCAGAACTTATGAATCTGGAGATAATAACAGAAAGAATCTAAGAAGCTTGCCTAAGACCTGGAGACCCAAAGTTACTGCCATTCAAGAGGCAAGAGACTTAAACTCTCTTAGAATGGAGGAACTTCTGGGATCTCTCAAGGTTCATGAGCTTGAGCTTGAAGAAGATGACAACAAGAAGAAATCTCTAGCTCTAAACTCCAATACCAGTCAGTCTAGGCATGGCAAGATGAAGGCTATGCAAGCTGAGGAAACTTCAGAAACAGATGAGGATTCTGAAGATAGCTCAAAAGATGATGATCTTGCTCTTTTAAGTAGGAAGATCAAAAGAATGCTCCAAAATAGAGGAAAGTTCAGAAGGAATCAACCTTCAACCTCTAAAGGAGGTAAGACAGGTAAAGAGTTTCAAAATGACAAAATTACTTGTTTTGAATGCAAACAAGCAGGTCACATGAAGGTTGAGTGTCCTAAGTTGAAGAAAAACACATTCAAAAAGAAGAAGTTCTTCAAAAAGAAGAAGGGACTAATGGCAACATGGGAAGATCTTGATGAATCTACTTCTGAAGAAGAAGAAGATACCTCAGAAGAGGCCAACTTATGTCTTATGGCCAGTCTGCCATCATCAGACAGCTCTGAAGAAGAGGTATTTCCTTTAACCCTTCAAGAAATGTATGATGATCTGATGGAAAGCTCCAAAGAACTATTCCATGAGTATAAGAATCTATCCAAGGCTCACACAGAAATGTGTAATAAATATGAAGCCCTTGAAGTAGAAAATATTATGCTCAAGGAAAAGATCCGTGTGTCTGACATCAGTAGTTCTCAATATTATAAGTTTGTCAAAGGAACTGATAATTTGAACAGATTACTTGGTGATCAAAGACATTTCATTGACAAAAGTGGCTTAGGCTTTTGGGATCATAACATGCCTGAACCTCATATTTTTAATGTTGAAAAAGGCAAGGGAAAGGTTACTGGGTGTTCTCAATGTGGAAAAGCTAGACACAATGTGATTCAGTGTAAACACAAAAGGAGACCAACACCCAGGTCTAACAAAAGAGGACCCAAAAGTATATGGGTACCTAAAAACTTGATTATTCCTATTGCAGATGTGCTTAACAGGACAAAAGAGACACCACAAATGGTACCTGGACAGTGGATGCTCGCGACACATGACAGGAGAAAGGTCTTTGTTCCAAAACCTTAGACCAAGAAATGGAGGCGTGGTCACTTTTGGTGGAAACCAGCAAGGGAAGATCACAGGAATAGGGACTGTAGGTATGTCACCTTTATCCCTTATTAAAAATGTTCTCCTAGTGGAAGGACTTCAACACAACCTACTGAGCATAAGTCAATTATGTGACAGTGGATATGTGGTCTCTTTTACTAAGGAAGGTTGTATAGTCAAAGACTCTTCTGATCAAATCCTTTTTACTGCTAAAAGGCACAACAATGTGTACAAAATTGATCTAGAGGAACTAGCAAGTCAAAATGTTAAATGTTTTATTTCTGTTGAAGATGAAAAATAGATTTGGCATCAAAGTCTTGGGCATGCCAGCTTGAGATTAATCTCAAGATTAGCAAAATACAATCTGGTTAAAGGTTTACCAAAGCTCTCATACAAATCTGACATTTTATGTGAAAGCTGTCTGAAAGGGAAACAAACAAGACACTCATTTAAGATTTAAGATATTGTTTCTACTAGCAGACCTCTAGAACTATTGCATATTGACTTGTTTGGTCCTATTAGAACATAAAGCATTAGTGGTAAGAAATATGGTTTAGTCATTGTTGATGACTATTCTAGATATACATGGGTTATATTCCTTAGAAGCAAGGATGAAACTTTTAAGAATTTCACAATATTCTGTAAGAAGGTACAGAATGAAAAAGGATTCTGTATATCTGTCATCAGAAGTGATCATGGTGGAGAGTTTGAAAATACAAACTTTGAAATGTTCTGTGATGAGAATGGAATCTCACACAATTTCTCTGTGGCTAGAACACCTCAACAAAATGGGGTTGTTGAGAGAAAGAACAGAAGTCTGCAAGAGATGGGAAGAACCATGCTCAACTCATGCAATCTACCAAGATCCTTCTGGGCAAAAGCTATTAACACAGCTTGCTACCTTCAAAACAGAATATTGGTGAGACCAATTCTTAAAAGAACTCCTTATGAATTGTGGAAAGGAAGAAAACCCAACATATCTTACTTTCATCCCTTTGGCTGTGAGTGTTTTATACTTAACACAAAGGATGATCTTGGAAAGTTTGATGCAAAATCTGACAAAGGATTTTTCATAGGTTATTCTGAAACATCTAAGGCTTACAGAGTTTATAACTCTAGAACTCTAGTTGTAGAAGAATCAATCCATGTTAAATTCAATGACAAGAAAGAGACTGATAGGGAACTATCAGATCTAGAGGATGATTTTGTAGGAATGGAGCTAAATGACAACAGCAACTTGAAAGATGAGCAGTTGTCTGAAGTGCCTACTGTTACTGAACCTCTTCAGATAGATGTTGAGTCTCAGACAGATGCTGTACCCATTCACAGAACTGATTGGAGATACAAGTCACATCACCCTAAAGAGCAAATCATTGGCAACACTTCAGAAGGAGTTAAGACAAGATCAAAATTCAGACATTTGAATTCTCTTGCTCTCCTGTCTGAAATTGAGCCAAAGAGCATTGATGAAGCTCTGCATGATGAAGGGTGGATCCTAGCCATGCAAGAAGAGTTAAATCAATTTGCTAGGAGTGATGTCTGGACCCTTGTTCCTAAACCCCATGGGAAAACTATTATTGGAACCAAATGGGTGTTTGGAAACAAGCTGTCTGAAGAAGGCAAAGTAGTCAGAAACAAGGCAAGGCTTGTGGCTCAAGGATACAATCAGCAAGAAGGAATTGATTTCACAGAAACCTTTGCCCCAGTGGCCAGGTTAGAAGCAATTAGAATTTTATTTTCTTATTCTATAAATAATGGCATCAAGATATATCAAATGGACGTTAAAAGTGCTTTTCTCAATGGTTTTGAGGATGTCACTTTTCCAGATTACGTTTTCAAATTGAAAAAGGCTCTCTATGGTCTAAAACAAGCCCCAAGAGCTTGGTATGACAGATTGAGCAATTTTCTTATCAAAAATGGTTTTGAAAGAGGAAAAGTTGACACAACTCTTTTTAGAAAACAGTCTAACAAAGGTCTCATGCTAGTCCAGATATATGTTGATGACATTATATTTGGTTCCATTGATTCTTCTCTTTGCAAGGAGTTTTCTGAGTTAATGCAATCTGAATTTGAAATGAGCCTAATGGGTGAATTAAAATTTTTCTTAGGACTTCAAATTAAGCAAGATTCTAATTGTATATGGATTCATCAAGAAAAATATACAAAAGAAATGCTTAAGAAGTTTAATTTAAATGATTGCAAGCCCATGTCAACTCCTATGCATCCTTCAACATATTTAAGCAAAGATGAGAATGAAGAACCAGTAAATCAGACTTTGTATAGAGGAATGATTGGTTCCTTATTGTATCTAACAGCAAGCAGACCTGACATTATGTTCAGTGTGTGTCTTTGTGCTAGATTTCAATCAGATCCAAGAATTACTCATTATAAAGCTGTTAAGAGGATTTTTAGATATCTTAAAGGTACTACTAATCTTGGTCTTTGCTATAAGAAAGACAAAGAACGCAGGTTAATAGGATACTGTGATGCTGACTTTGCTGGAGACAGAATTGAAAGAAAGAGCACTAGTGGAGGTTGTCACTTCTTTGGAGGCAACATGATCAGCTGGTCAAGTAAAAGGCAAAGCACCATTGCATTATCAATAGCTGAAGCTGAATATATCTCAGCAGCAAGTTGTTGTTCACAACTTCTTTGGGTGAAGTATCAGCTTGAGGATTTTAATATTCCTATATCTGTTATACCTGTTTTGTGTGACAATACAAGTGCCATTAATCTGTCTAAAAATCCCATTCAACATTCTAGGGCTAAACATATAGAAATCAAACATCATTTCATTAGAGACTATGTTCAGAAAGGTGTTTTTGATATAAAGTTCATTGAAACAGAGCTTCAATGGGCAGATATATTCACAAAACCTCTGACTGAAGACAGATTTACGTTCATACGTGATAATTTGAACATACATGCATTTTCTAACTGATTTTGTGTGTTGTCTGAAATGAATATTTGAAATTTCAGTATGTCTGAAATTGTGACATGTCTGAAATTTTAGGGTTTCTGAAATTTCATCTAGTTGTCTGAAATCTTGCACTTGTCTGAAATGAACAAATGACGTGGCAATAAAGGGACGGTTTAAATCCACTTTACACGTTACCCTATGTCTGCGTGGCCAGTTTCTGCCATCATTGCCTCAGAAGTCTATAAGTGCTGTAAGGAAGTGAGTCCTTGGTACGTTACATCTCACTACCCTCTCGGAACCTTTGCTATTCTTCGTCTTCAAGAAAGCATTTTCTCTCTCAAGTTCTTTCCATCCTTCAACAATGGCACCAAAGAAGTCTGGAGCTGATAATATTGTAAAGACCAAGGGTGTCTTTCTGGAAGAGCTTGAAGCACTAGGAATGGATCTTCATGCAGAATTTCAAGCAGCTGGGTGGCTTGAATACTTCAACAAAAATTGTTCACATTGGCATGAGCAGAGTATACTTGATTTCTGGGCCACAGCCAGAGGAATCCCTAACCCTCAAGGCATCTACACCACCATCAAGGCTGATGTGCTTGGTACATCTATCTTTATTGATGAAGACATCTTGGCCATTGTCTGTGGTGTCAAGACTGAAGGTGCTGTCTTCTCTCCTGGCTGGGAATCAAGAAATGGAGGTCAGAAATATTTTACTGAGTTTTTGTATGGAACTCCCTCTCCTGCTAGTCTGGATGCTAAGAATATGTTAGATAAGGCTAGGGTTTTGCATGCTATTTTGGGGAACTCTGTAATACCTAAAAGTGGCAGTAGAAACCATGTGTCTGAACTGGAGCGATTCTGCCTCATTGACCTTCTGAAGAAGCAGAAGATAAATCTTCCAAATATCATCATGTACCACCTTCAGAAGAGGCTGAGAGATTCTGCTGGAAGTTTTCCTCACAACACCATCATCACCAAGGTGTTGTTGCATTTTAAAGTTCCAGTTCACCAACTCTTTGATCACCACTCAATCCCTATGTTTGGTGAATCAAATCTGAAGAGTATGAAGATTAAGCTGACTCCAAGGCCTCCCTCGCCAACCATGAAAGAAAGTTTGCTGATGGAGAAAGCTCAGAGAAGAAGTTCCTCTGTGCAGATTCTGGAAAATGAACTAAAAGGAGATATCAGAAGACATGAGTTCAAGCCCTCAAAGGCGTCACCTCAACCAAAGCTGAAAAAGCTACCTGTAAGAAGCTCAGCTAAGATAGCTTTTGCATCTGTATAGATTCAAGCGTCTGAACCTGTTCAGAAACCTTCTCAAAGGTTGTCTAAAATTGTGGGTCAGGTGTCTGAACCTGCACAATCTTCAAAGCCTACTTCTATAATGGAAGGACAGGCTGTGGATATTGATGCAGTTGCTGCTCAACCTCTTGCTGCATGCTCCTCTGACCCTGAACAGATTCAAGTTGCTGCTTTGGCTACTGCCATTGAACAAGAAGAGTTAGAACTGAAAGAAGAGCAAGAGAAAACTGATAGAGCTCTTGCAATAGCCTCACAACTTGCTTATGCTGAGGATGACAAGCAAGCAGCCATTGCTGAAGCCTCAACGAAAAGAAAGAGGTCAAGTGCACCTCAGAGGAAAAAGAAGAAGGGTAAACTACTTCAGACAGTGTCTGAAGTTAGGATTACCAGAAGTACTGCTTCTCACCTAGAAAAAGCAAACATTGCTGGAAGGTATCAAAAATTTGTAAAGGCTAATCAATACTTCAAGAGAAGAAGGGCTCTTTCCTCTGAAGAAAGAAAAAGGGAGGATAAGGAAGCCAAGGAAAGGGAAGAAAAAGAAAGAGCTGCTAAAGCTCAAGATGTTCTTGCTCTCAAACCTTACAAAAGGATCAAGGTGAGATTTGATAATGTAACTCCCTCACCTCCTTCATCACCAGAAAAGCAACCTTCTCCACCTATCTCCCAACCTCTACCAACCTTACAGCTAATTACATTACCCTTTGAACCTTTCATACCATCTGAACCCTCATCACCTACACCCATCATACCATCAGACAACCTGTTGTCTGAACCCCCTGCACCTCAAGAAAACCAAGTTCTTGAACCCTCATCATCACCATCCAAACCCCCTTCACCTCTGTACATACAGCTATCTGATAGCTCATTATCTTCACCTTCATCACCTTCCTCACCATCATCATCTCCACCTCACACACCTTTACCTCCTTCACCACCTTCATCTGTTCATCAATTCAACCTTTCAGCTGAGATTGCAGCCTTATGCAAGAGACTGACAAGAACCTCCTTTGGCTCTTGTCCTTTGCCAAAATTCCAGCATCTGTCTGAAGAGCTGCATCACTTTAGAACAACCCCTGCTGTCTCACTTCATCAAGGTCTCACTAAGAAGACTGTGTCTGATGTAAGGGCTTTATACTCCAACAATGCTGATGGTTTGGAGAAGATAAGGAAGGGTGTTGTCCATCCTAATCACACATGGGATCTTATCAATCCATTCTCTGAAAATCATGGAAGCTGAACAATGAAGAATGGCTAATGGTAAGAATGCTGAACACAGAAGCTGAGTTGTTCCAAAGAGACTTGGCTAGAGGAGTTGGAATGATAGGCTACAGGCATCCTAGAACCAGTTCAATCAGGCCTTCAACCAAAATCTTGGTGAAACCTGATAGGATTGTTCCTAGGTATCCCCTCAAAGAAGGTCAAGATGAAAAATTGAAGGGTCCTAAGGTCTATTCTGTATCAGCACCCCTGTCTGAAGCCATGACTACTTCAGAATGGGAAGGTCTTCCTGAGTTTATCATATCAGAAGGCGGAGGTTTGAATCACCTATTTGAAAACTGGATGTGGGAATCTTACTGGAAGATCAGAAAAGCTGTTGGGTCTTCTTCTGGGTGTAGTGGTCCTGATGCTGAATCTGCAATGGGTGTTGGACACTTCACAAATGTTCAGTACCATTTCTTAAGAGATCACTTTCCCCCACAGGCAGATTCATTCAACCAAGCTCGGGTGCTTATGAAGTATGTTGGGACCTTTTTCTGTCCAGTCTACAATCCTTCAGAATATGGCTTACAGCCTGGTTTTGGAGTTTTGAGATTTGTTTGTCCCTACCTTCAGCTCATCCTAGTTGAGTCTGAACCTGACCTGTTTGAAGAGAACAAGAAGCTGAAATCCAAGGTCAAGGCCCTTGAAAAGAGATGTGAAGAATTTGAGAGGAGATGTGAAGTCTCAGAAAAGAAAGCACAAAAGGTTTTTCAGAATCAGCAAGAAATTGTTCATGAACAACAGCTGATAAGAAGTGGGCAACAAGAGTTGAAATCTTCTATTGAAGCTGCCATAGACAAGGCCAAGGAAGAATTGATCTCCTTTCTGTCTGAAGCCCTGCTGAAGAAGAAGGACTAATTTATTGCCATTGTCTTATGCTCATGACTTTACTTTATCTGTAGATCATAATCCTGTTTGCTTTATTGCTCTATTACTGATTATTACTCTATGATTCCCTTTTGATTGATGACAAAAGGGGGAGTACTAAAACTAACAAAAATCTGATTCAAATGTGAAGTGCTACAGGACTCAGGGGGAGCAAAGAAGAACTATTAAGTTCATTATCTGAGGGGGAGTTATTATTAAAAGCTACTTTATTCTCACATACTCCTTTCAGATTTTACAGTTTTAAGATAAATTTGTCATCATTAAAAAGGGGGAGAATGTTGAGTCTCAAAAATATCATAAGAGATTTTATCATGTTTTAAGACAGCAATATTTCCAAGTTTTAATGATTAACAAATTTACAGTATTTATTTTCACAGTTACTCTTAAGTGTTTAATTATCTATCTGTGATTTCAGCAAGCCACAATACGCTTTATAAGTCTTTAAGAAGTGCTTCAAGTCATCTAAGGGAAACAGGCCTTCTGAAGTGGTCAACCTGTCTTAAGTGTTGAAGCTGTCTGAAGAGCCAAGCCCGTCTGAAGACTGGAACCCGTCTGAAGTTCGGATGCCGTCTGAAGCTTTAATAATGACGTGGCAACCTTGCTGAAACCTTGTGTGAAGACTTTTCTGAGTCTCTGCTGCTCGTACGTTTTGGAACACATTTATGGCAACAAACACAGAGGCCTTTCCTGGTGCATTTGAATTTCATACACCACTGAGGAAATCTCTGTAAACGCAGCAACGCAGCAATTCCTGAAGCAGCCTTTTGGCAGATGCAACCTTGTACTGTGTCAGAAATGTCAGGATGCTCAGAAGTATGTCTCACAACGGATTGAATAGCATTTAATGCTATCTCTAAACGGTGGTTTTTCAACGGATTAAAGTCTGGGTATAAATACCCCTTATGAAGACCATCATGCTGCTGGCAATAAGAACAGAGAAGAGCATATAGAAAAAGAGAATCATCGCTGCAAATTTTCTTCAAGAAAATCACTCTGATAAACTTCTTTGTACACTTTATATTTTCATATCCTGAGTATACCTCAGTTTTTAAGCTGTACATCGTAATAGGTTTGAGCTTTAAACTTGTGTAGTTTAAAAGCTTAAACTCCTTTTAACTGTAATTGTTGTTGAGCCTGGAGAGGCTTGTCTGGAAAAGAATACTTGTGTTGTTTGAGCCTAGAGAGGCTTGTCTTGGTTGTAGAGCCTGAAGAGGCTTGATAGAAAAGAATACTTGTAATCTTTGTGAAAGATTAAGAGAAAATCCAAGTGCTTGTTGGCATTGGGACTGGAGGTAGCTCACAGTGGTGGTGAGTGAACCAGGATAAATCCTTGGCTAAGTTTTTCTATCCCTTATCTCTTGTCAATTCGTTTGTATTAATATCAAGGGTGTTGAAAAGCTATTCTAAATATTTTAAAAGCAAAGAAACCTTTTAAAATATACTTTCAGGAACCATTCAAATACTTCAGACAGCCTCGATAAACCTGTCTGAAACTATTTATAACTTGTTGTTTTCAAAAAGCTTTCAAAATACAAAGAAACACTATTCAACCCCCCCTTCTAGTGTTTCCCTGTGTTCCTACAACTCATTCCTCAAATCTTCACCAAGTATAAAGGACAACCAAAAATTCAGGCAACACAAACAACAAATATGTCATGCAATCATTCAATCAGAAATGAGCATCATAATTAGCCAAACAACTCACACCATCCAAGTTCAATTACAAACAACCGACATTCTCCTAGCCCACTAGGGAACCTACTCATCAATCCCTCTCGTCACTCTCTCTTCATCGCATACCGCAACTAATTACGCCCTCTATTTCAATGCTTACCATTTTTACCTTTCCTTCTAAGTGTGCCTCAAGTCCACTAGGGATTAAGGATAGGTCCTACAAAATCTCTAAGGAGAAAATCTTACTATTGGGAATGAATCTAAGTCACTCTCCCTCTACTTGTAAGTGGGTGGCTCTAACCCTGATGGGGAGGTGTCCCAACTCCCTTAAGAAGGTATCCTATTTTCGTCACTAACCATAATTCCATGTACAACGCACCCAGTAGAGGGGTGATCAGTCCTTATACTGACCATGAGGCACGGTGGAATTACAGTAAGTCACGGGAAACTAACTTAACGACAGTCCAATTGGATTGAACTGCTCTGATACCAAAATGTAACGTCCTAATTTCTAAATCCAAGAATAATGTCCGTTGGAAACACTATTCTCAAGTTTCTGAAATTATTTTGCACCATTTTCGATATCGGCACACATAATAACAAGATGTCTAAGCAATCCAACGTTTCCTTCGACTACCACATAATTCATCCATCACATTTTAAACGTAAAATTCTAAACTGAAAAGTAGGGCGACCGACAACCATAAGTGTGAGAGTTCATAAACTCCTACCAGAAATCCGGCAGAGTTTCCCCTGAAAACTGGATATTTCCCAATTTCCAGAATCACCTGAAAAAAAGCAATGTCCCAGTACAATTCATAACAACAAGAGTACTAATCGAGTCCAAAGGATAAATAGGCCTCTGTGGCCAATGTAAAGGTTTCTACATCAATTACTAATTAATTAAAGACTACACTTAACCGTATGATGAAATCTCTATTTAATTACATCATTAACGACTATTTACAATGGATAATACTTCATAATTACTATCTGGTCTCCAGAAGTGTAGGTCTACTCCAAAAGCTCCTCTTCATTTCTGGACAAAGGCTAGAATACCCTGCATAAACTAAAATATATCCCCGAAACGTAGGGTGAGACTATGGTCTCAGCGAGCAAAGCATGCAACAGATAGTGTGGGGAGTCTCACACAATGCAATGCAACACACAACACATACTCATAAATCTAGTAGTCTGAATACATAACAATTTTGAATCAGGTATAATTAAACATCTTAACATGCTCGTTAATTCTGTCATGCATCATAATTCTAGAACACATAATAATTCTAAAATACCTAATATTCTGGAATACATAATTATCTAAGAATCTGTGTAGTATATATGATGTGTGAACTGCTTTCTCGGCAGAACGGGATCTTTTCACTAATTCTGGGGCTAGACCTGAGCTCAGACTACAAGTGATATGAACCTTGAGGTTCTATCTTGAATGGACCTTAGAAATTTCTGAATAAAACAACTCTTCTCTTGACAAACAATTTTCTTTTCGTGTCAATACTCTTCTTTTTTTTCTTTGTTATTTTTCTTTTCTTTTTGTCACACCTTAAATTTCATAAGCAAGAATGTGATCCGTTGGAAACCAAATTCTTGACTTCGAATTTATAATGTTACATTTCAATATCGACCCGTTCTATAAATTATCCACAATTCCAACCAATCGGAAATAATTTAAAGTAAACAACATGAATTATAGTCTTTTAAACTAACATCGATCTACCCATTCAATCACATAACAGTCCAATTACACATAAAGTCCTTCTTACATTACCAAAACACCAAGGAATCCATAATTCTACTAACTACTAAACTATATTACTTGAATTATAAGAGAATTTACATAAGTCAAATTCATTTACAATACTCCCAAAATATAGGGAACATGATCATCTTCCACAAACAAGCAAACCACCTCATGGATGTGCATTCCGAGGAGGAGGAGGCACCTGGACATCTATAATCCACATAACGCGTGGTGAGATAAAAATCTCAGTGAATAATACTCTATGCATGTATGCAAACAGTTATTTATGACAATTAAGGCATTTCATTCATAATTCATAACTTAACAAATGCATAAGGATGCTCTTGTATGCTTTGCCACTAGGCCATGTACACATCACATTACAGAGTTAGACTCGAGCTCGAACTACAGGGGATATCTCCCCCGGGGACGAATCCCACCCTCACCTAGGCCGAAGCCCCATATTGACCGAAGTCCATTAATCTTTAAACTTAAATCGAACAACCAATTTAGACACTCGGAATTGATAAATATCGTAATCTCGTTGGTTTCGACAATTTCGACACTTCGAACCTTTCGAAACCAAGGAGATTCGATGTCGAACGACAATCTCAAGGTATACTCATCAATTCCGACATCCAAAGTGATTTTCAATCCTTAGTTTATCATTCCGGAATAAGTTTAATCGAAAAGAACGGAGCGTTTCGACGTTTCAAGAGTTTCGAAACTTTCGAGAGTTTCGAAAGTTTCGAAACTAACGATCTTCAAGAATCGATCCGTTTCTAACCGATTAAATTCACTCCCATTGTTCAAACATTCATATACAATCACAAACAAACAATAATATCAAGTAAAATCAGAGAAATGGGAAGAGGAAGGAGGGGGTTCATGGGTTTGGAGACCAATTCCTATTTCTAACCATTAAGTGAGAATTACTCACCACAAAGTAGCAATCCAAGTAGTTTAGGGGGAAGGATTGTGATTCCTAGCTTCGTTCCGGTGTTTCTACGTTGATCCGGCACTTTCTCTCTCTAGACCCTCTCTCCCTCTCTCTAAAACTTGAGTTTCTCTCCAAAATTCTGATGAATTTCGCGTCCTGGGTATTTATATTTTCGCTCAGTAATCGATTACCAAATCCTGGTAATCGATTACTGAAGGCAAAATTAGCCTAAGAACCCATTCTGGGAACCTGGTAATCGATTACCATCTTTTGTAATCGATTACTGAGTTTCCAGGCTGCTGGTAATCGATTACAAGGGTTATGTAATCGATTACAAGGGGCCAGACCTTCTGGTAATCGATTACTTAGCTTCTGTAATCGATTACCATATTTCAGACTCTCTGGTAATCGATTACCAGATATCTGTAATCGATTACCATTTTTCAAACTCTCTGGTAATCGATTACCAGCTCTATGTAATCGATTACCAGTGGCCCAAACTCAAGGGTTTAGTTCAAAATGAGTTACTTGACTTACCTTACCCATCCCTACCCCTTACACTTAGTTCCTAAGATTCAAACCACATTAAACCTACAAATCTCACAATTAATCTATCAAAAGATTGGGATGTTACACTTTTTCTATTATCTTTTCTTTTTCTGTTCTTGGAATTTTCGAACACCAAATAAAATAAGATAGAAGGATAACAATTTCTAACCTTGCAAAAAAACGGATATTCAACCTTGAATACTTGAAAAATAAAACACATATATTTCAAGTAATACGTATAGGAAAATGGGTTTTTGAACAAACGTAGAAGAAGTTGGAAAAACAGAAATGATAGAAGATGGACGTCACACGTTCAAGATTTGAAAGATAAGTCCTTGAAGATACACACACAAAGGTGAAGAACCTTTGATAATCTTCAACTCTTGACTAGCAAGAAATTTAGAGAAAATCACTTTCACTAAAAAGAAAATCACTTTCACTTATATTGATAAACTTGGCATAAAACATCTAAGTTTTCTTGCATGCATGAAGCATGTATTTATAGAGTTTACAAGGTGAATTAGGGCCATGAAATGAGCTGCACCTTCACGCCCAAAATACTCCCAAAAATACCCTTACACACTTCCCATGCATTCCTAATTAAATTACTAAAAAGTAATTAAAGAAAGTGGTAAATTAACTAGCTAAAACTAGGCCTATTCCTAGCTTATTTGGCCGCAAAATCCAGCCAGCTTTTCTTCGCACATGTGGCTGCATTAACCTTTGAGTTGTAACAACCAAACATAGAATAATTGGGCTATTGAATCAGCCATGAAGTGACCACCCATAACACCCCCTTGTGGTTAAGTTTGCCTTCAATTTGTAACCCCCATCTCATGAATGTTTGCCGCAACTTTGATGACAATTCATTCAGCCAATTACAACCTTCATAACCTCCCATTGATGACACATAAATCAGCCATGAAAAACACATGTTGGCCGCACAAAATAATGGCTTATGACTCAGCCATTTACTCACTTGTTGGCCGCAACATTGAAGGAATATAACTCATCCTCCCATGTACATGTAGCCGCCCACCTTTTGCTTGTTGGAAGGTCTCCATGTAGCCTCAAATCGGACCAGATTCATGCACAAAAGGTAAGCCTCCCTAACGAGTATTAGACAAGATTTTAATGCAAATAAACAACATTATAACCTTGTCTTGTAACCACCAGAATAGGAAACGTAACCACCAGAAAATTAAACTTTATGTGTTGTAACTCCTACAAGTTTATTGAAAACAAATAAAACTAATTAAATCAGAAAATTAGGGACTATGTTGGCCGCCCGACATGGCCTTCCTCCATGATAATTGATGGCTCTTCAACTGGCAGTTGCATTAAAGGCAACTGACACTTCATCAATGGTTCCTCCTTCTTCATCTTGGATGCAATTAATGAACTGGTCACTTTCATTAATGCTCTTGATTATGAAAAGTTGTAGAACCTCCTTTGCCTTCCTTGCTTTCGCCCCTATCATGGTTCCCCCTAGTGTTTTGACTGCTTGAATGATGTCCTCATCAACAAGGAACGTCTTCCTTGGGGACTCGGCCCGTGGATCCTTTGATAATCTGTGGGTCTTAAGAGGCGTCAGTGAGGTCGATACTGAAATCCCAACTACAACCACTACCTCTTGGCCCTTGTCCAGATAGGAGTATCAACGACCTGAACTTGTCCACCCCCCTAAGGTGGATTATTCGCTAAGGAGAACCTCTCTTAACCGAATCCAAGACCTACTGGGACTTGGCCCTGGACCCATGTGGAATTAAGTGTGTCTTTTAGATAATGCAAATGCATGGAGACATACTTCTAATAACACATAATAATATAATCCTCAAAGCATAACATTATACGAGTTCCCTAATTAAAAGCCCTAAATCAATTTCCCCCCATAAAGCCTAGTTCCATGTTCCTATGCATAACCATGTCAAAATTACATATAAATCCACCAAATTATTAAGGAATACAAGAAATCATCAAGAGAAACATGCCTTAGCAACCATTCATAAGAAATCACAAAGTTCCTAATTTAGCTTAACCTAGGGTTTGCACATTTCAAGCGAATAATCTATCGAATAATAAATCAACCCCCACACACTAAAAGAAAGGGATTAGAATAGTGGGAATCATGATAGGAACACACACAAGATGTGGTGAGGGTGTGTGAGCTTCACTCACCTTGAGATAGATCTCCAATGGAGGACAATGGAGGAAGATTAGGGAGAAAATGGGGGAGAACTTGAGGAAGATGAAGATGCTTGGATGGTTCCTTGGCCCTAACCTTCTTCCTTCTCTCCTACTTCTTCCTCTCACTCTTTCTCTCTCTCTCTCTCTAAGTGCCTGAAGAAAGGAGAAAATGAGGAAGAAGAACGTGCGCTCTGTTCTTTGAATTTCCTCAGCAACGTGCGCGCTGCAGCCCCCAGAGCATGCTGAAGCGCGCTTGCCAAGCCCTCTGATGCTCATTAAATCAAGTGCGTTGAAGCCCCCAGGGTGTGCTGCATCCCCCAGAGCGTGCTGAAGCACGCTTGCCAAGCCCCCTGATGCCCACTGAATCAAGTGCGCTGAAGCCCCCAGGGTGTGCTGCAACCCCCAAAGTGTGCTGCAGCCCCCAGTGTAGGCTGAAGCGCACTCCTTCACATCCAAAACTCCTCTCTTTCTCCACTTAGTTCTCCTTCTAAAATTCCCTTCTAACTTAGTTCTTTTTCTCCTGATCTAATCCATAACTTAAGACTTTCACTATGCCCTTTTACGTTCTAATCTTGGGATGTTACGGCAGGCAAAGCGTAGGAAACGTAACATAATTTTTATTGGGCTGAAATCGCAGTCTCAAAAGCCCATCAGAACACTTAAAGGCACTTTGAGGGATTGAGACGACATACAGATACGTACAAAGCCATTGAGCAGATCTGGAGCTAGAGACTTGCACTCCTTTAGGATTGAATGTAGTCGATTCAATCCCCAATTGTATTTTGGATCTTCTTTGTTATTTAGGAATCTCAATTTTTATAATATTGGTGTTTTTATTCTATTCTTAATGCTTAGCTTCCGTCTTTGTACTGGAGTTATGATGCGATTTTTCAAATGCGTTGAGAAACGGTTTTCTAAATCTGATTGGTGAAAACACTCAATTTGTGACTGTGGAGACCAACATGAATTGATAACTTTAACAATTGATCTTCAAATCGGGGCAATTTGTGACTGTGGAGACCATCATAAATCGTTTCTGACTATTTCATAGTTGTGGAGACCTTTATGAAATAATACTTATTTGTGCTTCAATATTATAATTATAAATTCCTAAATATCATTGGGTTCCAAATTCAAGAGGGGTGCGATAGACGAAGTTCAATCCTAGTTTCCTTAAATTTCTCAACATTATCCCTATTTTCTCTCTCTCTTATCTTTTAGTTTATTTACTATTGCAATCTTCACAAACAACCATTCTTAGTTTTTTTTTTTAGGATAATTTATTTTATTATTTTGTTCCTCTCTTTCAAGCTAACCTTTGTTTGAGCTTCTTGATTTATGCTCTTGTGAGGACAAGTGTCTCAAAATTAATTGGTATTTGATCCTGAGATAGAAAGGACATCTAGAAGGAACATGAGTGGAAACAGGAGGAGAAGACAAGGAAGATATCAAGAAGAAAATTTCAACATTCTCTCTAGTGAAGTAAAGAGTGAAGAGATGGCTGAAGAAAGACCACTAATTCCACAAAGAAGGACATTAGGAGACTATGTCATGCAACAAGGACCACATTATTTTTCAAGCATAGTTGTACCTACTACTGCAAAATCCTTGGAGATGAAGCCAGCATTCCTGAGTCTCATTAGTGCCCATCAATTCATAGGATTGGATCATGAGGATCCACACACTCATCTCTCTACTTTTTATGAATTGATTGGTACCATGAGTTTTGAGGAAGGTGATCTTGAATCTGTTTATTTACGTTTATTCCCTTTCTCTTTGATAGGAAAAGCTAAGGAATGGTTGAAGTCACATCCCAATCAAAGTCTGACTAATAGGAGCATAATGGAAGAAAAATTCCTAAACTGATTTTTCCCACCATCTCGCTACATAAAGGCCAAGTCAGATATCTCCACATTCAGGCAGGGAGCAGATGAACCATTATGTGAAGCCTGGGAGAGATTCAAATCTTTGCTGAAAAAGTGTCCCAACCACGGTTTGGAGGATATTGAACAACTGAACATCTTCTGCAATAGACTCAGACCTGACACCAAGATGATCATAGATGTTCCAGCAGGAGGCACAATTATGTAAGTAGATGCAGAGCAAGCCATCCGAATTATTGATAATTTTGCATTAAATGATCAACAAGCTCAGAATAACCTTATTTCCCAACAGCTAGAAGTAGTTTCTAAATAGATGGCTAGGCTCCCTCAACAATTGCAAGAAGTACAGTCTTATCCTAGCCAGTCTCCACAATTGACTTGTGATTTTTGTGGAGGTGACCATCCTAATGGTCATTGCTCTTATCAAGATATTCAGGAAGAGCAGGTCAATTATATGGGCAATCAAGGGAGGCAAGGCAACTTCTCCAACAACAACCAGTTTTCAAACAATCATTCCCAAGGTTGGAGAAATAATCAGAACAACAATTCTGGGTGGAGACAAGATGTAACGCCCTAATTTCTAAATTCAAGACTTAGTTCGTTGGAAACTAAATCCTAAATTTTCGAAACTAAAATGCGCGATTCCAGATATCAAACATCACAGTTCAATAAGTAACCAATGAAAACTTATACAATTTGTGGATAACGTAAACATTATATACATAACCATTACCATAAAATATATGCATCAGGCCCGAAGGCTACAAACTGAACAGCTCTAATAAGAAAACAAGCTATACATAATATCCTATACAATCCAAAAGGTAAAAACATCAAGACATGAACAGCTCCTGCTCTAATCTCACTGATTTCTACCAGGAGGTACCTGCACACCTATATTTATATCCACAAAACGCGTGGTGAGACTAATGTCTCAGTGAAGCTTAACTATGCATATGCAATGTAAAGGGAAAAGCAATCACTAGTCAATATGCATCAATATTCAGTAGGTATCAATAATCAATATGCATCAAAATCCTACTCATAACTGAATCATATAAAGGCATTAAAGATGCAACTCACTACTGTAACCAGCAGGCATAACATTATCACTTAAACTGGAGTTATAACTGAGCTCAGACTACGGGAAACGTCTTTCCCGGGGACGTATCCCACCCATTACTGGACCGAAGTCAATTTTCACATATTTAATCAATTTTCTTAACTCACAGCACAAGGTCAACTTATTTAACTCACGGTCGAAACCGGTATACTTGAATCAATTACAAAATCTGAAATTTAAAGCGTTTCGATAGTTTTGTAACTTTCGTAAGTTCGTAAGTTTCGAAACTTCGATATTCAAAGGTTTCCAAGCAAATTCGAACATCAAATTACTCAATTCCAATGCAATCATCATAAATCCAATCAAAATAACCATATCGAAAGGGAATTAAAGGGTAGGGTTCATACATTGAGCAATTTGACAATTTCGTAACTCTCGCTAGTTTCGTAAATCTCGCTACCCTAAGGTTTTCAATGAAAAATCAAACAAAAAATGACCAATCTCATACAACCATTACTAGTCTAACTACCATAGTCATAAGAAAATGGAATCAAGGAGTAGGGTTCATACACTTGGGGAAAACCAAAGAAAACCAAAGGGGAGTGTGTTTGTGAATTATACTCCCCAATCCTCGACATTCAAGAGAGAAAAGATGAGTAGAGATGCCCAAATGGTGATTCCTAGCTTCGATTCTCTCCTCCGAGCCTTAATCCGAACTTTCTCTCACTTGAAAACCCACTCTCTCTAGGTCGAAGGGGAAGAAGAAAATGAAAGTCTTCATCTAATTTCCGCACCAGTCCTTATATACTTAAGTGACGGTAATCGATTACAGACTTACTGTAATCGATTACCAGCAGCGAAAATAACACTAAAAACCCCTTCTGAAAAATTGGTAATCAATTACAAAACCTGGTAATCGATTACCAAAACTCTTCTGGAAAACTGGTAATTGATTACAACACTAGGTAATTGATTACCAAAAACTCAGCTCTCGGGTAATCGATTACAACCTGTTAGTAATCGATTACCAAAAATTCAGTTCTCGAGTAATCGATTACCAAAAACTCAACTCTCGGGTAATCGATTACAACCTGTTAGTAATCGATTACCTAGAATTTAGATCCCTGGTAATCGATTACGAACCCAGTGTAATCGATTACCAGTGACCCAAATTCCCTACATTCACTAAGTTATAACCTGAAACTTGGTTTTTATAACTAAGTTAAACCCTTAATTCCTCATCTTACCTTTCTTTAATTACTAATACATAATCCTCTTGTTTGTAACCTAATGAATTATTAAAACTCTTAATTTGCGAGATGTTACATTCTACCCCACTTCAAGCAATTTTGACCTCAAAATTGTTCAAGAAATAGGATTTAAAAACTACCTTAACTAAAAAAATCCTGAAATTGCTCCCGAATGACATCTTCCTTCTTCCATGTTGCCTCTTCTGAAGATTGACCTTCCCAATACACCTTCACCAAAGGATTTGTCTTGCTCCTTAAGGTTTTGACACTCCTGTCGATAATCTATGCAGGTCTAGAAGGAATAGTGAGATCTTCTCTTAATTGTATTGATTCAGAGCTAATGATATGAGATGGATCATGAACATACTTTCTTAACTGAGATACATGGAAAACATTATGTATCCTGGACAACTGAGGTGGTAAAGCTATCCTATAAGCCAGAGGGCCAATCCTCTGCAGAATCTGAAATGGACCGATAAATCTAGGGTTGAGCTTTTTGGTTTTGATGGATCGTCCTATGCCTGTGATAGGAGTTACTTTGAAAAATACATGATCCCCTTTCTCAAACTCTAAGTCTTTTCTTCTTTTGTCAACATAACTCTTTTATCGACTTTGGGTAGTTACAAGTTTTTCCCTAATGACCCTTAACTTATCTGAGGTTTCCTGCACGAATTCTGGGCCTAAAAGGGTTCTCTCACCTACATCACACCAACACACAAATCCAGCAGTATAATAGTAAGTAAGTTATCGTATCCACAGGGAACGGTTATTTATGTAGACCGAAATCGTATTTATCAAAAGAAAGCAATAGTTTAGATAGAATTGTTGTATGTAAAGAACTGATTTAATGATAATAGAATTAGAAAGGAAGAGTTAGAGACACTTTACTTGGATCAGGATTGGATTTCATCTCATCACACCCATTGTGCATATAAAGACTACTCATTTATGTTGGTATACTCTATAAAATATGTAGACAAACTTTGTTGCTAATGACCCCGAGTTACCAGGCGCCCCTTGTAAGGTTCAAATATCCCCTCAAAGTGGTTTTAATTATGACAACTAAATCAAATGGAACTTAGCACAATTCTGATTTCAAAGGAGACTAATCATTTCATTTGAGTGTGTATTCAGAAGCAACAGGTCTTACTTTGAAGAAGCAGGAACCATCATATAAAGAAAAGGTTGAGAAGCATGATTCATTACTTCTGGATTAATAAGGAGTAATACAATGATGAATCATAAAAATCAGAAGTTGTTAAGCACTTCTCTGAATCTCCAGAAGCATGAAAGAAGCTTCTAAGAAGAACTTCAAATGAAAGCATATTAGAAGGGAGATTCACTTAAAAGAAGAGAAATCATTAGCTGCAAGTACAACTCAGAAAAAAGGCTTCAAATATATCACAGAAGCATAGCATTACAGCTGCAGCCCATCAGAAGCATTCACAGCTCATCAGAAGCAGAATTCTGCAGAAGCAACAGTTGCAGCAGAATTCTGCAGAAGCATAGATCAATGGCATGATCTGTAATTATTTCATCTGATGAATCAGCTAAGTTAAACAAGTCTATTTACACTTAAATTCATCCAGAGATCCTCCTCAACATTGATCAGAAGAATAGGTGAAGAGAAGAACCAGTTATGCTGTCTGCAGAAGCATGGTTCTGCAGAAGCATGAAGCTAGTCAAACAGCCAGCTGCACTTGGCAGCTTTAACAGCTGTACCTGAAAGGGACTTGTCAAAAGGCACAGCTGGACCATTTGGACTGATCCCCAACGGCTACAAGGCTCCTCACCTATAAAAGGAGGTGTTCTCTTCACAATGAGACACACCTCTCCCTCCAGAAGCACAATAGAATTCTGACTCAATACTTCCTGCTTCTGGAACACATTTTCTCTCTCCTCAGATTTTCTTTCATCAGCTTGAATATCTCATTGAGGGGGAGTTCTGCTCACTAGAAGCTGCTAATACTGTTCTGATTGTAATCTAGTGAGCTTTGTTCATTTTTACACTTTACCTTTGTTGTACTGTGCTTCTGCAAGGTCCAAGTGATTACTGAGTTGTAAAATCACTTGGGACAGGTTCTGTAAAGTGTTTGAGAGGTTGTCAAGGCTCTGTAGTGAGTCTGTGTGAGTTTGTAAAGGCTTGAGTGCAAGCCTTTGTTAGTGTGAAGTCTGCAGAAGCAAGTTCTGTAGATTTCTGATCCTGTGCTTCTGCAGAAGGTTCTGCAGTAAGACAGGAACTGTTATTGCAGTGTGTGTTGTGTTTGTGTGAAGCCTGAAGAGGCTGTGGGAAAAGAATACTAGTGGTAGTGTGTAACCAAGGTTGTAATTGAGATTGTTAGTGAGAAAATCGTACTGGAGGTAGGGACTGGAGGTAGCCTTTGGTTGGAAAAGGTGAACCAGTATAAATCCTTTGTGTCATCTTCTTTCTCTCAACTCTTAATTACTGCATGAGCATACAAAGTTTTTAAAACTACCTAATACCTAAGTAAGTGTTAACTAATTGGTTCCATCAAAGGAATCCTACTTTCTGCATAATAAGCATTATTCTAACAAGTATAGTTTTGAAGATACATCTTCTAATAAAGAGCCAAGAACTAATCTTGAGCAGACTTTTATTAAAAGATAAACTTGCAGAATTTTAAAGAGATCACAATTCAACCCCCCTTCTTGTGATCAAACCATTTTACTTCAATTGGTATCAGAGCTTGCCTCTTGGGTTGAACTCACTTAACAGTGAGAGAGGAAAAAGATCAAGGGATGGCAAACCATGGAGCTGCAATGTTCATTCCAGAAGGATCATCAACAAACAGACCACCAGCCTTCAATGGAAAGGACTACTACTATTGGAAGGATAGAATGAAATTGTTTATGGAATCCCAAGATATTGATCTATGGGATATCATAGAAAATGGCAACTTTATTCCAACTGTGAGAAGAACCAGAGTTCTAGGACCTCTTACAGATGGTGACTTTGATGTTGTAGAAGAAGCACCAAAACCAAAGCCTAGAGAAGAATGGACACAAGATGACAAACAAAGGTATCTTCTAAACTCTAAAGCTAAATTCTTTCTTCTTTGTGCATTAAGCAGGGGTGAATATGATAAGGTTGCTGGCTGTAACACAGCAAAAGAAATATGGGATACTTTGAGAATTGCTCATGAAGGAATCAGATCAAGTTAAAGAATCCAAAATAAATATTTTAATTCACCAATATGAAATGTTTAACATGATAGAACATGAATCTATAGATGAAATGTTCAGTAGATTTACTATTATTATAAATGATTTAAAATCTCTTGGAAAAAGCTATTCTAACCAAGAACAGGTGAGAAAGATATTAAGAAGTCTCCCAAGAATATGGAGACCAAAAGTTACAGCTATCCAGGAAGCAAAAGATCTAGCTGTGCTAAAGCTAGATGAGCTTCTTGGATCTTTGAAAGTTCATGAACAGGAACTAATGGATGAGCTACCAAGAAAGGATAAAACAATAGCTCTAAAAGCAAGCACATCCAGAAGGAGTGCTTCTGCAGAAGAAAAACCCTCAGAAGCAGAATCATCATCTTCTGAAAATGATGATGAATTAGCCTTTATATCAAAGAGGATACAAAGGTTAATTAGAAGAAAAGGGAAAGGCAAAGAGTTCTTCAACTTCAAGAAAGAAGGACCTAGAGGAGAAAGCAACAAGAGTCCTATAATTTGCTATGAATGCAACAAACCAGGACATATCAAAGCAGAATGTCCACAGCTGAAGGAGTCAAGGCCATTTCAGAAGAAAAAGGCCATGATGGCTACATGGGATGATTCTGAAAGCTCCACAGAAGAAGATGATGAAGCTGAAACTGCACAGCTATGTTTTATGGCTGGAGAAGCAGAAGAAGAAGAGGTAATCACTTATACTCTTTCTGCATATAAAGAACTTGAAGATGCATTTGAAAATTTGCTGTCAGACTCACACACACTTGCACAAAAATGTGCTAGTTCTTAAAGAACAATTAGTTAAAACCAAAGAAGAAAATGAAGCTCTCAGAGAAGACAATAATAGGTTAAATAGAACTAATCAGTTTCTGCAACAATCTCATTTTGAATTATCTGAACAAGTAAAGAAAGTAAGAATCAACTTTGCAGAAGCAGAAAAATCTGCAAGTCTGCAGAAAGAAAACATGCTTCTGCAGAAGAAAATTGATGAACTTCAAAATGATTTATGCAAGTTTGTTAATAGCACTCATAACTTGAATCAATTAATAGGAAACAGTAGGGAAACCACTGATAAAAGAGGATTAGGATTCAAGTTTGATAAAAATAAAAACACACATAAAACAGTTTTTGTTCCAGCCAAAAGGAAACCTCCTTATTGCTCTTGGTGTAACAAATTTGGACATTATGACCAAATCTGTTACAAAAGAAAAAGGAGTACCAGAAGAAAGGTATCTAACATCAAAGGACCCAAGAAAATTTGGGTACCTAAATCCTTACTATCTTCTGATGTAGGTACAAGCAAAAGGATCCAAGAAGAAAGAGCTATGGTTCTTGGACAGTGGCTGCTCCAGACACATGACTGGAAACAAAAGCAAATTCACTCAACTCCACATGATGGAAGGAGGAACAGTAACTTTTAGAGACAACAACAAAGCTCAAATCAAAGGTATTGGAAAGATAGGTATGCAAGGTTCTACCCAAATTAATAATGTATATTATGTGAAAGGGTTAAAACATAATCTTCTTAGCATTAGTCAGTTATGTGACAGTGGCTATGAAGTTATGTTTCAACCTACATTCTGTGAAATTAGAGAATCATCTACAAAAAGGGTATTATTCTCAGGCATCAGAAGCAAGAACCTATATAGCATAAGTCTAGAAGAGCTTCCACAGCAAACATGCCTTGCTTCTTTTGAAAATGATAAATGGATTTGGCATAGAAAAGTAGGACATTTAAATATGAAGTCCATCTCTAAGCTATCTAAGCTAGAACTAGTAAGAGGACTACCAAAACTGAAATTTGACAAAGATAAAATGTGTGAAGCATGTGTGAAAGGAAAACATACCAAATCTAGTTTTCACCCTAAAAACATAGTAACTACTCAAAGAACCTTAGAATTGCTGCACATTGATCTTTTTGGTCCTACCAAAACACCTAGCCTGGGGGGAAAGAAATATGGACTTGTAATTGTAGATGATTACTCTAGATTCACATGGGTATTATTTTTAGTAACCAAGGATGAATCTTTTGAATC